>CATORF010000921.1:1991442-2591442 GCA_951804975.1 Anthophora plumipes
GTGCGTTTGATGTGCAGAACCGGCGACATCTTGGATTTCGACGGGTTTCAAGCTGAGATATGCATTTTCTACGATAATCTTGGTGAGACTTCTGTCAGAAGTATGCAGAATCTTCGAGATCGCTCTTTTCGAGCTATTTAATGTGTGAAACACGTTTTCTGGTGTATTCACCACTGCACAGTACGTTTGACATGCAGAACCGTCGAAATCTTGCTTTTCGTGGGTTGTCAAGCTGAGATATGCATTTTCTGCGATAATCTTGGTGAGACTTCTGTCAGAAGTTTGCAGAATCTTCGAGAACGCTCTTTTCGAGCTGCTTAATGCGAGCAACATGTTTTCTGGTGTTTTCACCACTCCACAGTGCGTTTGATATGCAGAACCGGCGACATCTTGGCTTTCGTCGGGTTTCAAGCTGAGATATGCATTTTCTACGATAATCTTGATGGGACTTCTGTCAGAAGTATGCAGAATCATCGAGATCCGTTTTTTCGAGCTATTTAATGCGAGAAACACGTTATCTGGTGTTTTCACCACTCCACAGTGCGTTCGATATGCAGAACCGGCGACATCTTGGATTTCGTCGGGTTTCAAGCTGAGATATGCATTTTCTACGATAATCTTGATGGGACTTCTGTCAGAAGTATGCAGAATCTTCGAGGTCGCTCTTTTCGAGCTATTTAATGCGAAAAAACAAGTTTTCTGGTGTTTTCACCACTCCACAGTGCGTTTTATATGCAGAACCGGCGATATCTTGATTTTCGTTGTGTTTCCAGCTGAGATATGCATTTTCTGCGATAATCTTGGTGAGACTTCTGTCAGAAGTATGCAGAATCATCTAGATCGCTCTTTTCAAGCTATGTAATGCGAAAAAACAATTTTTCTGGTGTTTCCACCACTCCACAGTGCGTTTGATATGCAGAACCGGCGACATGTTGGCTTTCGTCGGGTATCAAGCTGAGATATGCATTTTCAACGATAATCTTGGTGAGACTTCTGTCAGAAGTATGCAGAATCATCGGGATCGCTCTTTTCGAGCTATTTCATGCGAGAAACACGTTGTCTGGTTGTTTTCACTACTCCACAGTGCGTTTGATATGCAGAACCGGCGACATCTTGATTTTCGTGAGGTTTCAAGCTGAGATATGGATTTTCTATGATAATCTTGGTGAGACTTCAGTCAGAAGTATGCAGAATCATCTAGATCGCTCTTTTCAAGCTATTTAATGCGAAAAAACAATTTTTCTGGTGTTTCCACCACTCCACAGTGCGTTTGATATGCAGAACCGGCGAAATCTTGGATTTCGTCGGGTTTCAAGCTGAGATATGCATTTTCAACGATAATCTTGGTGAGACTTCTGTCAGAAGTATGCAGAATCATCGGGTTCGCTCTTTTCGAGCTATTTCATGCGAGAAACACGTTGTCTGGTTGTTTTCACTACTCCACAGTGCGTTTGATATGCAGAACCGGCGACATCTTGATTTTCGTGAGGTTTCAAGCTGAGAAATGGATTTTCTATGATAATCTTGGTGAGACTTCAGTCAGAAGTATGCAGAATCATCTAGATCGCTCTTTTCAAGCTATGTAATGCGAAAAAACAATTTTTCTGGTGTTTCCACCACTCCACAGTGCGTTTGATATGCAGAACCGGCGACATCTTGGCTTTCGTCGGGTATCAAGCTGAGATATGCATTTTCAACGATAATCTTGGTGAGACTTCTGTCAGAAGTATGCAGAATCATCGGGATCGCTCTTTTCGAGCTATTTCATGCGAGAAACACGTTGTCTGGTTGTTTTCACTACTCCACAGTTCGTTTGATATGCAGAACCGGCGACATCTTGATTTTCGTGAGGTTTCAAGCTGAGATATGGATTTTCTATGATAATCTTGGTGAGACTTCAGTCAGAAGTATGCAGAATCATCTAGATCGCTCTTTTCAAGCTATTTAATGCGAAAAAACAATTTTTCTGGTGTTTTCACCACTCCACAGTGCGTTTGATATGCAGAACCGGCGACATCTTGGATTTCGTCGGGTTTCCAGCTGAGATATGCATTTTCTGCGATAATCTTGGTGAGACTTCTGTCAGAAGCATGCAGAATCTTCGAAAACGCTCTTTTCGAGCTACATAATGCGAGAAACACGTTATCTGGTGTTTCCACTACTCCACAGTGCGTTTGATATGCAGAACCGGCGAGATCTTGGATTTCGTCGGGTTTCAAGCTGAGATATGCATTTTCTACGTTAATCTTTGTGAGACTTCTGTCAGAAGTATGCAGAATCTTCGAGATTGCTCTTTTCGAGCTACTTATTGCGAGAAACTCGATATGTGGTGTTTTCACCACTCCACAGTACGTTTGACATGCAGAACCGGCGAAATCTTGCTTTTCGTGGGTTTGCAAGCTGAGATATGAATTTTCTGCGATAATCTTGGTGAGACTTCAGTCAGAAGTATGCAGAATCATCGAGATCGCTCTTTTCGAGCTATTTAATGTGAAAAAACAAGTTTTCTGGTGTTTTCAACATTCCACAGTGCGTTTTATATGCAGAACCGGCGATATCTTGGTTTCGGTCGGGGTTCAAGCTGAGATATGCATTTTCTACGATAATCTTGGTGAGACTTCTGTCAGAAGTATGCAGAATCTTCGAGAACGCTCTTTTCGAGCTACATAATGCGAGAAACACGTTATCTGGTGTTTCCACTACTCCACAGTGCGTTTGATATGCAGATCCAGCGACATCTTGGCTTTCGTCGGGTATCAAGCTGAGATATGCATTTTCAACGATAATCTTGGTGAGACTTCTGTCAGTAGTATGCAGAATCATCGGGATCGCTCTTTTCGAGCTATTTAATGCGAGAAACACGTTGTGTGGTTGTTTTCACGACTCCACAGTGCGTTTGATATGCAGAACCGGCGACATATTGATTTTCGTGAGGTTTCAAGCTGAGATATGGATTTTTTACGTTAATCTTGGTGAGACTTCAGTCAGAAGTATGCAGAATTATCTAGATAGCTCTTTTCAAGCTATTTAATGCGAAAAAACAAGTTTTCTGGTGTTTTCACCACTCCACAGTGCGTTTGATATGCAGAACCGGCGACATCTTGGATTTCGTCGGGTTTCAAGCTGAGATATGCATTTTCTACGTTAATCTTTGTGAGACTTCTGTCAGAAGTATGCAGAATCTTCGAGATTGCTCGTTTCGAGCTACTTATTGCGAGAAACACGATATCTGGTGTTTTCACGACTCCACAGTGCGTTTGATATGCAGAACCGGCGACATCTTGATATTCGTGAGGTTATAAGCTGAGATATGGATTTTCTACGATAATCTTGGTGAGACTTCAGTCAGAAGTATGCAGAATCATCTAGATCGCTCTTTTCAAGCTATTTAATGCGAAAAAACAAGTTTTCTGGTGTTTTCAACATTCCACAGTGCGTTTTATATGCAGAACCGGCGATATCTTGATTTTCGTTGTGTTTCCAGCTGAGATATGCATTTTCTGCGATAATCTTGGTGAGACTTCTGTCAGAAGTATGCAGAATCATCTAGATCGCTCTTTTCAAGCTATGGAATGCGAAAAAACAATTTTTCTGGTGTTTCCACCACTCCACAGTGCGTTTGATATGCAGAACCGGCGACATGTTGGCTTTCGTCGGGTATCAAGCTGAGATATGCATTTTCAACGATAATCTTGGTGAGACTTCTGTCAGAAGTATGCAGAATCATCGGGATCGCTCTTTTCGAGCTATTTGATGCGAGAAACACGTTGTCTGGTTGTTTTCACTACTCCACAGTGCGTTTGATATGCAGAACCGGCGACATCTTGATTTTCGTGAGGTTTCAAGCTGAGATATGGATTTTCTATGATAATCTTGGTGAGACTTCAGTCAGAAGTATGCAGAATCATCTAGATCGCTCTTTTCAAGCTATTTAATGCGAAAAAACAATTTTTCTGGTGTTTCCACCACTCCACAGTGCGATTGATATGCAGAACCGGCGACATCTTGGATTTCGTCGGGTTTCAAGCTGAGATATGCATTTTCAACGATAATCTTGGTGAGACTTCTGTCAGAAGTATGCAGAATCATCGGGTTCGCTCTTTTCGAGCTATTTCATGCGAGAAACACGTTGTCTGGTTGTTTTCACTACTCCACAGTGCGTTTGATATGCAGAACCGGCGACATCTTGATTTTCGTGAGGTTTCAAGCTGAGATATGGATTTTCTATGATAATCTTGGTGAGACTTCAGTCAGAAGTATGCAGAATCATCTAGATCGCTCTTTTCAAGCTATGTAATGCGAAAAAACAATTTTTCTGGTGTTTCCACCACTCCACAGTGCGTTTGATATGCAGAACCGGCGACATCTTGGCTTTCGTCGGGTATCAAGCTGAGATATGCATTTTCAACGATAATCTTGGTGAGACTTCTGTCAGAAGTATGCAGAATCATCGGGATCGCTCTTTTCGAGCTATTTCATGCGAGAAACACGTTGTCTGGTTGTTTTCACTACTCCACAGTGCGTTTGATATGCAGAACCGGCGACATCTTGATTTTCGTGAGGTTTCAAGCTGAGATATGGATTTTCTATGATAATCTTGGTGAGACTTCAGTCAGAAGTATGCAGAATCATCTAGATCGCTCTTTTCAAGCTATTTAATGCGAAAAAACAATTTTTCTGGTGTTTTCACCACTCCACAGTGCGTTTGATATGCAGAACCGGCGACATCTTGGATTTCGTCGGGTTTCAAGCTGAGATATGCATTTTCTACGTTAATCTTTGTGAGACTTCTGTCAGAAGTATGCAGAATCTTCGAGATTGCTCGTTTCGAGCTACTTATTGCGAGAAACACGATATCTGGTGTTTTCACCACTCCACAGTACGTTTGACATGCAGAACCGGCGAAATCTAGCTTTTCGTGGGTTTTCAAGCTGAGATATGAATTTTCTGCGATAATCTTGGTGTGACTTCAGTCAGAAGTATGCAGAATCATCTAGATCGCTCTTTTCAAGCTATTTAATGCGAAAAAACAATTTTTCTGGTGTTTCCACCACTCCACAGTGCGTTTGATATGCAGAACCGGCGACATCTTGGATTTCGTCGGGTTTCAAGCTGAGATATGCATTTTCTGCGATAATCTTGGTGAGACTTCTGTCAGAAGCATGCAGAATCTTCGAAAACGCTCTTTTCGAGCTACATAATGCGAGAAACACGTTATCTGGTGTTTCCACTACTCCACAGTGCGTTTGATATGCAGAACCGGCGAGATCTTGGATTTCGTCGGGTTTCAAGCTGAGATATGAATTTTCTGCGATAATCTTGGTGAGACTTCTGTCAGAAGCATGCAGAATCTTCGAGATTGCTCTTTTCGAGCTACTTATTGCGAGAAACTCGATATGTGGTGTTTTCACCACTCCACAGTACGTTTGACATGCAGAACCGGCGAAATCTTGCTTTTCGTGGGTTTTCAATCTGAGATATGAATTTTCTGCGATAATCTTGGTGAGACTTCAGTCAGAAGTATGCAGAATCATCGAGATCGCTCTTTTCGAGCTATTTAATGTGAAAAAACAAGTTTTCTGGTGTTTTCAACATTCCACAGTGCGTTTTATATGCAGAACCGGCGATATCTTGGTTTCGGTCGGGGTTCAAGCTGAGATATGCATTTTCTACGATAATCTTGGTGAGACTTCTGTCAGAAGTATGCAGAATCTTCGAGAACGCTCTTTTCGAGCTACATAATGCGAGAAACACGTTATCTGGTGTTTCCACTACTCCACAGTGCGTTTGATATGCAGAACCAGCGACATCTTGGCTTTCGTCGGGTATCAAGCTGAGATATGCATTTTCAACGATAATCTTGGTGAGACTTCTGTCAGCAGTATGCAGAATCATCGGGATCGCTCTTTTCGAGCTATTTAATGCGAGAAACACGTTGTGTGGTTGTTTTCACGACTCCACAGTGCGTTTGATATGCAGAACCGGCGACATCTTGATTTTCGTGAGGTTTCAAGCTGAGATATGGATTTTCTGCGATAATCTTGGTGAGACTTCAGTCAGAAGTATGCAGAATCATCTAGATCGCTCTTTTCAAGCTATTTAATGCGAAAAAACAATTTTTCTGGTGTTTTCACCACTCCACAGTGCGTTTGATATGCAGAACCGGCGACATCTTGGATTTCGTCGGGTTTCAAGCTGAGATATGCATTTTCTACGTTAATCTTTGTGAGACTTCTGTCAGAAGTATGCAGAATCTTCGAGATTGCTCGTTTCGAGCTACTTATTGCGAGAAACACGATATCTGGTGTTTTCACCACTCCACAGTACGTTTGACATGCAGAACCGGCGAAATCTAGCTTTTCGTGGGTTTTCAAGCTGAGATATGAATTTTCTGCGATAATCTTGGTGTGACTTCAGTCAGAAGTATGCAGAATCATCTAGATCGCTCTTTTCAAGCTATTTAATGCGAAAAAACAATTTTTCTGGTGTTTCCACCACTCCACAGTGCGTTTGATATGCAGAACCGGCGACATCTTGGATTTCGTCGGGTTTCAAGCTGAGATATGCATTTTCTGCGATAATCTTGGTGAGACTTCTGTCAGAAGCATGCAGAATCTTCGAAAACGCTCTTTTCGAGCTACATAATGCGAGAAACACGTTATCTGGTGTTTCCACTACTCCACAGTGCGTTTGATATGCAGAACCGGCGAGATCTTGGATTTCGTCGGGTTTCAAGCTGAGATATGCATTTTCTACGTTAATCTTTGTGAGACTTCTGTCAGAAGTATGCAGAATCTTCGAGATTGCTCTTTTCGAGCTACTTATTGCGAGAAACTCGATATGTGGTGTTTTCACCACTCCACAGTACGTTTGACATGCAGAACCGGCGAAATCTTGCTTTTCGTGGGTTTTCAATCTGAGATATGAATTTTCTGCGATAATCTTGGTGAGACTTCAGTCAGAAGTATGCAGAATCATCGAGATCGCTCTTTTCGAGCTATTTAATGTGAAAAAACAAGTTTTCTGGTGTTTTCAACATTCCACAGTGCGTTTTATATGCAGAACCGGCGATATCTTGGTTTCGGTCGGGGTTCAAGCTGAGATATGCATTTTCTACGATAATCTTGGTGAGACTTCTGTCAGAAGTATGGAGAATCTTCGAGAACGCTCTTTTCGAGCTACATAATGCGAGAAACACGTTATCTGGTGTTTTCACCACTCCACAGTGCGTTTGATATGCAGAACCGGCGACATCTTGGATTTCGTCGGGTTTCAAGCTGAGATATGCATTTTCTACGATAATCTTGGTGAGACTTCTGTCAGAAGTATGCAGAATCTTCGAGATCGCTCTTTTCGAGCTATTTAATGTGAGAAACACGTTTTCTGGTGTATTCACGACTGCACAGTACGTTTGACATGCAGAACCGGCGAAATCTTGCTTTTCGTGGGTTGTCAAGCTGAGATATGCATTTTCTGCGATAATCTTGGTGAGACTTCTGTCAGAAGTATGCAGAATCTTCGAAAACGCTCTTTTCGAGCTACATAAAGCGAGAAACACGTTATCTGGTGTTTTCACCACTCCACAGTGCGTTAGATATGCAGAACCGGCGACATCTTGGATTTCGTCGGGTTTCAAGCTGAGATATGCATTTTCTACGTTAATCTTTGTGAGACTTCTGTCAGAAGTATGCAGAATCTTCGAGATCGCTCTTTTCGAGCTACTTATTGCGAGAAACACGATATCTGGTGTTTTCACCACTCCACAGTACGTTTGACATGCAGAACCGGCGAAATCATGCTTTTCGTGGGTTTTCAATCTGAGATATGAATTTTCTGCGATAATCTTGGTGAGACTTCAGTCAGAAGTATGCAGAATCATCGAGATCGCTCTTTTCGAGCTATTTAATGTGAAAAAACAAGTTTTCTGGTGTTTTCAACATTCCACAGTGCGTTTTATATGCAGAACCGGCGATATCTTGGTTTCGGTCGGGGTTCAAGCTGAGATATGCATTTTCTACGATAATCTTGGTGAGACTTCTGTCAGAAGTATGCAGAATCTTCGAGAACGCTCTTTTCGAGCTACATAATGCGAGAAACACGTTATCTGGTGTTTTCACCACTCCACAGTGCGTTTGATATGCAGAACCGGCGACATCTTGGCTTTCGTCGGGTATCAAGCTGAGATATGCATTTTCAACGATAATCTTGGTGAGACTTCTGTCAGAAGTATGCAGAATCATCGGGATCGCTCTTTTCGAGCTATTTCATGCGAGAAACACGTTGTCTGGTTGTTTTCACTACTCCACAGTGCGTTTGATATGCGGAACCGGCGACATCTTGATTTTCGTGAGGTTTCAAGCTGAGATATGGATTTTCTGCGATAATCTTTGTGAGTCTTCTGTCAGAAGTATGCAGAATCATCGAGATCGCTCTATTCGAGCTATTTAATGCGAGAAACACGTTATCTGGTGTTTTCATCATTCCACAGGGCGTTTGATATGCAGAAGCGGCGATATCTTGGTTTTCGTGGGGTTTCCAGCTGAGATATGCATTTTCTGCGATAATCTTGGTGAGACTTTAGTCAGAAGTATGCAGAATCATCTAGATCGCTCGTTTCGAGCTACTTAATGCGAAAAAACAAGTTTTCTGGTGTTTTGACCACTCCACAGTGCGTTTGATATGTAGAGCCGCCGATAACTTGGTTTTCGTGGGGTTTCAAGCTGAGATATGCATTTTCAGCGATAAGCTTGGTGAGTCTTCTGCCAGAAGTATGCAGAATCATCTAGATCGCTCTTTTCGAGCTATTTAATGCGAGAAACACGTTTTCTGGTGCATTCACCACTCCACAGTGCGTTAGACATGCAGAACCGGAGATATCTTCGTTTCGGTCGGGTTTCAAGCTGAGATATGCATTTTCTACGATAATATTGGTGAGACCTCTGTCTGAAGTATGCAGAATCATCTAGATCGCTCGTTTCGAGCTATTTAATGCGAAAAGACAAGTTTTCTGGTGTTTTCATCACTCCACAGGGCGTTTGATATGCAGAACCGGCGATATCTTGGTTTTCGTGAGGTTTCCAGCTGAGATATGCATTTTCTGCGATAATCTTGGTGAGACTTTAGTCAGAAGTATGCAGAATCATCTAGATCGCTCGTTTCGAGCTACTTAATGCGAAAAAACAAGTTTTCTGGTGTTTTCATCACTCCACAGGGCGTTTGATATGCAGAACCGGCGATATCTTGGTTTTCGTGGGGTTTCCAGCTGAGATATGCATTTTCTGCGATAATCTTGGTGAGACTTTAGTCAGAAGTATGCAGAATCATCTAGATCGCTCGTTTCGAGCTACTTAATGCGAAAAAACAAGTTTTCTGGTGTTTTGACCACTCCACAGTGCGTTTGATATGTAGAGCCGCCGATAACTTGGTTTTCGTGGGATTTCCAGCAGAAATATGCATTTTCTGCGATAATATTGGTGAGACTTCCGTCAGATGTATGCAGAATCATCTAGATCGCTCGTTTCGAGCTACTTAATGCGAAAAGACAAGTTTTCTGGTGTTTTGACCACTCCACAGTGCGTTTGATATGTAGAGCCGCCGATAACTTGGTTTTCGTGGGGTTTCCAGCTGGAATATGCATTTTCAGCGATAATCTTGGTGAGTCTTCTGTCAGAAGTATGCAGAATCATCGAGATCGCTCTATTCGAGCTATGTAATGCGAGAAACACGTTATCTGGTGTTTTCATCACTCCACAGGGCGTTTGATATGCAGAATCGGCGATATCTTGGTTTTCGTGGGGTTTCCAGCTGAGATATGCATTTTCTGCGATAATCTTGGTGAGTCTTCTGCCAGAAGTATGCAGAATCATCTAGATCGCTCTTTTCGAGCTATTTAATGCGAGAAACACGTTATCTGGTGTTTTCATCACTCCACAGCGCGTTTGATATGCAGAACCGGCGATATCTTGGTTTTCGTGGGGTTTCCAGCTGAGATATGCATTTTCTGCGATAATCTTGGTGAGACTTTAGTCAGAAGTATGCAGAATGATCGGGATCGCTCTTGTCGAGCTATTTAATGCGGGAAACACGTTATCTGGTGTTTTCACCACTCCACAGTGCGTTTTATATGCAGAACCGGCGACATCTTGATTTTCGTGAGGTTTCAAGCTGATATATGCATTTTCTGCGATAATATTGGTGAGACTTCAGTCATAAGTATGCAGAATCATCTAGATCTCTCGTTTCGAGCTATTTAATGCGAAAAAACAAGATTTCTGGTGTTTTCAACATTCCACAGTGCGTTTGATATGCAGAACCGGCGACATCTTGGATTTCGTCGGGTTTCAAGCTGAGATATGCATTTTCTGCGATAATCTTGGTGAGACTTCAGTCAGAAGTATGCAGAATGATCGGGATCGCTCTTGTCGAGCTATTTAATGCGGGAAACACGTTGTCTGGTTGTTTTCACGACTCCACAGTGCGTTTGATATGCAGAACCGGCGACATCTTGGATTTCGTCGGGTTTCAAGCTGAGATATGCATTTTCTGCGATAATCTTGGTGTTTCATCTATGAGAAGTATGCAGAATCATCGTGAACGCTCTTTTCGAGCTAGTTATTGCGAGCAACACGTTTTCGGGTGTTTTCACCACTCCACAGTGCGTCTGATATGCAGAACCGGCGACATCTTGGATTTCGTCGCGTCTCAAGCTGAGATATGCGTTTCCAACGATAATCTTGGTGAGACTTCTGTCAGAAGTATGCAGTATAATCGAGATCCCTTTTTTCGAGCTATTTAATGCGAGAAACACGTTATCTGGTGTTTTCACCACTCCACAGTGCGTTTGATATGCAGAACCGGCGACATCTTGGATTTCGTCGGGTTTCAAGCTGAGATATGCATTTTCTACGATAATCTTGATGAGACTTCTGTCAGAAGTATGCAGAATCTTCGAGATCGCACTTTTCGAGTTATTTAATGCGAGAAGCACGTTTTCTGGTGTATTCACCACTCCACAGTACGTTTGACATGCAGAACCGGCGAAATCTTGCTTTTCGTGGGTTTTCAAGCTGAGATATGCATTTTCTGCGATAATCTTGGTGAGACTTCTGTCAGAACTATGCAGAATCTTCGAAAACGCTCTTTTCGAGCTACATAATGCGAGAAACACGTTATCTGGTGTTTTCACTACTCCACAGTGCGTTTGATATGCAGAACCAGCGACATTTTGGCTTTCGTCGGGTATCAAGCTGAGATATGCATTTTCAACGATAATCTTGGTGAGACTACTGTCAGAAATATGCAGAATCTTCGAGAACGCTCTTTTCGAGCTGCATAATGCGAGAAACACGTTATCTGGTGTTTTCACCACTCCACAGTGCGTTTGATATGCAGAACCGGCGACATCTTGGCTTTCGTCGGGTATCAAGTTGAGATATGCATTTTCAACGATAATCTTGGTGGGTCTTTTGTCAGAAGAATGCAGAATCAACTAGATCGCTCTTTTCGAGCTACTTAATGCACGAAACACGTTTTCTGGTGTTTTCATCACTCCACAGGGCGTTTGATATGCAGAACCGGCGATATCTTGGTTTTCGTGGGGTTTCCAGCTGAGATATGCATTTTCTGCGATAATCTTGGTGAGACTTTAGTCAGAAGTATGCAGAATCATCTAGATCGCTCGTTTCGAGCTACTTAATGCGAAAAAACAAGTTTTCTGGTGTTTTGACCACTCCGCAGTGCGTTTGATATGTAGAGCCGCCGATAACTTGGTTTTCTTGGGATTTCCAGCTGAAATATGCATTTTCTGCGATAATATTGGTGAGACTTCAGTCAGAAGTATGCAGAATCATCTAGATCGCTCGTTTCGAGCTACTTAATGCGAAAAGACAAGTTTTCTGGTGTTTTGACCACTCCACAGTGCGTTTGACATGTAGAGCCGCCGATAACTTGGTTTTCGTGGAGTTTCAAGCTGAGATATGCATTTTCAGCGATAAGCTTGGTGAGTCTTCTGCCAGAAGTATGCAGAATCATCTAGATCGCTCTTTTCGAGCTATTTAATGCGAGAAACACGTTTTCTGGTGTTTTCATCACTCCACAGGGCGTTTGATATGCAGAACCGGCGATATCTTGGTTTTCGTGGGGTTTCCAGCTGAGATATGCATTTTCTGCGATAATCTTGGTGAGACTTTAGTCAGAAGTATGCAGAATCATCTAGATCGCTCGTTTCGAGCTACTTAATGCGAAAAAACAAGTTTTCTGGTGTTTTGACCACTCCACAGTGCGTTTGATATGTAGAGCCGCCGATAACTTGGTTTTCTTGGGATTTCCAGCTGAAATATGCATTTTCTGCGATAATATTGGTGACACTTCTGTCCGAAGTATGCTGAATCATCGAGATCGCTCTTTTCGAGCTAGTTAGTGCGAGAAACACGTTTTCTGGTGTATTCACCACTCCACAGTGCGTTAGACATGCAGAGCCGGAGATATCTTCGTTTCGGTCGGGTTTCAAGCTGAGATATGCATTTTCAGCGATAAGCTTGGTGAGTCTTCTGCCAGAAGTATGCAGAATCATCTAGATCGCTCTTTTCGAGCTATTTAATGCGAGAAACACGTTTTCTGGTGTATTCACCACTCCACAGTGCGTTTGATATGCAGAACCGGCGACATCTTGGATTTCGTCGGGTTTCAAGCTGAGATATGCATTTTCTACGATAATCTTGGTGAGACTTCTGTCAGAAGTATGCAGAATCTTCGAGATCGCTCTTTTCGAGCTATTTAACGTGAGAAACACGTTTTCTGGTGTATTCACCACTGCACAGTACGTTTGACATGCAGAACCGGCGAAATCTTGCTTTTCGTGGGTTGTCAAGCTGAGATATGCATTTTCTGCGATAATCTTGGTGAGACTTCTGTCAGAAGTATGCAGAATCTTCGAAAACGCTCTTTTCGAGCTACATAAAGCGAGAAACACGTTATCTGGTGTTTTCACCACTCCACAGTGCGTTAGATATGCAGAACCGGCGACATCTTGGATTTCGTCGGGTTTCAAGCTGAGATATGCATTTTCTACGTTAATCTTTGTGAGACTTCTGTCAGAAGTATGCAGAATCTTCGAGATCGCTCTTTTCGAGCTACTTATTGCGAGAAACACGATATCTGGTGTTTTCACCACTCCACAGTACGTTTGACATGCAGAACCGGCGAAATCATGCTTTTCGTGGGTTTTCAATCTGAGATATGAATTTTCTGCGATAATCTTGGTGAGACTTCAGTCAGAAGTATGCAGAATCATCGAGATCGCTCTTTTCGAGCTATTTAATGTGAAAAAACAAGTTTCTGGTGTTTTCAACATTCCACAGTGCGTTTTATATGCAGAACCGGCGATATCTTGGTTTCGGTCGGGGTTCAAGCTGAGATATGCATTTTCTACGATAATCTTGGTGAGACTGCTGTCAGAAGTATGCAGAATCTTCGAGAACGCTCTTTTCAAGCTACATAATGCGAGAAACACGTTATCTGGTGTTTTCACCACTCCACAGTGCGTTTGATATGCAGAACCGGCGACATCTTGGCTTTCGTCGGGTATCAAGCTGAGATATGCATTTTCAACGATAATCTTGGTGAGACTTCTGTCAGAAGTATGCAGAATCATCGGGATCGCTCTTTTCGAGCTATTTCATGCGAGAAACACGTTGTCTGGTTGTTTTCACTACTCCACAGTGCGTTTGATATGCAGAACCGGCGACATCTTGATTTTCGTGAGGTTTCAAGCTGAGATATGGATTTTCTGCGATAATCTTGGTGAGACTTCAGTCAGAAGTATGCAGAATCATCTAGATCGCTCTTTTCAAGCTATTTAATGCGAAAAAACAATTTTTCTGGTGTTTCCACCACTCCACAGTGCGTTTGATGTGCAGAACCGGCGACATCTTGGATTTCGTCGGGTTTCAAGCTGAGATATGCATTTTCTACGATAATCTTGGTGAGACTTCTGTCAGAAGTATGCAGAATCTTCGAGATCGCTCTTTTCGAGCTATTTAATGTGTGAAACACGTTTTCTGGTGTATTCACCACTGCACAGTACGTTTGACATGCAGAACCGTCGAAATCTTGCTTTTCGTGGGTTGTCAAGCTGAGATATGCATTTTCTGCGATAATCTTGGTGAGACTTCTGTCAGAAGTATGCAGAATCTTCGAGATCGCTCTTTTCGAGCTACTTATTGCGAGAAACACGATATCTGGTGTTTTCACCACTCCACAGTACGTTTGACATGCAGAACCGGCGATATCATGCTTTTCGTGGGTTTTCAATCTGAGATATGAATTTTCTGCGATAATCTTGGTGAGACTTCAGTCAGAAGTATGCAGAATCATCGAGATCGCTCTTTTCGAGCTATTTAATGTGAAAAAACAAGTTTTCTGGTGTTTTCAACATTCCACAGTGCGTTTTATATGCAGAACCGGCGATATCTTGGTTTCGGTCGGGGTTCAAGCTGAGATATGCATTTTCTACGATAATCTTGGTGAGACTTCTGTCAGAAGTATGCAGAATCTTCGAGAACGCTCTTTTCGAGCTACATAATGCGAGAAACACGTTATCTGGTGTTTTCACCACTCCACAGTGCGTTTGATATGCAGAACCGGCGACATCTTGGCTTTCGTCGGGTATCAAGTTGAGATATGCATTTTCAACGATAATCTTGGTGGGTCTTTTGTCAGAAGAATGCAGAATCAACTAGATCGCTCTTTTCGAGCTACTTAATGCACGAAACACGTTTTCTGGTGTTTTCATCACTCCACAGGGCGTTTGATATGCAGAATCGGCGATATCTTGTTTTTCGTGGGGTTTCCAGCTGAGATATGCATTTTCTGCGATAATCTTGGTGAGTCTTCTGTCAGAAGTATGCAGAATCATCGAGATCGCTCTATTCGAGCTATTTAATGCGAGAAACACGTTATCTGGTGTTTTCATCACTCCACAGGGCGTTTGATATGCAGAAGCGGCGATATCTTGGTTTTCGTGGGGTTTCCAGCTGAGATATGCATTTTCTGCGATAATCTTGGTGAGACTTTAGTCAGAAGTATGCAGAATCATCTAGATCGCTCGTTTCGAGCTACTTAATGCGAAAAAACAAGTTTTCTGGTGTTTTGACCACTCCACAGTGCGTTTGATATGTAGAGCCGCCGATAACTTGGTTTTCGTGGGGTTTCAAGCTGAGATATGCATTTTCAGCGATAAGCTTGGTGAGTCTTCTGCCAGAAGTATGCAGAATCATCTAGATCGCTCTTTTCGAGCTATTTAATGCGAGAAACACGTTTTCTGGTGCATTCACCACTCCACAGTGCGTTAGACATGCAGAACCGGAGATATCTTCGTTTCGGTCGGGTTTCAAGCTGAGATATGCATTTTCTACGATAATATTGGTGAGACCTCTGTCAGAAGTATGCAGAATCATCTAGATCGCTCGTTTCGAGCTATTTAATGCGAAAAGACAAGTTTTCTGGTGTTTTCATCACTCCACAGGGCGTTTGATATGCAGAACCGGCGATATCTTGGTTTTCGTGGGGTTTCCAGCTGAGATATGCATTTTCTGCGATAATCTTGGTGAGACTTTAGTCAGAAGTATGCAGAATCATCTAGATCGCTCGTTTCGAGCTACTTAATGCGAAAAAACAAGTTTTCTGGTGTTTTGACCACTCCACAGTGCGTTTGATATGTAGAGCCGACGATAACTTGGTTTTCGTGGGATTTCCAGCTGAAATATGCATTTTCTGCGATAATATTGGTGAGACTTCAGCCAGAAGTATGCAGAATCATCTAGATCGCTCGTTTCGAGCTACTTAATGCGAAAAGACAAGTTTTCTGGTGTTTTGACCACTCCACAGTGCGTTTGATATGTAGAGCCGCCGATAACTTGGTTTTCGTGGGGTTTCCAGCTGGAATATGCATTTTCAGCGATAATCTTGGTGAGTCTTCTGTCAGAAGTATGCAGAATCATCGAGATCGCTCTATTCGAGCTATGTAATGCGAGAAACACGTTATCTGGTGTTTTCATCACTCCACAGGGCGTTTGATATGCAGAATCGGCGATATCTTGGTTTTCGTGGGGTTTCCAGCTGAGATATGCATTTTCTGCGATAATCTTGGTGAGTCTTCTGCCAGAAGTATGCAGAATCATCTAGATCGCTCTTTTCGAGCTATTTAATGCGAGAAACACGTTATCTGGTGTTTTCATCACTCCACAGCGCGTTTGATATGCAGAACCGGCGATATCTTGGTTTTCGTGGGGTTTCCAGCTGAGATATGCATTTTCTGCGATAATCTTGGTGAGACTTTAGTCAGAAGTATGCAGAATCATCTAGATCGCTCGTTTCGAGCTACTTAATGCGAAAAAACAAGTTTTCTGGTGTTTTGACCACTCCACAGTGCGTTTGATATGTAGAGCCGCCGATAACTTGGTTTTCTTGGGATTTCCAGCTGAAATATGCATTTTCTGCGATAATATTGGTGAGACTTCAGTCAGAAGTATGCAGAATCATCTAGATCGCTCGTTTCGAGCTATTTAATGCGAAAAGACAAGTTTTCTGGTGTTTTGACCACTCCACAGTGCGCTTGATATGTAGAGCCGCCGATAACTTGGTTTTCGTGGGGTTTCCAGCTGAAATATGCATTTTCTGCGATAATCTTGGTGAGTCTTCTGTCAGAAGTATGCAGAATCATCGAGATCGCTCTATTCGAGCTATTTAATGCGAGAAACACGTTATCTGGTGTTTTCATCACTCCACAGGGCGTTTGATATGCAGAACCGGCGATATCTTGGTTTTCGTGGGGTTTCAAGCTGAGATATGCATTTTTTACGATAATCTTGGTGAGACATCTGTCCGAAGTATGCTTAGTCATCGAGATCGCTCGTTTCGAGCTATTTAATGCGAGAAACACGTTATCTGGTGTTTTCACCACTCCACAGTGCGTATGATATGCAGAACCGGCGATATCTGGGTTTTCGTGGGGTTTCAAGCTTAGATATGCATTTTCAGCGATAATCTTGGAGAGACTTCTGTCCGAAGTATGCTGAAACATCGAGATCGCTCTTTTCGAGCTAGTTAATGCGAGAAAAACCTTATCCGGTGTTTTGACCACTCCACAGTGCGTTTGATATGTAGAGCCGCCGATAACTTGGTTTTCGTGGGGTTTCCAGCTGGAATATGCATTTTCAGCGATAATCTTGGAGAGACTTCTGTCCGAAGTATGCTGAAACATCGAGATCGCTCTTTTCGAGCTAGTTAATGCGAGAAAAACCTTATCCGGTGTTTTCACCACTCCACAGTGCGTTTGATATGCAGAATCGGCGATATCTTGGTTTTCGTGGGGTTTCCAGCTGAGATATGCATTTTCTGCGATAATCTTGGTGAGTCTTCTGCCAGAAGTATGCAGAATCATCTAGATCGCTCTTTTCGAGCTATTTAATGCGAGAAACACGTTATCTGGTGTTTTCATCACTCCACAGCGCGTTTGATATGCAGAACCGGCGATATCTTGGTTTTCGTGGGGTTTCCAGCTGAGATATGCATTTTCTGCGATAATCTTGGTGAGACTTTAGTCAGAAGTATGCAGAATCATCGAGATCGCTCTATTCGAGCTATGTAATGCGAGAAACACGTTATCTGGTGTTTTCATCACTCCACAGGGCGTTTGATATGCAGAATCGGCGATATCTTGGTTTTCGTGGGGTTTCTAGCTGAGATATGCATTTTCTGCGATAATCTTGGTGAGTCTTCTGCCAGAAGTATGCAGAATCATCTAGATCGCTCTTTTCGAGCTATTTAATGCGAGAAACACGTTATCTGGTGTTTTCATCACTCCACAGCGCGTTTGATATGCAGAACCGGCGATATCTTGGTTTTCGTGGGGTTTCCAGCTGAGATATGCATTTTCTGCGATAATCTTGGTGAGACTTTAGTCAGAAGTATGCAGAATCATCTAGATCGCTCTTTTCGAGCTATTTAATGCGAGAAACACGTTATCTGGTGTTTTCATCACTCCACAGCGCGTTTGATATGCAGAACCGGCGATATCTTGGTTTTCGTGGGGTTTCCAGGTGAGATATGCATTTTCTGCGATAATCTTGGTGAGACTTTAGTCAGAAGTATGCAGAATCATCTAGATCGCTCGTTTCGAACTACTTAATGCGAAAAAACAAGTTTTCTGGTGTTTTGACCACTCCACAGTGCGTTTGATATGTAGAACCGGCGATATCTTGGTTTTCGTGGGGTTTCAAGCTGAGATATGCATTTTTTACGATAATCCTGGTGAGACTTCTGTCCGAAGTATGCTTAGTCATCGAGATCGCTCGTTTCGAGCTATTTAATGCGAGAAACACGTTATCTGGTGTTTTCACCACTCCACAGTGCGTATGATATGCAGAACCGGCGATATCTGGGTTTTCGTGGGGTTTCAAGCTTAGATATGCATTTTCAGCGATAATCTTGGAGAGACTTCTGTCCGAAGTATGCTGAAACATCGAGATCGCTCTTTTCGAGCTAGTTAATGCGAGAAAAACCTTATCCGGTGTTTTCACCACTCCACGGTACGTTTGATGTGCAGAACCGGAGATAACTCGGTTTTCGTCGGGTTTCAAGCTGAGATATGCATTTTCTACGATAATCTTGGTGAGACTTCTGTCCGAAGTATGCAGAATCATCGAGATCGCTCTATTCGAGTTATTTAATGCGACAAACACGTTATCCGGTGTTTTCACCACTCCACAGTGGGTTTGATATGCAGAACCGGCGATATCTTGGTTTTCGTGGGGTTTCAAGCTGAGATACGCATTTTCTGCGATAATCTTGGTGAGACTTCTGTTAGAAGTATGCAGAAGCATCGAGATCGTTCGTTTCGAGCTATTTAATGCGCGAAACACGTTATCTGGTGTTATCACCACTCCACAGTGCGTTTGATATGCAGAACCGGCAACATCTTGATTTTCGTGAGGTTTCGTGCTGAGATATGCATTTTCTGCGATAATATTGGTGAGACTTCAGTCAGAAGTACGCAGAATCATCTAGATCGCTCTTTTCGAGCTATTTAATGCGAAAAAACAAGTTTTCTGGTGTTTTCACCACTCCACAGTGCGTTTGATATGCAGAACCGGCGATATTTTGGTTTTCGTCGGGTTTCAAGCTGAGATATGCATTTTCTACGAAAATCTTGGTGAACCATCTGTCCGAAGTATGCAGAAACATCGAGAGCGCTCTTTTCGAGCTATCTAATGCGAGAAACTCGTTTTTTGGGGTTTTCACCACTCCACAGTGGGTTTGATATGCAGAACAGTAGATATCTTGGTTTTCGTGGGGTTGCAAGCTGAGATATGCATTTTCAGCGATAATCTTGGTGAGTCTTTAGTCAGAAGTATGCAGAATCATCTAGATCGCTCGTTTCGAGCTACTTAATGCGAAAAAACAAGTTTTCTGGTGTTTTGACCACTCCACAGTGCGTTTGATATGTAGAGCCGCCGATAACTTGGTTTTCGTGGGGTTTCCAGCTGGAATATGCATTTTCAGCGATAATCTTGGTGAGTCTTCTGTCAGAAGTATGCAGAATCATCGAGATCGCTCTATTCGAGCTATGTAATGCGAGAAACACGTTATCTGGTGTTTTCATCACTCCACAGGGCGTTTGATATGCAGAATCGGCGATATCTTGGTTTTCGTGGGGTTTCTAGCTGAGATATGCATTTTCTGCGATAATCTTGGTGAGTCTTCTGCCAGAAGTATGCAGAATCATCTAGATCGCTCTTTTCGAGCTATTTAATGCGAGAAACACGTTATCTGGTGTTTTCATCACTCCACAGCGCGTTTCATATGCAGAACCGGCGATATCTTGGTTTTCGTGGGGTTTCCAGCTGAGATATGCATTTTCTGCGATAATCTTGGTGAGACTTTAGTCAGAAGTATGCAGAATCATCTAGATCGCTCGTTTCGAGCTACTTAATGCGAAAAAACAAGTTTTCTGGTGTTTTGACCACTCCACAGTGCGTTTGATATGTAGAACCGGCGATATCTTGGTTTTCGTGGGGTTTCAAGCTGAGATATGCATTTTTTACGATAATCCTGGTGAGACTTCTGTCCGAAGTATGCTTAGTCATCGAGATCGCTCGTTTCGAGCTATTTAATGCGAGAAACACGTTATCTGGTGTTTTCACCACTCCACAGTGCGTATGATATGCAGAACCGGCGATATCTGGGTTTTCGTGGGGTTTCAAGCTTAGATATGCATTTTCAGCGATAATCTTGGAGAGACTTCTGTCCGAAGTATGCTGAAACATCGAGATCGCTCTTTTCGAGCTAGTTAATGCGAGAAAAACCTTATCCGGTGTTTTCACCACTCCACAGTGCGTTTGATATGCAGAACCGGCGATAACTTGGTTTTCGTGGGGTTTCAAGCTGAGATATGCATTTTCTGCGATAATCTTGGAGAGACTTCTGTCCGAAGTATGCTGAAACATCGAGATCGCTCTTTTCGAGCTAGTTAATGCGAGAAAAACCTTATCCGGTGGTTTCACCACTCCACAGTGCGCTTGATATGCAGAACCAGCGATATCTTCGCTTTCGTGGGGTATCAAGGTGAGATATGCATTTCCTGCGATAATCTTGGTGAGACTTCTGTCCGAAGTATGCAGAATCATGGCTATCGCTTTTTTCGAGCTATTTAATGCGAGAAACACGTTATCTGCTGTTTTGACCACTCCACAGTGCGTTTGATATGTAGAGCCGCCGATAACTTGGTTTTCGTGGGGTTTCCAGCTGAAATATGCATTTTCTGCGATAATCTTGGTGTTTCATCTATGAGAAGTATGCAGAATCATCGAGAACGCTCTTTTCGAGCTAGATAATGCGAGAAACACGTTTTCTGGTGTTTTCACCACTCCACAGTGCGTTTGATATGCAGAACAGTAGATATCTTGGTTTTCGTGGGGTTTCAAGCTGAGATATGCATTTTCTGCGATAATCTTGGTGAGACTTCTGTAAGAAGTGTGCAGAATCTTCGAGAACGCGCTTTTCGAGCTGCTTAATGCGCGAAACACGTTTTCTGGTGTTTTCACCACTCCACGGTATGTTTGATGTGCAGAACAGGCGATATCTTGATTTTCGTGGTGTTTCCAGCTGAGATATGCATTTTCTGCGATAATCTTGGTGGGTCTTTTGTCAGAAGTATGCAGAAACATCGAGAGCGAACCTTTTCGAGCTATTTAATGTGAGAAACTCGTTTTCTGGGGTTTTCACCACTCCACAGTTCGTTGGATATGCAGAACCGGAGATATTTTGGTTTTCGTCGTGTTTCAAGCTGAGATATGCATTTTCTACGATAAGCTTGGTGAAACATCTGTCCGAAGTATGCAGAAACGTCGAGAGCTCTCTTTTCGAGCTATTTAATGCGAGATACACGTTTTCTGGGGTTTTCACCACTCCACAGTTCGTTGGATATGCAGAACCGGAGATATCTTGGTTTTCGTGGGGTTTCAAGCTGCGATATGCATTTCCTGCGATAATCTTGGTGAGACTTCTGTCCGAAGTATGCTGAATCATCGGGATCGCACTTTTCGAGCTATTTAATGCGAGAAACACGTTCTCTGGATGCTTCACCACTCCACAGTGCGTTTGATGTGCAGAACAGGCGATATCTTGATTTTCGTGGTGTTTCCAGCTGAGATATGCATTTTCGGCGATAATCTTGGTGGGTCTTTTGTCAGAAGTATGCAGAAACATCGAGAGCGCTCTTTTCGAGCTATTTAATGTGAGAAACTCGTTTTCTGGGGTTTTCACTACTCCGCAGTGCGTTTGATATGCAGAACCAGCGATATCTTGGTTTCCGTGGGGCTTCAAGCTGAGATATGCATTTTCTACGATAAACCTGCCGAGACTTCTGTCAGAAGTATGCAGAATCTTCGAGAACGCTCTTTTCGAGCTACTTAATGCGCGAAACACGTTTTCTGGTGTTTTCACCACTCCACGGTACGTTTGATGTGCAGAACCGGAGATAACTCGGTTTTCGTCGGGTTTCCAGCTGAGATATGCATTTTCGGCGATAATCTTGGTGGGTCTTTTGTCAGAAGTATGCAGAAACATCGAGAGCGCTCTTTTCGAGCTATTTAATGTGAGAAACTCGTTTTCTGGGGTTTTCACTACTCCGCAGTGCGTTTGATATGCAGAACCAGCGATATCTTGGTTTCCGTGGGGCTTCAAGCTGAGATATGCATTTTCTACGATAAACCTGCCGAGACTTCTGTCAGAAGTATGCAGAATCTTCGAGAACGCTCTTTTCGAGCTACTTAATGCGCGAAACACGTTTTCTGGTGTTTTCACCACTCCACGGTACGTTTGATGTGCAGAACCGGAGATAACTCGGTTTTCGTCGGGTTTCAAGCTGAGATATGCATTTTCTACGATAATCTTGGTGAGACTTCTGTCCGAAGTATGCAGAATCATCGAGATCGCTCTATTCGAGTTATTTAATGCGACAAACACGTTATCCGGTGTTTTCACCACTCCACAGTGGGTTTGATATGCAGAACCGGCGATATCTTGGTTTTCGTGGGGTTTCAAGCTGAGATACGCATTTTCTGTGATAATCTTGGTGAGACTTCTGTTAGAAGTATGCAGAAGCATCGAGATCGCTCGTTTCGAGCTATTTAATGCGAGAAACACGTTATCTGGTGTTATCACCACTCCACAGTGCGTTTGATATGCAGAACCGGCAACATCTTGATTTTCGTGAGGTTTCGTGCTGAGATATGCATTTTCTGGGATAATATTGGTGAGACTTCAGTCAGAAGTACGCAGAATCATCTAGATCGCTCTTTTCGAGCTATTTAATGCGAAAAAACAAGTTTTCTGGTGTTTTCACCACTCCACAGTGCGTTTGATATGCAGAACCGGCGATATTTTGGTTTTCGTCGGGTTTCAAGCTGAGATATGCATTTTCTACGAAAATCTTGGTGAAACATCTGTCCGAAGTATGCAGAAACATCGAGAGCGCTCTTTTCGAGCTATCTAATGCGAGAAACTCGTTTTTTGGGGTTTTCACCACTCCACAGTTCGTTGGATATGCAGAACAGTAGATATCTTGGTTTTCGTGGGGTTGCAAGCTGAGATATGCATTTCCTGCGATAATCTTGGTGAGACTTCAGTCCGAAGTATGCTGAATCATCTAGATCGCTCTTTTCGAGCTATCTAATGCGAGAAACACGTTATCTGGTGTTTTCACCACTCCGCAGTGCGTTTGATATGCAGAACCAGCGATATCTTGGTTTTCGTGGGGCTTCAAGCTGAGATATGCATTTTCTGCAATAATATTGGTGAGACTTCAGTCAGAAGTATGCAGAATCTTCGAGATCGCACTTTTCTAGCTATTAAATGCGAGAAACACGTTATCTGGTGTTTTCACCACTCCACAGTGCGTTTGATATGCAGTACCAGCGATATCTTGGTTTTCGTGGGGTTTCAAGATGAGATATGCATTTTCTGCAATAATATTGGTGAGACTTCAGTCACAAGTATGCAGAATCATCTAGATCGCTCTTTTCGAGCTATTTAATGCGAAAAAACAAGTTTTCTGGTGTTTTGACCACTCCACAGTGCGTTTGATATGTAGAGCCGCCGATAACTTGGTTTTCATGGGGTTTCCAGCTGAAATATGCATTTTCTGCGATAATCTTGGTGTTTCATCTATACGAAGTATGCAGAATCATTGAGAACGCTCGTTTCGAGCTACTTAATGCGAGAAACACGGTATCTGGTGTTTTCACCACTCCACAGTTTGTTTGATATGCAGAACCAGCGATATCTTGGCTTTCGTGGGGTTTCAAGCTGAGATATGCATTTTCTGCAATAATATTGGTGAGACTTCAGTCACAAGTATGCAGAATCATCGAGAACGCTCGTTTCGAGCTACTTAATGCGAGAAACACGTTATCTGGTGTTTTCACCACTCCACAGTGCGTTTGACATGCAGTACCGGCGATATTTTGGTTTCGGTCGGGTTTCAAGCTGAGATATGCATTTTCTACGATAAACCTGCCGAGACTTCTGTCAGAAGTATGCAGAATCTTCGAGAACGCTCTTTTCGAGCTACTTAATGCGCGAAACACGTTTTCTGGTGTTTTCACCACTCCACGGTACGTTTGATGTGCAGAACCGGAGATAACTCGGTTTTCGTCGGGTTTCAAGCTGAGATATGCATTTTCTACGATAATCTTGGTGAGACTTCTGTCCGAAGTATGCAGAATCATCGAGATCGCTCTATTCGAGTTATTTAATGCGACAAACACGTTATCCGGTGTTTTCACCACTCCACAGTGGGTTTGATATGCAGAACCGGCGATATCTTGGTTTTCGTGGGGTTTCAAGCTGAGATACGCATTTTCTGCGATAATCTTGGTGAGACTTCTGTTAGAAGTATGCAGAAGCATCTAGATCGCTCTATTCGAGCTATGTAATGCGAGAAACACGTTATCTGGTGTTTTCATCACTCCACAGGGCGTTTGATATGCAGAATCGGCGATATCTTGGTTTTCGTGGGGTTTCTAGCTGAGATATGCATTTTCTGCGATAATCTTGGTGAGTCTTCTGCCAGAAGTATGCAGAATCATCTAGATCGCTCTTTTCGAGCTATTTAATGCGAGAAACACGTTATCTGGTGTTTTCATCACTCCACAGCGCGTTTGATATGCAGAACCGGCGATATCTTGGTTTTCGTGGGGTTTCCAGCTGAGATATGCATTTTCTGCGATAATCTTGGTGAGACTTTAGTCAGAAGTATGCAGAATCATCTAGATCGCTCGTTTCGAGCTACTTAATGCGAAAAAACAAGTTTTCTGGTGTTTTGACCACTCCACAGTGCGTTTGATATGTAGAGCCGCCGATAACTTGGTTTTCTTGGGATTTCCAGCTGAAATATGCATTTTCTGCGATAATATTGGTGAGACTTCAGTCAGAAGTATGCAGAATCATCTAGATCGCTCGTTTCGAGCTATTTAATGCGAAAAGACAAGTTTTCTGGTGTTTTGACCACTCCACAGTGCGTTTGATATGTAGAGCCGCCGATAACTTGGTTTTCGTGGGGTTTCCTGCTGAAATATGCATTTTCTGCGATAATCTTGGTGAGTCTTCTGTCAGAAGTAGGCAGAATCATCGAGATCGCTCTATTCGAGCTATTTAATGCGAGAAACACGTTATCTGGTGTTTTCATCACTCCACAGGGCGTTTGATATGCAGAACCGGCGATATCTTGGTTTTCGTGGGGTTTCAAGCTGAGATATGCATTTTTTACGATAATCTTGGTGAGACTTCTGTCCGAAGTATGCTTAGTCATCGAGATCGCTCGTTTCGAGCTATTTAATGCGAGAAACACGTTATCTGGTGTTTTCACCACTCCACAGTGCGTATGATATGCAGAACCGGCGATATCTGAGTTTTCGTGGGGTTTCAAGCTTAGATATGCATTTTCAGCGATAATCTTGGAGAGACTTCTGTCCGAAGTATGCTGAAACATCGAGATCGCTCTTTTCGAGCTAGTTAATGCGAGAAAAACCTTATCCGGTGTTTTCACCACTCCACAGTGCGATTGATATGCAGAACCGGCGATAACTTGGTTTTCGTGGGGTTTCTAGCTGAGATATGCATTTTCTGCGATAATCTTGGAGAGACTTCTGTCCGAAGTATGCTGAAACATCGAGATCGCTCTTTTCGAGCTAGTTAATGCGAGAAAAACCTTATCCGGTGGTTTCACCACTCCACAGTGCGCTTGATATGCAGAACCAGCGATATCTTCGCTTTCGTGGGGTATCAAGGTGAGATATGCATTTCCTGCGATAATCTTGGTGAGACTTCTGTCCGAAGTATGCAGAATCATGGCTATCGCTTTTTTCGAGCTATTTAATGCGAGAAACACGTTATCTGCTGTTTTGACCACTCCACAGTGCGCTTGATATGCAGAACCAGCGATATCTTCGCTTTCGTGGGGTATCAAGGTGAGATATGCATTTCCTGCGATAATCTTGGAGAGACTTCTGTCCGAAGTATGCTGAAACATCGAGATCGCTCTTTTCGAGCTAGTTAATGCGAGAAAAACCTTATCCGGTGTTTTCACCACTCCACAGTGCGTTTGATATGCAGAACCGGCGATAACTTGGTTTTCGTGGGGTTTCAAGCTGAGATATGCATTTTCTGCGATAATCTTGGAGAGACTTCTGTCCGAAGTATGCTGAAACATCGAGATCGCTCTTTTCGAGCTAGTTAATGCGAGAAAAACCTTATCCGGTGGTTTCACCACTCCACAGTTTGTTTGATATGCAGAACCAGCGATATCTTGGCTTTCGTGGGGTTTCAAGTTGAGATATGCATTTTCTGCAATAATATTGGTGAGACTTCAGTCACAAGTATGCAGAATCATCGAGAACGCTCGTTTCGAGCTACTTAATGCGAGAAACACGTTATCTGGTGTTTTCACCACTCCACAGTGCGTTTGACATGCAGAACCGGCGATATTTTGGTTTCGGTCGGGTTTCAAGCTGAGATATGCATTTTCTACGATAAACCTGCCGAGACTTCTGTCAGAAGTATGCAGAATCTTCGAGAACGCTCTTTTCGAGCTACTTAATGCGCGAAACACGTTTTCTGGTGATTTCACCACTCCACGGTACGTTTGATGTGCAGAACCGGAGATAACTCGGTTTTCGTCGGATTTCAAGCTGAGATATGCATTTTCTACGATAATCTTGGTGAGACTTCTGTCCGAAGTATGCAGAATCATCGAGATCGCTCTATTCGAGTTATTTAATGCGACAAACACGTTATCCGGGGTTTTCACCACTCCACAGTGGGTTTGATATGCAGAACCGGCGATATCTTGGTTTTCGTGGGGTTTCAAGCTGAGATACGCATTTTCTGCGATAATCTTGGTGAGACTTCTGTTAGAAGTATGCAGAAGCATCGAGATCGCTCGTTTCGAGCTATTTAATGCGAGAAACACGTTATCTGGTGTTATCACCACTCCACAGTGCGTTTGATATGCAGAACCGGCAACATCTTGATTTTCGTGAGGTTTCGTGCTGAGATATGCATTTTCTGCGATAATATTGGTGAGACTTCAGTCAGAAGTACGCAGAATCATCTAGATCGCTCTTTTCGAGCTATTTAATGCGAAAAAACAAGTTTTCTGGTGTTTTCACCACTCCACAGTGCGTTTGATATGCAGAACCGGCGATATTTTGGTTTTCGTCGGGTTTCAAGCTGAGATATGCATTTTCTACGAAAATCTTGGTGAAACATCTGTCCGAAGTATGCAGAAACATCGAGAGCGCTCTTTTCGAGCTATCTAATGCGAGAAACTCGTTTTTTGGGGTTTTCACCACTCCACAGTTCGTTGGATATGCAGAACAGTAGATATCTTGGTTTTCGTGGGGTTGCAAGCTGAGATATGCATTTCCTGCGATAATCTTGGTGAGACTTCAGTCCGAAGTATGCTGAATCATCTAGATCGCTCTTTTCGAGCTATCTAATGCGAGAAACACGTTATCTGGTGTTTTCACCACTCCGCAGTGCGTTTGATATGCAGAACCAGCGATATCTTGGTTTTCGTGGGGCTTCAAGCTGAGATATGCATTTTCTGCAATAATATTGGTGAGACTTCAGTCAGAAGTATGCAGAATCTTCGAGATCGCACTTTTCTAGCTATTAAATGCGAGAAACACGTTATCTGGTGTTTTCACCACTCCACAGTGCGTTTGATATGCAGTACCAGCGATATCTTGGTTTTCGTGGGGTTTCAAGCTGAGATATGCATTTTCTGCAATAATATTGGTGAGACTTCAGTCACAAGTATGCAGAATCATCTAGATCGCTCTTTTCGAGCTATTTAATGCGAAAAAACAAGTTTTCTGGTGTTTTGACCACTCCACAGTGCGTTTGATATGTAGAGCCGCCGATAACTTGGTTTTCATGGGGTTTCCAGCTGAAATATGCATTTTCTGCGATAATCTTGGTGTTTCATATATACGAAGTATGCAGAATCATCGAGAACGCTCGTTTCGAGCTACTTAATGCGAGAAACACGGTATCTGGTGTTTTCACCACTCCACAGTTTGTTTGATATGCAGAACCAGCGATATCTTGGCTTTCGTGGGGTTTCAAGCTGAGATATGCATTTTCAGCGATAATCTTGGAGAGACTTCTGTCCGAAGTATGCTGAAACATCGAGATCGCTCTTTTCGAGCTAGTTAATGCGAGAAAAACCTTATCCGGTGTTTTCACCACTCCACAGTGCGGTTGATATGCAGAACCGGCGATAACTTGGTTTTCGTGGGGTTTCAAGCTGAGATATGCATTTTCTGCGATAATCTTGGAGAGACTTCTGTCCGAAGTATGCTGAAACATCGAGATCGCTCTTTTCGAGCTAGTTAATGCGAGAAAAACCTTATCCGGTGGTTTCACCACTCCACAGTTTGTTTGATATGCAGAACCAGCGATATCTTGGCTTTCGTGGGGTTTCAAGCTGAGATATGCATTTTCTGCAATAATATTGGTGAGACTTCAGTCACAAGTATGCAGAATCATCGAGAACGCTCGTTTCGAGCTAGTTAATGCGAGAAACACGTTATCTGGTGTTTTCACCACCCCACAGTGCGTTTGACATGCAGAACCGGCGATATTTTGGTTTCGGTCGGGTTTCAAGCTGAGATATGCATTTTCTACGATAAACCTGCCGAGACTTCTGTCAGAAGTATGCAGAATCTTCGAGAACGCTCTTTTCGAGCTACTTAATGCGCGAAACACGTTTTCTGGTGATTTCACCACTCCACGGTACGTTTGATGTGCAGAACCGGAGATAACTCGGTTTTCGTCGGGTTTCAAGCTGAGATATGCATTTTCTACGATAATCTTGGTGAGACTTCTGTCCGAAGTATGCAGAATCATCGAGATCGCTCGTTTCGAGCTATTTAATGCGAGAAACACGTTATCTGGTGTTATCACCACTCCACAGTGCGTTTGATATGCAGAACCGGCAACATCTTGATTTTCGTGAGGTTTCGTGCTGAGATATGCATTTTCTGCGATAATATTGGTGAGACTTCAGTCAGAAGTACGCAGAATCATCTAGATCGCTCTTTTCGAGCTATTTAATGCGAAAAAACAAGTTTTCTGGTGTTTTCACCACTCCACAGTGCGTTTGATATGCAGAACCGGCGATATTTTGGTTATCGTCGGGTTTCAAGCTGAGATATGCATTTTCTACGAAAATCTTGGTGAAACATCTGTCCGAAGTATGCAGAAACATCGAGAGCGCTCTTTTCGAGCTATCTAATGCGAGAAACTCGTTTTTTGGGGTTTTCACCACTCCACAGTTCGTTGGATATGCAGAACAGTAGATATCTTGGTTTTCGTGGGGTTGCAAGCTGAGATATGCATTTCCTGCGATAATCTTGGTGAGACTTCAGTCCGAAGTATGCTGAATCATCTAGATCGCTCTTTTCGAGCTATCTAATGCGAGAAACACGTTATCTGGTGTTTTCACCACTCCGCAGTGCGTTTGATATGCAGAACCAGCGATATCTTGGTTTTCGTGGGGCTTCAAGCTGAGATATGCATTTTCTGCAATAATATTGGTGAGACTTCAGTCAGAAGTATGCAGAATCTTCGAGATCGCACTTTTCTAGCTATTAAATGCGAGAAACACGTTATCTGGTGTTTTCACCACTCCACAGTGCGTTTGATATGCAGTACCAGCGATATCTTGGTTTTCGTGGGGTTTCAAGCTGAGATATGCATTTTCTGCAATAATATTGGTGAGACTTCAGTCACAAGTATGCAGAATCATCTAGATCGCTCTTTTCGAGCTATTTAATGCGAAAAAACAAGTTTTCTGGTGTTTTGACCACTCCACAGTGCGTTTGATATGTAGAGCCGCCGATAACTTGGTTTTCATGGGGTTTCCAGCTGAAATATGCATTTTCTGCGATAATCTTGGTGTTTCATCTATACGAAGTATGCAGAATCATCGAGAACGCTCGTTTCGAGCTACTTAATGCGAGAAACACGGTATCTGGTGTTTTCACCACTCCACAGTTTGTTTGATATGCAGAACCAGCGATATCTTGGCTTTCGTGGGGTTTCAAGCTGAGATATGCATTTTCTGCGATAATCTTGGTGAGACTTCTGTTAGAAGTATGCAGAAGCATCGAGATCGCTCGTTTCGAGCTATTTAATGCGAGAAACACGTTATCTGGTGTTATCACCACTCCACAGTGCGTTTGATATGCAGAACAGGAGATATCTTGGTTTTCGTGGAGTTTCTAGCAGAGATATGCATTTTCTGCGATAATCATGGTGAGACCTCTGTTAGAAGTATGCAGAATCATCGCGATCGCACATTTCGATCTATTTAATGCGAGAAACACGTTGTCTGGTGTTTTCACCACTCCACAGTTGGTTTGATATGCAGAACCGGCGATATCTGGGTTTTCGTGGGGTTTCAAGCTGAGATATGCATTTTCAGCGATAATCTTGGTGAGTCTTTTGTCAGAAGTATGCAGAATCATCTAGATCGCTCTTTTCGAGCGATTTAATGCGAAAAAACAAGTTTTCTGGTGTTTTCAACATTCCACAGTGCGTTTGATATGCAGAACCGGCGATATCTTGATTTTCGTGGTGTTTCCAGCTGAGATATGCATTTTCTGCGATAATCTAGGTGAGTCTTCTGTCCGAAGTATGCTTTATTATCGAGATCGCTCGTTTCGAGCTATTTAATGCGAGAAACACGTTATCTGGTGTTTTCACCACTCCACAGTTCGTTGGATATGCAGAACAGTAGATATCTTGGTTTTCGTGGGGTTTCAAGCAGATATATGCATTTTCTGCGATAATCTTGGTGAGACTTCTGTCCGAAGTATGCAGAATCATCGAGATCGCTCGTTTCGAGCTATTTAATGCGAGAAACACGTTATCTTTTTTTTTACCACTCCACAGTGCGTTGGATATGCAGAACCGGAGATATTTTGGTTTTCGTCGGGTTTCAAATTGAGATATGCATTTTCTACGATAATCTTGGTGAGACTTCTGTCCGAAGTATGCAGAATCATCGAGATCGCTCAATTCGAGTTATTTAATGCGACAAACACGTTATCCGGTGTTTTCACCACTCCACAGTGCATTTGATATGCAGAACCGGCGATATCTTGGTTTTCGTGGGGTTTCAAGCTGAGATATGCATTTTCTGCGATAATCTTGGTGAGACTTCGGTTAGAAGTATGCAGAAGCATCGAGATCGCTCGTTTCGAGCTATTTAATGCGAGAAACACGTTATCTGGTGTTATCACCACTCCACAGTGCGTTTGATATGCAGAACCGGCAACATCTTGATTTTCGTGAGGTTTCGTGCTGAGATATGCATTTTCTGCGATAATATTGGTGAGACTTCAGTCAGAAGTATGCAGAATCATCTAGATCGCTCTTTTCGAGCTATTTAATGCGAAAAAACAAGTTTTCTGGTGTTTTCACCACTCCACAGTGCGTTTGATATGCAGAACCGGCGATATCTTGGTTTTCGTGGGGTTTCAAGCTGAGATATGCATTTTCTGCGATAATCTTGGTGAGACTTCTGTTAGAAGGATGCAGAAGCATCGAGATCTCTCGTTTCGAGCTAGTTGTTGCGAGAAAAACCTTATCCGTTGTTTTCACCACTCCACAGTGCGTTTGATATGCAGAACCAGCGATATCTTGGTTTTCGTGGGGTTTCAAGCTGAGATATGCATTTTCTAGTATAATCTTGGTGAGACTTCCGTCCGAAGTATGCTGAATCATCTAGATCGCTGTTTTCGAGCTATTTAATGCGAGAAACACGTTTTCTGGGGTTTTCACCACTCCACAGTTCGTTGGATATGCTGAACAGGAGATATCTTGGTTTTCGTGGAGTTTCTAGCAGAGATATTCATTTTCTGCGATAATCATGGTGAGACCACTGTTAGAAGTATGCAGAATCATCGCGATCGCACATTTCGATCTATTTAATGCGAGAAACACGTTGTCTGGTGTTTTCACCACTCCACAGTTGGTTTGATATGCAGAACCGGCGATATCTGGGTTTTCGTGGGGTTTCAAGCTGAGATATGCATTTTCAGCGATAATCTTGGTGAGTCTTTTGTCAGAAGTATGCAGAATCATCTAGATCGCTCTTTTCGAGCGATTTAATGCGAAAAAACAAGTTTTCTGGTGTTTTCAACATTCCACAGTGCGTTTGATATGCAGAACCGGCGATATCTTGATTTTCGTGGTGTTTCCAGCTGAGATATGCATTTTCTGCGATAATCTAGGTGAGTCTTCTGTCCGAAGTATGCTTTATTATCGAGATCGCTCGTTTCGAGCTATTTAATGCGAGAAACACGTTATCTGGTGTTTTCACCACTCCACAGTTCGTTGGATATGCAGAACAGTAGATATCTTGGTTTTCGTGGGGTTTCAAGCAGATATATGCATTTTCTGCGATAATCTTGGTGAGACTTCTGTCCGAAGTATGCAGAATCATCGAGATCGCTCGTTTCGAGCTATTTAATGCGAGAAACACGTTATCTTTTTTTTTACCACTCCACAGTGCGTTGGATATGCAGAACCGGAGATATTTTGGTTTTCGTCGGGTTTCAAATTGAGATATGCATTTTCTACGATAATCTTGGTGAGACTTCTGTCCGAAGTATGCAGAATCATCGAGATCGCTCAATTCGAGTTATTTAATGCGACAAACACGTTATCCGGTGTTTTCACCACTCCACAGTGCGTTTGATATGCAGAACCGGCGATATCTTGGTTTTCGTGGGGTTTCAAGCTGAGATATGCATTTTCTGCGATAATCTTGGTGAGACTTCGGTTAGAAGTATGCAGAAGCATCGAGATCGCTCGTTTCGAGCTATTTAATGCGAGAAACACGTTATCTGGTGTTATCACCACTCCACAGTGCGTTTGATATGCAGAACCGGCAACATCTTGATTTTCGTGAGGTTTCGTGCTGAGATATGCATTTTCTGCGATAATATTGGTGAGACTTCAGTCAGAAGTATGCAGAATCATCTAGATCGCTCTTTTCGAGCTATTTAATGCGAAAAAACAAGTTTTCTGGTGTTTTCACCACTCCACAGTGCGTTTGATATGCAGAACCGGCGATATCTTGGTTTTCGTGGGGTTTCAAGCTGAGATATGCATTTTCTGCGATAATCTTGGTGAGACTTCTGTTAGAAGGATGCAGAAGCATCGAGATCTCTCGTTTCGAGCTAGTTGTTGCGAGAAAAACCTTATCCGTTGTTTTCACCACTCCACAGTGCGTTTGATATGCAGAACCAGCGATATCTTGGTTTTCGTGGGGTTTCAAGCTGAGATATGCATTTTCTAGTATAATCTTGGTGAGACTTCCGTCCGAAGTATGCTGAATCATCTAGATCGCTGTTTTCGAGCTATTTAATGCGAGAAACACGTTTTCTGGGGTTTTCACCACTCCACAGTTCGTTGGATATGCTGAACAGGAGATATCTTGGTTTTCGTGGAGTTTCTAGCAGAGATATTCATTTTCTGCGATAATCATGGTGAGACCACTGTTAGAAGTATGCAGAATCATCGCGATCGCACATTTCGATCTATTTAATGCGAGAAACACGTTGTCTGGTGTTTTCACCACTCCACAGTTGGTTTGATATGCAGAACCGGCGATATCTGGGTTTTCGTGGGGTTTCAAGCTGAGATATGCATTTTCAGCGATAATCTTGGTGAGTCTTTTGTCAGAAGTATGCAGAATCATCTAGATCGCTCTTTTCGAGCGATTTAATGCGAAAAAACAAGTTTTCTGGTGTTTTCAACATTCCACAGTGCGTTTGATATGCAGAACCGGCGATGTCTTGATTTTCGTGGTGTTTCCAGCTGAGATATGCATTTTCTGCGATAATCTAGGTGAGTCTTCTGTCCGAAGTATGCTTTATTATCGAGATCGCTCGTTTCGAGCTATTTAATGCGAGAAACACGTTATCTGGTGTTTTCACCACTCCACAGTTCGTTGGATATGCAGAACAGTAGATATCTTGGTTTTCGTGGGGTTTCAAGCAGAGATATGCATTTTCTGCGATAAGCTTGGTGAAACATCTGTCCGAAGTATGCAGAAAAGTCGAGAGCGCTCTTTTCGAGCTATTTAATGCGAGAAACACGTTTTCTGGGGTTTTCGCCAGTCTACAGTTCGTTGGATATGCAGAACTGTAGATATCTTGGTTTTCGTGGGGTTTCAAGCAGAGATATGCATTTTCTGCGATAATCTTGGTGAGACTTCTGTTAGAAGTATGCAGAATCATCGAGATCGCACTTTTCGAGCTATTTAATGCGAGAAACACGTTATCTGGTGTTTTCACCACTCCACAGTTGGTTTGATATGCAGAACAGTAGATATCTTGGTTTTCGTGGGGTTTCAAGCTGAGATATGCATTATCTGCGATAATCTTGTTGAGACTTCTGTCCGAAGTATGCAGAATCATCGAGATCGCTCGTTTCGAGCTACTTAATGCGAGAAACACGGTATCTGGTGTTATCACCACTCCACAGTGTGTTGGATATGCAGAGCAGTAGATATCTTGGTTTTCGTCGGGTTTCAAGCTGAGATATGCATTTTCTACGATAAGCTTGGTGAAACATCTGTCCGAAGTATGCAGAAACATCGAGAGCGCTCTTTTCGAGCTATTTAATGCGAGAAACACGTTTTCTGGGGTTTTCACCACTCCACAGTTCGTTGGATATGCAGAACAGTAGATATCTTGGTTTTCGTGGGGTTTCAAGCAGAGATATGCATTTTCTGCGATAATCTTTGTGAGACTTCTGTTAGAAGTATGCAGAATCATCGAGATCGCGCTTCTCGAGCTATTTAATGCGAGAAACACGTTATCTGGTGTTTTCACCACTCCACAGTTGGTTTGATATGCAGAACCGGCGATATTTTGGTTTTCGTCGGGTGTCAAGCTGAGATATGCATTTTCTACGATAATCTTGGTGAAATATCTGTCTGAAGTATGCAGAAACATCGAGAGCGCTCATTTCGAGCTATTTAATGCGAGAAACACGTTCTCTGGTTGTTTTCACCACTCCACAGTGCGTTTGATATGCAGAACCGGCGATATCTTGATTTTCGTGCTGTTTCCAGCTGAGATATGCATTTTCTGCGATAATCTTGGTTGGTCTGTTGTCAGAAGTATGCAGAATCATCTAGATCGCTCTTTTCGAGCTATTTAATGCGAGAAACACGTTATCTGGTGTTTTCACCACTCCACAGTGCGTTTGATATGCAGAACCGGCGACATCTTTGATTTCATCGGGGTTCAAGTTGAGATATGCATTTTCTACGATAATCTTGGTGAGACTTCTGTCAGAAGAATGCAGAATCATCGTGATCGGCCTTTTCGAGCTATTTAACGCGAGAAACACGTTCTCTGGTTGTTTTCACCACTCCACAGTGCGTTTGATATGCAGAACCGGCAACATCTTGATTTTCGTGAGGTTTCGAGCTGAGATATGCATTTTCTGCGAAAATATTGGTGAGACTTCAGTCAGAATTATGCAGAATCATCTAGATCGCTCTTTTCGAGCTACTTAATGCACGAAACACGTTTTCTGGTGTTTTCACCACTCCACAGTACGTTTGACATGCAGAACCGGAGATATCTTGGTTTCGGTCGGGTTTCAAGCTGAGATATGCATTTTCTACGATAATCCTGGTGAGACTTCTGTCTGAAGTATGCAGAATCTTCGAGAACGCTCTTTTCGAGCTACTTACTGCGCGAAACACGTTTTCTGGTGTTTTCACCACTCCACGGTACGTTTGATGTGCAGAACCGGCGACATCTTTGATTTCGTCGGGGTTCAAGTTGAGATATTCATTTTCTACGATAATCTTGGTGAGACTTCTGTCAGAAGTATGCAGAATCATCGTGATCGGCCTTTTCGAGCTATTTAATGCGAGAAACACGTTATCTGGTGTTTTCACCACTCCACAGTGCGTTTGATATGCAGAACAGTAGATATCTTGGTTTTCGTGGGGTTTCAAGCTGAGATATGCATTTTCTGCGATAATCTTGTTGAGACTTCTGTCCGGAGTATGCAGAAACATCAAGAGCGCTCTTTTCGAGCTATTTATTGCGAGAAACACTATCTCTGGTTGTTTTCACCACTCCACAGTGCGTTTGATATGCAGAACCGGCGATATCTTGATTTTCGTGCTGTTTCCAGCTGAGATATGCATTTTCTGCGATAATCTTGGTTGGTCTTTCGTCAGAAGGATGCAGAATCATCTAGATCGCTCTTTTCGAGCTATTTAATGCGAGAAACACGTTATCTGGTGTTTTCACCACTCCACAGTGCGTTTGATATGCAGAACCGGCGACATCTTTGATTTCGTCGGGGTTCAAGTTGAGATATGCATTTTCTACGATAATCTTGGTGGGACTTCTGTCAGAAGTATGCAGAATTATCGTGATCGGCCTTTTCGAGCTATTTAACGCGAGAAACACGTTCTCTGGTGGTATTCACCACTCCACAGTGCGTTTGATATGCAGAACCGGCAACATCTTGATTTTCGTGAGGTTTCGAGCTGAGATATGCATTTTCTGCGATAATATTGGTGAGACTTCAGTCAGAATTATGCAGAATCATCTAGATCGCTCTTTTCGAGCTACTTAATGCACGAAACACGTTTTCTGGTGTTTTCACCATTCCACAGTACGTTTGACATGCAGAACCGGAGATATCTTGGTTTCGGTGGGGTTTCTAGCTGAGATATGCATTTTCTACGATAATCCTGGTGAGACTTCTGTCTGAAGTATGCAGAATCTTCGAGAACGCTCTTTTCGAGCTACTTACTGCGCGAAACACGTTTTCTGGTGTTTTCACCACTCCACGGTACATTTGATGTGCAGAACCGGAGATAACTCGGTTTTCGTTGGGTTTCAAGCTGAGATATGCATTTTCTACGATAATCTTGGTGAGACTTCTGTCAGAAGTATCCAGGATCTTCGAGATCGCTATTTTCGAGCTATTTAATGCGAGAAACACGTTCTCTGGTTGTTGTCACGACTCCACAGTGCGTTTGATATGCAGAACCGGCGACATCTTTGATTTCGTCGGGGTTCAAGTTGAGATATGCATTTTCTACGATAATCTTGGTGGGTCTTTTGTCAGAAGTATGCAGAATCATCTAGATCGCTCTTTTCGAGCTATTTAATGCGAGAAACACGTTATCTGGTGTTTTCACCACTCCACAGTGCGTTTGATATGCAGTACCAGCGATATCTTGGTTTTCGTGGGGTTTCAAGCTGAGATATGCATTTTTTACGATAATCTTGGTGAGACTTCTGTCCGATGTAGGCAGAATCATCGAGATCGCTCTATTCGAGCTATTTAATGCGACAAACACGTTATCTGGTGCTTTCAGCACTCCACAGTGCGTTTGATATGCAGAACCAGCGATAGCTTGGTTTTCGTGGGGTTTCAAGCTGAGATATGCATTTTATACGATAATCTTGGTGAGACTTCTGTCCGAAGTATGCTTAATTATCGAGATCGCTCGTTTCGAGCTATTTAATGCGAGAAACACGTTATCTGGTGTTTTCACCACTCCACAGTTCGTTGGATATGCAGAACAGTAGATATCTTGGTTTTCGTGGGGTTTCAAGCAGAGATATGCATTTTCTGCGATAATCTTGGTGAGACTTCTGTCCGATGTAGGCAGAATCATCGAGATTGCTCTATTCGAGCTATTTAATGCGACAAACACGTTATCTGGTGTTTTCAGCACTCCACAGTGCGTTTGATATGCAGAACCAGCGATAGCTTGGTTTTCGTGGGGTTTCAAGCTGAGATATGCATTTTCTACGATAATCTTGGGGGGACTTCTGTCAGAAGTATGCAGAATTATCGTGATCGGCCTTTTCGAGCTATTTAACGCGAGAAACACGTTCTCTGGTGGTTTTCACCACTCCACAGTGCGTTTGATATGCAGAACCGGCAACATCTTGATTTTCGTGAGGTTTCGAGCTGAGATATGCATTTTCTGCGATAATCTTGGTGAGACTTCTGTCCGAAGTATGCTGAAACATCGAGATCGCTCTTTTCGAGCTAGTTAATGCGAGAAAAAACTTATCCGCTGTATTCACCACTCCACAGTGCGTTTGATATGCAGAACACAGCGATATCTTGGTTTTCGTGGGGTTTCAAGCTGAGATATGCATTTTCTGCGATAATCTTGGTGAGACTTCTGTCCGAAGTATGCTGAATCATCGAGATCGCTCTTTTCGAGCCGGGTAGTGCGAGAAACACGTTATCTGATGTTTTCACCACTCCACAGTGCGTTTGATATGCAGAACCGGCGACATCTTTGATTTCGTCGGGGTTCAAGTTGAGATATGCATTTTCTACGATAATCTTGGTGAGACTTCTGTCAGAAGTATGCAGAATCATCGTGATCGGCCTTTTCGAGCTATTTAATGCGAGAAACACGTTATCTGGTTTTTTCACCACTCCACAGTGCGTTTGATATGCAGAACAGTAGATATCTTGGTTTTCGTGGGGTTTCAAGCTGAGATATGCATTTTCTGCGATAATCTTGGTGAGACTTCTGTCCGAAGTATGCAGAATCATCGTGATCGGCCTTTTCGAGCTATTTAATGCGAGAAACACGTTATCTGGTGTTTTCACCACTCCAAAGTGCGTTTGATATGCAGAACAGTAGATATCTTGGTTTTCGTGGGGTTTCAAGCTGAGATATGCATTTTCTGCGATAATCTTGTTGAGACTTCTGTCCGGAGTATGCAGAAACATCGAGAGCGCTCTTTTCGAGCTATTTATTGCGAGAAACACTATCTCTGGTTGATTTCACCACTCCAAAGTGCGTTTGATATGCAGAACCGGCGATATCTTGATTTTCGTGCTGTTTCCAGCTGAGATATGCATTTTCTGCGATAATCTTGGTTGGTCTTTTGTCAGAAGTATGCAGAATCATCTAGATCGCTCTTTTCGAGCTATTTAATGCGAGAAACACGTTATCTGGTGTTTTCACCACTCCACAGTGCGTTTGATATGCAGAACCGGCGACATCTTTGATTTCGTCGGGGTTCAAGTTGAGATATGCATTTTCTACGATAATCTTGGTGAGACTTCTGTCAGAAGTATGCAGAAGTATCGTGATCGGCCTTTTCGAGCTATTTAACGCGAGAAACACGTTCTCTGGTGGTTTTCACCACTCCACAGTGCGTTTGATATGCAGAACCGGCAACATCTTGATTTTCGTGAGGTTTCGAGCTGAGATATGCATTTTCTGCGATAATATTGGTGAGACTTCAGTCAGAATTATGCAGAATCATCTAGATCGCTCTTTTCGAGCTACTTAATGCACGAAACACGTTTTCTGGTGTTTTCACCACTCCACAGTACGTTTGACATGCAGAACCGGAGATATCTTGGTTTCGGTCGGGTTTCAAGCTGAGATATGCATTTTCAACGATAATCCTGGTGAGACTTCTGTCTGAAGTATGCAGAATCTTCGAGAACGCTATTTTCGAGCTACTTACTGCGCGAAACACGTTTTCTGGTGTTTTCACCACTCCACGGTACGTTTGATGTGCAGAACCGGAGATAACTCGGTTTTCGTTGGGTTTCAAGCTGAGATATGCATTTTCTACGATAATCTTGGTGAGACTTCTGTCAGAAGTATCCAGGATCTTCGAGATCGCTCTTTTCGAGCTATTTAATGCGAGAAACACGTTCTCTGGTTGTTTTCACCACTCCACAGTGCGTTTGATATGCAGAACAGTAGATATCTTGGTTTTCGTGGGGTTTCAAGCAGAGATATGCATTTTCTGCGATAATCTTGGTGAGACTTCTGTCCGAAGTATGCAGAATCATCGAGATCGCTAGTTTCGAGCTAGTTAATGCGAGAAAAAACTTATCCGCTGTATTCACCACTCCACAGTGCGTTTGATATGCAGAACACAGCGATATCTTGGTTTTCGTGGGGTTTCAAGCTGAGATATGCATTTTCTGCGATAATCTTGGTGAAACTTCTGTCCGAAGTATGCTGAATCATCGAGATCGCTCTTTACGAGCTGGGTAGTGCGAGAAACACGTTATCTGGTGTTTTCACCACTCCACAGTGCGTTTGATATGCAGAACCGGCGACATCTTTGATTTCGTCGGGGTTCAAGTTGAGATATGCATTTTCTACGATAATCTTGGTGAGACTTCTGTCAGAAGTATGCAGAATCATCGTGATCGGCCTTTTCGAGCTATTTAATGCGAGAAACACGTTATCTGGTGTTTTCACCACTCCACAGTGCGTTTGATATGCAGAACCGGAGATATCTTGGTTTTCGTGGGGTTTCAAGCTGAGATATGCATTTTCTGCGATAATCTTGTTGAGACTTCTGTCCGGAGTATGCAGAATTATCGTGATCGGCCTTTTCGAGCTATTTAACGCGAGAAACACGTTCTCTGGTTTTTTCACCACTTCACAGTACGTTTGACATGCAGAACCGGAGATATCTTGGTTTCGGTCGGGTTTCAAGCTGAGATATGCATTTTCCACGATAATCCTGGTGAGACTTCTGTCTGAAGTATGCAGAATCTTCGAGAACGCAATTTTCGAGCTACTTACTGCGCGAAACTTGTTTTCTGGTGTTTTCACCACTCCACGGTACGTTTGATGTGCAGAACCGGAGATAACTCGGTTTTCGTTGGGTTTCAAGCTGAGATATGCATTTTCTACGATGATCTTGGTGAGACTTCTGTCAGAAGTATCCAGGATCTTCGAGATCGCTCTTTTCGAGCTATTTAATGCGAGAAACACGTTCTCTGGTTGTTTTCACCACTCCACAGTGCGTTTGATATGCAGAACCGGCGACATCGTTGATTTCGTCGGGGTTCAAGTTGAGATATGCATTTTCTACGATAATCTTGGTGGGTCTTTTGTCAGAAGTATGCAGAATCATCTAGATCGCTCGTTTCGAGCTATTTAATGCGAGAAACACGTTTTCTGGTGTATTCACCACTCCACAGTGCGTTAGACATGCAGAACCGGAGATATCTTCGTTTCGGTCGGGTTTCAAGATGAGATATGCATTTTCTGCGATAATCTTGGTGACACTTCTGTCCGAAGTATGCTGAATCATCGAGAGCGCTCTTTTCGAGCTATTTAATGCGAGAAACCCGTTTTCTGGGGTTTTCACCACTCCACAGTACGTTAGACATGCAGAACCGGAGATATCTTCGTTTCGCCGGGTTTCAAGCTGAGATATGCATTTTCTACGATAATATTGGTGAGACCTCTGTCAGAAGTATGCAGAATCATCTAGATCGCTCGTTTCGAGCTATTTAATGCGAAAAGACAAGTTTTCTGGTGTTTTGACCACTCCACAGTGCGTTTGATATGTAGTGCCGCCGATAACTTGGTTTTCGTGGGGTTTCCAGCTGAAATATGCATTTTCTGCAATAATCTTGGTGAGTCTTCTGTCAGAAGTATGCAGAATCATCGAGATCGCTCTATTCGAGCTATTTAATGCGAGAAACACGTTATCTGGAGTTTTCATCACTCCACAGGGCGTCTGATATGCAGAACCGGCGATATCTTGGTTTTCGTGGGGTTTCCAGCTGAGATATGCATTTTCTGCGATAATCTTGGTGAGACTTTAGTCAGAAGTATGCAGAATCATCTAGATCGCTCGTTTCGAGCTACTTAATGCGAAAAAACAAGTTTTCTGGTGTTTTGACCACTCCACAGTGCGTTTGATATGTAGAGCCGCCGATAACTTGGTTTTCGTGGGATTTCCAGCTGAAATATGCATTTTCTGCGATAATATTAGTGAGACTTCAGTCAGAAGTATGCAGAATCATGTAGATCGCTCGTTTCGAGCTATTTAATGCGAAAAGACAAGTTTTCTGGTGTTTTGACCACTCCACAGTGCGTTTGATATGTAGAGCCGCCGATAACTCAGTTTTCGTGGGGTTTCAAGCTGAGATATGCATTTTCTGCGATAATCTTGTTGAGACTTCTGTCCGAAGTATGCAGAATCATCGAGATCGCTCATTTCGAGCTATTTAATGCGAGAAACACGTTATCTGGTGTTTTCACCACTCCACAGTGCGTTGGATATGCAGAACCGGAGATATTTTGGTTTTCGTCGGGTTTCAAGCTGAGATATGCATTTTCTACGATAAGCTTGGTGAAACATCTGTCCAAAGTATGCAGAAACTTCGAGAGCGCTCTTTTCGAGCGATTTAATGCGAGAAACACGTTTTCTGGGGTTTTCACCACACCACAGTTCGTTGGATATGCAGAACCGGAGATATATTGGTTTTCGTGGGGTTTCCAGCTGAAATATGCATTTTCTGCGATAATCTTGGTGAGTCTTCTGTCCGAAGTATGCAGAATCATCGAGATCGCTCATTTCGAGCTATTTAATGCGATAAACACGTTATCTGGTGTTTTCACCACTCCACAGTTGGTTTGATATGCAGAACCGGCGATATTTTGGTTTTCGTCGGATTTCAAGCTGAGATATGCATTTTCTACGATATTCTTGGTGAGACATCTGTCCGAAGTATGCAGAAACATCGAGAGCATTCTTTTCGAGCTATTTAATGCGAGAAACTCGTCTTCTGGGGTTTTCACCACTCCACAGTTCGTTGGATATGCAGAACCGGAGATATCTTGGTTTTTGTGGGGTTTCAAGCAGAAATATGCATTTTCTGCGATAATCTTGGTGAGTCTTCTGTCAGAAGTATGCAGAATCATCGAGATCGCTCTATTCGAGCTATTTAATGCGGGAAACACGTTATCTGGTGTTTTCAGCACTCCACAGTGCGTTTGATATGTAGAGCCGCCGATAACTTCGTTTTCGTGGGATTGCCAGCTGAAATATGCATTTTCTGCGATAATATTTGTGAGACTTCAGTCAGAAGTATCCAGAATCATCTAGATCGCTCGTTTCGAGCTGCTTAATGCGAAAAGACAAGTTTTCTGGTGCTTTGACCACTCCACAGTGCGTTTGATATGTAGAGCCGCCGATAACTTGGTTTTCGTGGGATTTCCAGCTGAAATATGCATTTTCTACGATAATATTGGTGAGACCTCTGTCAGAAGTATGCAGAATCATCTAGATCGCTCGTTTCGAGCTATTTAATGCGAAAAGACAAGTTTTCTGGTGTTTTGACCACTCCACAGTGCGTTTGATATGTAGTGCCGCCGATAACTTGGTTTTCGTGGGGTTTCCAGCTGAAATATGCATTTTCTGCAATAATCTTGGTGAGTCTTCTGTCAGAAGTATGCAGAATCATCGAGATCGCTCTATTCGAGCTATTTAATGCGAGAAACACGTTATCTGGTGTTTTCATCACTCCACAGGGCGTCTGATATGCAGAACCGGCGATATCTTGGTTTTCGTGGGGTTTCCAGCTGAGATATGCATTTTCTGCGATAATCTTGGTGAGACTTTAGTCAGAAGTATGCAGAATCATCTAGATCGCTCGTTTCGAGCTACTTAATGCGAAAAAACAAGTTTTCTGGTGTTTTGACCACTCCACAGTGCGTTTGATATGTAGAGCCGCCGATAACTTGGTTTTCGTGGGATTTCCAGCTGAAATATGCATTTTCTGCGATAATATTAGTGAGACTTCAGTCAGAAGTATGCAGAATCATGTAGATCGCTCGTTTCGAGCTATTTAATGCGAAAAGACAAGTTTTCTGGTGTTTTGACCACTCCACAGTGCGTTTGATATGTAGAGCCGCCGATAACTTAGTTTTCGTGGGGTTTCAAGCTGAGATATGCATTTTCTGCGATAATCTTGTTGAGACTTCTGTCCGAAGTATGCAGAATCATCGAGATCGCTCATTTCGAGCTATTTAATGCGAGAAACACGTTATCTGGTGTTTTCACCACTCCACAGTGCGTTGGATATGCAGAACCGGAGATATTTTGGTTTTCGTCGGGTTTCAAGCTGAGATATGCATTTTCTACGATAAGCATGGTGAAACATCTGTCCAAAGTATGCAGAAACTTCGAGAGCGCTCTTTTCGAGCGATTTAATGCGAGAAACACGTTTTCTGGGGTTTTCACCACACCACAGTTCGTTGGATATGCAGAACCGGAGATATCTTGGTTTTCGTGGGGTTTCCAGCTGAAATATGCATTTTCTGCGATAATCTTGGTGAGTCTTCTGTCCGAAGTATGCAGAATCATCGAGATCGCTCATTTCGAGCTATTTAATGCGATAAACACGTTATCTGGTGTTTTCACCACTCCACAGTTGGTTTGATATGCAGAACCGGCGATATTTTGGTTTTCGTCGGATTTCAAGCTGAGATATGCATTTTCTACGATATTCTTGGTGAGACATCTGTCCGAAGTATGCAGAAACATCGAGAGCATTCTTTTCGAGCTATTTAATGCGAGAAACTCGTTTTCTGGGGTTTTCACCACTCCACAGTTCGTTGGATATGCAGAACCGGAGATATCTTGGTTTTTGTGGGGTTTCAAGCAGAAATATGCATTTTCTGCGATAATCTTGGTGAGTCTTCTGTCAGAAGTATGCAGAATCATCGAGATCGCTCTATTCGAGCTATTTAATGCGGGAAACACGTTATCTGGTGTTTTCAGCACTCCACAGTGCGTTTGATATGTAGAGCCGCCGATAACTTCGTTTTCGTGGGATTTCCAGCTGAAATATGCATTTTCTGCGATAATATTTGTGAGACTTCAGTCAGAAGTATCCAGAATCATCTAGATCGCTCGTTTCGAGCTGCTTAATGCGAAAAGACAAGTTTTCTGGTGCTTTGACCACTCCACAGTGCGTTTGATATGTAGAGCCGCCGATAACTTGGTTTTCGTGGGATTTCCAGCTGAAATATGCATTTTCTGCGATAATATTGGTGAGACTTCAGTCAGAAGTATGCAGAATCATCTAGATCGCTCGTTTCGAGCTACTTAATGCGAAAAGACAAGTTTTCTGGTGTTTTGACCACTCCACAGTGCGTTTGATATGTAGAGCCGCCGATAACTTGGTTTTCGTGGGGTTTCCAGCTGGAATATGCATTTTCTGCGATAATCTTGGTCAGTCTTCTGTCAGAAGTATGCAGAATCATCGACATCGCTCTATTCGAGCTATATAATGCGAGAAACACGTTATCTGGTGTTTTCATCACTCCACAGGGCGTATGAAATGCAGAATCGGCGATATCTTGGTTTTCGTGGGGTTTCCAGCTGAGATATGCATTTTCTGTGATAATCTTGGTGAGTCTTCTGTCAGAAGTATGCAGAATCATCGAGATCGCTCTATTCGAGCTATTTAATGCGAGAAACACGTTATCTGGTGTTTTCATCACTCCACAGGGCGTTTGATATGCAGAACCGGCGATATCTTGGTTTTCGTGGGGTTTCCAGCTGAGATATGCATTTTCTGCGATAATCTTGGTGAGACTTTAGTCAGAAGTATGCAGAATCATCTAGATCGCTCGTTTCGAGATACTTAATGCGAAAAAACAAGTTTTCTGGTGTTTTGACCACTCCACAGTGCGTTTGATATGTAGTGCCGCCGATAACTTGGTTTTCGTGGGGTTTCCAGCTGAAATATGCATTTTCTGCAATAATCTTGGTGAGTCTTCTGTCAGAAGTATGCAGAATCATCGAGATCGCTCTATTCGAGCTATTTAATGGGAAAAGACAATTTTTCTGGTGTTTTGACCACTCCACAGTGCGTTTGATATGTAGAGCCGCCGATAACTTGGTTTTCGTGGGGTTTCCAGCTGAAATATGCATTTTCTGCGATAATCTTGGTGAGACTTTAGTCAGAAGTATGCAGAATCATCGAGATCGCTCTATTCGAGCTATTTAATGCGGGAAACACGTTATCTGGTGTTTTCAGCACTCCACAGGGCGTTTGATATGCAGAACCGGCGATATCTTGGTTTTCGTGGGGTTTCCAGCTGAGATATGCATTTTCTGCGATAATCTTGGTGAGTCTTCTGTCAGAAGTATGCAGAATCATCTAGATCGCTCTTTTCGAGCTACTGAATGCGAGGAACACGTTTGCTGGTATATTCACCACTCCACAGTTCGTTAGACATGCAGAACCGCAGATATCTTCGTTTCGGTCGGGTTTCAAGCTGAGATATGCATTTTCTACGATAATATTGGTGAGACCACTGTCAGAAGTATGCAGAATCTTCGAGAACCCTCTTTTCGAGCTACTTAATGCGAGAAACACGTTTTCGGGTGTTTTCACCACTCCACAGTACGTTTGATGTGCAGAACCGGAGATATCTTGGTTTTCGTGATGTTTGAAGCTGAGATATGCATTTTCTGCGATAATCTTGGTGAGTCTTCTGTCAGAAGTATGCAGAATCATCTAGATCGCTCTTTTCGAGCTACTGAATGCGAGGAACACGTTTTCTGGTATATTCACCACTCCACAGTACGTTTGACATGCAGAACCGGAGATATCTTGGATTCGTTCGGGTTTCAAGCTGAGATATGCATTTTCGACGATAATCCTGGTGAAACTTCTGTCAGAAGTATGCAGAATCTTCGAGATCGCACTTTTCGAGCTATTTAATGCGAGAAACACGTTATCTGGTGTTTTCACCACTCCACAGTGCGTTTGATATGCAGAACCAGCGATATCTTGGTTTTCGTGGGGTTTCAAGCTGAGATATGCATTTTTTACGATAATCTTGGTTAGACTTCTGTCCGAAGTATGCTTAGTCATCGAGATCGCTCGTTTCGAGCTATTCAATGCGAGAAACACGTTATCTGGTGTTTTCACCACTCCACAGTGCGTTTGATATGCAGAACCGGCGATATCTTGGTTTTCGTGGGGTTTCAAGCTGAGATATGCATTTTCTGCGATAATCTTGGAGAGACTTCTGTCCGAAGTATGCTGAAACATCGAGATCGCTCTTTTCGAGCTAGTTAATGCGAGAAAAACCTTATCCGGTGGTTTCACCACTCCACAGTGCGCTTGATATGCAGAACCAGCGATATCTACGCTTTCGTGGGGTATCAAGGTGAGATATGCATTTCCTGCGATAATCTTGGTGAGACTTCTGTCCGAAGTATGCAGAATCATGGCTATCGCTTTTTTCGAGCTATTTAATGCGAGAAACACGTTATCTGCTGTTTTGACCACTCCACAGTGCGTTTGATATGTAGAGCCGCCGATAACTTGGTTTTCGTGGGGTTTCCAGCTGAAATATGCATTTTCTGCGATAATCTTGGTGTTTCTTCTATGAGAAGTATGCAGAATCATCGAGAACGCTCTTTTCGAGCTAGATAAGGCGAGAAACACGTTTTCTGGTGTTTTCACCACTCCACAGTGCGTTTGATATGCAGAACAGAGGATATCTTGGTTTTCGTGGGGTTTCAAGCTGAAATATGCATTTTCTGCGATAATATTGGTGAGACTTCAGTCAGAAGTATGCAGAATCATCTAGATCGCTCGTTTCGAGCTACTTAATGCGAAAAGACAAGTTATCTGGTGTTTTGACCACTCCACAGTGCGTTTGATATGTAGAGCCGCCGATAACTTGGTTTTCGTGGGGTTTCCAGCTGGAATATGCATTTTCTGCGATAATCTTGGTGAGTCTTCTGTCAGAAGTATGCAGAATCATCGAGATCGCTCTATTCGAGCTATGTAATGCGAGAAACACGTTATCTGGTGTTTTCATCACTCCACAGGGCGTTTGATATGCAGAATCGGCGATATCTTGGTTTTCGTGGGGTTTCCAGCTGAGATATGCATTTTCTGCGATAATCTTGGTGAGTCTTCTGTCAGAAGTATGCAGAATCATCGAGATCGCTCTATTCGAGCTATGTAATGCGAGAAACACGTTATCTGGTGTTTTCATCACTCCACAGGGCGTTTGATATGCAGAATCGGCGATATCTTGGTTTTCGTGGGGTTTCCAGCTGAGATATGCATTTTCTGCGATAATCTTGGTGAGTCTTCTGTCAGAAGTATGCAGAATCATCGAGATCGCTCTATTCGAGCTATGTAATGCGAGAAACACGTTATCTGGTGTTTTCATCACTCCACAGAGCGTTTGATATGCAGAATCGGCGATATCTTGGTTTTCGTGGGGTTTCCAGCTGAGATATGCATTTTCTGCGATAATCTTGGTGAGTCTTCTGTCAGAAGTATGCAGAATCATCGAGGTCACACTATTCGAGCTATTTAATGCGGGAAACACGTTATCTGGTGTTTTCAGCACTCCACAGGGCGTTTGATATGCAGAACCGGCGATATCTTGGTTTTCGTGGGGTTTCCAGCTGAGATATGCATTTTCTGCGATAATCTTGGTGAGACTTTAGTCAGAAGTATGCAGAATCATCGAGATCGCTCTATTCGAGCTATTTAATGCGGGAGATACGTTATCTGGTGTTTTCAGCACTCCACAGGGCGTTTGATATGCAGAACCGGCGATATCTTGGTTTTCGTGGGATTTCCGGCTGAGATATGCATTTTCTGCGATAATCTTGGTGAGTCTTCTGTCAGAAGTATGCTGAATCATCTAGATCGCTCTTTTCGAGCTATTTAATGCGAGGAACACGTTATCTGCTGTTTTGACCACTCCACAGTGCGTTTGATATGTAGAGCCGCCGATAACTTGGTTTTCGTGGGGTTTCCAGCTGAAATATGCATTTTCTGCGATAATCATGGTGTTTCATCTATGAGAAGTATGCAGAATCATCGAGAACGCTCTTTTCGAGCTAGATAATGCGAGAAACACGTTTTCTGGTGTTTTCACCACTCCACAGTGCGTTTGATAGGCAGAACAGTAGATATCTTGGTTTTCGTGGGGTTTCAAGCTGAGATATGCATTTTCTGCGGTAATCTTTTTGAGACTTCTGTCCGAAGTATGCAGAATCATCTAGATCGCGCTTTTCAAGCTATTTAATGCGAGAAACAGGTTATCTGGTGTTTTCACCACTCCACAGTTGGTTTGATATGCAGAACCGGCGATATTTCGGTTTTCCTCGGGTTTCAAGCTGAGATATGCATTTTCTACGATAATCTTGGTGAAACATCTGTCCGAAGTATGCAGAAACATCGAGAGCGCTCTTTTCGAGCTATTTAATGCGAGAAACTCGTTTTCTGGGGTTTTCACCACTCCACAGTTCGTTGGATATGCAGAACCGGAGATATCTTGGTTTTCGTGGGGTTTCAAGCTGAGATATGCATTTCCTGCGATAATCTTGGTGAGACTTCTGTCCGAAGTATGGTGAATCATCTAGATCGCTCGTTTCGAGCTATTTAATGCGAAAAAACAAGTTTTCTGGTGTTTTCAACATTCCACAGTGCGTTTGATATACAGAACCTGCGATATCTTGATTTTCGGGGTTTTTCCAGCTGAGATATGCATTTTCTGCGATAAGCTTGGTGAGTCATCTGCCAGAAGTATGCAGAATCATCTAGATCGCTCTTTTCGAGCTATTTAATGCGAGAAACACGTTTTCTGGTGTTTTCACCACTCCACAGTACGTTTGACATGCAGAACCGGAGATATCTTGGTTTCGGCCGGGTTTCAAGCTGAGATATGCATTTTCTACGATAATCTTGGTGAAACATCTGTCCGAAGTATGCAGAACCATCGAGAGCGCTCTTTTCGAGCTATTTAATGCGAGAAACTCGTTTTCTGGGGTTTTCACCACTCCACAGTTCGTTGGATATGCAGAACCGGAGATATCTTGGTTTTCGTTTGGTTTCCAGCTGAGATATGCATTTCCTGCGATAATCTTGGTGAGACTTCTGTAAGAAGTGTGCAGAATCTTCGAGAACGCTCTTTTCGAGCTGCTTAATGCGCGAAACACGTTTTCTGGTGTTTTCACCACTCCACGGTACGTTTGATGTGCAGAACAGGCGATATCTTGATTTTCGTGGTGTTTCCAGCTGAGATATGCATTTTCGGCGATAATCTTGGTGGGTCTATTGTCAGAAGTATGCAGAAACATCGAGAGCGCTCTTTTCGAGCTATTTAATGTGAGAAACTCGTTTTCTGGGGTTTTCACCACTCCGCAGTGCGTTTGATATGCAGAACCAGCGATATCTTGGTTTCCGTGGGGCTTCAAGCTGAGATATGCATTTCCTGCAATAATATTGGTGAGACTTCAGTCAGTTGTATGCAGAATCTTCGAGATCGCACTTTTCTAGCTATTTAATGCGAAAAAACAAGTTTTCTGGGTCTTTGACCACTCCACAGTGCGTTTGATATGTAGAGCCGCCGATAACTTGGTTTTCATGGGGTTTCCAGCTGAAATATGCATTTTCTGCGATAATCTTGGTGTTTCATCTATACGAAGTATGCAGAATCATCGAGAACGCTCGTTTCGAGCTACTTAATGCGAGAAACACGTTATCTGGTGTTTTCACCACTCCACAGTGCGTTTGATATGCAGAACCAGCGATATCTTGGCTTTCGTGGGGTTTCAAGCTGAGATATGCATTTTCTGCGATAATCTTGGTGAGTCTTCTGTCAGAAGTATGCAGAATCATCTAGATCGCTCTTTTCGAGCTACTGAATGCGAGGAACACGTTTTCTGGTATATTCACCACTCCACAGTACGTTTGACATGCAGAACCGGAGATATCTTGGATTCGTTCGGGTTTCAAGCTGAGATATGCATTTTCTACGATAATCCTGGTGAAACTTCTGTCAGAAGTATGCAGAATCTTCGAGATCGCACTTTTCGAGTTATTTAATGCGAGAAACACGTTATCTGGTGTTTTCACCACTCCACAGTGCGTTTGATATGCAGAACCAGCGATATCTTGGTTTTCGTGGGGTTTCAAGCTGAGATATGCATTTTTTACGATAATCTTGGTTAGACTTCTGTCCGAAGTATGCTTAGTCATCGAGATCGCTCGTTTCGAGCTATTCAATGCGAGAAACACGTTATCTGGTGTTTTCACCACTCCACAGTGCGTTTGATATGCAGAACCGGCGATATCTTGGTTTTCGTGGGGTTTCAAGCTGAGATATGCATTTTCTGCGATAATCTTGGAGAGACTTCTGTCCGAAGTATGCAGAATCATGGCTATCGCTTTTTTCGAGCTATTTAATGCGAGAAACACGTTATCTGCTGTTTTGACCACTCCACAGTGCGTTTGATATGTAGAGCCGCCGATAACTTGGTTTTCGTGGGGTTTCCAGCTGAAATATGCATTTTCTGCGATAATCATGGTGTTTCATCTATGAGAAGTATGCAGAATCATCGAGAACGCTCTTTTCGAGCTAGATAATGCGAGAAACACGTTTTCTGGTGTTTTCACCACTCCACAGTGCGTTTGATAGGCAGAACAGTAGATATCTTGGTTTTCGTGGGGTTTCAAGCTGAGATATGCATTTTCTGCGGTAATCTTTTTGAGACTTCTGTCCGAAGTATGCAGAATCATCTAGATCGCGCTTTTCAAGCTATTTAATGCGAGAAACAGGTTATCTGGTGTTTTCACCACTCCACAGTTGGTTTGATATGCAGAACCGGCGATATTTCGGTTTTCCTCGGGTTTCAAGCTGAGATATGCATTTTCTACGATAATCTTGGTGAAACATCTGTCCGAAGTATGCAGAAACATCGAGAGCGCTCTTTTCGAGCTATTTAATGCGAGAAACTCGTTTTCTGGGGTTTTCACCACTCCACAGTTCGCTGGATATGCAGAACCGGAGATATCTTGGTTTTCGTGGGGTTTCAAGCTGAGATATGCATTTCCTGCGATAATCTTGGTGAGACTTCTGTCCGAAGTATGGTGAATCATCTAGATCGCTCGTTTCGAGCTATTTAATGCGAAAAAACAAGTTTTCTGGTGTTTTCAACATTCCACAGTGCGTTTGATATACAGAACCTGCGATATCTTGATTTTCGGGGTGTTTCCAGCTGAGATATGCATTTTCTGCGATAAGCTTGGTGAGTCTTCTGCCAGAAGTATGCAGAATCATCTAGATCGCTCTTTTCGAGCTACTGAATGCGAGGAACACGTTTTCTGGTATATTCACCACTCCACAGTACGTTTGACATGCAGAACCGGAGATATCTTGGATTCGTTCGGGTTTCAAGCTGAGATATGCATTTTCGACGATAATCCTGGTGAAACTTCTGTCAGAAGTATGCAGAATCTTCGAGATCGCACTTTTCGAGCTATTTAATGCGAGAAACACGTTATCTGGTGTTTTCACCACTCCACAGTGCGTTTGATATGCAGAACCAGCGATATCTTGGTTTTCGTGGGGTTTCAAGCTGAGATATGCATTTTTTACGATAATCTTGGTTAGACTTCTGTCCGAAGTATGCTTAGTCATCGAGATCGCTCGTTTCGAGCTATTCAATGCGAGAAACACGTTATCTGGTGTTTTCACCACTCCACAGTGCGTTTGATATGCAGAACCGGCGATATCTTGGTTTTCGTGGGGTTTCAAGCTGAGATATGCATTTTCTGCGATAATCTTGGAGAGACTTCTGTCCGAAGTATGCTGAAACATCGAGATCGCTCTTTTCGAGCTAGTTAATGCGAGAAAAACCTTATCCGGTGGTTTCACCACTCCACAGTGCGCTTGATATGCAGAACCAGCGATATCTACGCTTTCGTGGGGTATCAAGGTGAGATATGCATTTCCTGCGATAATCTTGGTGAGACTTCTGTCCGAAGTATGCAGAATCATGGCTATCGCTTTTTTCGAGCTATTTAATGCGAGAAACACGTTATCTGCTGTTTTGACCACTCCACAGTGCGTTTGATATGTAGAGCCGCCGATAACTTGGTTTTCGTGGGGTTTCCAGCTGAAATATGCATTTTCTGCGATAATCTTGGTGTTTCTTCTATGAGAAGTATGCAGAATCATCGAGAACGCTCTTTTCGAGCTAGATAAGGCGAGAAACACGTTTTCTGGTGTTTTCACCACTCCACAGTGCGTTTGATATGCAGAACAGAGGATATCTTGGTTTTCGTGGGGTTTCAAGCTGAAATATGCATTTTCTGCGATAATATTGGTGAGACTTCAGTCAGAAGTATGCAGAATCATCTAGATCGCTCGTTTCGAGCTACTTAATGCGAAAAGACAAGTTATCTGGTGTTTTGACCACTCCACAGTGCGTTTGATATGTAGAGCCGCCGATAACTTGGTTTTCGTGGGGTTTCCAGCTGGAATATGCATTTTCTGCGATAATCTTGGTGAGTCTTCTGTCAGAAGTATGCAGAATCATCGAGATCGCTCTATTCGAGCTATGTAATGCGAGAAACACGTTATCTGGTGTTTTCATCACTCCACAGGGCGTTTGATATGCAGAATCGGCGATATCTTGGTTTTCGTGGGGTTTCCAGCTGAGATATGCATTTTCTGCGATAATCTTGGTGTTTCTTCTATGAGAAGTATGCAGAATCATCGAGAACGCTCTTTTCGAGCTAGATAATGCGAGAAACACGTTTTCTGGTGTTTTCACCACTCCACAGTGCGTTTGATATGCAGAACAGAGGATATCTTGGTTTTCGTGGGGTTTCAAGCTGAAATATGCATTTTCTGCGATAATATTGGTGAGACTTCAGTCAGAAGTATGCAGAATCATCTAGATCGCTCGTTTCGAGCTACTTAATGCGAAAAGACAAGTTATCTGGTGTTTTGACCACTCCACAGTGCGTTTGATATGTAGAGCCGCCGATAACTTGGTTTTCGTGGGGTTTCCAGCTGGAATATGCATTTTCTGCGATAATCTTGGTGAGTCTTCTGTCAGAAGTATGCAGAATCATCGAGATCGCTCTATTCGAGCTATGTAATGCGAGAAACACGTTATCTGGTGTTTTCATCACTCCACAGGGCGTTTGATATGCAGAATCGGCGATATCTTGGTTTTCGTGGGGTTTCCAGCTGAGATATGCATTTTCTGCGATAATCTTGGTGAGTCTTCTGTCAGAAGTATGCAGAATCATCGAGATCGCTCTATTCGAGCTATGTAATGCGAGAAACACGTTATCTGGTGTTTTCATCACTCCACAGGGCGTTTGATATGCAGAATCGGCGATATCTTGGTTTTCGTGGGGTTTCCAGCTGAGATATGCATTTTCTGCGATAATCTTGGTGAGTCTTCTGTCAGAAGTATGCAGAATCATCGAGATCGCTCTATTCGAGCTATGTAATGCGAGAAACACGTTATCTGGTGTTTTCATCACTCCACAGAGCGTTTGATATGCAGAATCGGCGATATCTTGGTTTTCGTGGGGTTTCCAGCTGAGATATGCATTTTCTGCGATAATCTTGGTGAGTCTTCTGTCAGAAGTATGCAGAATCATCGAGGTCACACTATTCGAGCTATTTAATGCGGGAAACACGTTATCTGGTGTTTTCAGCACTCCACAGGGCGTTTGATATGCAGAACCGGCGATATCTTGGTTTTCGTGGGGTTTCAAGCTGCGATATGCATTTCCTGCGATAATCTTGGTGAGACTTCTGTCCGAAGTATGCTGAATCATCGGGATCGCACTTTTCGAGCTATTTAATGCGAGAAACACGTTCTCTGGATGTTTCACCACTCCACAGTGCGTTTGATGTGCAGAACAGGCGATATCTTGATTTTCGTGGTGTTTCCAGCTGAGATATGCATTTTCGGCGATAATCTTGTTGAGACTTCTGTCCGAAGTATGCAGAATCTTCGAGAACGCTCTCTTCGAGCTACTTAATGCGCGAAACACGTTTTCTGGTGTTTTCACCACTCCACGGTACGTTTGATGTGCAGAACCGGAGATAACTCGGTTTTCGTCGGGTTTCAAGCTGAGATATGCATTTTCTACGATAAGCTTGGTGGAACATCTGTCCGAAGAATGCAGAAACTTCGAGAGCGCTCTTTTCGAGCTATTTAATGCGAGAAACACGTTTTCTGGGGTTTTCACCACTCCACAGTTCGTTGGATATGCAGAACAGTAGATATCTTGGTTTTCTTGGGGTTTCAAGCAGAGATATGCATTTTCTGCGATAATCTTGTTGAGACTTCTGGCCGAAGGATGCAGAATCATCGAGATCGCTCGATTCGAGCTATTTAATGCGAGAAACACGTTATCTGGTGTTATCACCACTCCACAGTGCGTATGATATGCATAACCGCCAACATCTTGATTTTCGTGAGGTTTCGTGCTGAGATATGCATTTTCTGCGATAATATTCGTGAGACTTCAGTCAGAAGTATGCAGAATCATCTAGATCGCTCTTTTCGAGCTATTTAATGCGAAAAAACAAGTTTTCTGGTGTTTTCACCACTCCACAGTGCGTTTGATATGCAGAACCGGCGATATTTCGGTTTTCGTCGGGGTTCAAGTTGAGATATGCATTTTCTACGATAATCTTGGTGAGACTTCTGTCAGAAGTATGCTGAATCATCGGGATCGCTCTTTTCGAGCTATTTAATGCGAGAATCACGTTCTCTGGTTGTTTTCACCACTCCACAGTGCGGTTGATGTGCAGAACCGGAGATATTTCGGTTTTCGTCGGGTTTCAAGCTGAGATATGCATTTTCTGCGATAATCTTGGTGAGTCTTCTGTCAGAAGTATGCAGAATCATCTAGATCGCTCTTTTCGAGCTACTGAATGCGAGGAACACGTTTTCTGGTATATTCACCACTCCACAGTTCGTTAGACATGCAGAACCGCAGATATCTTCGTTTCGGTCGGGTTTCAAGCTGAGATATGCATTTTCTACGATAATCCTGGTGAAACTTCTGTCAGAAGTATGCAGAATCTTCGAGATCGCACTTTTCGAGTTATTTAATGCGAGAAACACGTTATCTGGTGTTTTCACCACTCCACAGTGCGTTTGATATGCAGAACCAGCGATATCTTGGTTTTCGTGGGGTTTCAAGCTGAGATATGCATTTTTTACGATAATCTTGGTTAGACTTCTGTCCGAAGTATGCTTAGTCATCGAGATCGCTCGTTTCGAGCTATTCAATGCGAGAAACACGTTATCTGGTGTTTTCACCACTCCACAGTGCGTTTGATATGCAGAACCGGCGATATCTTGGTTTTCGTGGGGTTTCAAGCTGAGATATGCATTTTCTGCGATAATCTTGGAGAGACTTCTGTCCGAAGTATGCAGAATCATGGCTATCGCTTTTTTCGAGCTATTTAATGCGAGAAACACGTTATCTGCTGTTTTGACCACTCCACAGTGCGTTTGATATGTAGAGCCGCCGATAACTTGGTTTTCGTGGGGTTTCCAGCTGAAATATGCATTTTCTGCGATAATCATGGTGTTTCATCTATGAGAAGTATGCAGAATCATCGAGAACGCTCTTTTCGAGCTAGATAATGCGAGAAACACGTTTTCTGGTGTTTTCACCACTCCACAGTGCGTTTGATAGGCAGAACAGTAGATATCTTGGTTTTCGTGGGGATTCAAGCCGAGATATGCATTTTCTGCGGTAATCTTTTTGAGACTTCTGTCCGAAGTATGCAGAATCATCTAGATCGCGCTTTTCAAGCTATTTAATGCGAGAAACAGGTTATCTGGTGTTTTCACCACTCCACAGTTGGTTTGATATGCAGAACCGGCGATATTTCGGTTTTCCTCGGGTTTCAAGCTGAGATATGCATTTTCTACGATAATCTTGGTGAAACATCTGTCCGAAGTATGCAGAAACATCGAGAGCGCTCTTTTCGAGCTATTTAATGCGAGAAACTCGTTTTCTGGGGTTTTCACCACTCCACAGTTCGTTGGATATGCAGAACCGGAGATATCTTGGTTTTCGTGGGGTTTCAAGCTGAGATATGCATTTCCTGCGATAATCTTGGTGAGACTTCTGTCCGAAGTATGGTGAATCATCTAGATCGCTCGTTTCGAGCTATTTAATGCGAAAAAACAAGTTTTCTGGTGTTTTCAACATTCCACAGTGCGTTTGATATACAGAACCTGCGATATCTTGATTTTCGGGGTGTTTCCAGCTGAGATATGCATTTTCTGCGATAAGCTTGGTGAGTCTTCTGCCAGAAGTATGCAGAATCATCTAGATCGCTCTTTTCGAGCTACTGAATGCGAGGAACACGTTTTCTGGTATATTCACCACTCCACAGTACGTTTGACATGCAGAACCGGAGATATCTTGGATTCGTTCGGGTTTCAAGCTGAGATATGCATTTTCGACGATAATCCTGGTGAAACTTCTGTCAGAAGTATGCAGAATCTTCGAGATCGCACTTTTCGAGCTATTTAATGCGAGAAACACGTTATCTGGTGTTTTCACCACTCCACAGTGCGTTTGATATGCAGAACCAGCGATATCTTGGTTTTCGTGGGGTTTCAAGCTGAGATATGCATTTTTTACGATAATCTTGGTTAGACTTCTGTCCGAAGTATGCTTAGTCATCGAGATCGCTCGTTTCGAGCTATTCAATGCGAGAAACACGTTATCTGGTGTTTTCACCACTCCACAGTGCGTTTGATATGCAGAACCGGCGATATCTTGGTTTTCGTGGGGTTTCAAGCTGAGATATGCATTTTCTGCGATAATCTTGGAGAGACTTCTGTCCGAAGTATGCTGAAACATCGAGATCGCTCTTTTCGAGCTAGTTAATGCGAGAAAAACCTTATCCGGTGGTTTCACCACTCCACAGTGCGCTTGATATGCAGAACCAGCGATATCTACGCTTTCGTGGGGTATCAAGGTGAGATATGCATTTCCTGCGATAATCTTGGTGAGACTTCTGTCCGAAGTATGCAGAATCATGGCTATCGCTTTTTTCGAGCTATTTAATGCGAGAAACACGTTATCTGCTGTTTTGACCACTCCACAGTGCGTTTGATATGTAGAGCCGCCGATAACTTGGTTTTCGTGGGGTTTCCAGCTGAAATATGCATTTTCTGCGATAATCTTGGTGTTTCTTCTATGAGAAGTATGCAGAATCATCGAGAACGCTCTTTTCGAGCTAGATAATGCGAGAAACACGTTTTCTGGTGTTTTCACCACTCCACAGTGCGTTTGATATGCAGAACAGAGGATATCTTGGTTTTCGTGGGGTTTCAAGCTGAAATATGCATTTTCTGCGATAATATTGGTGAGACTTCAGTCAGAAGTATGCAGAATCATCTAGATCGCTCGTTTCGAGCTACTTAATGCGAAAAGACAAGTTATCTGGTGTTTTGACCACTCCACAGTGCGTTTGATATGTAGAGCCGCCGATAACTTGGTTTTCGTGGGGTTTCCAGCTGGAATATGCATTTTCTGCGATAATCTTGGTGAGTCTTCTGTCAGAAGTATGCAGAATCATCGAGATCGCTCTATTCGAGCTATGTAATGCGAGAAACACGTTATCTGGTGTTTTCATCACTCCACAGGGCGTTTGATATGCAGAATCGGCGATATCTTGGTTTTCGTGGGGTTTCCAGCTGAGATATGCATTTTCTGCTATAATCTTGGTGAGTCTTCTGTCAGAAGTATGCAGAATCATCGAGATCGCTCTATTCGAGCTATGTAATGCGAGAAACACGTTATCTGGTGTTTTCATCACTCCACAGGGCGTTTGATATGCAGAATCGGCGATATCTTGGTTTTCGTGGGGTTTCCAGCTGAGATATGCATTTTCTGCGATAATCTTGGTGAGTCTTCTGTCAGAAGTATGCAGAATCATCGAGATCGCTCTATTCGAGCTATGTAATGCGAGAAACACGTTATCTGGTGTTTTCATCACTCCACAGAGCGTTTGATATGCAGAATCGGCGATATCTTGGTTTTCGTGGGGTTTCCAGCTGAGATATGCATTTTCTGCGATAATCTTGGTGAGTCTTCTGTCAGAAGTATGCAGAATCATCGAGGTCACACTATTCGAGCTATTTAATGCGGGAAACACGTTATCTGGTGTTTTCAGCACTCCACAGGGCGTTTGATATGCAGAACCGGCGATATCTTGGTTTTCGTGGGGTTTCCAGCTGAGATATGCATTTTCTGCGATAATCTTGGTGAGACTTTAGTCAGAAGTATGCAGAATCATCGAGATCGCTCTATTCGAGCTATTTAATGCGGGAAACACGTTATCTGGTGTTTTCAGCACTCCACAGGGCGTTTGATATGCAGAACCGGCGATATCTTGGTTTTCGTGGGGTTTCCGGCTGAGATATGCATTTTCTGCGATAATCTTGGTGAGTCTTCTGTCAGAAGTATGCTGAATCATCTAGATCGCTCTTTTCGAGCTATTTAATGCGAGGAACACGTTTTCTGGTATATTCACAACTCCACAGTACGTTAGACATGCAGAACCGGAGATATCTTCGTTTCGGTCGGGTTTCAAGCTGAGATATGCATTTTCTACGATAATCCTGGTGAGACTTCTGTCAGAAGTATGCTGAAACATCGAGATCGCTCTTTTCGAGCTAGTTAATGCGAGAAAAACCATATCCGGTGGTTTCACCACTCCACAGTGCGCTTGATATGCAGAACCAGCGATATCTTCGCTTTCGTGGGGTATCAAGGTGAGATATGCATTTCGTGCGATAATCTTGGTGAGACATCTGTCCGAAGTATGCAGAATCATGGCTATCGCTTTTTTCGAGCTATTTAATGCGAGAAACACGTTATCTGCTGTTTTGACCACTCCACAGTGCGTTTGATATGTAGAGCCGCCGATAACTTGGTTTTCGTGGGGTTTCCAGCTGAAATATGCATTTTCTGCGATAATCATGGTGTTTCATCTATGAGAAGTATGCAGAATCATCGAGAACGCTCTTTTCGAGCTAGATAATGCGAGAAACACGTTTTCTGGTGTTTTCACCACTCCACAGTGCGTTTGATAGGCAGAACAGTAGATATCTTGGTTTTCGTGGGGTTTCAAGCTGAGATATGCATTTTCTGCGGTAATCTTTTTGAGACTTCTGTCCGAAGTATGCAGAATCATCTAGATCGCGCTTTTCAAGCTATTTAATGCGAGAAACAGGTTATCTGGTGTTTTCACCACTCCACAGTTGGTTTGATATGCAGAACCGGCGATATTTCGGTTTTCCTCGGGTTTCAAGCTGAGATATGCATTTTCTACGATAATCTTGGTGAAACATCTGTCCGAAGTATGCAGAAACATCGAGAGCGCTCTTTTCGAGCTATTTAATGCGAGAAACTCGTTTTCTGGGGTTTTCACCACTCCACAGTTCGTTGGATATGCAGAACCGGAGATATCTTGGTTTTCGTGGGGTTTCAAGCTGAGATATGCATTTCCTGCGATAATCTTGGTGAGACTTCTGTCCGAAGTATGGTGAATCATCTAGATCGCTCGTTTCGAGCTATTTAATGCGAAAAAACAAGTTTTCTGGTGTTTTCAACATTCCACAGTGCGTTTGATATACAGAACCTGCGATATCTTGATTTTCGGGGTGTTTCCAGCTGAGATATGCATTTTCTGCGATAAGCTTGGTGAGTCTTCTGCCAGAAGTATGCAGAATCATCTAGATCGCTCTTTTCGAGCTATTTAATGCGAGAAACACGTTTTCTGGTGTTTTCACCACTCCACAGTACGTTTGACATGCAGAACCGGAGATATCTTGGTTTCGGCCGGGTTTCAAGCTGAGATATGCATTTTCTACGATAATCTTGGTGAAACATCTGTCCGAAGTATGCAGAACCATCGAGAGCGCTCTTTTCGAGCTATTTAATGCGAGAAACTCGTTTTCTGGGGTTTTCACCACTCCACAGTTCGTTGGATATGCAGAACCGGAGATATCTTGGTTTTCGTTTGGTTTCCAGCTGAGATATGCATTTCCTGCGATAATCTTGGTGAGACTTCTGTAAGAAGTGTGCAGAATCTTCGAGAACGCTCTTTTCGAGCTGCTTAATGCGCGAAACACGTTTTCTGGTGTTTTCACCACTCCACGGTACGGTTGATGTGCAGAACAGGCGATATCTTGATTTTCGTGGTGTTTCCAGCTGAGATATGCATTTTCGGCGATAATCTTGGTGGGTCTATTGTCAGAAGTATGCAGAAACATCGAGAGCGCTCTTTTCGAGCTATTTAATGTGAGAAACTCGTTTTCTGGGGTTTTCACCTCTCCGCAGTGCGTTTGATATGCAGAACCAGCGATATCTTGGTTTCCGTGGGGCTTCAAGCTGAGATATGCATTTCCTGCAATAATATTGGTGAGACTTCAGTCAGATGTATGCAGAATCTTCGAGATCGCACTTTTCTAGCTATTTAATGCGAAAAAACAAGTTTTCTGGGTCTTTGACCACTCCACAGTGCGTTTGATATGTAGAGCCGCCGATAACTTGGTTTTCATGGGGTTTCCAGCTGAAATATGCATTTTCTGCGATAATCTTGGTGTTTCATCTATACGAAGTATGCAGAATCATCGAGAACGCTCGTTTCGAGCTACTTAATGCGAGAAACACGTTATCTGGTGTTTTCACCACTCCACAGTGCGTTTGATATGCAGAACCAGCGATATCTTGGCTTTCGTGGGGTTTCAAGCTGAGATATGCATTTTCTGCGATAATATTGGTGAGACTTCAGTCACAAGTATGCAGAATCATCAAGATCGCTCTTTTCGAGCTATTTAATGCGAACAAACACGTTTTCTGGTGTTTTCACCACTCCACAGTACGTTTGACATGCAGAACCGGAGATATCTTGGTTTCGGTCGGGTTTCAAGCTGAGATATGCATTTTCTATGATAAACCTGCCGAGACTTCTGTCAGAAGTATGCAGAATCTTCGAGAACGCTCTTTTCGAGCTACTTAATGCGCGAAACAGGTTTTCTGGTGTTTTCACCACTCCACGGTACGTTTGATGTGCAGAACCGGAGATAACTCGGTTTTCGTCGGGTTTCAAGCTGAGATATGCATTTTCTACGATAATCTTGGTGAGACTTCTGTCCGAAGTATGCAGAATCATCTAGATCGCTCTTCTCGAGCTATTTAATGCGAAAAAACAAGTTTTCTGGTGTTTTCACCACTCCACAGTGCGTTTGATATGCAGAACCGGCGATATTTTGGTTTTCGTCGGGTTTCAAGCTGAGATATGCATTTTCTACGAAAATCTTGGTGAAACATCTGTCCGAAGTATGCAGAAACATCGAGAGCGCTCTTTTCGAGCTATCTAATGCGAGAAACTCGTTTTTTGGGGTTTTCACCACTCCACAGTTCGTTGGATATGCAGAACCGGAGATATCTTGGTTTTCGTGGGGTTTCAAGTTGCGATATGCATTTCCTGCGATAATCTTGGTGAGACTTCTGTCCGAAGTATGCTGAATCATCGGGATCGCACTTTTCGAGCTATTTAATGCGAGAAACACGTTCTCTGGATGTTTCACCACTCCACAGTGCGTTTGATGTGCAGAACAGGCGATATCTTGATTTTCGTGGTGTTTCCAGCTGAGATATGCATTTTCGGCGATAATCTTGTTGAGACTTCTGTCCGAAGTATGCAGAATCTTCGAGAACGCTCTCTTCGAGCTACTTAATGCGCGAAACACGTTTTCTGGTGTTTTCACCACTCCACGGTACGTTTGATGTGCAGAACCGGAGATAACTCGGTTTTCGTCGGGTTTCAAGCTGAGATATGCATTTTCTACGATAAGCTTGGTGGAACATCTGTCCGAAGAATGCAGAAACGTCGAGAGCGCTCTTTTGGAGCTATTTAATGCGAGAAACACGTTTTCTGGGGTTTTCACCACTCCACAGTTCGTTGGATATGCAGAACAGTAGATATCTTGGTTTTCTTGGGGTTTCAAGCAGAGATATGCATTTTCTGCGATAATCTTGTTGAGATTTCTGGCCGAAGGATGCAGAATCATCGAGATCGCTCGATTCGAGCTATTTAATGCGAGAAACACGTTATCTGGTGTTATCACCACTCCACAGTGCGTTTGATATGCATAACCGCCAACATCTTGATTTTCGTGAGGTTTCGTGCTGAGATATGCATTTTCTGCGATAATATTCGTGAGACTTCAGTCAGAAGTATGCAGAATCATCTAGATCGCTCGTTTCGAGCTATTTAATGCGAAAAGACAAGTTTTCTGGTGTTTTGACCACTCCACAGTGCGTTTGATATGCAGAACCGGCGATATTTCGGTTTTCGTCGGGGTTCAAGTTGAGATATGCATTTTCTACGATAATCTTGGTGAGACTTCTGTCAGAAGTATGCTGAATCATCGGGATCGCTCTTTTGGAGCTATTTAATGCGAGAATCACGTTCTCTGGTTGTTTTCACCACTCCACAGTGCGGTTGATGTGCAGAACCGGAGATATTTCGGTTTTCGTCGGGTTTCAAGCTGAGATATGCATTTTCTACGATAAGCTTGGTGGAACATCTGTCCGAAGTATGCAGAAACGTCGAGAGCGCTCTTTTCGAGCTATTTAATGCGAGAAACACGTTATCTGGTGTTTTCATCACTCCACAGGGCGTTTGATATGCAGAACCGGCGATATCTTGGTTTTCGTGGGGTTTCCAGCTGAGATATGCATTTTCTGCGATAATCTTGGTGAGACTTTAGTCAGAAGTATGCAGAATCATCTAGATCGCTCGTTTCGAGCTACTTAATGCGAAAAAACAAGTTTTCTGGTGTTTTGACCACTCCACAGTGCGTTTGATATGTAGAGCCGCCGAAAACTTGGTTTTCTTGGGATTTCCAGCTGAAATATGCATTTTCTGCGATAATATTGGTGAGACTTCAGTCACAAGTATGCAGAATCATCTAGATCGCTCGTTTCGAGCTATTTAATGCGAAAAGACAAGTTTTCTGGTGTTTTGACCACTCCACAGTGCGTTTGATATGTAGAGCCGCCGAAAACTTGGTTTTCTTGGGATTTCCAGCTGAAATATGCATTTTCTGCGATAATCTTGGTGAGTCTTCTGTCAGAAGTATGCAGAATCATCGAGGTCACACTATTCGAGCTATTTAATGCGGGAAACACGTTATCTGGTGTTTTCAGCACTCCACAGGGCGTTTGATATGCAGAACCGGCGATATCTTGGTTTTCGTGGGGTTTCCAGCTGAGATATGCATTTTCTGCGATAATCTTGGTGAGACTTTAGTCAGAAGTATGCAGAATCATCGAGATCGCTCTATTCGAGCTATTTAATGCGGGAAACACGTTATCTGGTGTTTTCAGCACTCCACAGGGCGTTTGATATGCAGAACCGGCGATATCTTGGTTTTCGTGGGGTTTCCAGCTGAGATATGCATTTTCTGCGATAATCTTGGTGAGTCTTCTGTCAGAAGTTTGCTGAATCATCTAGATCGCTCTTTTCGAGCTATTTAATGCGAGGAACACGTTTTCTGGTATATTCACCACTCCACAGTACGTTAGACATGCAGAACCGGAGATATCTTCGTTTCGGTCGGGTTTCAAGCTGAGATATGCATTTTCTACGATAATATTGGTGAGACCTCTGTCAGAAGTATGCAGAATCATCGAGGTCACACTATTCGAGCTATTTAATGCGGGAAACACGTTATCTGGTGTTTTCAGCACTCCACAGGGCGTTTGATATGCAGAACCGGCGATATCTTGGTTTTCGTGGGGTTTCCAGCTGAGATATGCATTTTCTGCGATAATCTTGGTGAGACTTTAGTCAGAAGTATGCAGAATCATCGAGATCGCTCTATTCGAGCTATTTAATGCGGGAAACACGTTATCTGGTGTTTTCAGCACTCCACAGGGCGTTTGATATGCAGAACCGGCGATATCTTGGTTTTCGTGAGGTTTGAAGCTGAGATATGCATTTTCTGCGATAATATTGGTGAGACTTCAGTCAGAAGTATGCAGGATCATCTAGATCGCTCTTTTCGAGCTACTTAATGCACGAAACACGTTTTCTGGTGTTTTCACAACTCCACAGTACGTTTGACATGCAGAACCGGCGATATCTTGGTTTCGTTCGGGTTTCAAGCTGAGATAAGCATTTTCTACGATAATCCTGGTGAGACTTCTGTCAGAAGTATGCAGAATCTTCGAGATCGCACTTTTCGAGCTATTTAATGCGAGAAACACGTTATCTGGTGTTTTCACCACTCCACAGTGCGTTTGATATGTAGAGCCACCGATAAATTGGTTTTCGTGGGGTTTCCAGCTGAAATATGCATTTTCTGCGATAACCTTGGTGAGTCTTCTGTCAGAAGTATGCAGAATCATCGAGGTCACACTATTCGAGCTATTTAATGCGGGAAACACGTTATCTGGTGTTTTCAGCACTCCACAGGGCGTTTGATATGCAGAACCGGCGATATCTTGGTTTTCGTGGGGTTTCCAGCTGAGATATGCATTTTCTCCGATAATCTTGGTGAGTCTTCTGTCAGAAGTATGCAGAATCATCGAGGTCACACTATTCGAGCTATTTAATGCGGGAAACACGTTATCTCGTGTTTGCAGCACTCCCCAGGGCGTTTGATATGCAGAACCGGCGATATCTTGGTTTTCGTGGGGTTTCCAGCTGAGATATGCATTTTCTGCGGTAATCTTGGTGAGACTTTAGTCAGAAGTATGCAGAATCATCGAGATCGCTCTATTCGAGCTATTTAATGCGGGAAACACGTTATCTGGTGTTTTCAGCACTCCACAGGGCGTTTGATATGCAGAACCGGCGATATCTTGGTTTTCGTGGGGTTTCAAGCTGAGATATGCATTTTTTACGATAATCTTGGTGAGACTTCTGTCCGAAGTATGCTTAGTCATCGAGATCGCTCGTTTCGAGCTATTTAATGCGAGAAACACGTTATCTGGTGTTTTCACCACTCCACAGTGCGTATGATATGCAGAACCGGCGATATCTGGGTTTTCGTGGGGTTTCAAGCTTAGATATGCATTTTCAGCGATAATCTTGCCGAGACTTCTGTCCGAAGTATGCTGAAACATCGAGATCGCTCTTTTCGAGCTAGTTAATGCGAGAAAAACCTTATCCGGTGTTTTCACCACTCCACAGTGCGTTTGATATGCAGAACCGGCGATATCTTGGTTTTCGTGGGGTTTCAAGCTGAGATATGCATTTTCTGCGATAATCTTGGAGAGACTTCTGTCCGAAGTATGCTGAAACATCGAGATCGCTCTTTTCGAGCTAGTTAAGGCGAGAAAAACCTTATCCGGTGGTTTCACCACTCCACAGTGCGCTTGATATGCAGAACCAGCGATATCTTCGCTTTCGTGGGGTATCAAGGTGAGATATGCATTTCCTGCGATAATCTTGGTGAGACTTCTGTCCGAAGTATGCAGAATCATGGCTATCGCTTTTTTCGAGCTATTTAATGCGAGAAACACGTTATCTGCTGTTTTGACCACTCCACAGTGCGTTTGATATGTAGAGCCGCCGATAACTTGGTTTTCGTGGGGTTTCCAGCTGAAATATGCATTTTCTGCGATAATCATGGTGTTTCATCTATGAGAAGTATGCAGAATCATCGAGAACGCTCTTTTCGAGCTAGATAATGCGAGAATCACGTTCTCTGGTTGTTTTCACCACTCCACAGTGCGGTTGATGTGCAGAACCGGAGATATTTCGGTTTTCGTCGGGTTTCAAGCTGAGATATGCATTTTCTACGAAAATCTTGGTGAAACATCTGTCCGAAGTATGCAGAAACATCGAGAGCGCTCTTTTCGAGCTATCTAATGCGAGAAACTCGTTTTTTGGGGTTTTCACCACTCCACAGTTCGTTGGATATGCAGAACCGGAGATATCTTGCTTTTCGTGGGGTTTCAAGCTGCGATATGCATTTCCTGCGATAATCTTGGTGAGACTTCTGTCCGAAGTATGCTGAATCATCGGGATCGCTCTTTTCGAGCTATTTAATGCGAGAATCACGTTCTCTGGTTGTTTTCACCACTCCACAGTGCGGTTGATGTGCAGAACCGGAGATATTTCGGTTTTCGTCGGGTTTCAAGCTGAGATATGCATTTTCTACGAAAATCTTGGTGAAACATCTGTCCGAAGTATGCAGAAACATCGAGAGCGCTCTTTTCGAGCTATCTAATGCGAGAAACTCGTTTTTTGGGGTTTTCACCACTCCACAGTTCGTTGGATATGCAGAACCGGAGATATCTTGGTTTTCGTGGGGTTTCAAGCTGCGATATGCATTTCCTGCGATAATCTTGGTGAGACTTCTGTCCGAAGTATGCAGAATCATCTAGATCGCTCTTCTCGAGCTATTTAATGCGAAAAAACAAGTTTTCTGGTGTTTTCACCACTCCACAGTGCGTTTGATATGCAGAACCGGCGATATTTTGGTTTTCGTCGGGTTTCAAGCTGAGATATGCATTTTCTACGAAAATCTTGGTGAAACATCTGTCCGAAGTATGCAGAAACATCGAGAGCGCTCTTTTCGAGCTATCTAATGCGAGAAACTCGTTTTTTGGGGTTTTCACCACTCCACAGTTCGTTGGATATGCAGAACCGGAGATATCTTGGTTTTCGTGGGGTTTCAAGCTGCGATATGCATTTCCTGCGATAATCTTGGTGAGACTTCTGTCCGAAGTATGCTGAATCATCGGGATCGCACTTTTCGAGCTATTTAATGCGAGATACACGTTTTCTGGGGTTTTCACCACTCCACAGTTCGTTGGATATGCAGAACCGGAGATATCTTGGTTTTCGAGGGGTTTCAAGCTGCGATATGCATTTCCTGCGATAATCTTGGTGAGACTTCTGTCCGAAGTATGCTGAATCATCGGGATCGCACTTTTCGAGCTATTTAATGCGAGAAACACGTTCTCTGGATGTTTCACCACTCCACAGTGCGTTTGATGTGCAGAACAGGCGATATCTTGATTTTCGTGGTGTTTCCAGCTGAGATATGCATTTTCGGCGATAATCTTGTTGAGACTTCTGTCCGAAGTATGCAGAATCTTCGAGAACGCTCTCTTCGAGCTACTTAATGCGCGAAACACGTTTTCTGGTGTTTTCACCACTCCACGGTACGTTTGATGTGCAGAACCGGAGATAACTCGGTTTTCGTCGGGTTTCAAGCTGAGATATGCATTTTCTACGATAAGCTTGGTGGAACATCTGTCCGAAGAATGCAGAAACGTCGAGAGCGCTCTTTTCGAGCTATTTAATGCGAGAAACACGTTTTCTGGGGTTTTCACCACTCCACAGTTCGTTGGATATGCATAACAGTAGATATCTTGGTTTTCTTGGGGTTTCAAGCAGAGATATGCATTTTCTGCGATAATCTTGTTGAGACTTCTGGCCGAAGGATGCAGAATCATCGAGATCGCTCGATTCGAGCTATTTAATGCGAGAAACACGTTATCTGGTGTTATCACCACTCCACAGTGCGTTTGATATGCAGAACCGCCAACATCTTGATTTTCGTGAGGTTTCGTGCTGAGATATGCATTTTCTGCGATAATATTCGTGAGACTTCAGTCAGAAGTATGCAGAATCATCTAGATCGCTCTTTTCGAGCTATTTAATGCGAAAAAACAAGTTTTCTGGTGTTTTCACCACTCCACAGTGCGTTTGATATGCAGAACCGGCGATATTTCGGTTTTCGTCGGGTTTCAAGCTGAGATATGCATTTTCTACGAAAATCTTGGTGAAACATCTGTCCGAAGTATGCAGAACCATCGAGAGCGCTCTTTTCGAGCTATCTAATGCGAGAAACTCGTTTTTTGGGGTTTTCACCACTCCACAGTTCGTTGGATATGCAGAACCGGAGATATCTTGGTTTTCGTGGGGTTTCAAGCTGCGATATGCATTTCCTGCGATAATCTTGGTGAGACTTCTGTCCGAAGTATGCTGAATCATCGGGATCGCACTTTTCGAGCTATTTAATGCGAGAATCACGTTCTCTGGTTGTTTTCACCACTCCACAGTGCGGTTGATGTGCAGAACCGGAGATATTTTGGTTTTCGTCGGGTTTCAAGCTGAGATATGCATTTTCTACGATAAGCTTGGTGGAACATCTGTCCGAAGTATGCAGAAACGTCGAGAGCGCTCTTTTCGAGCTATTTAATGCGAGAAACACGTTATCTGGTGTTTTCATCACTCCACAGGGCGTTTGATATGCAGAACCGGCGATATCTTGGTTTTCGTGGGGTTTCCAGCTGAGATATGCATTTTCTGCGATAATCTTGGTGAGACTTCTGTCCGAAGTATGCAGAATCATATAGATCGCTCGTTTCGAGCTATTTAATGCGAAAAGACAAGTTTTCTGGTGTTTTGACCACTCCACAGTGCGTTTGATATGTAGAGCCACCGATAACTTGGTTTTCGTGGGGTTTCCAGCTGAAATATGCATTTTCTGCGATAATCTTGGTGAGTCTTCTGTCAGAAGTATGCAGAATCATCGAGGTCACACTATTCGAGCTATTTAATGCGGGAAACACGTTATCTGGTGTTTTCAGCACTCCACAGGGCGTTTGATATGCAGAACCGGCGATATCTTGGTTTTCGTGGGGTTTCCAGCTGAGATATGCATTTTCTGCGATAATCTTGGTGAGTCTTCTGTCAGAAGTATGCTGAATCATCTAGATCGCTCTTTTCGAGCTATTTAATGCGAGGAACACGTTTTCTGGTATATTCACCACTCCACAGTACGTTAGACATGCAGAACCGGAGATATCTTCGTTTCGGTCGGGTTTCAAGCTGAGATATGCATTTTCTACGATAATATTGGTGAGACCTCTGTCAGAAGTATGCTGAATCATCTAGATCGCTCTTTTCGAGCTATTTAATGCGAGGAACACGTTTTCTGGTATATTCACCACTCCACAGTACGTTAGACATGCAGAACCGGAGATATCTTCGTTTCGGTCGGGTTTCAAGCTGAGATATGCATTTTCTGCGATAATATTGGTGAGACTTCAGTCAGAAGTATGCGGGATCATCTAGATCGCTCTTTTCGAGCTACTTAATGCACGAAACACGTTTTCTGGTGTTTTCACAACTCCACAGTACGTTTGACATGCAGAACCGGCGATATCTTGGTTTCGTTCGGGTTTCAAGCTGAGATATGCATTTTCTACGATAATCCTGGTGAGACTTCTGTCAGAAGTATGCAGAATCCTCGAGATCGCACTTTTCGAGCTATTTAATGCGAGAAACACGTTATCTGGTGTTTTCACCACTCCACAGTGCGTTTGATATGTAGAGCCACCGATAACTTGGTTTTCGTGGGGTTTCCAGCTGAAATATGCATTTTCTGCGATAACCTTGGTGAGTCTTCTGTCAGAAGTATGCAGAATCATCGAGGTCACACTATTCGAGCTATTTAATGCGGGAAACACGTTATCTGGTGTTTTCAGCACTCCACAGGGCGTTTGATATGCAGAACCGGCGATATCTTGGTTTTCGTGGGGTTTCCAGCTGAGATATGCATTTTCTGCGATAATCTTGGTGAGTCTTCTGTCAGAAGTATGCAGAATCATCGAGGTCACACTATTCGAGCTATTTAATGCGGGAAACACGTTATCTGGTGTTTTCAGCACTCCACAGGGCGTTTGATATGCAGAACCGGCGATATCTTGGTTTTCGTGGGGTTTCCAGCTGAGATATGAATTTTCTGCGATAATCTTGGTGAGACTTTAGTCAGAAGTATGCAGAATCATCGAGATCGCTCTATTCGAGCTATTTAATGCGGGAAACACGTTATCTGGTGTTTTCAGCACTCCACAGGGCGTTTGATATGCAGAACCGGCGATATCTTGGTTTTCGTGGGGTTTCAAGCTGAGATATGCATTTTTTACGATAATATTGGTGAGACTTCTGTCCGAAGTATGCTTAGTCATCGAGATCGCTCGTTTCGAGCTATTTAATGCGAGAAACACGTTATCTGGTGTTTTCACCACTCCACAGTGCGTATGATATGCAGAACCGGCGATATCTGGGTTTTCGTGGGGTTTCAAGCTTAGATATGCATTTTCAGCGATAATCTTGGAGAGACTTCTGTCCGAAGTATGCTGAAACATCGAGATCGCTCTTTTCGAGCTAGTAAATGCGAGAAAAACCTTATCCGGTGTTTTCACCACTCCACAGTGCGTTTGATATGCAGAACCGGCGATATCTTGGTTTTCGTGGGGTTTCAAGCTGAGATATGCATTTTCTGCGATAATCTTGGAGACACTTCTGTCCGAAGTATGCTGAAACATCGAGATCGCTCTTTTCGAGCTAGTTAATGCGAGAAAAACCTTATCCGGTGGTTTCACCACTCCACAGTGCGCTTGATATGCAGAACCAGCGATATCTTCGCTTTCGTGGGGTATCAAGGTGAGATATGCATTTCCTGCGATAATCTTGGTGAGACTTCTGTCCGAAGTATGCAGAATCATGGCTATCGCTTTTTTCGAGCTATTTAATGCGAGAAACACGTTATCTGCTGTTTTGACCACTCCACAGTGCGTTTGATATGTAGAGCCGCCGATAACTTGGTTTTCGTGGGGTTTCCAGCTGAAATATGCATTTTCTGCGATAATCATGGTGTTTCATCTATGAGAAGTATGCAGAATCATCGAGAACGCTCTTTTCGAGCTAGATAATGCGAGAATCACGTTCTCTGGTTGTTTTCACCACTCCACAGTGCGGTTGATGTGCAGAACCGGAGATATTTCGGTTTTCGTCGGGTTTCAAGCTGAGATATGCATTTTCTACGATAAGCTTGGTGGAACATCTGTCCGAAGTATGCAGAAACGTCGAGAGCGCTCTTTTCGAGCTATTTAATGCGAGAAACACGTTATCTGGTGTTTTCATCACTCCACAGGGCGTTTGATATGCAGAACCGGCGATATCTTGGGTTTCGTGGGGTTTCCAGCTGAGATATGCATTTTCTGCGATAATCTTGGTGAGACTTTAGTCAGAAGTATGCAGAATCATCTAGATCGCTCGTTTCGAGCTACTTAATGCGAAAAAACAAGTTTTCTGGTGTTTTGACCACTCCACAGTGCGTTTGATATGTAGAGCCGCCGAAAACTTGGTTTTCTTGGGATTTGCAGCTGAAATATGCATTTTCTGCGATAATATTGGTGAGACTTCAGTCACAAGTATGCAGAATCATCTAGATCGCTCGTTTCGAGCTATTTAATGCGAAAAGACAAGTTTTCTGGTGTTTTGACCACTCCACAGTGCGTTCGATATGTAGAGCCACCGATAACTTGGTTTTCGTGGGGTTTCCAGCTGAAATATGCATTTTCTGCGATAATCTTGGTGAGTCTTCTGTCAGAAGTATGCAGAATCATCGAGGTCACACTATTCCAGCTATTTGATGCGGGAAACACGTTATCTGGTGTTTTCAGCACTCCACAGGGCGTTTGATATGCAGAACCGGCGATATCTTGGTTTTCGTGGGGTTTCCAGCTGAGATATGCATTTTCTGCGATAATCTTGGTGAGACTTTAGTCAGAAGTATGCAGAATCATCGAGATCGCTCTATTCGAGCTATTTAATGCGGGAAACACGTTATCTGGTGTTTTCAGCACTCCACAGGGCGTTTGATATGCAGAACCGGCGATATCTTGGTTTTCGTGGGGTTTCCAGCTGAGATATGCATTTTCTGCGATAATCTTGGTGAGTCTTCTGTCAGAAGTATGCTGAATCATCTAGATCGCTCTTTTCGAGCTATTTAATGCGAGGAACACGTTTTCTGGTATATTCACCACTCCACAGTACGTTAGACATGCAGAACCGGAGATATCTTCGTTTCGGTCGGGTTTCAAGCTGAGATATGCATTTTCTACGATAATATTGGTGAGACCTCTGTCAGAAGTATGCAGAATCTTCGAGAACGCTCTTTTCGAGCTACTTAATGCGAGAAACACGTTTTCGGGTGTTTTCACCACTCCACAGTACGTTTGATGTGCAGAACCGGAGATATCTTGGTTTTCGTGAGGTTTGAAGCTGAGATATGCATTTTCTGCGATAATATTGGTGAGACTTCAGTCAGAAGTATGCAGGATCATCTAGATCGCTCTTTTCGAGCTACTTAATGCACGAAACACGTTTTCTGGTGTTTTCACAACTCCACAGTACGTTTGACATGCAGAACCGGCGATATCTTGGTTTTCGTGGGGTTTCCAGCTGAGATATGCATTTTCTGCGATAATCTTGGTGAGTCTTCTGTCAGAAGTATGCAGAATCATCGAGGTCACACTATTCCAGCTATTTGATGCGGGAAACACGTTATCTGGTGTTTTCAGCACTCCACAGGGCGTTTGATATGCAGAACCGGCGATATCTTGGTTTTCGTGGGGTTTCCAGCTGAGATATGCATTTTCTGCGATAATCTTGGTGAGACTTTAGTCAGAAGTATGCAGGATCATCTAGATCGCTCTTTTCGAGCTACTTAATGCACGAAACACGTTTTCTGGTGTTTTCACCACTCCACAGTACGTTTGACATGCAGAACCGGAGATATCTTGGTTTCGGTCGGGTTTCAAGCTGAGATATGCATTTTCTATGATAAACCTGCCGAGACTTCTGTCAGAAGTATGCAGAATCTTCGAGAACGCTCTTTTCGAGCTACTTAATGCGCGAAACAGGTTTTCTGGTGTTTTCACCACTCCACGGTACGTTTGATGTGCAGAACCGGAGATAACTCGGTTTTCGTCGGGTTTCAAGCTGAGATATGCATTTTCTACGATAATCTTGGTGAGACTTCTGTCCGAAGTATGCAGAATCATCTAGATCGCTCTTCTCGAGCTATTTAATGCGAAAAAACAAGTTTTCTGGTGTTTTCACCACTCCACAGTGCGTTTGATATGCAGAACCGGCGATATTTTGGTTTTCGTCGGGTTTCAAGCTGAGATATGCATTTTCTACGAAAATCTTGGTGAAACATCTGTCCGAAGTATGCAGAAACATCGAGAGCGCTCTTTTCGAGCTATCTAATGCGAGAAACTCGTTTTTTGGGGTTTTCACCACTCCACAGTTCGTTGGATATGCAGAACCGGAGATATCTTGGTTTTCGTGGGGTTTCAAGTTGCGATATGCATTTCCTGCGATAATCTTGGTGAGACTTCTGTCCGAAGTATGCTGAATCATCGGGATCGCACTTTTCGAGCTATTTAATGCGAGAAACACGTTCTCTGGATGTTTCACCACTCCACAGTGCGTTTGATGTGCAGAACAGGCGATATCTTGATTTTCGTGGTGTTTCCAGCTGAGATATGCATTTTCGGCGATAATCTTGTTGAGACTTCTGTCCGAAGTATGCAGAATCTTCGAGAACGCTCTCTTCGAGCTACTTAATGCGCGAAACACGTTTTCTGGTGTTTTCACCACTCCACGGTACGTTTGATGTGCAGAACCGGAGATAACTCGGTTTTCGTCGGGTTTCAAGCTGAGATATGCATTTTCTACGATAAGCTTGGTGGAACATCTGTCCGAAGAATGCAGAAACGTCGAGAGCGCTCTTTTGGAGCTATTTAATGCGAGAAACACGTTTTCTGGGGTTTTCACCACTCCACAGTTCGTTGGATATGCAGAACAGTAGATATCTTGGTTTTCTTGGGGTTTCAAGCAGAGATATGCATTTTCTGCGATAATCTTGTTGAGATTTCTGGCCGAAGGATGCAGAATCATCGAGATCGCTCGATTCGAGCTATTTAATGCGAGAAACACGTTATCTGGTGTTATCACCACTCCACAGTGCGTTTGATATGCATAACCGCCAACATCTTGATTTTCGTGAGGTTTCGTGCTGAGATATGCATTTTCTGCGATAATATTCGTGAGACTTCAGTCAGAAGTATGCAGAATCATCTAGATCGCTCGTTTCGAGCTATTTAATGCGAAAAGACAAGTTTTCTGGTGTTTTGACCACTCCACAGTGCGTTTGATATGCAGAACCGGCGATATTTCGGTTTTCGTCGGGGTTCAAGTTGAGATATGCATTTTCTACGATAATCTTGGTGAGACTTCTGTCAGAAGTATGCTGAATCATCGGGATCGCTCTTTTGGAGCTATTTAATGCGAGAATCACGTACTCTGGTTGTTTTCACCACTCCACAGTGCGGTTGATGTGCAGAACCGGAGATATTTCGGTTTTCGTCGGGTTTCAAGCTGAGATATGCATTTTCTACGATAAGCTTGGTGGAACATCTGTCCGAAGTATGCAGAAACGTCGAGAGCGCTCTTTTCGAGCTATTTAATGCGAGAAACACGTTATCTGGTGTTTTCATCACTCCACAGGGCGTTTGATATGCAGAACCGGCGATATCTTGGTTTTCGTGGGGTTTCCAGCTGAGATATGCATTTTCTGCGATAATCTTGGTGAGACTTTAGTCAGAAGTATGCAGAATCATCTAGATCGCTCGTTTCGAGCTACTTAATGCGAAAAAACAAGTTTTCTGGTGTTTTGACCACTCCACAGTGCGTTTGATATGTAGAGCCGCCGAAAACTTGGTTTTCTTGGGATTTCCAGCTGAAATATGCATTTTCTGCGATAATATTGGTGAGACTTCAGTCACAAGTATGCAGAATCATCTAGATCGCTCGTTTCGAGCTATTTAATGCGAAAAGACAAGTTTTCTGGTGTTTTGACCACTCCACAGTGCGTTTGATATGTAGAGCCGCCGAAAACTTGGTTTTCTTGGGATTTCCAGCTGAAATATGCATTTTCTGCGATAATCTTGGTGAGTCTTCTGTCAGAAGTATGCAGAATCATCGAGGTCACACTATTCGAGCTATTTAATGCGGGAAACACGTTATCTGGTGTTTTCAGCACTCCACAGGGCGTTTGATATGCAGAACCGGCGATATCTTGGTTTTCGTGGGGTTTCCAGCTGAGATATGCATTTTCTGCGATAATCTTGGTGAGACTTTAGTCAGAAGTATGCAGAATCATCGAGATCGCTCTATTCGAGCTATTTAATGCGGGAAACACGTTATCTGGTGTTTTCAGCACTCCACAGGGCGTTTGATATGCAGAACCGGCGATATCTTGGTTTTCGTGGGGTTTCCAGCTGAGATATGCATTTTCTGCGATAATCTTGGTGAGTCTTCTGTCAGAAGTTTGCTGAATCATCTAGATCGCTCTTTTCGAGCTATTTAATGCGAGGAACACGTTTTCTGGTATATTCACCACTCCACAGTACGTTAGACATGCAGAACCGGAGATATCTTCGTTTCGGTCGGGTTTCAAGCTGAGATATGCATTTTCTACGATAATATTGGTGAGACCTCTGTCAGAAGTATGCAGAATCATCGAGGTCACACTATTCGAGCTATTTAATGCGGGAAACACGTTATCTGGTGTTTTCAGCACTCCACAGGGCGTTTGATATGCAGAACCGGCGATATCTTGGTTTTCGTGGGGTTTCCAGCTGAGATATGCATTTTCTGCGATAATCTTGGTGAGACTTTAGTCAGAAGTATGCAGAATCATCGAGATCGCTCTATTCGAGCTATTTAATGCGGGAAACACGTTATCTGGTGTTTTCAGCACTCCACAGGGCGTTTGATATGCAGAACCGGCGATATCTTGGTTTTCGTGAGGTTTGAAGCTGAGATATGCATTTTCTGCGATAATATTGGTGAGACTTCAGTCAGAAGTATGCAGGATCATCTAGATCGCTCTTTTCGAGCTACTTAATGCACGAAACACGTTTTCTGGTGTTTTCACAACTCCACAGTACGTTTGACATGCAGAACCGGCGATATCTTGGTTTCGTTCGGGTTTCAAGCTGAGATAAGCATTTTCTACGATAATCCTGGTGAGACTTCTGTCAGAAGTATGCAGAATCTTCGAGATCGCACTTTTCGAGCTATTTAATGCGAGAAACACGTTATCTGGTGTTTTCACCACTCCACAGTGCGTTTGATATGTAGAGCCACCGATAAATTGGTTTTCGTGGGGTTTCCAGCTGAAATATGCATTTTCTGCGATAACCTTGGTGAGTCTTCTGTCAGAAGTATGCAGAATCATCGAGGTCACACTATTCGAGCTATTTAATGCGGGAAACACGTTATCTGGTGTTTTCAGCACTCCACAGGGCGTTTGATATGCAGAACCGGCGATATCTTGGTTTTCGTGGGGTTTCCAGCTGAGATATGCATTTTCTCCGATAATCTTGGTGAGTCTTCTGTCAGAAGTATGCAGAATCATCGAGGTCACACTATTCGAGCTATTTAATGCGGGAAACACGTTATCTCGTGTTTGCAGCACTCCCCAGGGCGTTTGATATGCAGAACCGGCGATATCTTGGTTTTCGTGGGGTTTCCAGCTGAGATATGCATTTTCTGCGGTAATCTTGGTGAGACTTTAGTCAGAAGTATGCAGAATCATCGAGATCGCTCTATTCGAGCTATTTAATGCGGGAAACACGTTATCTGGTGTTTTCAGCACTCCACAGGGCGTTTGATATGCAGAACCGGCGATATCTTGGTTTTCGTGGGGTTTCAAGCTGAGATATGCATTTTTTACGATAATCTTGGTGAGACTTCTGTCCGAAGTATGCTTAGTCATCGAGATCGCTCGTTTCGAGCTATTTAATGCGAGAAACACGTTATCTGGTGTTTTCACCACTCCACAGTGCGTATGATATGCAGAACCGGCGATATCTGGGTTTTCGTGGGGTTTCAAGCTTAGATATGCATTTTCAGCGATAATCTTGCCGAGACTTCTGTCCGAAGTATGCTGAAACATCGAGATCGCTCTTTTCGAGCTAGTTAATGCGAGAAAAACCTTATCCGGTGTTTTCACCACTCCACAGTGCGTTTGATATGCAGAACCGGCGATATCTTGGTTTTCGTGGGGTTTCAAGCTGAGATATGCATTTTCTGCGATAATCTTGGAGAGACTTCTGTCCGAAGTATGCTGAAACATCGAGATCGCTCTTTTCGAGCTAGTTAAGGCGAGAAAAACCTTATCCGGTGGTTTCACCACTCCACAGTGCGCTTGATATGCAGAACCAGCGATATCTTCGCTTTCGTGGGGTATCAAGGTGAGATATGCATTTCCTGCGATAATCTTGGTGAGACTTCTGTCCGAAGTATGCAGAATCATGGCTATCGCTTTTTTCGAGCTATTTAATGCGAGAAACACGTTATCTGCTGTTTTGACCACTCCACAGTGCGTTTGATATGTAGAGCCGCCGATAACTTGGTTTTCGTGGGGTTTCCAGCTGAAATATGCATTTTCTGCGATAATCATGGTGTTTCATCTATGAGAAGTATGCAGAATCATCGAGAACGCTCTTTTCGAGCTAGATAATGCGAGAATCACGTTCTCTGGTTGTTTTCACCACTCCACAGTGCGGTTGATGTGCAGAACCGGAGATATTTCGGTTTTCGTCGGGTTTCAAGCTGAGATATGCATTTTCTACGAAAATCTTGGTGAAACATCTGTCCGAAGTATGCAGAAACATCGAGAGCGCTCTTTTCGAGCTATCTAATGCGAGAAACTCGTTTTTTGGGGTTTTCACCACTCCACAGTTCGTTGGATATGCAGAACCGGAGATATCTTGCTTTTCGTGGGGTTTCAAGCTGCGATATGCATTTCCTGCGATAATCTTGGTGAGACTTCTGTCCGAAGTATGCTGAATCATCGGGATCGCTCTTTTCGAGCTATTTAATGCGAGAATCACGTTCTCTGGTTGTTTTCACCACTCCACAGTGCGGTTGATGTGCAGAACCGGAGATATTTCGGTTTTCGTCGGGTTTCAAGCTGAGATATGCATTTTCTACGAAAATCTTGGTGAAACATCTGTCCGAAGTATGCAGAAACATCGAGAGCGCTCTTTTCGAGCTATCTAATGCGAGAAACTCGTTTTTTGGGGTTTTCACCACTCCACAGTTCGTTGGATATGCAGAACCGGAGATATCTTGGTTTTCGTGGGGTTTCAAGCTGCGATATGCATTTCCTGCGATAATCTTGGTGAGACTTCTGTCCGAAGTATGCAGAATCATCTAGATCGCTCTTCTCGAGCTATTTAATGCGAAAAAACAAGTTTTCTGGTGTTTTCACCACTCCACAGTGCGTTTGATATGCAGAACCGGCGATATTTTGGTTTTCGTCGGGTTTCAAGCTGAGATATGCATTTTCTACGAAAATCTTGGTGAAACATCTGTCCGAAGTATGCAGAAACATCGAGAGCGCTCTTTTCGAGCTATCTAATGCGAGAAACTCGTTTTTTGGGGTTTTCACCACTCCACAGTTCGTTGGATATGCAGAACCGGAGATATCTTGGTTTTCGTGGGGTTTCAAGCTGCGATATGCATTTCCTGCGATAATCTTGGTGAGACTTCTGTCCGAAGTATGCTGAATCATCGGGATCGCACTTTTCGAGCTATTTAATGCGAGATACACGTTTTCTGGGGTTTTCACCACTCCACAGTTCGTTGGATATGCAGAACCGGAGATATCTTGGTTTTCGAGGGGTTTCAAGCTGCGATATGCATTTCCTGCGATAATCTTGGTGAGACTTCTGTCCGAAGTATGCTGAATCATCGGGATCGCACTTTTCGAGCTATTTAATGCGAGAAACACGTTCTCTGGATGTTTCACCACTCCACAGTGCGTTTGATGTGCAGAACAGGCGATATCTTGATTTTCGTGGTGTTTCCAGCTGAGATATGCATTTTCGGCGATAATCTTGTTGAGACTTCTGTCCGAAGTATGCAGAATCTTCGAGAACGCTCTCTTCGAGCTACTTAATGCGCGAAACACGTTTTCTGGTGTTTTCACCACTCCACGGTACGTTTGATGTGCAGAACCGGAGATAACTCGGTTTTCGTCGGGTTTCAAGCTGAGATATGCATTTTCTACGATAAGCTTGGTGGAACATCTGTCCGAAGAATGCAGAAACGTCGAGAGCGCTCTTTTCGAGCTATTTAATGCGAGAAACACGTTTTCTGGGGTTTTCACCACTCCACAGTTCGTTGGATATGCATAACAGTAGATATCTTGGTTTTCTTGGGGTTTCAAGCAGAGATATGCATTTTCTGCGATAATCTTGTTGAGACTTCTGGCCGAAGGATGCAGAATCATCGAGATCGCTCGATTCGAGCTATTTAATGCGAGAAACACGTTATCTGGTGTTATCACCACTCCACAGTGCGTTTGATATGCAGAACCGCCAACATCTTGATTTTCGTGAGGTTTCGTGCTGAGATATGCATTTTCTGCGATAATATTCGTGAGACTTCAGTCAGAAGTATGCAGAATCATCTAGATCGCTCTTTTCGAGCTATTTAATGCGAAAAAACAAGTTTTCTGGTGTTTTCACCACTCCACAGTGCGTTTGATATGCAGAACCGGCGATATTTCGGTTTTCGTCGGGTTTCAAGCTGAGATATGCATTTTCTACGAAAATCTTGGTGAAACATCTGTCCGAAGTATGCAGAACCATCGAGAGCGCTCTTTTCGAGCTATCTAATGCGAGAAACTCGTTTTTTGGGGTTTTCACCACTCCACAGTTCGTTGGATATGCAGAACCGGAGATATCTTGGTTTTCGTGGGGTTTCAAGCTGCGATATGCATTTCCTGCGATAATCTTGGTGAGACTTCTGTCCGAAGTATGCTGAATCATCGGGATCGCACTTTTCGAGCTATTTAATGCGAGAATCACGTTCTCTGGTTGTTTTCACCACTCCACAGTGCGGTTGATGTGCAGAACCGGAGATATTTTGGTTTTCGTCGGGTTTCAAGCTGAGATATGCATTTTCTACGATAAGCTTGGTGGAACATCTGTCCGAAGTATGCAGAAACGTCGAGAGCGCTCTTTTCGAGCTATTTAATGCGAGAAACACGTTATCTGGTGTTTTCATCACTCCACAGGGCGTTTGATATGCAGAACCGGCGATATCTTGGTTTTCGTGGGGTTTCCAGCTGAGATATGCATTTTCTGCGATAATCTTGGTGAGACTTCTGTCCGAAGTATGCAGAATCATATAGATCGCTCGTTTCGAGCTATTTAATGCGAAAAGACAAGTTTTCTGGTGTTTTGACCACTCCACAGTGCGTTTGATATGTAGAGCCACCGATAACTTGGTTTTCGTGGGGTTTCCAGCTGAAATATGCATTTTCTGCGATAATCTTGGTGAGTCTTCTGTCAGAAGTATGCAGAATCATCGAGGTCACACTATTCGAGCTATTTAATGCGGGAAACACGTTATCTGGTGTTTTCAGCACTCCACAGGGCGTTTGATATGCAGAACCGGCGATATCTTGGTTTTCGTGGGGTTTCCAGCTGAGATATGCATTTTCTGCGATAATCTTGGTGAGTCTTCTGTCAGAAGTATGCTGAATCATCTAGATCGCTCTTTTCGAGCTATTTAATGCGAGGAACACGTTTTCTGGTATATTCACCACTCCACAGTACGTTAGACATGCAGAACCGGAGATATCTTCGTTTCGGTCGGGTTTCAAGCTGAGATATGCATTTTCTACGATAATATTGGTGAGACCTCTGTCAGAAGTATGCTGAATCATCTAGATCGCTCTTTTCGAGCTATTTAATGCGAGGAACACGTTTTCTGGTATATTCACCACTCCACAGTACGTTAGACATGCAGAACCGGAGATATCTTCGTTTCGGTCGGGTTTCAAGCTGAGATATGCATTTTCTGCGATAATATTGGTGAGACTTCAGTCAGAAGTATGCGGGATCATCTAGATCGCTCTTTTCGAGCTACTTAATGCACGAAACACGTTTTCTGGTGTTTTCACAACTCCACAGTACGTTTGACATGCAGAACCGGCGATATCTTGGTTTCGTTCGGGTTTCAAGCTGAGATATGCATTTTCTACGATAATCCTGGTGAGACTTCTGTCAGAAGTATGCAGAATCCTCGAGATCGCACTTTTCGAGCTATTTAATGCGAGAAACACGTTATCTGGTGTTTTCACCACTCCACAGTGCGTTTGATATGTAGAGCCACCGATAACTTGGTTTTCGTGGGGTTTCCAGCTGAAATATGCATTTTCTGCGATAACCTTGGTGAGTCTTCTGTCAGAAGTATGCAGAATCATCGAGGTCACACTATTCGAGCTATTTAATGCGGGAAACACGTTATCTGGTGTTTTCAGCACTCCACAGGGCGTTTGATATGCAGAACCGGCGATATCTTGGTTTTCGTGGGGTTTCCAGCTGAGATATGCATTTTCTGCGATAATCTTGGTGAGTCTTCTGTCAGAAGTATGCAGAATCATCGAGGTCACACTATTCGAGCTATTTAATGCGGGAAACACGTTATCTGGTGTTTTCAGCACTCCACAGGGCGTTTGATATGCAGAACCGGCGATATCTTGGTTTTCGTGGGGTTTCCAGCTGAGATATGAATTTTCTGCGATAATCTTGGTGAGACTTTAGTCAGAAGTATGCAGAATCATCGAGATCGCTCTATTCGAGCTATTTAATGCGGGAAACACGTTATCTGGTGTTTTCAGCACTCCACAGGGCGTTTGATATGCAGAACCGGCGATATCTTGGTTTTCGTGGGGTTTCAAGCTGAGATATGCATTTTTTACGATAATATTGGTGAGACTTCTGTCCGAAGTATGCTTAGTCATCGAGATCGCTCGTTTCGAGCTATTTAATGCGAGAAACACGTTATCTGGTGTTTTCACCACTCCACAGTGCGTATGATATGCAGAACCGGCGATATCTGGGTTTTCGTGGGGTTTCAAGCTTAGATATGCATTTTCAGCGATAATCTTGGAGAGACTTCTGTCCGAAGTATGCTGAAACATCGAGATCGCTCTTTTCGAGCTAGTAAATGCGAGAAAAACCTTATCCGGTGTTTTCACCACTCCACAGTGCGTTTGATATGCAGAACCGGCGATATCTTGGTTTTCGTGGGGTTTCAAGCTGAGATATGCATTTTCTGCGATAATCTTGGAGACACTTCTGTCCGAAGTATGCTGAAACATCGAGATCGCTCTTTTCGAGCTAGTTAATGCGAGAAAAACCTTATCCGGTGGTTTCACCACTCCACAGTGCGCTTGATATGCAGAACCAGCGATATCTTCGCTTTCGTGGGGTATCAAGGTGAGATATGCATTTCCTGCGATAATCTTGGTGAGACTTCTGTCCGAAGTATGCAGAATCATGGCTATCGCTTTTTTCGAGCTATTTAATGCGAGAAACACGTTATCTGCTGTTTTGACCACTCCACAGTGCGTTTGATATGTAGAGCCGCCGATAACTTGGTTTTCGTGGGGTTTCCAGCTGAAATATGCATTTTCTGCGATAATCATGGTGTTTCATCTATGAGAAGTATGCAGAATCATCGAGAACGCTCTTTTCGAGCTAGATAATGCGAGAATCACGTTCTCTGGTTGTTTTCACCACTCCACAGTGCGGTTGATGTGCAGAACCGGAGATATTTCGGTTTTCGTCGGGTTTCAAGCTGAGATATGCATTTTCTACGATAAGCTTGGTGGAACATCTGTCCGAAGTATGCAGAAACGTCGAGAGCGCTCTTTTCGAGCTATTTAATGCGAGAAACACGTTATCTGGTGTTTTCATCACTCCACAGGGCGTTTGATATGCAGAACCGGCGATATCTTGGGTTTCGTGGGGTTTCCAGCTGAGATATGCATTTTCTGCGATAATCTTGGTGAGACTTTAGTCAGAAGTATGCAGAATCATCTAGATCGCTCGTTTCGAGCTACTTAATGCGAAAAAACAAGTTTTCTGGTGTTTTGACCACTCCACAGTGCGTTTGATATGTAGAGCCGCCGAAAACTTGGTTTTCTTGGGATTTGCAGCTGAAATATGCATTTTCTGCGATAATATTGGTGAGACTTCAGTCACAAGTATGCAGAATCATCTAGATCGCTCGTTTCGAGCTATTTAATGCGAAAAGACAAGTTTTCTGGTGTTTTGACCACTCCACAGTGCGTTCGATATGTAGAGCCACCGATAACTTGGTTTTCGTGGGGTTTCCAGCTGAAATATGCATTTTCTGCGATAATCTTGGTGAGTCTTCTGTCAGAAGTATGCAGAATCATCGAGGTCACACTATTCCAGCTATTTGATGCGGGAAACACGTTATCTGGTGTTTTCAGCACTCCACAGGGCGTTTGATATGCAGAACCGGCGATATCTTGGTTTTCGTGGGGTTTCCAGCTGAGATATGCATTTTCTGCGATAATCTTGGTGAGACTTTAGTCAGAAGTATGCAGAATCATCGAGATCGCTCTATTCGAGCTATTTAATGCGGGAAACACGTTATCTGGTGTTTTCAGCACTCCACAGGGCGTTTGATATGCAGAACCGGCGATATCTTGGTTTTCGTGGGGTTTCCAGCTGAGATATGCATTTTCTGCGATAATCTTGGTGAGTCTTCTGTCAGAAGTATGCTGAATCATCTAGATCGCTCTTTTCGAGCTATTTAATGCGAGGAACACGTTTTCTGGTATATTCACCACTCCACAGTACGTTAGACATGCAGAACCGGAGATATCTTCGTTTCGGTCGGGTTTCAAGCTGAGATATGCATTTTCTACGATAATATTGGTGAGACCTCTGTCAGAAGTATGCAGAATCTTCGAGAACGCTCTTTTCGAGCTACTTAATGCGAGAAACACGTTTTCGGGTGTTTTCACCACTCCACAGTACGTTTGATGTGCAGAACCGGAGATATCTTGGTTTTCGTGAGGTTTGAAGCTGAGATATGCATTTTCTGCGATAATATTGGTGAGACTTCAGTCAGAAGTATGCAGGATCATCTAGATCGCTCTTTTCGAGCTACTTAATGCACGAAACACGTTTTCTGGTGTTTTCACAACTCCACAGTACGTTTGACATGCAGAACCGGCGATATCTTGGTTTTCGTGGGGTTTCCAGCTGAGATATGCATTTTCTGCGATAATCTTGGTGAGTCTTCTGTCAGAAGTATGCAGAATCATCGAGGTCACACTATTCCAGCTATTTGATGCGGGAAACACGTTATCTGGTGTTTTCAGCACTCCACAGGGCGTTTGATATGCAGAACCGGCGATATCTTGGTTTTCGTGGGGTTTCCAGCTGAGATATGCATTTTCTGCGATAATCTTGGTGAGACTTTAGTCAGAAGTATGCAGGATCATCTAGATCGCTCTTTTCGAGCTACTTAATGCACGAAACACGTTTTCTGGTGTTTTCACAACTCCACAGTACGTTTGACATGCAGAACCGGCGATATCTTGGTTTTCGTGGGGTTTCCAGCTGAGATATGCATTTTCTGCGATAATCTTGGTGAGTCTTCTGTCAGAAGTATGCAGAATCATCGAGGTCACACTATTCGAGCTATTTAATGCGGGAAACACGTTATCTGGTGTTTTCAGCACTCCACAGGGCGTTTGATATGCAGAACCGGCGATATCTTGGTTTTCGTGGGGTTTCCAGCTGAGATAAGCATTTTCTGCGATAATCTTGGTGAGACTTTAGTCAGAAGTATGCAGAATCATCGAGATCGCTCTATTCGAGCTATTTAATGCGGGAAACACGTTTTCGGGTGTTTTCACCACTCCACAGTACGTTTGATGTGCAGAACCGGAGATATCTTGGTTTTCGTGAGGTTTGAAGCTGAGATATGCATTTTCTGCGATAATATTGGTGAGACTTCAGTCAGAAGTATGCAGGATCATCTAGATCGCTCTTTTCGAGCTACTTAATGCACGAAACACGTTTTCTGGTGTTTTCACAACTCCACAGTACGTTTGACATGCAGAACCGGCGATATCTTGGTTTTCGTGGGGTTTCCAGCTGAGATATGCATTTTCTGCGATAATCTTGGTGAGTCTTCTGTCAGAAGTATGCAGAATCATCGAGGTCACACTATTCGAGCTATTTAATGCGGGAAACACGTTATCTGGTGTTTTCAGCACTCCACAGGGCGTTTGATATGCAGAACCGGCGATATCTTGGTTTTCGTGGGGTTTCCAGCTGAGATAAGCATTTTCTGCGATAATCTTGGTGAGACTTTAGTCAGAAGTATGCAGAATCATCGAGATCGCTCTATTCGAGCTATTTAATGCGGGAAACACGTTATCTGGTGTTTTCAGCACTCCACAGGGCGTTTGATATGCAGAACCGGCGATATCTTGGTTTTCGTGGGGTTTCAAGCTGAGATATGCATTTTTTACGATAATCTTGGTGAGACTTCTGTCCGAAGTATGCTTAGTCATCGAGATCGCTCGTTTCGAGCTATTTAATGCGAGAAACACGTTATCTGGTGTTTTCACCACTCCACAGTGCGTATGATATGCAGAACCGGCGATATCTGGGTTTTCGTGGGGTTTCAAGCTTAGATATGCATTTTCAGCGATAATCTTGGAGAGACTTCTGTCCGAAGTATGCTGAAACATCGAGATCGCTCTTTTCGAGCTAGTAAATGCGAGAAAAACCTTATCCGGTGTTTTCACCACTCCACAGTGCGTTTGATATGCAGAACCGGCGATATCTTGGTTTTCGTGGGGTTTCAAGCTGAGATATGCATTTTCTGCGATAATCTTGGAGAGACTTCTGTCCGAAGTATGCTGAAACATCGAGATCGCTCTTTTCGAGCTAGTTAATGCGAGAAAAACCTTATCCGGTGGTTTCACCACTCCACAGTGCGCTTGATATGCAGAACCAGCGATATCTTCGCTTTCGTGGGGTATCAAGGTGAGATATGCATTTCCTGCGATAATCTTGGTGAGACTTCTGTCCGAAGTATGCAGAATCATGGCTATCGCTTTTTTCGAGCTATTTAATGCGAGAAACACGTTATCTGCTGTTTTGACCACTCCACAGTGCGTTTGATATGTAGAGCCGCCGATAACTTGGTTTTCGTGGGGTTTCCAGCTGAAATATGCATTTTCTGCGATAATCATGGTGTTTCATCTATGAGAAGTATGCAGAATCATCGAGAACGCTCTTTTCGAGCTAGATAATGCGAGAATCACGTTCTCTGGTTGTTTTCACCACTCCACAGTGCGGTTGATGTGCAGAACCGGAGATATTTCGGTTTTCGTCGGGTTTCAAGCTGGGATATGCATTTTCTACGATAAGCTTGGTGGAACATCTGTCCGAAGTATGCAGAAACGTCGAGAGCGCTCTTTTCGAGCTATTTAATGCGAGAAACACGTTATCTGGTGTTTTCATCACTCCACAGGGCGTTTGATATGCAGAACCGGCGATATCTTGGTTTTCGTGGGGTTTCCAGCTGAGATATGCATTTTCTGCGATAATCTTGGTGAGACTTTAGTCAGAAGTATGCAGAATCATCTAGATCGCTCGTTTCGAGCTACTTAATGCGAAAAAACAAGTTTTCTGGTGTTTTGACCACTCCACAGTGCGTTTGATATGTAGAGCCGCCGAAAACTTGGTTTTCTTGGGATTTCCAGCTGAAATATGCATTTTCTGCGATAATATTGGTGAGACTTCAGTCACAAGTATGCAGAATCATCTAGATCGCTCGTTTCGAGCTATTTAATGCGAAAAGACAAGTTTTCTGGTGTTTTGACCACTCCACAGTGCGTTCGATATGTAGAGCCACCGATAACTTGGTTTTCGTGGGGTTTCCAGCTGAAATATGCATTTTCTGCGATAATCTTGGTGAGTCTTCTGTCAGAAGTATGCAGAATCATCGAGGTCACACTATTCCAGCTATTTGATGCGGGAAACACGTTATCTGGTGTTTTCAGCACTCCACAGGGCGTTTGATATGCAGAACCGGCGATATCTTGGTTTTCGTGGGGTTTCCAGCTGAGATATGCATTTTCTGCGATAATCTTGGTGAGACTTTAGTCAGAAGTATGCAGAATCATCGAGATCGCTCTATTCGAGCTATTTAATGCGGGAAACACGTTATCTGGTGTTTTCAGCACTCCACAGGGCGTTTGATATGCAGAACCGGCGATATCTTGGTTTTCGTGGGGTTTCCAGCTGAGATATGCATTTTCTGCGATAATCTTGGTGAGTCTTCTGTCAGAAGTATGCTGAATCATCTAGATCGCTCTTTTCGAGCTATTTAATGCGAGGAACACGTTTTCTGGTATATTCACCACTCCACAGTACGTTAGACATGCAGAACCGGAGATATCTTCGTTTCGGTCGGGTTTCAAGCTGAGATATGCATTTTCTACGATAATATTGGTGAGACCTCTGTCAGAAGTATGCAGAATCTTCGAGAACGCTCTTTTCGAGCTACTTAATGCGAGAAACACGTTATCTGGTGTTTTCACCACTCCACAGTGCGTTTGATATGCAGAACCGGCGACATCTTGGATTTCGTCGGGTTTCAAGCTGAGATATGCATTTTCTACGATAATCTTGATGAGACTTCTGTCAGAAGTATGCAGAATCTTCGAGATCGCACTTTTCGAGTTATTTAATGCGAGAAACACGTTTTCTGGTGTATTCACCACTCCACAGTACGTTTGACATGCAGAACCGGCGAAATCTTGCTTTTCGTGGGTTTTCAAGCTGAGATATGCATTTTCTGCGATAATCTTGGTGAGACTTCTGTCAGAACTATGCAGAATCTTCGAAAACGCTCTTTTCGAGCTACATAATGCGAGAAACACGTTATCTGGTGTTTTCACTACTCCACAGTGCGTTTGATATGCAGAACCAGCGACATTTTGGCTTTCGTCGGGTATCAAGCTGAGATATGCATTTTCAACGATAATCTTGGTGAGACTACTGTCAGAAATATGCAGAATCTTCGAGAACGCTCTTTTCGAGCTGCATAATGCGAGAAACACGTTATCTGGTGTTTTCACCACTCCACAGTGCGTTTGATATGCAGAACCGGCGACATCTTGGCTTTCGTCGGGTATCAAGTTGAGATATGCATTTTCAACGATAATCTTGGTGGGTCTTTTGTCAGAAGAATGCAGAATCAACTAGATCGCTCTTTTCGAGCTACTTAATGCACGAAACACGTTTTCTGGTGTTTTCATCACTCCACAGGGCGTTTGATATGCAGAACCGGCGATATCTTGGTTTTCGTGGGGTTTCCAGCTGAGATATGCATTTTCTGCGATAATCTTGGTGAGACTTTAGTCAGAAGTATGCAGAATCATCTAGATCGCTCGTTTCGAGCTACTTAATGCGAAAAAACAAGTTTTCTGGTGTTTTGACCACTCCACAGTGCGTTTGATATGTAGAGCCGCCGATAACTTGGTTTTCTTGGGATTTCCAGCTGAAATATGCATTTTCTGCGATAATATTGGTGAGACTTCAGTCAGAAGTATGCAGAATCATCTAGATCGCTCGTTTCGAGCTACTTAATGCGAAAAGACAAGTTTTCTGGTGTTTTGACCACTCCACAGTGCGTTTGACATGTAGAGCCGCCGATAACTTGGTTTTCGTGGAGTTTCAAGCTGAGATATGCATTTTCAGCGATAAGCTTGGTGAGTCTTCTGCCAGAAGTATGCAGAATCATCTAGATCGCTCTTTTCGAGCTATTTAATGCGAGAAACACGTTTTCTGGTGTTTTCATCACTCCACAGGGCGTTTGATATGCAGAACCGGCGATATCTTGGTTTTCGTGGGGTTTCCAGCTGAGATATGCATTTTCTGCGATAATCTTGGTGAGACTTTAGTCAGAAGTATGCAGAATCATCTAGATCGCTCGTTTCGAGCTACTTAATGCGAAAAAACAAGTTTTCTGGTGTTTTGACCACTCCACAGTGCGTTTGATATGTAGAGCCGCCGATAACTTGGTTTTCTTGGGATTTCCAGCTGAAATATGCATTTTCTGCGATAATATTGGTGACACTTCTGTCCGAAGTATGCTGAATCATCGAGATCGCTCTTTTCGAGCTAGTTAGTGCGAGAAACACGTTTTCTGGTGTATTCACCACTCCACAGTGCGTTAGACATGCAGAGCCGGAGATATCTTCGTTTCGGTCGGGCTTCAAGCTGAGATATGCATTTTCAGCGATAAGCTTGGTGAGTCTTCTGCCAGAAGTATGCAGAATCATCTAGATCGCTCTTTTCGAGCTATTTAATGCGAGAAACACGTTTTCTGGTGTATTCACCACTCCACAGTGCGTTTGATATGCAGAACCGGCGACATCTTGGATTTCGTCGGGTTTCAAGCTGAGATATGCATTTTCTACGATAATCTTGGTGAGACTTCTGTCAGAAGTATGCAGAATCTTCGAGATCGCTCTTTTCGAGCTATTTAACGTGAGAAACACGTTTTCTGGTGTATTCACCACTGCACAGTACGTTTGACATGCAGAACCGGCGAAATCTTGCTTTTCGTGGGTTGTCAAGCTGAGATATGCATTTTCTGCGATAATCTTGGTGAGACTTCTGTCAGAAGTATGCAGAATCTTCGAAAACGCTCTTTTCGAGCTACATAAAGCGAGAAACACGTTATCTGGTGTTTTCACCACTCCACAGTGCGTTAGATATGCAGAACCGGCGACATCTTGGATTTCGTCGGGTTTCAAGCTGAGATATGCATTTTCTACGTTAATCTTTGTGAGACTTCTGTCAGAAGTATGCAGAATCTTCGAGATCGCTCTTTTCGAGCTACTTATTGCGAGAAACACGTTGTCTGGTTGTTTTCACTACTCCACAGTGCGTTTGATATGCAGAACCGGCGACATCTTGATTTTCGTGAGGTTTCAAGCTGAGATATGGATTTTCTGCGATAATCTTGGTGAGACTTCAGTCAGAAGTATGCAGAATCATCTAGATCGCTCTTTTCAAGCTATTTAATGCGAAAAAACAATTTTTCTGGTGTTTCCACCACTCCACAGTGCGTTTGATGTGCAGAACCGGCGACATCTTGGATTTCGTCGGGTTTCAAGCTGAGATATGCATTTTCTACGATAATCTTGGTGAGACTTCTGTCAGAAGTATGCAGAATCTTCGAGATCGCTCTTTTCGAGCTATTTAATGTGTGAAACACGTTTTCTGGTGTATTCACCACTGCACAGTACGTTTGACATGCAGAACCGTCGAAATCTTGCTTTTCGTGGGTTGTCAAGCTGAGATATGCATTTTCTGCGATAATCTTGGTGAGACTTCTGTCAGAAGTATGCAGAATCATCGGGATCGCTCTTTTCGAGCTATTTCATGCGAGAAACACGTTGTCTGGTTGTTTTCACTACTCCACAGTGCGTTTGATATGCAGAACCGGCGACATCTTGATTTTCGTGAGGTTTCAAGCTGAGATATGCATTTTCTACGATAATCTTGGTGAGACTTCTGTCAGAAGTATGCAGAATCTTCGAGATCGCTCTTTTCGAGCTATTTAACGTGAGAAACACGTTTTCTGGTGTATTCACCACTGCACAGTACGTTTGACATGCAGAACCGGCGAAATCTTGCTTTTCGTGGGTTGTCAAGCTGAGATATGCATTTTCTGCGATAATCTTGGTGAGACTTCTGTCAGAAGTATGCAGAATCTTCGAAAACGCTCTTTTCGAGCTACATAAAGCGAGAAACACGTTATCTGGTGTTTTCACCACTCCACAGTGCGTTAGATATGCAGAACCGGCGACATCTTGGATTTCGTCGGGTTTCAAGCTGTGATATGCATTTTCTACGTTAATCTTTGTGAGACTTCTGTCAGAAGTATGCAGAATCTTCGAGATCGCTCTTTTCGAGCTACTTATTGCGAGAAACACGATATCTGGTGTTTTCACCACTCCACAGTACGTTTGACATGCAGAACCGGCGAAATCATGCTTTTCGTGGGTTTTCAATCTGAGATATGAATTTTCTGCGATAATCTTGGTGAGACTTCAGTCAGAAGTATGCAGAATCATCGAGATCGCTCTTTTCGAGCTATTTAATGTGAAAAAACAAGTTTCTGGTGTTTTCAACATTCCACAGTGCGTTTTATATGCAGAACCGGCGATATCTTGGTTTCGGTCGGGGTTCAAGCTGAGATATGCATTTTCTACGATAATCTTGGTGAGACTGCTGTCAGAAGTATGCAGAATCTTCGAGAACGCTCTTTTCAAGCTACATAATGCGAGAAACACGTTATCTGGTGTTTTCACCACTCCACAGTGCGTTTGATATGCAGAACCGGCGACATCTTGGCTTTCGTCGGGTATCAAGCTGAGATATGCATTTTCAACGATAATCTTGGTGAGACTTCTGTCAGAAGTATGCAGAATCATCGGGATCGCTCTTTTCGAGCTATTTCATGCGAGAAACACGTTGTCTGGTTGTTTTCACTACTCCACAGTGCGTTTGATATGCAGAACCGGCGACATCTTGATTTTCGTGAGGTTTCAAGCTGAGATATGGATTTTCTGCGATAATCTTGGTGAGACTTCAGTCAGAAGTATGCAGAATCATCTAGATCGCTCTTTTCAAGCTATTTAATGCGAAAAAACAATTTTTCTGGTGTTTCCACCACTCCACAGTGCGTTTGATGTGCAGAACCGGCGACATCTTGGATTTCGTCGGGTTTCAAGCTGAGATATGCATTTTCTACGATAATCTTGGTGAGACTTCTGTCAGAAGTATGCAGAATCTTCGAGATCGCTCTTTTCGAGCTATTTAATGTGTGAAACACGTTTTCTGGTGTATTCACCACTGCACAGTACGTTTGACATGCAGAACCGTCGAAATCTTGCTTTTCGTGGGTTGTCAAGCTGAGATATGCATTTTCTGCGATAATCTTGGTGAGACTTCTGTCAGAAGTATGCAGAATCATCGGGATCGCTCTTTTCGAGCTATTTCATGCGAGAAACACGTTGTCTGGTTGTTTTCACTACTCCACAGTGCGTTTGATATGCAGAACCGGCGACATCTTGATTTTCGTGAGGTTTCAAGCTGAGATATGCATTTTCTACGATAATCTTGGTGAGACTTCTGTCAGAAGTATGCAGAATCTTCGAGATCGCTCTTTTCGAGCTATTTAACGTGAGAAACACGTTTTCTGGTGTATTCACCACTGCACAGTACGTTTGACATGCAGAACCGGCGAAATCTTGCTTTTCGTGGGTTGTCAAGCTGAGATATGCATTTTCTGCGATAATCTTGGTGAGACTTCTGTCAGAAGTATCCAGAATCTTCGAAAACGCTCTTTTCGAGCTACATAAAGCGAGAAACACGTTATCTGGTGTTTTCACCACTCCACAGTGCGTTAGATATGCAGAACCGGCGACATCTTGGATTTCGTCGGGTTTCAAGCTGTGATATGCATTTTCTACGTTAATCTTTGTGAGACTTCTGTCAGAAGTATGCAGAATCTTCGAGATCGCTCTTTTCGAGCTACTTATTGCGAGAAACACGATATCTGGTGTTTTCACCACTCCACAGTACGTTTGACATGCAGAACCGGCGAAATCATGCTTTTCGTGGGTTTTCAATCTGAGATATGAATTTTCTGCGATAATCTTGGTGAGACTTCAGTCAGAAGTATGCAGAATCATCGAGATCGCTCTTTTCGAGCTATTTAATGTGAAAAAACAAGTTTCTGGTGTTTTCAACATTCCACAGTGCGTTTTATATGCAGAACCGGCGATATCTTGGTTTCGGTCGGGGTTCAAGCTGAGATATGCATTTTCTACGATAATCTTGGTGAGACTGCTGTCAGAAGTATGCAGAATCTTCGAGAACGCTCTTTTCAAGCTACATAATGCGAGAAACACGTTATCTGGTGTTTTCACCACTCCACAGTGCGTTTGATATGCAGAACCGGCGACATTTTGGCTTTCGTCGGGTATCAAGCTGAGATATGCATTTTCAACGATAATCTTGGTGAGACTTCTGTCAGAAGTATGCAGAATCATCGGGATCGCTCTTTTCGAGCTATTTCATGCGAGAAACACGTTGTCTGGTTGTTTTCACTACTCCACAGTGCGTTTGATATGCAGAACCGGCGACATCTTGATTTTCGTGAGGTTTCAAGCTGAGATATGGATTTTCTGCGATAATCTTGGTGAGACTTCAGTCAGAAGTATGCAGAATCATCTAGATCGCTCTTTTCAAGCTATTTAATGCGAAAAAACAATTTTTCTGGTGTTTCCACCACTCCACAGTGCGTTTGATGTGCAGAACCGGCGACATCTTGGATTTCGTCGGGTTTCAAGCTGAGATATGCATTTTCTACGATAATCTTGGTGAGACTTCTGTCAGAAGTATGCAGAATCTTCGAGATCGCTCTTTTCGAGCTATTTAATGTGTGAAACACGTTTTCTGGTGTATTCACCACTGCACAGTACGTTTGACATGCAGAACCGTCGAAATCTTGCTTTTCGTGGGTTGTCAAGCTGAGATATGCATTTTCTGCGATAATCTTGGTGAGACTTCTGTCAGAAGTATGCAGAATCTTCGAGATCGCTCTTTTCGAGCTACTTATTGCGAGAAACACGATATCTGGTGTTTTCACCACTCCACAGTACGTTTGACATGCAGAACCGGCGAAATCATGCTTTTCGTGGGTTTTCAATCTGAGATATGAATTTTCTGCGATAATCTTGGTGAGACTTCAGTCAGAAGTATGCAGAATCATCGAGATCGCTCTTTTCGAGCTATTTAATGTGAAAAAACAAGTTTTCTGGTGTTTTCAACATTCCACAGTGCGTTTTATATGCAGAACCGGCGATATCTTGGTTTCGGTCGGGGTTCAAGCTGAGATATGCATTTTCTACGATAATCTTGGTGAGACTTCTGTCAGAAGTATGCAGAATCTTCGAGAACGCTCTTTTCGAGCTACATAATGCGAGAAACACGTTATCTGGTGTTTTCACCACTCCACAGTGCGTTTGATATGCAGAACCGGCGACATCTTGGCTTTCGTCGGGTATCAAGTTGAGATATGCATTTTCAACGATAATCTTGGTGGGTCTTTTGTCAGAAGAATGCAGAATCAACTAGATCGCTCTTTTCGAGCTACTTAATGCACGAAACACGTTTTCTGGTGTTTTCATCACTCCACAGGGCGTTTGATATGCAGAATCGGCGATATCTTGTTTTTCGTGGGGTTTCCAGCTGAGATATGCATTTTCTGCGATAATCTTGGTGAGTCTTCTGTCAGAAGTATGCAGAATCATCGAGATCGCTCTATTCGAGCTATTTAATGCGAGAAACACGTTATCTGGTGTTTTCATCACTCCACAGGGCGTTTGATATGCAGAAGCGGCGATATCTTGGTTTTCGTGGGGTTTCCAGCTGAGATATGCATTTTCTGCGATAATCTTGGTGAGACTTTAGTCAGAAGTATGCAGAATCATCTAGATCGCTCGTTTCGAGCTACTTAATGCGAAAAAACAAGTTTTCTGGTGTTTTGACCACTCCACAGTGCGTTTGATATGTAGAGCCGCCGATAACTTGGTTTTCGTGGGGTTTCAAGCTGAGATATGCATTTTCAGCGATAAGCTTGGTGAGTCTTCTGCCAGAAGTATGCAGAATCATCTAGATCGCTCTTTTCGAGCTATTTAATGCGAGAAACACGTTTTCTGGTGCATTCACCACTCCACAGTGCGTTAGACATGCAGAACCGGAGATATCTTCGTTTCGGTCGGGTTTCAAGCTGAGATATGCATTTTCTACGATAATATTGGTGAGACCTCTGTCTGAAGTATGCAGAATCATCTAGATCGCTCGTTTCGAGCTATTTAATGCGAAAAGACAAGTTTTCTGGTGTTTTCATCACTCCACAGGGCGTTTGATATGCAGAACCGGCGATATCTTGGTTTTCGTGAGGTTTCCAGCTGAGATATGCATTTTCTGCGATAATCTTGGTGAGACTTTAGTCAGAAGTATGCAGAATCATCTAGATCGCTCGTTTCGAGCTACTTAATGCGAAAAAACAAGTTTTCTGGTGTTTTGACCACTCCACAGTGCGTTTGATATGTAGAGCCGCCGATAACTTGGTTTTCTTGGGATTTCCAGCTGAAATATGCATTTTCTGCGATAATATTGGTGACACTTCTGTCCGAAGTATGCTGAATCATCGAGATCGCTCTTTTCGAGCTAGTTAGTGCGAGAAACACGTTTTCTGGTGTATTCACCACTCCACAGTGCGTTAGACATGCAGAGCCGGAGATATCTTCGTTTCGGTCGGGTTTCAAGCTGAGATATGCATTTTCTACGATAATATTGGTGAGACCTCTGTCAGAAGTATGCAGAATCATCTAGATCGCTCGTTTCGAGCTATTTAATGCGAAGAGACAAGTTTTCTGGTGTTTTCATCACTCCACAGGGCGTTTGATATGCAGAACCGGCGATAACTTGGTTTTCGTGGGGTTTCCAGCTGAAATATGCATTTTCTGCGATAACCTTGGTGAGTCTTCTGTCAGAAGTATGCAGAATCATCGAGGTCACACTATTCGAGCTATTTAATGCGGGAAGCACGTTATCTGGTGTTTTCAGCACTCCACAGGGCGTTTGATATGCAGAACCGGCGATATCTTGGTTTTCGTGGGGTTTCCAGCTGAGATACGCATTTTCTGCGATAATCTTGGTGAGACTTTAGTCAGAAGTATGCAGAATCATCTAGATCGCTCGTTTCGAGCTACTTAATGCGAAAAAACAAGTTTTCTGGTGTTTTGACCACTCCACAGTACGTTTGATATGTAGAGCCGCCGATAACTTGGTTTTCGTGGGGTTTCCAGCTGGAATATGCATTTTCAGCGATAATCTTGGTGAGTCTTCTGTCAGAAGTATGCAGAATCATCGAGATCGCTCTATTCGAGCTATGTAATGCGAGAAACACGTTTTCTGGTGTATTCACCACTCCACAGTGCGTTAGACAAGCAGAACCGGAGATATCTTGGTTTTCGTGGGGTTTCCAGCTGAGATACGCATTTTCTGCGATAATCTTGGTGAGACTTTAGTCAGAAGTATGCAGAATCATCTAGATCGCTCGTTTCGAGCTACTTAATGCGAAAAAACAAGTTTTCTGGTGTTTTGACCACTCCACAGTACGTTTGATATGTAGAGCCGCCGATAACTTGGTTTTCGTGGGGTTTCCAGCTGGAATATGCATTTTCAGCGATAATCTTGGTGAGTCTTCTGTCAGAAGTATGCAGAATCATCGAGATCGCTCTATTCGAGCTATGTAATGCGAGAAACACGTTATCTGGTGTTTTCATCACTCCACAGGGCGTTTGATATGCAGAATCGGCGATATCTTGGTTTTCGTGGGGTTTCCAGCTGAGATATGCATTTTCTGCGATAATCTTGGTGAGTCTTCTGCCAGAAGTATGCAGAATCATCTAGATCGCTCTTTTCGAGCTATTTAATGCGAGAAACACGTTATCTGGTGTTTTCATCACTCCACAGCGCGTTTGATATGCAGAACCGGCGATATCTTGGTTTTCGTGGGGTTTCCAGCTGAGATATGCATTTTCTGCGATAATCTTGGTGAGACTTTAGTCAGAAGTATGCAGAATGATCGGGATCGCTCTTGTCGAGCTATTTAATGCGGGAAACACGTTATCTGGTGTTTTCACCACTCCACAGTGCGTTTTATATGCAGAACCGGCGACATCTTGATTTTCGTGAGGTTTCAAGCTGATATATGCATTTTCTGCGATAATATTGGTGAGACTTCAGTCATAAGTATGCAGAATCATCTAGATCTCTCGTTTCGAGCTATTTAATGCGAGGAACACGTTTTCTGGTATATTCACCACTCCACAGTACGTTAGACATGCAGAACCGGAGATATCTTCGTTTCGGTCGGGTTTCAAGCTGAGATATGCATTTCCTACGATAATATTGGTGAGACCTCTGTCAGAAGTATGCAGAATCTTCGAGAACGCTCTTTTCGAGCTACTTAATGCGAGAAACACGTTTTCGGGTGTTTTCACCACTCCACAGTACGTTTGATGTGCAGAACCGGAGATATCTTGGTTTTCGTGAGGTTTGAAGCTGAGATATGCATTTTCTGCGATAATATTGGTGAGACTTCAGTCAGAAGTATGCAGGATCATCTAGATCGCTCTTTTCGAGCTACTTAATGCACGAAACACGTTTTCTGGTGTTTTCACAACTCCACAGTACGTTTGACATGCAGAACCGGCGATATCTTGGTTTCGTTCGGGTTTCAAGCTGAGATATGCATTTTCTACGATAATCCTGGTGAGACTTCTGTCAGAAGTATGCAGAATCTTCGAGATCGCACTTTTCGAGCTATTTAATGCGAGAAACACGTTATCTGGTGTTTTCACCACTCCACAGTGCGTTTGATATGTAGAGCCACCGATAACTTGGTTTTCGTGGGGTTTCCAGCTGAAATATGCATTTTCTGCGATAACCTTGGTGAGTCTTCTGTCAGAAGTATGCAGAATCATCGAGGTCACACTATTCGAGCTATTTAATGCGGGAAACACGTTATCTGGTGTTTTCAGCACTCCACAGGGCGTTTGATATGCAGAACCGGCGATATCTTGGTTTTCGTGGGGTTTCCAGCTGAGATATGCATTTTCTGCGATAATCTTGGTGAGTCTTCTGTCAGAAGTATGCAGAATCATCGAGGTCACACTATTCGAGCTATTTAATGCGGGAAACACGTTATCTGGTGTTTTCAGCACTCCACAGGGCGTTTGATATGCAGAACCGGCGATATCTTGGTTTTCGTGGGGTTTCCAGCTGAGATAAGCATTTTCTGCGATAATCTTGGTGAGACTTTAGTCAGAAGTATGCAGAATCATCGAGATCGCTCTATTCGAGCTATTTAATGCGGGAAACACGTTATCTGGTGTTTTCAGCACTCCACAGGGCGTTTGATATGCAGAACCGGCGATATCTTGGTTTTCGTGGGGTTTCAAGCTGAGATATGCATTTTTTACGATAATCTTGGTGAGACTTCTGTCCGAAGTATGCTTAGTCATCGAGATCGCTCGTTTCGAGCTATTTAATGCGAGAAACACGTTATCTGGTGTTTTCACCACTCCACAGTGCGTATGATATGCAGAACCGGCGATATCTGGGTTTTCGTGGGGTTTCAAGCTTAGATATGCATTTTCAGCGATAATCTTGGAGAGACTTCTGTCCGAAGTATGCTGAAACATCGAGATCGCTCTTTTCGAGCTAGTTAATGCGAGAAAAACCTTATCCGGTGTTTTCACCACTCCACAGTGCGTTTGATATGCAGAACCGGCGATATCTTGGTTTTCGTGGGGTTTCAAGCTGAGATATGCATTTTCTGCGATAATCTTGGAGAGACTTCTGTCCGAAGTATGCTGAAACATCGAGATCGCTCTTTTCGAGCTAGTTAATGCGAGAAAAACCTTATCCGGTGGTTTCACCACTCCACAGTGCGCTTGATATGCAGAACCAGCTATATCTTCGCTTTCGTGGGGTATCAAGGTGAGATATGCATTTCCTGCGATAATCTTGGTGAGACTTCTGTCCGAAGTATGCAGAATCATGGCTATCGCTTTTTTCGAGCTATTTAATGCGAGAAACACGTTATCTGCTGTTTTGACCACTCCACAGTGCGTTTGATATGTAGAGCCGCCGATAACTTGGTTTTCGTGGGGTTTCCAGCTGAAATATGCATTTTCTGCGATAATCATGGTGTTTCATCTATGAGAAGTATGCAGAATCATCGAGAACGCTCTTTTCGAGCTAGATAATGCGAGAAACACGTTTTCTGGTGTTTTCACCACTCCACAGTGCGTTTGATATGCAGAACAGTAGATATCTTGGTTTTCGTGGGGTTTCAAGCTGAGATATGCATTTTCTGCGATAATCTTTTTGAGACTTCTGTCCGAAGTATGCAGAATCTTCGAGATCGCGCTTTTCAAGCTATTTAATGCGAGAAACAGGTTATCTGGTGTTTTCACCACTCCACAGTTGGTTTGATATGCAGACCCGGCGATATTTCGGTTTTCCTCGGGTTTCAAGCTGAGATATGCATTTTCTACGATAATCTTGGTGAAACATCTGTCCGAAGTATGCAGAAACATCGAGAGCGCTCTTTTCGAGCTATTTAATGCGAGAAACTCGTTTTCTAGGGTTTTCACCACTCCACAGTTCGTTGGATATGCAGAACCGGAGATATCTTGGTTTTCGTGGGGTTTCAAGCTGAGATATGCATTTCCTGCGATAATCTTGGTGAGACTTCTGTCCGAAGTATGGTGAATCATCTTGATCGCTCGTTTCGAGCTATTTAATGCGAAAAAACAAGTTTTCTGGTGTTTTCAACATTCCACAGTGCGTTTGATATACAGAACGTGCGATATCTTGATTTTCGGGGTGTTTCCAGCTGAGATATGCATTTTCTGCGATAAGCTTGGTGAGTCTTCTGCCAGAAGTATGCAGAATCATCTAGATCGCCCTTTTCGAGCTATTTAATGCGAGAAACACGTTTTCTGGTGTTTTCACCACTCCACAGTACGTTTGACATGCAGAACCGGAGATATCTTGGTTTCGGCCGGGTTTCAAGCTGAGATATGCATTTTCTACGATAATCTTGGTGAAACATCTGTCCGAAGTATGCAGAACCATCGAGAGCGCTCTTTTCGAGCTATTTAATGCGAGAAACTCGTTTTCTGGGGTTTTCACCACTCCACAGTTCGTTGGATATGCCGAACCGGAGATATCTTGGTTTTCGTGGGGTTTCCAGCTGAGATATGCATTTCCTGCGATAATCTTGGTGAGACTTCTGTAAGAAGTGTGCAGAATCTTCGAGAACGCTCTTTTCGAGCTGCTTAATGCGCGAAACACGTTTTCTGGTGTTTTCACCACTCCACAGAACGTTTGATGTGCAGATCAGGCGATATCTTGATTTTCGTGGTGTTTCCAGCAGAGATATGCATTTTCTGCGATAATCTTGGTGGGTCCTTTGTCAGAAGTATGCAGAAACATCGAGAGCGCTCTTTTCGAGCTATTTAATGTGAGAAACTCGTTTTCTGGGGTTTTCACCACTCCACAGTTCGTTGGATATGCAGAACCGGAGATATTTTGGTTTTCGTCGGGTTTCAAGCTGAGATATGCATTTTCTACGATAAGCTTGGTGAAACATCTGTCCGAAGTATGCAGAAACGTCGAGAGCGCTCTTTTCGAGCTATTTAATGCGAGATACACGTTTTCTGGGGTTTTCACCACTCCACAGTTCGTTGGATATGCAGAACCGGAGATATCTTGGTTTTCGTGGAGTTTCAAGCTGCGATATGCATTTCCTGCGATAATCTTGGTGAGACTTCTGTCCGAAGTATGCTGAATCATCGGGATCGCACTTTTCGAGCTATTTAATGCGAGAAACACGTTCTCTGGATGTTTCACCACTCCACAGTGCGTTTGATGTGCAGAACCGGCGATATCTTGATTTTCGTGGTGTTTCCAGCTGAGATATGCATTTTCGGCGATAATCTTGGTGGGTCTTTTGTCAGAAGTATGCAGAAACATCGAGAGCGCTCTTTTCGAGCTATTTAATGTGAGAAACTCGTTTTCTGGGGTTTTCACCACTCCGCAGTGCGTTTGATATGCAGAACCAGCGATATCTTGGTTTCCGTGGGGCTTCAAGCTGAGATATGCATTTCCTGCAATAATATTGGTGAGATTTCAGTCAGATGTATGCAGAATCTTCGAGATCGCACTTTTCTAGCTATTTAATGCGAAAAAACAAGTTTTCTGGGTCTTTGACCACTCCACAGTGCGTTTGATATGTAGAGCCGCCGATAACTTGGTTTTCATGGGGTTTCCAGCTGAAATATGCATTTTCTGCGATAATCTTGGTGTTTCATCTATACGAAGTATGCAGAATCATCGAGAACGCTCGTTTCGAGCCACTTAATGCGAGAAACACGTTATCTGGTGTTTTCACCACTCCACAGTGCGTTTGATATGCAGAACCAGCGATATCTTGGCTTTCGTGGAGTTTCAAGCTGAGATATGCATTTTCTGCGATAATATTGGTGAGACTTCAGTCACAAGTATGCAGAATCATCGAGATCGCTCTTTTCGAGCTATTTAATGCGAACAAACACGTTTTCTGGTGTTTTCACCACTCCACAGTACGTTTGACATGCAGAACCGGAGATATCTTGGTTTCGGTCGGGTTTCAAGCTGAGATATGCATTTTCTACGATAAACCTGCCGAGACTTCTGTCAGAAGTATGCAGAATCTTCGAGAACGCTCTTTTCGAGCTACTTAATGCGCGAAACACGTTTTCTGGTGTTTTCACCACTCCACGATACGTTTGATGTGCAGAACCGGAGATAACTCGGTTTTCGTCGGGTTTCAAGCTGAGATATGCATTTTCTACGATAATCTTGGTGAGACTTCTGTCCGAAGTATGCAGAATCATCGAGATCGCTCTATTCGAGTTATTTAATGCGACAAACACGTTATCCGGTGTTTTCACCACTCCACAGTGCGTTTGATATGCAGAACCGGCGATATCTTGGTTTTCGTGGGGTTTCAAGCTGAGATATGCATTTTCTGCGATAATCTTGGTGAGACTTCTGTTAGAAGTATGCAGAAGCATCGAGATCGCTCGTTTCGAGCTATTTAATGCGAGAAACACGTTATCTGGTGTTATCACCACTCCACAGTGCGTTTGATATGCAGAACCGCCAACATCTTGATTTTCGTGAGGTTTCGTGCTGAGATATGCATTTTCTGCGATAATATTGGTGAGACTTCAGTCAGAAGTATGCAGAATCATCTAGATCGCTCTTCTCGAGCTATTTAATGCGAAAAAACAAGTTTTCTGGTGTTTTCACCACTCCACAGTGCGTTTGATATGCAGAACCGGCGATATTTTGGTTTTCGTCGGGTTTCAAGCTGAGATATGCATTTTCTACGAAAATCTTGGTGAAACATCTGTCCGAAGTATGCAGAAACATCGAGAGCGCTCTTTTCGAGCTATTTAATGCGAGAAACACGTTTCCTGGGGTTTTCACCACTCCACAGTTCGTTGGATATGCAGAACAGTAGATATCTTGGTTTTCTTGGGGTTTCAAGCAGAGATATGCATTTTCTGCGATAATCTTGTTGAGACTTCTGGCCGAAGGATGCAGAATCATCGAGATCGCTCGTTTCGAGCTAGTTAGTGCGAGAAACACGTTATCTGGTGTTTTCACCACTCCGCAGTGCGTTTGATATGCAGAACAGTACATATCTTGGTTTTCGTGGGGTTTCAAGCTGAGATATGCATTTTCTGCGATAATCTTGTTGAGACTTCTGTCCGAAGTATGCAGAATCTTCGAGAACGCTCTCTTCGAGCTACTTAATGCGCGAAACACGTTTTCTGGTGTTTTCACCACTCCACGGTACGTTTGATGTGCAGAACCGGAGATAACTCGGTTTTCGTCGGGTTTCAAGCTGAGATATGCATTTTCTACGATAAGCTTGGTGGAACATCTGTCCGAAGAATGCAGAAACGTCGAGAGCGCTCTTTTCGAGCTATTTAATGCGAGCAACACGTTTTCTGGGGTTTTCACCACTCCACAGTTCGTTGGATATGCAGAACAGTAGATATCTTGGTTTTCTTGGGGTTTCAAGCAGAGATATGCATTTTCTGCGATAATCTTGTTGAGACTTCTGGCCGAAGGATGCAGAATCATCGAGATCGCTCGATTCGAGCTATTTAATGCGAGAAACACGTTATCTGGTGTTATCACCACTCCACAGTGCGTTTGATATGCAGAACCGCCAACATCTTGATTTTCGTGAGGTTTCGTGCTGAGATATGCATTTTCTGCGATAATATTGGTGAGACTTCAGTCAGAAGTATGCAGAATCATCTAGATCGCTCTTTTCGAGCTATTTAATGCGAAAAAACAAGTTTTCTGGTGTTTTCACCACTCCACAGTGCGTTTGATATGCAGAACCGGCGATATTTCGGTTTTCGTCGGGTTTCAAGCTGAGATATGCATTTTCTACGAAAATCTTGGTGAAACATCTGTCCGAAGTATGCAGAAACATCGAGAGCGCTCTTTTCGAGCTATCTAATGCGAGAAACTCGTTTTTTGGGGTTTTCACCACTCCACAGTTCGTTGGATATGCAGAACCGGAGATATCTTGGTTTTCGTGGGGTTTCAAGCTGCGATATGCATTTCCTGCGATAATCTTGGTGAGACTTCTGTCCGAAGTATGCTGAATCATCGGGATCGCTCTTTTCGAGCTATTTAATGCGAGAATCACGTTCTCTGGTTGTTTTCACCACTCCACAGTGCGGTTGATGTGCAGAACCGGAGATATTTTGGTTTTCGTCGGGTTTCAAGCTGAGATATGCATTTTCTACGATAAGCTTGGTGGAACATCTGTCCGAAGTATGCAGAAACGTCGAGAGCGCTCTTTTCGAGCTATTTAATGCGAGAAACACGTTTTCTGGGGTTTTCACCACTCCACAGTGCGTTTGATATGCAGAATCGGCGATATCTTGGTTTTCGTGGGGTTTCCAGCTGAGATATGCATTTTCTGCGATAATCTTGGTGAGTCTTCTGTCAGAAGTATGCAGAATCATCGAGATCGCTCTATTCGAGCTATTTAATGCGAGAAACACGTTATCTGGTGTTTTCATCACTCCACAGGGCGTTTGATATGCAGAACCGGCGATATCTTGGTTTTCGTGGGGTTTCCAGCTGAGATATGCATTTTCTGCGATAATCTTGGTGAGACTTTAGTCAGAAGTATGCAGAATCATCTAGATCGCTCGTTTCGAGCTACTTAATGCGAAAAAACAAGTTTTCTGGTGTTTTGACCACTCCACAGTGCGTTTGATATGTAGAGCCGCCGATAACTTGGTTTTCTTGGGATTTCCAGCTGAAATATGCATTTTCTGCGATAATATTGGTGAGACTTCAGTCACAAGTATGCAGAATCATCTAGATCGCTCGTTTCGAGCTATTTAATGCGAAAAGACAAGTTTTCTGGTGTTTTGACCACTCCACAGTGCGTTTGATATGTAGAGCCACCGATAACTTGGTTTTCGTGGGGTTTCAAGCTGAGATATGCATTTTCTGCGATAATCTTGGTGAGACTTCTGTCCGAAGTATGCAGAATCTTCGAGAACGCTCTCTTCGAGCTACTTAATGCGCGAAACACGTTTTCTGGTGTTTTCACGACTCCACGGTACGTTTGATGTGCAGAACCGGAGATAACTCGGTTTTCGTCGGGTTTCAAGCTGCGATATGCATTTCCTGCGATAATCTTGGTGAGACTTCTGTCCGAAGTATGCTGAATCATCGGGATCGCACTTTTCGAGCTATTTAATGCGAGAATCACGTTCTCTGGTTGTTTTCACCACTCCACAGTGCGGTTGATGTGCAGAACCGGAGATATTTTGGTTATCGTCGGGTTTCAAGCTGAGATACGCATTTTCTACGATAAGCTTGGTGGAACATCTGTCCGAATTATGCAGAAACGTCGAGAGCGCTCTTTTCGAGCTATTTAATGCGAGAAACACGTTATCTGGTGTTTTCATCACTCCACAGGGCGTTTGATATGCAGAACCGGCGATATCTTGGTTTTCGTGGGGTTTCCAGCTGAGATATGCATTTTCTGCGATAATCTTGGTGAGACTTTAGTCAGAAGTATGCAGAATCATCTAGATCGCTCGTTTCGAGCTACTTAATGCGAAAAAACAAGTTTTCTGGTGTTTTGACCACTCCACAGTGCGTTTGATATGTAGAGCCGCCGAAAACTTGGTTTTCTTGGGATTTCCAGCTGAAATATGCATTTTCTGCGATAATATTGGTGAGACTTCAGTCACAAGTATGCAGAATCATCTAGATCGCTCGTTTCGAGCTATTTAATGCGAAAAGACAAGTTTTCTGGTGTTGTGACCACTCCACAGTGCGTTTGATATGTAGAGCCACCGATAACTTGGTTTTCGTGGGGTTTCCAGCTGAAATATGCATTTTCTGCGATAATCTTGGTGAGTCTTCTGTCAGAAGTATGCAGAATCATCGAGGTCACACTATTCGAGCTATTTAATGCGGGAAACACGTTATCTGGTGTTTTCAGCACTCCACAGGGCGTTTGATATGCAGAACCGGCGATATCTTGGTTTTCGTGGGGTTTCCAGCTGAGATATGCATTTTCTGCGATAATCTTGGTGAGACTTTAGTCAGAAGTATGCAGAATCATCGAGATCGCTCTATTCGAGCTATTTAATGCGGGAAACACGTTATCTGGTGTTTTCAGCACTCCACAGGGCGTTTGATATGCAGAACCGGCGATATCTTGGTTTCCTGGGGTTTCCAGCTGAGATATGCATTTTCTGCGATAATCTTGGTGAGTCTTCTGTCAGAAGTATGCTGAATCATCTAGATCGCTCTTTTCGAGCTATTTAATGCGAGGAACACGTTTTCTGGTATATTCACCACTCCACAGTACGTTAGACATGCAGAACCGGAGATATCTTCGTTTCGGTCGGGTTTCAAGCTGAGATATGCATTTTCTACGATAATATTGGTGAGACCTCTGTCAGAAGTATGCAGAATCTTCGAGAATGCTCTTTTCGAGCTACTTAATGCGAGAAACACGTTTTCGGGTGTTTTCACCACTCCACAGTACGTTTGATGTGCAGAACCGGAGATATCTTGGTTTTCGTGAGGTTTGAAGCTGAGATATGCATTTTCTGCGATAATATTGGTGAGACTTCAGTCAGAAGTATGCAGGATCATCTAGATCGCTCTTTTCGAGCTACTTAATGCACGAAACACGTTTTCTGGTGTTTTCACCACTCCGCAGTGCGTTTGATATGCAGAACCAGCGATATCTTGGTTTCCGTGGGGCTTCAAGCTGAGATATGCATTTCCTGCAATAATATTGGTGAGATTACAGTCAGATGTATGCAGAATCTTCGAGATCGCACTTTTCTAGCTATTTAATGCGAAAAAACAAGTTTTCTGGGTCTTTGACCACTCCACAGTGCGTTTGATATGTAGAGCCGCCGATAACTTGGTTTTCATGGGGTTTCCAGCTGAAATATGCATTTTCTGCGATAATCTTGGTGTTTCATCTATACGAAGTATGCAGAATCATCGAGAACGCTCGTTTCGAGCCACTTAATGCGAGAAACACGTTATCTGGTGTTTTCACCACTCCACAGTGCGTTTGATATGCAGAACCAGCGATATCTTGGCTTTCGTGGGGTTTCAAGCTGAGATATGCATTTTCTGCGATAATATTGGTGAGACTTCAGTCACAAGTATGCAGAATCATCAAGATCGCTCTTTTCGAGCTATTTAATGCGAACAAACACGTTTTCTGGTGTTTTCACCACTCCACAGTACGTTTGACATGCAGAACCGGAGATATTTTGGTTTCGGACGGGTTTCAAGCTGAGATATGCATTTTCTACGATAAACCTGCCGAGACTTCTGTCAGAAGTATGCAGAATCTTCGAGAACGCTCTTTTCGAGCTACTGAATGCGCGAATCACGTTTTCTGGTGTTTTCACCACTCCACGATACGTTTGATGTGCAGAACCGGAGATAACTCGGTTTTCGTCGGGTTTCAAGCTGAGATATGCATTTTCTACGATAATCTTGGTGAGACTTCTGTCCGAAGTATGCAGAAACATCGAGAGCGCTCTTTTCGAGCTATTTAATGCGAGAAACACGTTTTCTGGGGTTTTCACCACTCCACAGTTCGTTGGATATGCAGAACAGTAGATATCTTGGTTTTCTTGGGGTTTCAAGCAGAGATATGCATTTTCTGCGATAATCTTGTTGAGACTTCTGGCCGAAGGATGCAGAATCATCGAGATCGCTCGTTTCGAGCTAGTTAGTGCGAGAAACACGTTATCTGGTGTTTTCACCACTCCACAGTGCGTTTGATATGCAGAACAGTACATATCTTGGTTTTCGTGGGGTTTCAAGCTGAGATATGCATTTTCTGCGATAATCTTGTTGAGACTTCTGTCCGAAGTATGCAGAATCTTCGAGAACGCTCTCTTCGAGCTACTTAATGCGCGAAACACGTTTTCTGGTGTTTTCACCACTCCACGGTACGTTTGATGTGCAGAACCGGAGATAACTCGGTTTTCGTCGGGTTTCAAGCTGAGATATGCATTTTCTACGATAAGCTTGGTGGAACATCTGTCCGAAGAATGCAGAAACGTCGAGAGCGCTCTTTTCGAGCTATTTAATGCGAGAAACACGTTTTCTGGGGTTTTCACCACTCCACAGTTCGTTGGATATGCAGAACAGTAGATATCTTGGTTTTCGTGGGGTTTCAAGCTGCGATATGCATTTCCTGCGATAATCTTGGTGAGACTTCTGTCCGAAGTATGCTGAATCATCGGGATCGCACTTTTCGAGCTATTTAATGCGAGAATCACGTTCTCTGGTTGTTTTCACCACTCCACAGTGCGGTTGATGTGCAGAACCGGAGATATTTTGGTTTTCGTCGGGTTTCAAGCTGAGATACGCATTTTCTACGATAAGCTTGGTGGAACATCTGTCCGAAGTATGCAGAAACGTCGAGAGCGCTCTTTTCGAGCTATTTAATGCGAGAAACACGTTATCTGGTGTTTTCATCACTCCACAGGGCGTTTGATATGCAGAACCGGCGATATCTTGGTTTTCGTGGGGTTTCCAGCTGAGATATGCATTTTCTGCGATAATCTTGGTGAGACTTTAGTCAGAAGTATGCAGAATCATCTAGATCGCTCGTTTCGAGCTACTTAATGCGAAAAAACAAGTTTTCTGGTGTTTTGACCACTCCACAGTGCGTTTGATATGTAGAGCCGCCGAAAACTTGGTTTTCTTGGGATTTCCAGCTGAAATATGCATTTTCTGCGATAATATTGGTGAGACTTCAGTCACAAGTATGCAGAATCATCTAGATCGCTCGTTTCGAGCTATTTAATGCGAAAAGACAAGTTTTCTGGTGTTGTGACCACTCCACAGTGCGTTTGATATGGTGAGCCACCGATAACTTGGTTTTCGTGGGGTTTCCAGCTGAAATATGCATTTTCTGCGATAATCTTGGTGAGTCTTCTGTCAGAAGTATGCAGAATCATCGAGGTCACACTATTCGAGCTATTTAATGCGGGAAACACGTTATCTGGTGTTTTCAGCACTCCACAGGGCGTTTGATATGCAGAACCGGCGATATCTTGGTTTTCGTGGGGTTTCCAGCTGAGATATGCATTTTCTGCGATAATCTTGGTGAGACTTTAGTCAGAAGTATGCAGAATCATCGAGATCGCTCTATTCGAGCTATTTAATGCGGGAAACACGTTATCTGGTGTTTTCAGCACTCCACAGGGCGTTTGATATGCAGAACCGGCGATATCTTGGTTTCCTGGGGTTTCCAGCTGAGATATGCATTTTCTGCGATAATCTTGGTGAGTCTTCTGTCAGAAGTATGCTGAATCATCTAGATCGCTCTTTTCGAGCTATTTAATGCGAGGAACACGTTTTCTGGTATATTCACCACTCCACAGTACGTTAGACATGCAGAACCGGAGATATCTTCGTTTCGGTCGGGTTTCAAGCTGAGATATGCATTTTCTACGATAATATTGGTGAGACCTCTGTCAGAAGTATGCAGAATCTTCGAGAAAGCTCTTTTCGAGCTACTTAATGCGAGAAACACGTTTTCGGGTGTTTTCACCACTCCACAGTACGTTTGATGTGCAGAACCGGAGATATCTTGGTTTTCGTGAGGTTTGAAGCTGAGATATGCATTTTCTGCGATAATATTGGTGAGACTTCAGTCAGAAGTATGCAGGATCATCTAGATCGCTCTTTTCGAGCTACTTAATGCACGAAACACGTTTTCTGGTGTTTTCACAACTCCACAGTACGTTTGACATGCAGAACCGGCGATATCTTGGTTTCGTTCGGGTTTCAAGCTGAGATATGCATTTTCTACGATAATCCTGGTGAGACTTCTGTCAGAAGTATGCAGAATCTTCGAGATCGCACTTTTCGAGCTATTTAATGCGAGAAACACGTTATCTGGTGTTTTCACCACTCCACAGTGCGTTTGATATGTAGAGCCACCGATAACTTGGTTTTCGTCGGGTTTCCAGCTGAAATATGCATTTTCTGCGATAACCTTGGTGAGTCTTCTGTCAGAAGTATGCAGAATCATCGAGGTCACACTATTCGAGCTATTTAATGCGGGAAACACGTTATCTGGTGTTTTCAGCACTCCACAGGGCGTTTGATATGCAGAACCGGCGATATCTTGGTTTTCGTGGGGTTTCCAGCTGAGATATGCATTTTCTGCGATAATCTTGGTGAGTCTTCTGTCAGAAGTATGCAGAATCATCGAGGTCACACTATTCGAGCTATTTAATGCGGGAAACACGTTATCTGGTGTTTTCAGCACTCCACAGGGCGTTTGATATGCAGAACCGGCGATATCTTGGTTTTCGTGGGGTTTCCAGGTGAGATATGCATTTTCTGCGATAATCTTGGTGAGACTTTAGTCAGAAGTATGCAGAATCATCGAGATCGCTCTATTCGAGCTATTTAATGCGGGAAACACGTTCTCTGGATGTTTCACCACTCCACAGTGCGTTTGATGTGCAGAACCGGCGATATCTTGATTTTCGTGGTGTTTCCAGCTGAGATATGCATTTTCGGCGATAATCTTGGTGGGTCTTTTGTCAGAAGTATGCAGAAACATCGAGAGCGCTCTTTTCGAGCTATTTAATGTGAGAAACTCGTTTTCTGGGGTTTTCACCACTCCGCAGTGCGTTTGATATGCAGAACCAGCGATATCTTGGTTTCCGTCGGGCTTCAAGCTGAGATATGCATTTCCTGCAATAATATTGGTGAGATTACAGTCAGATGTATGCAGAATCTTCGAGATCGCATTTTTCTAGCTATTTAATGCGAAAAAACAAGTTTTCTGGGTCTTTGACCACTCCACAGTGCGTTTGATATGTAGAGCCGCCGATAACTTGGTTTTCATGGGGTTTCCAGCTGAAATATGCATTTTCTGCGATAATCTTGGTGTTTCATCTATACGAAGTATGCAGAATCATCGAGAACGCTCGTTTCGAGCCACTTAATGCGAGAAACACGTTATCTGGTGTTTTCACCACTCCACAGTGCGTTTGATATGCAGAACCAGCGATATCTTGGCTTTCGTGGGGTTTCAAGCTGAGATATGCATTTTCTGCGATAATATTGGTGAGACTTCAGTCACAAGTATGCAGAATCATCAAGATCGCTCTTTTCGAGCTATTTAATGCGAACAAACACGTTTTCTGGTGTTTTCACCACTCCACAGTACGTTTGACATGCAGAACCGGAGATATCTTGGTTTCGGTCGGGTTTCAAGCTGAGATATGCATTTTCTACGATAAACCTGCCGAGACTTCTGTCAGAAGTATGCAGAATCTTCGAGAACGCTCTTTTCGAGCTACTGAATGCGCGAATCACGTTTTCTGGTGTTTTCACCACTCCACGATACGTTTGATGTGCAGAACCGGAGATAACTCGGTTTTCGTCGGGTTTCAAGCTGAGATATGCATTTTCTACGATAATCTTGGTGAGACTTCTGTCCGAAGTATGCAGAATCATCGAGATCGCTCTATTCGAGTTATTTAATGCGACAAACACGTTATCCGGTGTTTTCACCACTCCACAGTGCGTTTGATATGCAGAACCGGCGATATCTTGGTTTTCGTGGGGTTTCAAGCTGAGATATGCATTTTCTGCGATAATCTTGGTGAGACTTCTGTTAGAAGTATGCAGAAGCATCGAGATCGCTCGTTTCGAGCTATTTAATGCGAGAAACACGTTATCTGGTGTTATCACCACTCCACAGTGCGTTTGATATGCAGAACCGCCAACATCTTGATTTTCGTGAGGTTTCGTGCTGAGATATGCATTCTCTGCGATAATATTGGTGAGACTTCAGTCAGAAGTATGCAGAATCATCTAGATCGCTCTTCTCGAGCTATTTAATGCGAAAAAACAAGTTTTCTGGTGTTTTCACCACTCCACAGTGCGTTTGATATGCAGAACCGGCGATATTTTGGTTTTCGTCGGGTTTCAAGCTGAGATATGCATTTTCTACGAAAATCTTGGTGAAACATCTGTCCGAAGTATGCAGAAACATCGAGTGCGCTCTTTTCGAGCTATTTAATGCGAGAAACACGTTTTCTGGGGTTTTCACCACTCCACAGTTCGTTGGATATGCAGAACAGTAGATATCTTGGTTTTCTTGGGGTTTCAAGCAGAGATATGCATTTTCTGCGATAATCTTGTTGAGACTTCTGGCCGAAGGATGCAGAATCATCGAGATCGCTCGTTTCGAGCTAGTTAGTGCGAGAAACACGTTATCTGGTGTTTTCACCACTCCACAGTGCGTTTGATATGCAGAACAGTACATATCTTGGTTTTCGTGGGGTTTCAAGCTGAGATATGCATTTTCTGCGATAATCTTGTTGAGACTTCTGTCCGAAGTATGCAGAATCTTCGAGAACGCTCTCTTCGAGCTACTTAATGCGCGAAACACGTTTTCTGGTGTTTTCACCACTCCACGGTACGTTTGATGTGCAGAACCGGAGATAACTCGGTTTTCGTCGGGTTTCAAGCTGAGATATGCATTTTCTACGATAAGCTTGGTGGAACATCTGTCCGAAGAATGCAGAAACGTCGAGAGCGCTCTTTTCGAGCTATTTAATGCGAGAAACACGTTTTCTGGGGGTTTCACCACTCCACAGTTCGTTGGATATGCAGAACAGTAGATATCTTGGTTTTCTTGGGGTTTCAAGCAGAGATATGCATTTTCTGCGATAATCTTGTTGAGACTTCTGGCCGAAGGATGCAGAATCATCGAGATCGCTCGATTCGAGCTATTTAATGCGAGAAACACGTTATCTGGTGTTTTCACCACTCCACAGTGCGTTTGATATGCAGAACCGGAGATATTTTGGTTTTCGTCGGGTTTCAAGCTGAGATATGCATTTTCTACGATAAGCTTGGTGGAACATCTGTCCGAAGTATGCAGAAACGTCGAGAGCGCTCTTTTCGAGCTATTTAATGCGAGTAACACGTTTTCTGGGGTTTTCACCACTCCACAGTGCGTTTGATATGCAGAATCGGCGATATCTTGGTTTTCGTGGGGTTTCCAGCTGAGATATGCATTTTCTGCGATAATCTTGGTGAGTCTTCTGTCAGAAGTATGCAGAATCATCGAGATCGCTCTATTCGAGCTATTTAATGCGAGAAACACGTTATCTGGTGTTTTCATCACTCCACAGGGCGTTTGATATGCAGAACCGGCGATATCTTGGTTTTCGTGGGGTTTCCAGCTGAGATATGCATTTTCTGCGATAATCTTGGTGAGACTTTAGTCAGAAGTATGCAGAATCATCTAGATCGCTCGTTTCGAGCTACTTAATGCGAAAAAACAAGTTTTCTGGTGTTTTGACCACTCCATAGTGCGTTTGATATGTAGAGCCGCCGATAACTTGGTTTTCGTGGGGTTTCAAGCTGAGATATGCATTTTCTGCGATAATCTTGGTGAGACTTCTGTTAGAAGTATGCAGAATCATCGAGATCGCTCGTTTCGAGCTAGTTAGTGCGAGAAACACGTTATCTGGTGTTTTCACCACTCCACAGTGCGTTTGATATGCAGAACAGTACATATCTTGGTTTTCGTGGGGTTTCCAGCTGAGATATGCATTTTCTGCGATAATCTTGGTGAGACTTTAGTCAGAAGTATGCAGAATCATCGAGATCGCTCTATTCGAGCTATTTAATGCGGGAAACACGTTATCTGGTGTTTTCAGCACTCCACAGGGCGTTTGATATGCAGAACCGGCGATATCTTGGTTTCCTGGGGTTTACAGCTGAGATATGCATTTTCTGCGATAATCTTGGTGAGTCTTCTGTCAGAAGTATGCTGAATCATCTAGATCGCTCTTTTCGAGCTATTTAATGCGAGGAACACGTTTTCTGGTATATTCACCACTCCACAGTACGTTAGACATGCAGAACCGGAGATATCTTCGTTTCGGTCGGGTTTCAAGCTGAGATATGCATTTTCTACGATAATATTGGTGAGACCTCTGTCAGAAGTATGCAGAATCTTCGAGAAAGCTCTTTTCTAGCTACTTAATGCGAGAAACACGTTTTCGGGTGTTTTCACCACTCCACAGTACGTTTGATGTGCAGAACCGGAGATATCTTGGTTTTCGTGAGGTTTGAAGCTGAGATATGCATTTTCTGCGATAATATTGGTGAGACTTCAGTCAGAAGTATGCAGGATCATCTAGATCGCTCTTTTCGAGCTACTTAATGCACGAAACACGTTTTCTGGTGTTTTCACAACTCCACAGTACGCTTGACATGCAGAACCGGCGATATCTTGGTTTCGTTCGGGTTTCAAGCTGAGATATGCATTTTCTACGATAATCCTGGTGAGACTTCTGTCAGAAGTATGCAGAATCTTCGAGATCGCACTTTTCGAGCTATTTAATGCGAGAAACACGTTATCTGGTGTTTTCACCACTCCACAGTGCGTTTGATATGTAGAGCCACCGATAACTTGGTTTTCGTCGGGTTTCCAGCTGAAATATGCATTTTCTGCGATAACCTTGGTGAGTCTTCTGTCAGAAGTATGCAGAATCATCGAGGTCACACTATTCGAGCTATTTAATGCGGGAAACACGTTATCTGGTGTTTTCAGCACTCCACAGGGCGTTTGATATGCAGAACCGGCGATATCTTGGTTTTCGTGGGGTTTCCAGCTGAGATATGCATTTTCTGCGATAATCTTGGTGAGTCTTCTGTCAGAAGTATGCAGAATCATCGAGGTCACACTATTCGAACTATTTAATGCGGGAAACACGTTATCTGGTGTTTTCAGCACTCCACAGGGCGTTTGATATGCAGAACCGGCGATATCTTGGTTTTCGTGGGGTTTCCAGGTGAGATATGCATTTTCTGCGATAATCTTGGTGAGACTTTAGTCAGAAGTATGCAGAATCATCGAGATCGCTCTATTCGAGCTATTTAATGCGGGAAACACGTTCTCTGGATGTTTCACCACTCCACAGTGCGTTTGATGTGCAGAACCGGCGATATCTTGATTTTCGTGGTGTTTCCAGCTGAGATATGCATTTTCGGCGATAATCTTGGTGGGTCTTTTGTCAGAAGTATGCAGAAACATCGAGAGCGCTCTTTTCGAGCTATTTAATGTGAGAAACTCGTTTTCTGGGGTTTTCACCACTCCGCAGTGCGTTTGATATGCAGAACCAGCGATATCTTGGTTTCCGTGGGGCTTCAAGCTGAGATATGCATTTCCTGCAATAATATTGGTTAGATTACAGTCAGATGTATGCAGAATCTTCGAGATCGCATTTTTCTAGCTATTTAATGCGAAAAAACAAGTTTTCTGGGTCTTTGACCACTCCACAGTGCGTTTGATATGTAGAGCCGCCGATAACTTGGTTTTCATGGGGTTTCCAGCTGAAATATGCATTTTCTGCGATAATCTTGGTGTTTCATCTATACGAAGTATGCAGAATCATCGAGAACGCTCGTTTCGAGCCACTTAATGCGAGAAACACGTTATCTGGTGTTTTCACCACTCCACAGTGCGTTTGATATGCAGAACCAGCGATATCTTGGCTTTCGTGGGGTTTCAAGCTGAGATATGCATTTTCTGCGATAATATTGGTGAGACTTCAGTCACAAGTATGCAGAATCATCAAGATCGCTCTTTTCGAGCTATTTAATGCGAACAAACACGTTTTCTGGTGTTTTCACCACTCCACAGTACGTTTGACATGCAGAACCGGAGATATCTTGGTTTCGGTCGGGTTTCAAGCTGAGATATGCATTTTCTACGATAAACCTGCCGAGACTTCTGTCAGAAGTATGCAGAATCTTCGAGAACGCTCTTTTCGAGCTACTGAATGCGCGAATCACGTTTTCTGGTGTTTTCACCACTCCACGATACGTTTGATGTGCAGAACCGGAGATAACTCGGTTTTCGTCGGGTTTCAAGCTGAGATATGCATTTTCTACGATAATCTTGGTGAGACTTCTGTCCGAAGTATGCAGAATCATCGAGATCGCTCTATTCGAGTTATTTAATGCGACAAACACGTTATCCGGTGTTTTCACCACTCCACAGTGCGTTTGATATGCAGAACCGGCGATATCTTGGTTTTCGTGGGGTTTCAAGCTGAGATATGCATTTTCTGCGATAATCTTGGTGAGACTTCTGTTAGAAGTATGCAGAAGCATCGAGATCGCTCGTTTCGAGCTATTTAATGCGAGAAACACGTTATCTGGTGTTATCACCACTCCACAGTGCGTTTGATATGCAGAACCGCCAACATCTTGATTTTCGTGAGGTTTCGTGCTGAGATATGCATTCTCTGCGATAATATTGGTGAGACTTCAGTCAGAAGTATGCAGAATCATCTAGATCGCTCTTCTCGAGCTATTTAATGCGAAAAAACAAGTTTTCTGGTGTTTTCACCACTCCACAGTGCGTTTGATATGCAGAACCGGCGATATTTTGGTTTTCGTCGGGTTTCAAGCTGAGATATGCATTTTCTACGAAAATCTTGGTGAAACATCTGTCCGAAGTATGCAGAAACATCGAGAGCGCTCTTTTCGAGCTATTTAATGCGAGAAACACGTTTTCTGGGGTTTTCACCACTCCACAGTTCGTTGGATATGCAGAACAGTAGATATCTTGGTTTTCTTGGGGTTTCAAGCAGAGATATGCATTTTCTGCGATAATCTTGTTGAGACTTCTGGCCGAAGGATGCAGAATCATCGAGATCGCTCGTTTCGAGCTAGTTAGTGCGAGAAACACGTTATCTGGTGTTTTCACCACTCCACAGTGCGTTTGATATGCAGAACAGTACATATCTTGGTTTTCGTGGGGTTTCAAGCTGAGATATGCATTTTCTGCGATAATCTTGTTGAGACTTCTGTCCGAAGTATGCAGAATCTTCGAGAACGCTCTCTTCGAGCTACTTAATGCGCGAAACACGTTTTCTGGTGTTTTCACCACTCCACGGTACGTTTGATGTGCAGAACCGGAGATAACTCGGTTTTCGTCGGGTTTCAAGCTGAGATATGCATTTTCTACGATAAGCTTGGTGGAACATCTGTCCGAAGAATGCAGAAACGTCGAGAGCGCTCTTTTCGAGCTATTTAATGCGAGAAACACGTTTTCTGGGGTTTTCACCACTCCACAGTTCGTTGGATATGCAGAACAGTAGATATCTTGGTTTTCTTGGGGTTTCAAGCAGAGATATGCATTTTCTGCGATAATCTTGTTGAGACTTCTGGCCGAAGGATGCAGAATCATCGAGATCGCTCGATTCGAGCTATTTAATGCGAGAAACACGTTATCTGGTGTTTTCACCACTCCACAGTGCGTTTGATATGCAGAACCGGAGATATTTTGGTTTTCGTCGGGTTTCAAGCTGAGATATGCATTTTCTACGATAAGCTTGGTGGAACATCTGTCCGAAGTATGCAGAAACGTCGAGAGCGCTCTTTTCGAGCTATTTAATGCGAGAAACACGTTTTCTGGGGTTTTCACCACTCCACAGTGCGTTTGATATGCAGAATCGGCGATATCTTGGTTTTCGTGGGGTTTCCAGCTGAGATATGCATTTTCTGCGATAATCTTGGTGAGTCTTCTGTCAGAAGTATGCAGAATCATCGAGATCGCTCTATTCGAGCTATTTAATGCGAGAAACACGTTATCTGGTGTTTTCATCACTCCACAGGGCGTTTGATATGCAGAACCGGCGATATCTTGGTTTTCGTGGGGTTTCCAGCTGAGATATGCATTTTCTGCGATAATCTTGGTGAGACTTTAGTCAGAAGTATGCAGAATCATCTAGATCGCTCGTTTCGAGCTACTTAATGCGAAAAAACAAGTTTTCTGGTGTTTTGACCACTCCACAGTGCGTTTGATATGTAGAGCCGCCGATAACTTGGTTTTCGTGGGGTTTCAAGCTGAGATATGCATTTTCTGCGATAATCTTGGTGAGACTTCTGTTAGAAGTATGCAGAATCATCGAGATCGCTCGTTTCGAGCTAGTTAGTGCGAGAAACACGTTATCTGGTGTTTTCACCACTCCACAGTGCGTTTGATATGCAGAACAGTACATATCTTGGTTTTCGTGGGGTTTCAAGCTGAGATATGCATTTTCTGCGATAATCTTGTTGAGACTTCTGTCCGAAGTATGCAGAATCTTCGAGAACGCTCTCTTCGAGCTACTTAATGCGCGAAACACGTTTTCTGGTGTTTTCACCACTCCACGGTACGTTTGATGTGCAGAACCGGAGATAACTCGGTTTTCGTCGGGTTTCAAGCTGCGATATGCATTTCCTGCGATAATCTTGGTGAGACTTCTGTCCGAAGTATGCTGAATCATCGGGATCGCACTTTTCGAGCTATTTGATGCGAGAATCACGTTCTCTGGTTGTTTTCACCACTCCACAGTGCGGTTGATGTGCAGAACCGGAGATATTTTGGTTTTCGTCGGGTTTCAAGCTGAGATACGCATTTTCTACGATAAGCTTGGTGGAACATCTGTCCGAAGTATGCAGAAACGTCGAGAGCGCTCTTTTCGAGCTATTTAATGCGAGAAACACGTTATCTGGTGTTTTCATCACTCCACAGGGCGTTTGATATGCAGAACCGGCGATATCTTGGTTTTCGTGGGGTTTCCAGCTGAGATATGCATTTTCTGCGATAATCTTGGTGAGACTTTAGTCAGAAGTATGCAGAATCATCTAGATCGCTCGTTTCGAGCTACTTAATGCGAAAAAACAAGTTTTCTGGTGTTTTGACCACTCCACAGTGCGTTTGATATGCAGAGCCGCCGAAAACTTGGTTTTCTTGGGATTTCCAGCTGAAATATGCATTTTCTGCGATAATATTGGTGAGACTTCAGTCACAAGTATGCAGAATCATCTAGATCGCTCGTTTCGAGCTATTTAATGCGAAAAGACAAGTTTTCTGGTGTTGTGACCACTCCACAGTGCGTTTGATATGTAGAGCCACCGATAACTTGGTTTTCGTGGGGTTTCCAGCTGAAATATGCATTTTCTGCGATAATCTTGGTGAGTCTTCTGTCAGAAGTATGCAGAATCATCGAGGTCACACTATTCGAGCTATTTAATGCGGGAAACACGTTATCTGGTGTTTTCAGCACTCCACAGGGCGTTTGATATGCAGAACCGGCGATATCTTGGTTTTCGTGGGGTTTCCAGCTGAGATATGCATTTTCTGCGATAATCTTGGTGAGACTTTAGTCAGAAGTATGCAGAATCATCGAGATCGCTCTATTCGAGCTATTTAATGCGGGAAACACGTTATCTGGTGTTTTCAGCACTCCACAGGGCGTTTGATATGCAGAACCGGCGATATCTTGGTTTTCGTGGGGTTTCCAGCTGAGATATGCATTTTCTGCGATAATCTTGGTGAGTCTTCTGTCAGAAGTATGCTGAATCATCTAGATCGCTCTTTTCGAGCTATTTAATGCGAGGAACACGTTTTCTGGTATATTCACCACTCCACAGTACGTTAGACATGCAGAACCGGAGATATCTTCGTTTCGGTCGGGTTTCAAGCTGAGATATGCATTTTCTACGATAATATTGGTGAGACCTCTCTCAGAAGTATGCAGAATCTTCGAGAACGCTCTTTTCGAGCTACTTAATGCGAGAAACACGTTTTCGGGTGTTTTCACCACTCCACAGTACGTTTGATGTGCAGAACCGGAGATATCTTGGTTTTCGTGAGGTTTGAAGCTGAGATATGCATTTTCTGCGATAATATTGGTGAGACTTCAGTCAGAAGTATGCAGGATCATCTAGATCGCTCTTTTCGAGCTACTTAATGCACGAAACACGTTTTCTGGTGTTTTCACAACTCCACAGTACGTTTGACATGCAGAACCGGCGATATCTTGGTTTCGTTCGGGTTTCAAGCTGAGATATGCATTTTCTACGATAATCCTGGTGAGACTTCTGTCAGAAGTATGCAGAATCTTCGAGATCGCACTTTTCGAGCTATTTAATGCGAGAAACACGTTATCTGGTGTTTTCACCACTCCGCAGTGCGTTTGATATGTAGAGCCACCGATAACTTGGTTTTCGTGGGGTTTCCAGCTGAAATATGCATTTTCTGCGATAACCTTGGTGAGTCTTCTGTCAGAAGTATGCAGAATCATCGAGGTCACACTATTCGAGCTATTTAATGCGGGAAACACGTTATCTGGTGTTTTCAGCACTCCACAGGGCGTTTGATATGCAGAACCGGCGATATCTTGGTTTTCGTGGGGTTTCCAGCTGAGATATGCATTTTCTGCGATAATCTTGGTGAGTCTTCTGTCAGAAGTATGCAGAATCATCGAGGTCACACTATTCGAGCTATTTAATGCGGGAAACACGTTATCTGGTGTTTTCAGCACTCCACAGGGCGTTTGATATGCAGAACCGGCGATATCTTGGTTTTCGTGGGGTTTCCAGCTGAGATATGCATTTTCTGCGATAATCTTGGTGAGACTTTAGTCAGAAGTATGCAGAATCATCGAGATCGCTCTATTCGAGCTATTTAATGCGGGAAACACGTTATCTGGTGTTTTCAGCACTCCACAGGGCGTTTGATATGCAGAACCGGCGATATCTTGGTTTTCGTGGGGTTTCAAGCTGAGATATGCATTTTTTACGATAATCTTGGTGAGACTTCTGTCCGAAGTATGCTTAGTCATCGAGATCGCTCGTTTCGAGCTATTTAATGCGAGAAACACGTTATCTGGTGTTTTCACCACTCCACAGTGCGTATGATATGCAGAACCGGCGATATCTGGGTTTTCGTGGGGTTTCAAGCTTAGATATGCATTTTCAGCGATAATCTTGGAGAGACTTCTGTCCGAAGTATGCTGAAACATCGAGATCGCTCTTTTCGAGCTAGTTAATGCGAGAAAAACCTTATCCGGTGTTTTCACCACTCCACAGTGCGTTTGATATGCAGAACCGGCGATATCTTGGTTTTCGTGGGGTTTCAAGCTGAGATATGCATTTTCTGCGATAATCTTGGAGAGACTTCTGTCCGAAGTATGCTGAAACATCGAGATCGCTCTTTTCGAGCTAGTTAATGCGAGAAAAACCTTATCCGGTGGTTTCACCACTCCACAGTGCGCTTGATATGCAGAACCAGCGATATCTTCGCTTTCGTGGGGTATCAAGGTGAGATATGCATTTCCTGCGATAATCTTGGTGAGACTTCTGTCCGAAGTATGCAGAATCATGGCTATCGCTTTTTTCGAGCTATTTAATGCGAGAAACACGTTATCTACTGTTTTGACCACTCCACAGTGCGTTTGATATGTAGAGCCGCCGATAACTTGGTTTTCGTGGGGTTTCCAGCTGAAATATGCATTTTCTGCGATAATCATGGTGTTTCATCTATGAGAAGTATGCAGAATCATCGAGAACGCTCTTTTCGAGCTAGATAATGCGAGAAACACGTTTTCTGGTGTTTTCACCACTCCACAGTGCGTTTGATATGCAGAACAGTAGATATCTTGGTTTTCGTGGGGTTTCAAGCTGAGATATGCATTTTCTGCGATAATCTTGGTGAAACATCTGTCCGAAGTATGCAGAAACATCGAGAACGCTCGTTTCGAGCTACTTAATGCGAGAAACACGTTATCCGGTGTTTTCACCACTCCACAGTGCGTTTTATATGCAGAACCGCCAACATCTTGATTTTCGTGAGGTTTCGTGCTGAGATATGCATTTTCTGCGATAATATTGGTGAGACTTCAGTCAGAAGTATGCAGAATCATCTAGATCGCTCTTCTCGAGCTATTTAATGCGAAAAAACAAGTTTTCTGGTGTTTTCACCACTCCACAGTGCGTTTGATATGCAGAACCAGCGATATCTTGGTTTCCGTGGGGCTTCATGCTGAGATATGCATTTCCTGCAATAATATTGGTGAGATTTCAGTCAGATGTATGCAGAATTTTCGAGATCGCACTTTTCTAGCTATTTAATGCGAAAAAACAAGTTTTCTGGGTCTTTGACCACTCCACAGTGCGTTTGATATGTAGAGCCGCCGATAACTTGGTTTTCATGGGGTTTCCAGCTGAAATATGCATTTTCTGCGATAATCTTGGTGTTTCATCTATACGAAGTATGCAGAATCATCGAGAACGCTCGTTTCGAGCTACTTAATGCGAGAAACACGTTATCTGGTGTTTTCACCACTCCACAGTGCGTTTGATATGCAGAACCAGCGATATCTTAGCTTTCGTGGGGTTTCAAGCTGAGATATGCATTTTCTGCGATAATATTGGTGAGACTTCAGTCACAAGTATGCAGAATCATCAAGATCGCTCTTTTCGAGTTATTTAATGCGACAAACACGTTATCCGGTGTTTTCACCACTCCACAGTGCGTTTTATATGCAGAACCGCCAACATCTTGATTTTCGTGAGGTTTCGTGCTGAGATATGCATTTTCTGCGATAATATTGGTGAGACTTCAGTCAGAAGTATGCAGAATCATCTAGATCGCTCTTCTCGAGCTATTTAATGCGAAAAAACAAGTTTTCTGGTGTTTTCACCACTCCACAGTGCGTTTGATATGCAGAACCGGCGATATTTTGGTTTTCGTCGGGTTTCAAGCTGAGATATGCATTTTCTACGAAAATCTTGGTGAAACATCTGTCCGAAGTATGCAGAAACATCGAGAGCGCTCTTTTCGAGCTATTTAATGCGAGAAACACGTTTTCTGGGGTTTTCACCACTCCACAGTTCTTTGGATATGCAGAACAGTAGATATCTTGGTTTTCTTGGGGTTTCAAGCAGAGATATGCATTTTCTGCGATAATCTTGAGGAGACTTCTGGCCGATGGATGCAGAATCATCGAGATCGCTCGTTTCGAGCTAGTTAGTGCGAGAAACACGTTATCTGGTGTTTTCACCACTCCACAGTGCGTTTGATATGCAGAATCGGCGATATCTTGGTTTTCGTGGGGTTTCCAGCTGAGATATGCATTTTCTGCGATAATCTTGGTGAGTCTTCTGTCAGAAGTATGCAGAATCATCGAGATCGCTCTATTCGAGCTATTTAATGCGAGAAACACGTTATCTGGTGTTTTCATCACTCCACAGGGCGTTTGATATGCAGAACCGGCGATATCTTGGTTTTCGTGGGGTTTCCAGCTGAGATATGCATTTTCTGCGATAATCTTGGTGAGACTTTAGTCAGAAGTATGCAGAATCATCTAGATCGCTCGTTTCGAGCTACTTAATGCGAAAAAACAAGTTTTCTGGTGTTTTGACCACTCCACAGTGCGTTTGATATGTAGAGCCGCCGATAACTTGGTTTTCGTGGGGTTTCAAGCTGAGATATGCATTTTCTGCGATAATCTTGGTGAGACTTCTGTTAGAAGTATGCAGAATCATCGAGATCGCTCGTTTCGAGCTAGTTAGTGCGAGAAACACGTTATCTGGTGTTTTCACCACTCCACAGTGCGTTTGATATGCAGAACAGTACATATCTTGGTTTTCGTGGGGTTTCAAGCTGAGATATGCATTTTCTGCGATAATCTTGTTGAGACTTCTGTCCGAAGTATGCAGAATCTTCGAGAACGCTCTCTTCGAGCTACTTAATGCGCGAAACACGTTTTCTGGTGTTTTCACCACTCCACGGTACGTTTGATGTGCAGAACCGGAGATAACTCGGTTTTCGTCGGGTTTCAAGCTGCGATATGCATTTCCTGCGATAATCTTGGTGAGACTTCTGTCCGAAGTATGCTGAATCATCGGGATCGCACTTTTCGAGCTATTTGATGCGAGAATCACGTTCTCTGGTTGTTTTCACCACTCCACAGTGCGGTTGATGTGCAGAACCGGAGATATTTTGGTTTTCGTCGGGTTTCAAGCTGAGATACGCATTTTCTACGATAAGCTTGGTGGAACATCTGTCCGAAGTATGCAGAAACGTCGAGAGCGCTCTTTTCGAGCTATTTAATGCGAGAAACACGTTATCTGGTGTTTTCATCACTCCACAGGGCGTTTGATATGCAGAACCGGCGATATCTTGGTTTTCGTGGGGTTTCCAGCTGAGATATGCATTTTCTGCGATAATCTTGGTGAGACTTTAGTCAGAAGTATGCAGAATCATCTAGATCGCTCGTTTCGAGCTACTTAATGCGAAAAAACAAGTTTTCTGGTGTTTTGACCACTCCACAGTGCGTTTGATATGTAGAGCCGCCGAAAACTTGGTTTTCTTGGGATTTCCAGCTGAAATATGCATTTTCTGCGATAATATTGGTGAGACTTCAGTCACAAGTATGCAGAATCATCTAGATCGCTCGTTTCGAGCTATTTAATGCGAAAAGACAAGTTTTCTGGTGTTGTGACCACTCCACAGTGCGTTTGATATGTAGAGCCACCGATAACTTGGTTTTCGTGGGGTTTCCAGCTGAAATATGCATTTTCTGCGATAATCTTGGTGTGTCTTCTGTCAGAAGTATGCAGAATCATCGAGGTCACACTATTCGAGCTATTTAATGCGGGAAACACGTTATCTGGTGTTTTCAGCACTCCACAAGGCGTTTGATATGCAGAACCGGCGATATCTTGGTTTTCGTGGGGTTTCCAGCTGAGATATGCATTTTCTGCGATAATCTTGGTGAGACTTTAGTCAGAAGTATGCAGAATCATCGAGATCGCTCTATTCGAGCTATTTAATGCGGGAAACACGTTATCTGGTGTTTTCAGCACTCCACAGGGCGTTTGATATGCAGAACCGGCGATATCTTGGTTTTCGTGGGGTTTCCAGCTGAGATATGCATTTTCTGCGATAATCTTGGTGAGTCTTCTGTCAGAAGTATGCTGAATCATCTAGATCGCTCTTTTCGAGCTATTTAATGCGAGGAACACGTTTTCTGGTATATTCACCACTCCACAGTACGTTAGACATGCAGAACCGGAGATATCTTCGTTTCGGTCGGGTTTCAAGCTGAGATATGCATTTTCTACGATAATATTGGTGAGACCTCTCTCAGAAGTATGCAGAATCTTCGAGAACGCTCTTTTCGAGCTACTTCATGCGAGAAACACGTTTTCGGGTGTTTTCACCACTCCACAGTACGTTTGATGTGCAGAACCGGAGATATCTTGGTTTTCGTGAGGTTTGAAGCTGAGATATGCATTTTCTGCGATAATATTGGTGAGACTTCAGTCAGAAGTATGCAGGATCATCTAGATCGCTCTTTTCGAGCTACTTAATGCACGAAACACGTTTTCTGGTGTTTTCACAACTCCACAGTACGTTTGACATGCAGAACCGGCGATATCTTGGTTTCGTTCGGGTTTCAAGCTGAGATATGCATTTTCTACGATAATCCTGGTGAGACTTCTGTCAGAAGTATGCAGAATCTTCGAGATCGCACTTTTCGAGCTATTTAATGCGAGAAACACGTTATCTGGTGTTTTCACCACTCCGCAGTGCGTTTGATATGTAGAGCCACCGATAACTTGGTTTTCGTGGGGTTTCCAGCTGAAATATGCATTTTCTGCGATAACCTTGGTGAGTCTTCTGTCAGAAGTATGCAGAATCATCGAGGTCACACTATTCGAGCTATTTAATGCGGGAAACACGTTATCTGGTGTTTTCAGCACTCCACAGGGCGTTTGATATGCAGAACCGGCGATATCTTGGTTTTCGTGGGGTTTCCAGCTGAGATATGCATTTTCTGCGATAATCTTGGTGAGTCTTCTGTCAGAAGTATGCAGAATCATCGAGGTCACACTATTCGAGCTATTTAATGCGGGAAACACGTTATCTGGTGTTTTCAGCACTCCACAGGGCGTTTGATATGCAGAACCGGCGATATCTTGGTTTTCGTGGGGTTTCCAGCTGAGATATGCATTTTCTGCGATAATCTTGGTGAGACTTTAGTCAGAAGTATGCAGAATCATCGAGATCGCTCTATTCGAGCTATTTAATGCGGGAAACACGTTATCTGGTGTTTTCAGCACTCCACAGGGCGTTTGATATGCAGATCCGGCGATATCTTGGTTTTCGTGGGGTTTCAAGCTGAGATATGCATTTTTTACGATAATCTTGGTGAGACTTCTGTCCGAAGTATGCTTAGTCATCGAGATCGCTCGTTTCGAGCTATTTAATGCGAGAAACACGTTATCTGGTGTTTTCACCACTCCACAGTGCGTATGATATGCAGAACCGGCGATATCTGGGTTTTCGTGGGGTTTCAAGCTTAGATATGCATTTTCAGCGATAATCTTGGAGAGACTTCTGTCCGAAGTATGCTGAAACATCGAGATCGCTCTTTTCGAGCTAGTTAATGCGAGAAAAACCTTATCCGGTGTTTTCACCACTCCACAGTGCGTTTGATATGCAGAACCGGCGATATCTTGGTTTTCGTGGGGTTTCAAGCTGAGATATGCATTTTCTGCCATAATCTTGGAGAGACTTCTGTCCGAAGTATGCTGAAACATCGAGATCGCTCTTTTCGAGCTAGTTAATGCGAGAAAAACCTTATCCGGTGGTTTCACCACTCCACAGTGCGCTTGATATGCAGAACCAGCGATATCTTCGCTTTCGTGGGGTATCAAGGTGAGATATGCATTTCCTGCGATAATCTTGGTGAGACTTCTGTCCGAAGTATGCAGAATCATGGCTATCGCTTTTTTCGAGCTATTTAATGCGAGAAACACGTTATCTACTGTTTTGACCACTCCACAGTGCGTTTGATATGTAGAGCCGCCGATAACTTGGTTTTCGTGGGGTTTCCAGCTGAAATATGCATTTTCTGCGATAATCATGGTGTTTCATCTATGAGAAGTATGCAGAATCATCGAGAACGCTCTTTTCGAGCTAGATAATGCGAGGAACACGTTTTCTGGTGTTTTCACCACTCCACAGTGCGTTTGATATGCAGAACAGTAGATATCTTGGTTTTCGTGGGGTTTCAAGCTGAGATATGCATTTTCTGCGATAATCTTGGTGAAACATCTGTCCGAAGTATGCAGAAACATCGAGAGCGCTCTTTTCGAGCTATTTAATGTGAGAAACTCGTTTTCTGGGGTTTTCACCACTCCACAGTGCGTTTGATATGCAGAACCAGCGATATCTTAGCTTTCGTGGGGTTTCAAGCTGAGATATGCATTTTCTGCGATAATATTGGTGAGACTTCAGTCACAAGTATGCAGAATCATCAAGATCGCTCTTTTCGAGTTATTTAATGCGACAAACACGTTATCCGGTGTTTTCACCACTCCACAGTGCGTTTGATATGCAGAACCGCCAACATCTTGATTTTCGTGAGGTTTCGTGCTGAGATATGCATTTTCTGCGATAATATTGGTGAGACTTCAGTCAGAAGTATGCAGAATCATCTAGATCGCTCTTCTCGAGCTATTTAATGCGAAAAAACAAGTTTTCTGGTGTTTTCACCACTCCACAGTGCGTTTGATATGCAGAACCGGCGATATTTTGGTTTTCGTCGGGTTTCAAGCTGAGATATGCATTTTCTACGAAAATCTTGGTGAAACATCTGTCCGAAGTATGCAGAAACATCGAGAGCGCTCTTTTCGAGCTATTTAATGCGAGAAACACGTTTTCTGGGGTTTTCACCACTCCACAGTTCGTTGGATATGCAGAACAGTAGATATCTTGGTTTTCTTGGGGTTTCAAGCAGAGATATGCATTTTCTGCGATAATCTTGAGGAGACTTCTGGCCGATGGATGCAGAATCATCGAGATCGCTCGTTTCGAGCTAGTTAGTGCGAGAAACACGTTATCTGGTGTTTTCACCACTCCACAGTGCGTTTGATATGCAGAACAGAACATATCTTGGTTTTCGTGGGGTTTCAAGCTGAGATATGCATTTTCTGCGATAATCTTGTTGAGACTTCTGTCCGAAGTATGCAGAATCTTCGAGAACGCTCTCTTCGAGCTACTTAATGCGCGAAACACGTTTTCTGGTGTTTTCACCACTCCACGGTACGTTTGATGTGCAGAACCGGAGATAACTCGGTTTTCGTCGGGTTTCAAGCTGAGATATGCATTTTCTACGATAAGCTTGGTGGAACATCTGTCCGAAGAATGCAGAAACGTCGAGAGCGCTCTTTTCGAGCTATTTAATGCGAGAAACACGTTTTCTGGGGTTTTCACCACTCCACAGTTCGTTGGATATGCAGAACAGTAGATATCTTGGTTTTCTTGGGGTTTCGTGCTGAGATATGCATTTTCTGCGATAATCTTGTTGAGACTTCTGTCCGAAGTATGCAGAATCTTCGAGAACGCTCTCTTCGAGCTACTTAATGCGCGAAACACGTTTTCTGGTGTTTTCACCACTCCACGGTACGTTTGATGTGCAGAACCGGAGATAACTCGGTTTTCGTCGGGTTTCAAGCTGAGATATGCATTTTCTGCGATAATATTGGTGAGACTTCAGTCAGAAGTATGCAGAATCATCTAGATCGCTCTTCTCGAGCTATTTAATGCGAAAAAACAAGTTTTCTGGTGTTTTCACCACTCCACAGTGCGTTTGATATGCAGAACCGGCGATATTTCGGTTTTCGTCGGGTTTCAAGCTGAGATATGCATTTTCTACGAAAATCTTGGTGAAACATCTGTCCGAAGTATGCAGAAACATCGAGAGCGCTCTTTTCGAGCTATCTAATGCGAGAAACTCGTTTTTTGGGGTTTTCACCACTCCACAGTTCGTTGGATATGCAGAACCGGAGATATCTTGGTTTTCGTGGGGTTTCAAGCTGCGATATGCATTTCCTGCGATAATCTTGGTGAGACTTCTGTCCGAAGTATGCTGAATCATCGGGATCGCTCTTTTCGAGCTATTTAATGCGAGAATCACGTTCTCTGGTTGTTTTCACCACTCCACAGTGCGGTTGATGTGCAGAACCGGAGATATTTTGGTTTTCGTCGGGTTTCAAGCTGAGATATGCATTTTCTGCGATAATATTGGTGAGACTTCAGTCACAAGTATGCAGAATCATCTAGATCGCTCGTTTCGAGCTATTTAATGCGAAAAGACAAGTTTTCTGGTGTTTTGACCACTCCACAGTGCGTTTGATATGTAGAGCCACCGATAACTTGGTTTTCGTGGGGTTTCAAGCTGAGATATGCATTTTCTGCGATAATCTTGGTGAGACTTCTGTTAGAAGTATGCAGAAGCATCGAGATCGCTCGTTGCGAGCTATTTAATGCGAGAAACACGTTATCTGGTGTTATCACCACTCCACAGTGCGTTTGATATGCAGAACCGCCAACATCTTGATTTTCGTGAGGTTTCGTGCTGAGATATGCATTTTCTGCGATAATATTGGTGAGACTTCAGTCAGAAGTATGCAGAATCATCTAGATCGCTCTTTTCGAGCTATTTAATGCGAAAAAACAAGTTTTCTGGTGTTTTCACCACTCCACAGTGCGTTTGATATGCAGAACCGGCGATATTTCGGTTTTCGTCGGGTTTCAAGCTGAGATATGCATTTTCTACGAAAATCTTGGTGAAACATCTGTCCGAAGTATGCAGAAACATCGAGAGCGCTCTTTTCGAGCTATCTAATGCGAGAAACTCGTTTTTTGGGGTTTTCACCACTCCACAGTTCGTTGGATATGCAGAACCGGAGATATCTTGGTTTTCGTGGGGTTTCAAGCTTCGATATGCATTTCCTGCGATAATCTTGGTGAGACTTCTGTCCGAAGTATGCTGAATCATCGGGATCGCACTTTTCGAGCTATTTAATGCGAGAATCACGTTCTCTGGTTGTTTTCACCACTCCACAGTGCGGTTGATGTGCAGAACCGGAGATATTTTGGTTTTCGTCGGGTTTCAAGCTGAGATATGCATTTTCTACGATAAGCTTGGTGGAACATCTGTCCGAAGTATGCAGAAACGTCGAGAGCGCTCTTTTCGAGCTATTTAATGCGAGAAACACGTTATCTGGTGTTTTCATCACTCCACAGGGCGTTTGATATGCAGAACCGGCGATATCTTGGTTTTCTTGGGACTTCCAGCTGAAATATGCATTTTCTGCGATAATATTGGTGAGACTTCAGTCACAAGTATGCAGAATCATCTAGATCGCTCGTTTCGAGCTATTTAATGCGAAAAGACAAGTTTTCTGATGTTTTGACCACTCCACAGTGCGTTTGATATGTAGAGCCACCGATAACTTGGTTTTCGTGGGGTTTCCAGCTGAAATATGCATTTTCTGCGATAATCTTGGTGAGTCTTCTGTCAGAAGTATGCAGAATCATCGAGGTCACACTATTCGAGCTATTTAATGCGGGAAACACGTTATCTGGTGTTTTCAGCACTCCACAGGGCGTTTGATATGCAGAACCGGCGATATCTTGGTTTTCGTGTGGTTTCCAGCTGAGATATGCATTTTCTGCGATAATCTTGGTGAGACTTTAGTCAGAAGTATGCAGAATCATCGAGATCGCTCTATTCGAGCTATTTAATGCGGGAAACACGTTATCTGGTGTTTTCAGCACTCCACAGGGCGTTTGATATGCAGAACCGGCGATATCTTGGTTTTCGTGGGGTTTCCAGCTGAGATATGCATTTTCTGCGATAATCTTGGTGAGTCTTCTGTCAGAAGTATGCTGAATCATCTAGATCGCTCTGTTCGAGCTATTTAATGCGAGGAACACGTTTTCTGGTATATTCACCACTCCACAGTACGTTAGACATGCAGAACCGGAGATATCTTCGTTTCGGTCGGGTTTCAAGCTGAGATATGCATTTTCTACGATAAGCTTGGTGGAACATCTGTCCGAAGTATGCAGAAACGTCGAGAGCGCTCTTTTCGAGCTATTTAATGCGAGAAACACGTTATCTGGTGTTTTCATCACTCCACAGGGCGTTTGATATGCAGAACCGTCGATATCTTGGTTTTCGTGGGGTTTCCAGCTGAGATATGCATTTTCTGCGATAATATTGGTGAGACTTCAGTCAGAAGTATGCAGGATCATCTAGATCGCACTTTTCGAGCTACTTAATGCACGAAACACGTTATCTGGTGTTTTCAGCACTCCACAGGGCGTTTGATATGCAGAACCGGCGATATCTTGGTTTTCGTGGGGTTTCAAGCTGAGATATGCATTTTTTACGATAATCTTGGTGAGACTTCTGTCCGAAGTATGCTTAGTCATCGAGATCGCTCGTTTCGAGCTATTTAATGCGAGAAACACGTTATCTGGTGTTTTCACCACTCCACAGTGCGTATGATATGCAGAACCGGCGATATCTGAGTTTTCGTGGGGTTTCAAGCTTAGATATGCATTTTCAGCGATAATCTTGGAGATACTTCTGTCCGAAGTATGCTGAAACATCGAGATCGCTCTTTTCGAGCTAGTTAATGCGAGAAAAACCTTATCCGGTGGTTTCACCACTCCACAGTGCGCTTGATATGCAGAACCAGCGATATCTTCGCTTTCGTGGGGTATCAAGGTGAGATATGCATTTCCTGCGATAATCTTGGTGAGACTTCTGTCCGAAGTATGCAGAATCATGGCTATCGCTTTTTTCGAGCTATTTAATGCGAGAAACACGTTATCTGCTGTTTTGACCACTCCACAGTGCGTTTGATATGTAGAGCCGCCGATAACTTGGTTTTCGTGGGGTTTCCAGCTGAAATATGCATTTTCTGCGATAATCATGGTGTTTCATCTATGAGAAGTATGCAGAATCATCGAGAACGCTCTTTTCGAGCTAGATAATGCGAGAAACACGTTTTCTGGTGTTTTCACCACTCCACAGTGCGTTTGATATGCAGAACAGTAGATATCTTGGTTTTCGTGGGGTTTCAAGCTGAGATATGCATTTTCTGCGATAATCTTTTTGAGACTTCTGTCCGAAGTATGCAGAATCTTCGAGATCGCGCTTTTCAAGCTATTTAATGCGAGAAACAGGTTATCTGGTGTTTTCACCACTCCACAGTTGGTTTGATATGCAGACCCGGCGATATTTCGGTTTTCCTCGGGTTTCAAGCTGAGATATGCATTTTCTACGATAATCTTGGTGAAACATCTGTCCGAAGTATGCAGAAACATCGAGAGCGCTCTTTTCGAGCTATTTAATGCGAGAAACTCGTTTTCTGGGGTTTTCACCACTCCACAGTTCGTTGGATATGCAGAACCTGAGATATCTTGGTTTTCGTGGGGTTTCAAGCTGAGATATGCATTTCCTGCGATAATCTTGGTGAGACTTCTGTCCGAAGTATGGTGAATCATCTAGATCGCTCGTTTCGAGCTATTTAATGCGAAAAAACAAGTTTTCTGGTGTTTTCAACATTCCACAGTGCGTTTGATATACAGAACGTGCGATATCTTGATTTTCGGGGTGTTTCCAGCTGAGATATGCATTTTCTGCGATAAGCTTGGTGAGTCTTCTGCCAGAAGTATGCAGAATCATCTAGATCGCTCTTTTCGAGCTATTTAATGCGAGAAACACGTTTTCTGGTGTTTTCACCACTCCACAGTACGTTTGACATGCAGAACCGGAGATATCTTGGTTTCGGCCGGGTTTCAAGCTGAGATATGCATTTTCTACGATAATCTTGGTGAAACATCTGTCCGAAGTATGCAGAACCATCGAGAGCGCTCTTTTCGAGCTATTTAATGCGAGAAACTCGTTTTCTGGGGTTTTCACCACTCCACAGTTCGTTGGATATGCAGAACCGGAGATATCTTGGTTTTCGTGGGGTTTCCAGCTGAGATATGCATTTCCTGCGATAATCTTGGTGACACTTCTGTAAGAAGTGTGCAGAATCTTCGAGAACGCTCTTTTCGAGCTGCTTAATGCGCGAAACACGTTTTCTGGTGTTTTCACCACTCCACAGAACGTTTGATGTGCAGATCAGGCGATATCTTGATTTTCGTGGTGTTTCCAGCAGAGATATGCATTTTCTGCGATAATCTTGGTGGGTCCTTTGTCAGAAGTATGCAGAAACATCGAGAGCGCTCTTTTCGAGCTATTTAATGTGAGAAACTCGTTTTCTGTTGTTTTCACAACCCCACAGTACGTTTGAGATGCAGAACCGGCGATATCTTGGTTTCGTTCGGGTTTCAAGCTGAGATATGCATTTTCTACGATAATCCTGGTGAGACTTCTGTCAGAAGTATGCAGAATCTTCGAGATCGCACTTTTCGAGCTATTTAATGCGAGAAACACGTTATCTGGTGTTTTCACCACTCCACAGTGCGTTTGATATGTAGAGCCACCGATAACTTGGTTTTCGTGGGGTTTCCAGCTGAAATATGCATTTTCTGCGATAACCTTGGTGAGTCTTCTGTCAGAAGTATGCAGAATCATCGAGGTCACACTATTCGAGCTATTTAATGCGGGAAACACGTTATCTGGTGTTTTCAGCACTCCACAGGGCGTTTGATATGCAGAACCGGCGATATCTTGGTTTTCGTGGGGTTTCCAGCTGAGATATGCATTTTCTGCGATAATCTTGGTGAGTCTTCTGTCAGAAGTATGCAGAATCATCGAGGTCACACTATTCGAGCTATTTAATGCGGGAAACACGTTATCTGGTGTTTTCAGCACTCCACAGGGCGTTTGATATGCAGAACCGGCGATATCTTGGTTTTCGTGGGGTTTCCAGCTGAGATATGCATTTTCTGCGATAATCTTGGTGAGACTTTAGTCAGAAGTATGCAGAATCATCGAGATCGCTCTATTCGAGCTATTTAATGCGGGAAACACGTTATCTGGTGTTTTCAGCACTCCACAGGGCGTTTGATATGCAGAACCGGCGATATCTTGGTTTTCGTGGGGTTTCAAGCTGAGATATGCATTTTTTACGATAATCTTGGTGAGACTTCTGTCCGAAGTATGCTTAGTCATCGAGATCGCTCGTTTCGAGCTATTTAATGCGAGAAACACGTTATCTGGTGTTTTCACCACTCCACAGTGCGTATGATATGCAGAACCGGCGATATCTGAGTTTTCGTGGGGTTTCAAGCTTAGATATGCATTTTCAGCGATAATCTTGGAGAGACTTCTGTCCGAAGTATGCTGAAACATCGAGATCGCTCTTTTCGAGCTAGTTAATGCGAGAAAAACCTTATCCGGTGGTTTCACCACTCCACAGTGCGCTTGATATGCAGAACCAGCGATATCTTCGCTTTCGTGGGGTATCAAGGTGAGATATGCATTTCCTGCGATAATCTTGGTGAGACTTCTGTCCGAAGTATGCAGAATCATGGCTATCGCTTTTTTCGAGCTGTTTAATGCGAGAAACACGTTATCTGCTGTTTTGACCACTCCACAGTGCGTTTGATATGTAGAGCCGCCGATAACTTGGTTTTCGTGGGGTTTCCAGCTGAAATATGCATTTTCTGCGATAATCATGGTGTTTCATCTATGAGAAGTATGCAGAATCATCGAGAACGCTCTTTTCGAGCTAGATAATGCGAGAAACACGTTTTCTGGTGTTTTCACCACTCCACAGTGCGTTTGATATGCAGAACAGTAGATATCTTGGTTTTCGTGGGGTTTCCAGCTGAAATATGCATTTTCTGCGATAATCATGGTGTTTCATCTATGAGAAGTATGCAGAATCATCGAGAACGCTCTTTTCGAGCTAGATAATGCGAGAAACACGTTTTCTGGTGTTTTCACCACTCCACAGTGCGTTTGATATGCAGAACAGTAGATATCTTGGTTTTCGTGGGGTTTCAAGCTGAGATATGCATTTTCTACGATAATCTTGGTGAAACATCTGTCCGAAGTATGCAGAAACATCGAGAGCGCTCTTTTCGAGCTATTTAATGCGAGAAACTCGTTTTCTGGGGTTTTCACCACTCCACAGTTCGTTGGATATGCAGAACCGGAGATATCTTGGTTTTCGTGGGGTTTCAAGCTGAGATATGCATTTCCTGCGATAATCTTGGTGAGACTTCTGTCCGAAGTATGGTGAATCATCTAGATCGCTCGTTTCGAGCTATTTAATGCGAAAAAACAAGTTTTCTGGTGTTTTCAACATTCCACAGTGCGTTTGATATACAGAACGTGCGATATCTTGATTTTCGGGGTGTTTCCAGCTGAGATATGCATTTTCTGCGATAAGCTTGGTGAGTCTTCTGCCAGAAGTATGCAGAATCATCTAGATCGCTCTTTTCGAGCTATTTAATGCGAGAAACACGTTTTCTGGTGTTTTCACCACTCCACAGTACGTTTGACATGCAGAACCGGAGATATTTTGGTTTTCGTCGGGTTTCAAGCTGAGATATGCATTTTCTACGATAAGCTTGGTGAAACATCTGTCCGAAGTATGCAGAAACATCGAGATCGCACTTTTCGACTTATATAATGCGAGAAACACGTTTTCTGGGGTTTTCACCACTCCACAGTTCGTTGGATATGCAGAACAGTAGATATCTTGGTTTTCGAGGGGTTTCAAGCAGAGATATGCATTTTCTGCGATAATCTTGGTGAGACTTCTGTTAGAAGTATGCAGAATCATCGAGATCGCACTTTTCGAGCTATTTATTGCGAGAAACACGTTATCCGGTATTTTCACCACTCCACAGTGCGTTTGATATGCAGAAAAGTAGATATCTTTGTTTTCGTGGGGTTTCAAGCTTAAATATGCATTTTCTGCGATAATCTTGTTGAGACTTCTGTCCGAAGTATGCAGAATCATCGAGATCGCACTTTTCGAGCTATTTAATTCGAGAAACACGATCGCTGGTGTTTTCACCACTCCACAGTGCGTATGATATGCAGAACCGGCGATATCTTGGTTTTCGTGGGGTTTCAAGCTTAGATATGCATTTTTTACGATAATTATGGTGAAACTTCTGTCCGAAGTATGCAGAATCATCGAGATGGCTCGTCTCGAGAGATTTAATGCGAGAAACACGTTATCTGGTGTTTTCACCACTCCACAGTGCGTTTGGTATGCAGAACCCGCGATATCTTGGTTTTCGTGGGGTTTCAAGCTGAGATATGCATTTTCTGCGATAATCTTGGTGAGTCTTCTGTCCGAAGTATGCTGAATCATCGAGATCGCTCTTTTCGAGCTAGTTAGTGCGAGAAACACGTTATCTGGTGTTTTCACCACTCCACAGTGCGTTTGATATGCAGGACTGGCGATATCTTGGTTTTCGTGGGGTTTCAGGCTGAGATATGCATTTTCTGCGATAATATTGGTGAGACTTCAGTCAGAAGTATGCTGAATCATCGAGATCGCTCTATTCGAGCTGGTTAGTGCGAGAAACACGTTATCTGGTGTTTTCACCACTCCACAGTGCGTTTGATATGCAGAACAGTAGATATCTTGGTTTTCGTGGGGTTTCAAGCAGAGATATGCATTTTCTGCGATAATCTTGGTGAGACTTCTGTCCGAAGTATGCTGAATCATCGAGATCGCTCTTTTCGAGCTAGTTAGTGCGAGAAACACGTTATCTGGTGTTTTCACCACTCCACAGTGCGTTTGATATGCAGAACAGTTGATATCTTTGTTTTCGTCAGGTTTCAAGCTGAGATATGCATTTTCTGCGATAATCTTGTTGAGACTTCTGTCCGAAGTATGCTGAATCATCGAGATCGCTCTTTTCAAGCTAGTTAGTGCGAGAAACACGTGATCTGGTGTTTTCACCACTCCACAGTGCGTTTGATATGCAGCACAGTAAATATCTTGGTTTTCGTGGGGCTTCTAGCTGAGATATGCATTTTCTGCGATAATCTTGTTGAGACTTCTGTCCGAAGTATGCAGAATCATCGAGATCGCTCGTTTCGAGCTACTTAATGCGCGAAACACGTTTTCTGGTGTTTTCACCAATCCACAGTGCGTTTGATATGCAGAACCGGCGACATCTTGGTTTTCGTGGGGTTTCAAGCTGAGATATGCATTTTCTGCGATAATCTTGTTGAGACTTCTGTCCGAAGTATGCAGAATCATCGAGATCGCTCGTTTCGAGCTACTTAATGCGCGAAACACGTTTTCTGGTGTTTTCACCAATCCACAGTGCGTTTGATATGCAGAACAGTTGATATCTTTGTTTTCGTCAGGTTTCAATCTGAGATATGCATTTTCTGCGATAATCTTGTTGAGACTTCTGTCCGAAGTATGCTGAATCATCGAGATCGCTCTTTTCAAGCTAGTTAGTGCCAGAAACACGTTGTCTGGTGTTTTCACCACTCCACAGTGCGTTTGATATGCAGAACAGTAAATATCTTGGTTTTCGTGGGGTTTCTAGCTGAGATATGCATTTTCTGCGATAATCTTGTTGAGACTTCTGTCCGAAGTATGCAGAATCATCGAGATCGCTCGTTTCGAGCTACTTAATGCGCGAAACACGTTTTCTGGTGTTTTCACCAATCCACAGTGCGTTTGATATGCAGAACCGGCGACATCTTGGTTTTCGTGGGGTTTCAAGCTGAGATATGCATTTTCTGCGATAATCTTGTTGAGACTTCTGTCCGAAGTATGCAGAATCATCGAGATCGCTCTTTTCAAGCTAGTTAGTGCGAGAAACACGTTATCTGGTGTTTTCACCACTCCACAGTGCGTTTGATATGCAGAACAGTAAATATCTTGGTTTTCGTGGGGTTTCTAGCTGAGATATGCATTTTCTGCGATAATCTTGTTGAGACTTCTGTCCGAAGTATGCAGAATCATCGAGATCGCTCGTTTCGAGCTACTTAATGCGCGAAACACGTTTTCTGGTGTTTTCACCCATCCACAGTGCGTTTGATATGCAGAACCGGCGACATCTTGGTTTTCGTGGGGTTTCAAGCTGAGATATGCATTTTCTGCGATAATCTTGTTGAGACTTCTGTCCGAAGTATGCAGAATCATCGAGATCGCTCGTTTCGAGCTACTTAATGCGCGAAACACGTTTTCTGGTGTTGTCACCACTCCACAGTGCGTTTGATATGCAGAACCGGCGACATCTTGGTTTTCGTTGGGTTTCAAGCTGAGATATGCATTTTCTGCGATAATCTTGGTGAGAATTCTGTCCGAAGTATGCAGAATCATCGAGATCGCTCTTCTCGAGGTATTTAATGCGAGAAACACGTTATCTGGTGTTTTCACCACTCCACAGTGCGTTTGATATGCAGAACCGGCGATATCTTGGATTTCGTGGGGTTTCAAGCTGAGATATGCATTTTCTGCGATAACCTTGGTGAGACTTCTGTCCGAAGTATGCTGAAACATCGAGATCGCTCTTTTCGAACTAGTTAATGCGAGAAAAACCTTATCCGGTGTTTTCAACACTCCACAGTGCGTTTGATATGCAGAACCAGCGATATCTTGGCTTTCGTGGGGTTTCAAGCTGAGATATGCATTTTTTACGATAATCTTGGTGAGACTTCTGTCCGAAGTATGCTGAATCATCGATATCGCTCTTTTCGAGCTAGTTAGTGCGAGAAACACGTTATCTGGTGTTTTCACCACTCCACAGTGCGTTTGATATGCAGAACCGGCGATATCTTGGTTTTCGGGGGGTTTCAAGCTGAGATATGCATTTTCTGCGATAACCTTGGTGAGACTTCTGTCCGAAGTATGCTGAAACATCGAGATCGCTCTTTTCGAGCTAGTTAATGCGAGAAAAACCTTATCCGGTGTTTTCACCACTCCACAGTGCGTTTGATATGCAGAAAAGTAGATATCTTTGTTTTCGTGGGGTTTCAAGCTGAGATATGCATTTTCTGCGATAACCTTGGTGAGACTTCTGTCCGAAGTATGCTGAAACATCGAGATCGCTCTTTTCGAGCTAGTTAATGCGAGAAAAACCTTATCCGGTGTTTTCACCACTCCACGGTGCGTTTGATATGCAGAACCAGCGATATCTTGGCTTTCGTGGGGTTTCAAGTTGAGATATGCATTTTTTACGATAATCTTGGTGAGACTTCTGTCCGAAGTATGCTGAATCATCGATATCGCTCTTTTCGAGCTAGTTAGTGCGAGAAACACGTTATCTGGTGTTTTCACCACTCCACAGTGCGTTTGATATGCAGAACCGGCGATATCTTGGTTTTCGGGGGGTTTCAAGCTGAGATATGCATTTTCTGCGATAACGTTGGTGAGACTTCTGTCCGAAGTATGCTGAAACATCGAGATCGCTCTTTTCGAGCTAGTTAATGCGAGAAGAACCTTATCCGGTGTTTTCACCACTCCACAGTGCGTTTGATATGCAGAACCAGCGATATCTTGGCTTTCGCGGGGTTTCAAGCTGAGATATGCATTTTTTACGCTAATCTTGGTGAGACTTCTGTCCGAAGTATGCTGAATCATCGATATCGCTCTTTTCGAGCTAGTTAGTGCGAGAAACACGTTATCTGGTGTTTCCACCACTCCACAGTGCGTTTGATATGCAGAACAGTAGATATCTTGGTTTTCGTGGGGTTTCAAGCTGAAATATGCATTTTCTGCGATAATCTTGTTGAGACTTCTGTCCGAGGGATGCAGAATCATCGAGATCGCACTTTTCGAGCTATTTAATGCGAGAAACACGTTATCTGGTGTTTTCACCACTCCACAGTGCGTATAGTATGCAGAACCGGCGATATCTTGGTTTTCGTGGGGTTTCAAGCTGAGATATGCATTTTCTGCGATAATCTTGTTGAGACTTCTGTCCGAAGTATGCAGAATCATCGAGATCGCTCGTTTCGAGCTACTTAATGCGCGAAACACGTTTTCTGGTGTTTTCACCAATCCACAGTGCGTTTGATGTGCAGAACCGGCGACATCTTGGTTTTCGTGGGGTTTCAAGCTGAGATATGCATTTTCTGCGATAATCTTGTTGAGACTTCTGTCCGAAGTATGCAGAATCATCGAGATCGCTCTTTTCAAGCTAGTTAGTGCGAGAAACACGTTATCTGGTGTTTTCACCACTCCACAGTGCGTTTGATATGCAGAACAGTAAATATCTTGGTTTTCGTGGGGTTTCTAGCTGAGATATGCATTTTCTGCGATAATCTTGTTGAGACTTCTGTCCGAAGTATGCAGAATCATCGAGATCGCTCGTTTCGAGCTACTTAATGCGCGAAACACGTTTTCTGGTGTTTTCACCCATCCACAGTGCGTTTGATATGCAGAACCGGCGACATCTTGGTTTTCGTGGGGTTTCAAGCTGAGATATGCATTTTCTGCGATAATCTTGTTGAGACTTCTGTCCGAAGTATGCAGAATCATCGAGATCGCTCGTTTCGAGCTACTTAATGCGCGAAACACGTTTTCTGGTGTTGTCACCACTCCACAGTGCGTTTGATATGCAGAACCGGCGACATCTTGGTTTTCGTTGGGTTTCAAGCTGAGATATGCATTTTCTGCGATAATCTTGGTGAGAATTCTGTCCGAAGTATGCAGAATCATCGAGATCGCTCTTCTCGAGGTATTTAATGCGAGAAACACGTTATCTGGTGTTTTCACCACTCCACAGTGCGTTTGATATGCAGAACCGGCGATATCTTGGATTTCGTGGGGTTTCAAGCTGAGATATGCATTTTCTGCGATAACCTTGGTGAGACTTCTGTCCGAAGTATGCTGAAACATCGAGATCGCTCTTTTCGAACTAGTTAATGCGAGAAAAACCTTATCCGGTGTTTTCACCACTCCACAGTGCGTTTGATATGCAGAACCAGCGATATCTTGGCTTTCGTGGGGTTTCAAGCTGAGATATGCATTTTTTACGATAATCTTGGTGAGACTTCTGTCCGAAGTATGCTGAATCATCGATATCGCTCTTTTCGAGCTAGTTAGTGCGAGAAACACGTTATCTGGTGTTTTCACCACTCCACAGTGCGTTTGATATGCAGAACCGGCGATATCTTGGTTTTCGGGGGGTTTCAAGCTGAGATATGCATTTTCTGCGATAACCTTGGTGAGACTTCTGTCCGAAGTATGCTGAAACATCGAGATCGCTCTTTTCGAGCTAGTTAATGCGAGAAAAACCTTATCCGGTGTTTTCACCACTCCACAGTGCGTTTGATATGCAGAAAAGTAGATATCTTTGTTTTCGTGGGGTTTCAAGCTGAGATATGCATTTTCTGCGATAACCTTGGTGAGACTTCTGTCCGAAGTATGCTGAAACATCGAGATCGCTCTTTTCGAGCTAGTTAATGCGAGAAAAACCTTATCCGGTGTTTTCACCACTCCACGGTGCGTTTGATATGCAGAACCAGCGATATCTTGGCTTTCGTGGGGTTTCAAGTTGAGATATGCATTTTTTACGATAATCTTGGTGAGACTTCTGTCCGAAGTATGCTGAATCATCGATATCGCTCTTTTCGAGCTAGTTAGTGCGAGAAACACGTTATCTGGTGTTTTCACCACTCCACAGTGCGTTTGATATGCAGAACCGGCGATATCTTGGTTTTCGGGGGGTTTCAAGCTGAGATATGCATTTTCTGCGATAACGTTGGTGAGACTTCTGTCCGAAGTATGCTGAAACATCGAGATCGCTCTTTTCGAGCTAGTTAATGCGAGAAAAACCTTATCCGGTGTTTTCACCACTCCACGGTGCGTTTGATATGCAGAACCGGCGATATCTTGGTTTTCGTGGGGTTTCAAGCTGAAATATGCATTTTCTGCGATAATCTTGTTGAGACTTCTGTCCGAGGGATGCAGAATCATCGAGATCGCACTTTTCGAGCTATTTAATGCGAGAAAAACCTTATCCGGTGTTTTCACCACTCCACGGTGCGTTTGATATGCAGAACCGGCGATATCTTGGTTTTCGTGGGGTTTCAAGCTGAAATATGCATTTTCTGCGATAATCTTGTTGAGACTTCTGTCCGAGGGATGCAGAATCATCGAGATCGCACTTTTCGAGCTATTTAATGCGAGAAAAACCTTATCCGGTGTTTTCACCACTCCACGGTGCGTTTGATATGCAGAACCGGCGATATCTTGGTTTTCGTGGGGTTTCAAGCTGAAATATGCATTTTCTGCGATAATCTTGTTGAGACTTCTGTCCGAAGTATGCTGAAACATCGAGATCGCTCTTTTCGAGCTAGTTAATGCGAGAAAAACCTTATCCGGTGTTTTCACCACTCCACAGTGCGTTTGATATGCAGAAAAGTAGATATCTTTGTTTTCGTGGGGTTTCAAGCTGAGATATGCATTTTCTGCGATAACCTTGGTGAGACTTCTGTCCGAAGTATGCTGAAACATCGAGATCGCTCTTTTCGAGCTAGTTAATGCGAGAAAAACCTTATCCGGTGTTTTCACCACTCCACGGTGCGTTTGATATGCAGAACCGGCGATATCTTGGTTTTCGTGGGGTTTCAAGCTGAAATATGCATTTTCTGCGATAATCTTGTTGAGACTTCTGTCCGAGGGATGCAGAATCATCGAGATCGCACTTTTCGAGCTATTTAATGCGAGAAACACGTTATCTGGTGTTTTCACCACTCCACAGTGCGTATAGTATGCAGAACCGGCGATATCTTGGTTTTCGTGGGGTTTCAAGCTGAGATATGCATTTTCTGCGATAATCTTGTTGAGACTTCTGTCCGAAGTAAGCAGAATCATCGAGATCGCTCGTTTCGAGCTATTTAATGGGAGAAACACGTTATCTGGTGTTTTCACCATTCCACAGTATGTTGGATATGCAGAACCGGAGATATTTTGGTTTTCGTCGGGTTTCAAGCTGAGATATGCATTTTCTACGATAAGCTTGGTGAAACATCTGTCCGAAGTATGCAGAAACATCGAGATCGCTCGTTTCGAGCTATTTAATGCGAGAAACACGTTATCTGGTGTTTTCACCACTCCACAGTGCGTTTGATATGCAGAACAGTAGATATCTTGGTTTTCGTGGGGTTTCAAGCAGAGATATGCATTTTCTGCGATAATCTTGGCGAGACTTCTGTTAGAAGTATGCAGAATCATCGAGATCGCACTTTTCGAGCTATTTATTGCGAAAAACACGTTATCCGGTATTTTCACCACTCCACAGTGCGTTTGATATGCAGAACAGTAGATATCTTTGTTTTCGTGGGGTTTCAAGCTGAAATATGCATTTTCTGCGATAATCTTGTTGAGACTTTTGTCCGAAGTATGCAGAATCATCGAGATCGCACTTTTCGAGCTATTTAATGCGAGAAACACGATAGCTGGTGTTTTCACCACTCCACAGTGCGTATGATATGCAGAACCGGCGATATCTTGGTTTTCGTGGGGTTTCAGGCTGAGATATGCATTTTCTGCGATAATCTTGGTGAGTCTTCTGTCCGAAGTATGCTGAATCATCGAGATCGCTCTTTTCGAGCTAGTTAGTGCGAGAAACACGTTATCTGGTATTTTCACCGTTCTACAGTGCGTTTGATATGCAGGACTGGCGATACCTTGGTTTTCGTGGGGTTTCAGGCTGAGATATGCATTTTCTGCGATAATATTGGTGAGACTTCAGTCAGAAGTATGCTGAATCTTCGAGATCGCTCTATTCGAGCTAGTTAGTGCGAGAAACACGTTATCTGGTGTTTTCACCACTCCACAGTGCGTTTGATATGCAGAACAGTAGATATCTTGGTTTTCGTGGGGTTTCAAGCAGAGATATGCATTTTCTGCGATAATCTTGGTGAGACTTCTGTCCGAAGTATGCAGAATCATCGAGATGGCTCGTCTCGAGAGATTTAATGCGAGAAACACGTTATCTGGTGTTTTCACCACTCCACAGTGCGTTTGATATGCAGAACCCGCGATATCTTGGTTTTCGTGGGGTTTCAAGCTGAGATATGCATTTTCTGCGATAATCTTGGTGAGTCTTCTGTCCGAAGTATGCTGAATCATCGAAATCGCTCTTTTCGAGCTAGTTAGTGCGAGAAACACGTTATCTGGTGTTTTCACCGTTCCACAGTGCGTTTGATATGCAGGACTGGCGATATCTTGGTTTTCGTGGGGTTTCAGGCTGAGATATGCATTTTCTGCGATAATATTGGTGAGACTTCAGTCAGAAGTATGCTGAATCATCGAGATCGCTCTATTCGAGCTAGTTAGTGCGAGAAACACGTTATCTGGTGTTTTCACCACTCCACAGTGCGTTTGATATGCAGAACAGTAGATATCTTGGTTTTCGTGGGGTTTCAAGCAGAGATATGCATTTTCTGCGATAATCTTGGTGAGACTTCTGTCCGAGGTATGCTGAATCATCGAGATCGCTCTTTTCGAGCTAGTTAGTGCGAGAAACACGTTTTCTGGTGTTGTCACCACTCCACAGTGCGTTTGATATGCAGAACCGGCGTCATCTTGGTTTTCGTTGGGTTTCAAGCTGAGATATGCATTTTCTGCGATAATCTTGGTGAGAATTCTGTCTGAAGTATGCAGAATCATCGAGATCGCTCTTTTCGAGCTATTTAATGCGAGAAACACGTTATCTGGTGTTTTCACCACTCCACAGTGCGTTTGATATGCAGAACCGGCGATATCTTGGATTTCGTGGGGTTTCAAGCTGAGATATGCATTTTCTGCGATAACCTTGGTGAGACTTCTGTCCGAAGTATGCTGAAACATCGAGATCGCTCTTTTCGAGCTACTTAATGCGCGAAACACGTTTTCTGGTGTTTTCACCAATCCACAGTGCGTTTGATATGCAGAACCGGCGACATCTTGGTTTTCGTGGGGTTTCAAGCTGAGATATGCATTTTCTGCGATAATCTTGTTGAGACTTCTGTCCGAAGTATGCAGAATCATCGAGATCGCTCTTTTCAAGCTAGTTAGTGCGAAAAACACGTTATCTGGTGTTTTCACCACTCCACAGTGCGTTTGATATGCAGAACAGTAAATATCTTGGTTTTCGTGGGGTTTCTAGCTGAGATATGCATTTTCTGCGATAATCTTGTTGAGACTTCTGTCCGAAGTATGCAGAATCATCGAGATCGCTCGTTTCGAGCTACTTAATGCGCGAAACACGTTTTCTGGTGTTTTCACCAATCCACAGTGCGTTTGATATGCAGAACCGGCGACATCTTGGTTTTCGTGGGGTTTCAAGCTGAGATATGCATTTTCTGCGATAATCTTGTTGAGACTTCTGTCCGAAGTATGCAGAATCATCGAGATCGCTCGTTTCGAGCTACTTAATGCGCGAAACACGTTTTCTGGTGTTGTCACCACTCCACAGTGCGTTTGATATGCAGAACCGGCGTCATCTTGGTTTTCGTTGGGTTTCAAGCTGAGATATGCATTTTCTGCGATAATCTTGGTGAGAATTCTGTCTGAAGTATGCAGAATCATCGAGATCGCTCTTTTCGAGCTATTTAATGCGAGAAACACGTTATCTGGTGTTTTCACCACTCCACAGTGCGTTTGATATGCAGAACCGGCGATACCTTGGATTTCGTGGGGTTTCAAGCTGAGATATGCATTTTCTGCGATAACCTTGGTGAGACTTCTGTCCGAAGTATGCTGAAACATCGAGATCGCTCTTTTCGAGCTAGTTAATGCGAGAAAAACCTTATCCGGTGTTTTCACCACTCCACAGTGCGTTTGATATGCAGAACCAGCGATATCTTGGCTTTCGTGGGGTTTCAAGCTGAGATATGCATTTTTTACGATAATTTTGGTGAGACTTCTGTCCGAAGTATGCTGAATCATCGATATCGCTCTTTTCGAGCTAGTTAGTGCGAGAAACACGTTATCTGGTGTTTTCACCACTCCACAGTGCGTTTGATATGCAGAACCGGCGACATCTTGGTTTTCGGGGGGTTTCAAGCTGAGATATGCATTTTCTGCGATAACCTTGGTGAGACTTCTGTCCGAAGTATGCTGAAACATCGAGATCGCTCTTTTCGAGCTAGTTAATGCGAGAAAAACCTTATCCGGTGTTTTCACCACTCCACAGTGCGTTTGATATGCAGAAAAGTAGATATCTTTGTTTTCGTGGGGTTTCAAGCTGAGATATGCATTTTCTGCGATAACCTTGGTGAGATTTCTGTCCGAAGTATGCTGAAACATCGAGATCGCTCTTTTCGAGCTAGTTAATGCGAGAAAAACCTTATCCGGTGTTTTCACCACTCCACAGTGCGTTTGATATGCAGAACCAGCGATATCTTGGCTTTCGTGGGGTTTCAAGCTGAGATATGCATTTTTTACGATAATTGTGGTGAGACTTCTGTCCGAAATATGCTGAATCATCGATATCGCTCTTTTCGAGCTAGTTAGTGCGAGAAACACGTTATCTGGTGTTTTCACCACTCCACAGTGCGTATGATATGCAGAACCGGCGATATCTTGGTTTTCGTGTGGTTTCAAGCTGAAATATGCATTTTCTGCGATAATCATGTTGAGACTTCTGTCCGAAGGATGCAGAATCATCGAGATCGCACATTTCGAGCTATTTAATGCGAGAAACACGTTATCTGGTGTTTTCACCACTCCACAGTGCGTATGGTATGCAGAACCGGCGATATCTTGGTTTTCGTGGGGTTTCAAGCTGAGATATGCATTTTCTGCGATAATCTTGTTGAGACTTCTGTCCGACGTAAGCAGAATCATCGAGATCGCTCGTTTCGAGCTATTTAATGGGAGAAACACGTTATCTGGTGTTTTCACCATTCCACAGTATGTTGGATATGCAGAACCGGAGATATTTTGGTTTTCGTCGGGTTTCAAGCAGAGATATGCATTTTCTACGATAAGCTTGGTGAATCATCTGTCCGAAGTATGCAGAAACATCGAGATCGCTCTTTTCGACCTATTTAATGCGAGAAACACGTTTTCTGGGGTTTTCACCACTCCACAGTTCGTTGGATATGCAGAACAGTAGATATCTTGGTTTTCGTGGGGTTTCAAGCAGAGATATGCATTTTCTGCGATAATATTGGTGAGACTTCAGTCAGAAGTATGCTGAATCATCGAGATCGCTCTATTCGAGATAGTTAGTGCGAGAAACACGTTATCTGGTGTTTTCACCACTCCACAGTGCGTTTGATATGCAGAACAGTTGATATCTTGGTTTTCGTGGGGTATCAAGCAGAGATATGCATTTTCTGCGATAATCTTGGTGAGACTTCTGTCCGAAGTATGCTGAATCATCGAGATCGCTCTTTTCGAGCTAGTTAGTGCGAGAAACACGTTATCTGGTGTTTTCACCGCTCCACAGTGCGTTTGATATGCAGAACAGTTGATATCTTTGTTTTCGTCGGGTTTCAAGCTGAGATATGCATTTTCTGCGATAATCTTGTTGAGACTTCTGTCCGAAGTATGCTGAATCATCGAGATCGCTCTTTTCGAGCTAGTTAGTGCGACAAACACGTTATCTGGTGTTTTCACCACTCCACAGTGCGTTTGATATGCGGAACAGTAAATATCTTGGTTTTCGTGGGGTTTCAAGCTGAGATATGCATTTTCTGCGATAATCTTGTTGAGACTTCTGTCCGAAGTATGCAGAATCATCGAGATCGCTCGTTTCGAGCTACTTAATGCGCGAAACATGTTTTCTGGTGTTTTCACCACTCCACAGTGCGTTTGATATGCAGAACCGGCGACATCTTGGTTTTCGTGCGGTTTCAAGCTGAGATATGCATTTTCTGCGATAATCTTGTTGAGACTTCTGTCCGAAGTATGCAGAATCATCGAGATCGCTCGTTTCGAGCTACTTAATGCGCGAAACACGTTTTCTGGTGTTGTCACCACTCCACAGTGCGTTTGATATGCAGAACCGGCGACATCTTGGTTTTCGTGGGGTTTCAAGCTGAGATATGCATTTTCTGCGATAACCTTGGTGAGACTTCTGTCCGAAGTATGCTGAAACATCGAGATCGCTCGTTTCGAGCTACTTAATGCGCGAAACACGTTTTCTGGTGTTTTCACCACTCCACAGTGCGTTTGATATGCAGAACCGGCGACATCTTGGTTTTCGTGCGGTTTCAAGCTGAGATATGCATTTTCTGCGATAATCTTGTTGAGACTTCTGTCCGACGTAAGCAGAATCATCGAGATCGCTCGTTTCGAGCTATTTAATGGGAGAAACACGTTATCTGGTGTTTTCACCATTCCACAGTATGTTGGATATGCAGAACCGGAGATATTTTGGTTTTCGTCGGGTTTCAAGCAGAGATATGCATTTTCTACGATAAGCTTGGTGAATCATCTGTCCGAAGTATGCAGAAACATCGAGATCGCTCTTTTCGACCTATTTAATGCGAGAAACACGTTTTCTGGGGTTTTCACCACTCCACAGTTCGTTGGATATGCAGAACAGTAGATATCTTGGTTTTCGTGGGGTTTCAAGCAGAGATATGCATTTTCTGCGATAATATTGGTGAGACTTCAGTCAGAAGTATGCTGAATCATCGAGATCGCTCTATTCGAGATAGTTAGTGCGAGAAACACGTTATCTGGTGTTTTCACCACTCCACAGTGCGTTTGATATGCAGAACAGTTGATATCTTGGTTTTCGTGGGGTATCAAGCAGAGATATGCATTTTCTGCGATAATCTTGGTGAGACTTCTGTCCGAAGTATGCTGAATCATCGAGATCGCTCTTTTCGAGCTAGTTAGTGCGAGAAACACGTTATCTGGTGTTTTCACCGCTCCACAGTGCGTTTGATATGCAGAACAGTTGATATCTTTGTTTTCGTCGGGTTTCAAGCTGAGATATGCATTTTCTGCGATAATCTTGTTGAGACTTCTGTCCGAAGTATGCTGAATCATCGAGATCGCTCTTTTCGAGCTAGTTAGTGCGACAAACACGTTATCTGGTGTTTTCACCACTCCACAGTGCGTTTGATATGCGGAACAGTAAATATCTTGGTTTTCGTGGGGTTTCAAGCTGAGATATGCATTTTCTGCGATAATCTTGTTGAGACTTCTGTCCGAAGTATGCAGAATCATCGAGATCGCTCGTTTCGAGCTACTTAATGCGCGAAACATGTTTTCTGGTGTTTTCACCACTCCACAGTGCGTTTGATATGCAGAACCGGCGACATCTTGGTTTTCGTGCGGTTTCAAGCTGAGATATGCATTTTCTGCGATAATCTTGTTGAGACTTCTGTCCGAAGTATGCAGAATCATCGAGATCGCTCGTTTCGAGCTACTTAATGCGCGAAACACGTTTTCTGGTGTTGTCACCACTCCACAGTGCGTTTGATATGCAGAACCGGCGACATCTTGGTTTTCGTGGGGTTTCAAGCTGAGATATGCATTTTCTGCGATAACCTTGGTGAGACTTCTGTCCGAAGTATGCTGAAACATCGAGATCGCTCGTTTCGAGCTACTTAATGCGCGAAACACGTTTTCTGGTGTTTTCACCACTCCACAGTGCGTTTGATATGCAGAACCGGCGACATCTTGGTTTTCGTGCGGTTTCAAGCTGAGATATGCATTTTCTGCGATAATCTTGTTGAGACTTCTGTCCGAAGTATGCTGAATCATCGAGATCGCTCTTTTCGAGCTAGTTAGTGCGACAAACACGTTATCTGGTGTTTTCACCACTCCACAGTGCGTTTGATATGCGGAACAGTAAATATCTTGGTTTTCGTGGGGTTTCAAGCTGAGATATGCATTTTCTGCGATAATCTTGTTGAGACTTCTGTCCGAAGTATGCAGAATCATCGAGATCGCTCGTTTCGAGCTACTTAATGCGCGAAACACGTTTTCTGGTGTTGTCACCACTCCACAGTGCGTTTGATATGCAGAACCGGCGATATCTTGGTTTTTGTGGGGTTTCAAGCTGAGATATGCATTTTCTGCGATAACCTTGGTGAGACTTCTGTCCGAAGTATGCTGAAACATCGAGATCGCTCTTTTCGAGCTAGTTAATGCGAGAAACACGATAGCTGTTGTTTTCTCCACTCCACAGTGCGTATGATATGCAGAACCGGCGATATCTTGGTTTTCGTGGGGTTTCAGGCTGAGATATGCATTTTCTGCGATAATCTTGGTGAGTCTTCTGTCCGAAGTATGCTGAATCATCGAGATCGCATTTTTCGAGCTAGTTAGTGCGAGAAACACGTTATCTGGTATTTTCACCGTTCCACAGTGCGTTTGATATGCAGGACTGGCGATATCTTGGTTTTCGTGGGGTTTCAGGCTGAGATATGCATTTTCTGCGATAATATTGGTGAGACTTCTGTCCGAAGTATGCAGAATCATCGAGATGGCTCGTCTCGAGAGATTTAATGCGAGAAACACGTTATCTGGTGTTTTCACCACTCCACAGTGCGTTTGATATGCGGAACAGTAAATATCTTGGTTTTCGTGGGGTTTCAAGCTGAGATATGCATTTTCTGCGATAATCTTGTTGAGACTTCTGTCCGAAGTATGCTGAATCATCGAGATCGCTCTTTTCGAGCTAGTTAGTGCGACAAACACGTTATCTGGTGTTTTCACCACTCCACAGTGCGTTTGATATGCGGAACAGTAAATATCTTGGTTTTCGTGGGGTTTCAAGCTGAGATATGCATTTTCTGCGATAATCTTGTTGAGACTTCTGTCCGAAGTATGCTGAATCATCGAGATCGCTCTTTTCGAGCTAGTTAGTGCGAGAAACACGTTATCTGGTATTTTCACCGATCCACAGTGCGTTTGATATGCAGGACTGGCGATATCTTGGTTTTCGTGGGGTTTCAGGCTGAGATATGCATTTTCTGCGATAATCTTGGTGAGTCTTCTGTCCGAAGTATGCTGAATCATCGAGATCGCTCTTTTCGAGCTAGTTAGTGCGAGAAACTCGTTATCTGGTGTTTTCACCGTTCCACAGTGCGTTTGATATGCAGGACTGGCGATATCTTGGTTTTCGTGGGGTTTCAGGCTGAGATATGCATTTTCTGCGATAATATTGGTGAGACTTCAGTCAGAAGTATGCTGAATCATCGAGATCGCTCTATTCGAGCTAGTTAGTGCGAGAAACACGTTATCTGGTGTTTTCACCACTCCACAGTGCGTTTGATATGCAGAACAGTAGATATCTTGGTTTTCGTGGGGTTTCAAGCAGAGATATGCATTTTCTGCGATAATCTTGGTGAGACTTCTGTCCGAAGTATGCTGAATCATCGAGATCGCTCTTTTCGAGCTAGTTAGTGCGAGAAACACGTTATCTGGTGTTTTCACCAATCCACAGTGCGTTTGATATGCAGAACCGGCGACATCTTGGTTTTCGTGGGGTTTCAAGCTGAGATATGCATTTTCTGCGATAATCTTGTTGAGACTTCTGTCCGAAGTATGCAGAATCATCGAGATCGCTCTTTTCAAGCTAGTTAGTGCGAAAAACACGTTATCTGGTGTTTTCACCACTCCACAGTGCGTTTGATATGCAGAACAGTAAATATCTTGGTTTTCGTGGGGTTTCTAGCTGAGATATGCATTTTCTGCGATAATCTTGTTGAGACTTCTGTCCGAAGTATGCAGAATCATCGAGATCGCTCGTTTCGAGCTACTTAATGCGCGAAACACGTTTTCTGGTGTTTTCACCAATCCACAGTGCGTTTGATATGCAGAACCGGCGACATCTTGGTTTTCGTGGGGTTTCAAGCTGAGATATGCATTTTCTGCGATAATCTTGTGGAGACTTCTGTCCGAAGTATGCAGAATCATCGAGATCGCTCGTTTCGAGCTACTTAATGCGCGAAACACGTTTTCTGGTGTTGTCACCACTCCACAGTGCGTTTGATATGCAGAACCGGTGTCATCTTGGTTTTCGTTGGGTTTCAAGCTGAGATATGCATTTTCTGCGATAATCTTGGTGAGAATTCTGTCTGAAGTATGCAGAATCATCGAGATCGCTCTTTTCGAGCTAGTTAATGCGAGAAAAACCTTATCCGGTGTTTTCACCACTCCACAGTGCGTTTGATATGCAGAACCAGCGATATCTTGGCTTTCGTGGGGTTTCAAGCTGAGATATGCATTTTTTACGATAATTTTGGTGAGACTTCTGTCCGAAGTATGCTGAATCATCGATATCGCTCTTTTCGAGCTAGTTAGTGCGAGAAACACGTTATCTGGTGTTTTCACCACTCCACAGTGCGTTTGATATGCAGAACCGGCGATATCTTGGTTTTCGGGGGGTTTCAAGCTGAGATATGCATTTTCTGCGATAATCTTGTTGAGACTTCTGTCCGAAGTATGCTGAATCATCGAGATCGCTCTTTTCGAGCTAGTTAGTGCGACAAACACGTTATCTGGTGTTTTCACCACTCCACAGTGCGTTTGATATGCGGAACAGTAAATATCTTGGTTTTCGTGGGGTTTCAAGCTGAGATATGCATTTTCTGCGATAATCTTGTTGAGACTTCTATCCGAAGTATGCAGAATCATCGAGATCGCTCGTTTCGAGCTACTTAATGCGCGAAACATGTTTTCTGGTGTTTTCACCACTCCACAGTGCGTTTGATATGCAGAACCGGCGACATCTTGGTTTTCGTGCGGTTTCAAGCTGAGATATGCATTTTCTGCGATAATCTTGTTGAGACTTCTGTCCGAAGTATGCAGAATCATCGAGATCGCTCGTTTCGAGCTACTTAATGCGCGAAACACGTTTTCTGGTGTTGTCACCACTCCACAGTGCGTTTGATATGCAGAACCGGCGACATCTTGGTTTTCGTGGGGTTTCAAGCTGAGATATGCATTTTCTGCGATAACCTTGGTGAGACTTCTGTCCGAAGTATGCTGAAACATCGAGATCGCTCGTTTCGAGCTACTTAATGCGCGAAACACGTTTTCTGGTGTTTTCACCACTCCACAGTGCGTTTGATATGCAGAACCGGCGACATCTTGGTTTTCGTGCGGTTTCAAGCTGAGATATGCATTTTCTGCGATAATCTTGTTGAGACTTCTGTCCGAAGTATGCTGAATCATCGAGATCGCTCTTTTCGAGCTAGTTAGTGCGACAAACACGTTATCTGGTGTTTTCACCACTCCACAGTGCGTTTGATATGCGGAACAGTAAATATCTTGGTTTTCGTGGGGTTTCAAGCTGAGATATGCATTTTCTGCGATAATCTTGTTGAGACTTCTGTCCGAAGTATGCAGAATCATCGAGATCGCTCGTTTCGAGCTACTTAATGCGCGAAACACGTTTTCTGGTGTTGTCACCACTCCACAGTGCGTTTGATATGCAGAACCGGCGATATCTTGGTTTTTGTGGGGTTTCAAGCTGAGATATGCATTTTCTGCGATAACCTTGGTGAGACTTCTGTCCGAAGTATGCTGAAACATCGAGATCGCTCTTTTCGAGCTAGTTAATGCGAGAAACACGATAGCTGTTGTTTTCTCCACTCCACAGTGCGTATGATATGCAGAACCGGCGATATCTTGGTTTTCGTGGGGTTTCAGGCTGAGATATGCATTTTCTGCGATAATCTTGGTGAGTCTTCTGTCCGAAGTATGCTGAATCATCGAGATCGCATTTTTCGAGCTAGTTAGTGCGAGAAACACGTTATCTGGTATTTTCACCGTTCCACAGTGCGTTTGATATGCAGGACTGGCGATATCTTGGTTTTCGTGGGGTTTCAGGCTGAGATATGCATTTTCTGCGATAATATTGGTGAGACTTCTGTCCGAAGTATGCAGAATCATCGAGATGGCTCGTCTCGAGAGATTTAATGCGAGAAACACGTTATCTGGTGTTTTCACCACTCCACAGTGCGTTTGATATGCGGAACAGTAAATATCTTGGTTTTCGTGGGGTTTCAAGCTGAGATATGCATTTTCTGCGATAATCTTGTTGAGACTTCTGTCCGAAGTATGCTGAATCATCGAGATCGCTCTTTTCGAGCTAGTTAGTGCGACAAACACGTTATCTGGTGTTTTCACCACTCCACAGTGCGTTTGATATGCGGAACAGTAAATATCTTGGTTTTCGTGGGGTTTCAAGCTGAGATATGCATTTTCTGCGATAATCTTGTTGAGACTTCTGTCCGAAGTATGCTGAATCATCGAGATCGCTCTTTTCGAGCTAGTTAGTGCGAGAAACACGTTATCTGGTATTTTCACCGATCCACAGTGCGTTTGATATGCAGGACTGGCGATATCTTGGTTTTCGTGGGGTTTCAGGCTGAGATATGCATTTTCTGCGATAATCTTGGTGAGTCTTCTGTCCGAAGTATGCTGAATCATCGAGATCGCTCTTTTCGAGCTAGTTAGTGCGAGAAACTCGTTATCTGGTGTTTTCACCGTTCCACAGTGCGTTTGATATGCAGGACTGGCGATATCTTGGTTTTCGTGGGGTTTCAGGCTGAGATATGCATTTTCTGCGATAATATTGGTGAGACTTCAGTCAGAAGTATGCTGAATCATCGAGATCGCTCTATTCGAGCTAGTTAGTGCGAGAAACACGTTATCTGGTGTTTTCACCACTCCACAGTGCGTTTGATATGCAGAACAGTAGATATCTTGGTTTTCGTGGGGTTTCAAGCAGAGATATGCATTTTCTGCGATAATCTTGGTGAGACTTCTGTCCGAAGTATGCTGAATCATCGAGATCGCTCTGTTCGAGCTAGTTAGTGCGAGAAACACGTTATCTGGTGTTTTCACCAATCCACAGTGCGTTTGATATGCAGAACCGGCGACATCTTGGTTTTCGTGGGGTTTCAAGCTGAGATATGCATTTTCTGCGATAATCTTGTTGAGACTTCTGTCCGAAGTATGCAGAATCATCGAGATCGCTCTTTTCAAGCTAGTTAGTGCGAAAAACACGTTATCTGGTGTTTTCACCACTCCACAGTGCGTTTGATATGCAGAACAGTAAATATCTTGGTTTTCGTGGGGTTTCTAGCTGAGATATGCATTTTCTGCGATAATCTTGTTGAGACTTCTGTCCGAAGTATGCAGAATCATCGAGATCGCTCGTTTCGAGCTACTTAATGCGCGAAACACGTTTTCTGGTGTTTTCACCAATCCACAGTGCGTTTGATATGCAGAACCGGCGACATCTTGGTTTTCGTGGGGTTTCAAGCTGAGATATGCATTTTCTGCGATAATCTTGTGGAGACTTCTGTCCGAAGTATGCAGAATCATCGAGATCGCTCGTTTCGAGCTACTTAATGCGCGAAACACGTTTTCTGGTGTTGTCACCACTCCACAGTGCGTTTGATATGCAGAACCGGTGTCATCTTGGTTTTCGTTGGGTTTCAAGCTGAGATATGCATTTTCTGCGATAATCTTGGTGAGAATTCTGTCTGAAGTATGCAGAATCATCGAGATCGCTCTTTTCGAGCTAGTTAATGCGAGAAAAACCTTATCCGGTGTTTTCACCACTCCACAGTGCGTTTGATATGCAGAACCAGCGATATCTTGGCTTTCGTGGGGTTTCAAGCTGAGATATGCATTTTTTACGATAATTTTGGTGAGACTTCTGTCCGAAGTATGCTGAATCATCGATATCGCTCTTTTCGAGCTAGTTAGTGCGAGAAACACGTTATCTGGTGTTTTCACCACTCCACAGTGCGTTTGATATGCAGAACCGGCGATATCTTGGTTTTCGGGGGGTTTCAAGCTGAGATATGCATTTTCTGCGGTAACCTTGGTGAGACTTCTGTCCGAAGTATGCTGAAACATCGAGATCGCTCTTTTCGAGCTAGTTAATGCGAGAAAAACCTTATCCGGTGTTTTCACCACTCCACAGTGCGTTTGATATGCAGAAAAGTAGATATCTTTGTTTTCGTGGGGTTTCAAGCTGAGATATGCATTTTCTGCGATAACCTTGGTGAGACTTCTGTCCGAAGTATGCTGAAACATCGAGATCGCTCTTTTCGAGGTATTTAATGCGAGAAAAACCTTATCCGGTGTTTTCACCACTCCACAGTGCGTTTGATATGCAGAACCAGCGATATCTTGGCTTTCGTGGGGTTTCAAGCTGAGATATGCATTTTTTACGATAATTGTGGTGAGACTTCTGTCCGAAGTATGCTGAATCATCGATATCGCTCTTTTCGAGCTAGTTAGTGCGAGAAACACGTTATCTGGTGTTTTCACCACTCCACAGTGTGTATGATATGCAGAACCGGCGATATCTTGGTTTTCGTGAGGTTTCAAGCTGAAATATGCATTTTCTGCGATAATCTTGTTGAGACTTCTGTCCGAAGGATGCAGAATCATCGAGATCGCACTTTTCGAGCTATTTAATGCGAGAAACACGTTATCTGGTGTTTTCACCACTCCACAGTGCGTATGGTATGCAGAACCGGCGATATCTTGGTTTTCGTGGGGTTTCAAGCTGAGATATGCATTTTCTGCGATAATCTTGTTGAGACTTCTGTCCGACGTAAGCAGAATCATCGAGATCGCTCGTTTCGAGCTATTTAATGGGAGAAACACGTTATCTGGTGTTTTCACCATTCCACAGTATGTTGGATATGCAGAACCGGAGATATTTTGGTTTTCGTCGGGTTTCAAGCAGAGATATGCATTTTCTACGATAAGCTTGGTGAATCATCTGTCCGAAGTATGCAGAAACATCGAGATCGCTCTTTTCGACCTATTTAATGCGAGAAACACGTTTTCTGGGGTTTTCACCACTCCACAGTGCGTTTGATATGCAGAACAGTTGATATCTTGGTTTTCGTGGGGTATCAAGCAGAGATATGCATTTTCTGCGATAATCTTGGTGAGACTTCTGTCCGAAGTATGCTGAATCATCGAGATCGCTCTTTTCGAGCTAGTTAGTGCGAGAAACACGTTATCTGGTGTTTTCACCGCTCCACAGTGCGTTTGATATGCAGAACAGTTGATATCTTTGTTTTCGTCGGGTTTCAAGCTGAGATATGCATTTTCTGCGATAATCTTGTTGAGACTTCTGTCCGAAGTATGCTGAATCATCGAGATCGCTCTTTTCGAGCTAGTTAGTGCGACAAACACGTTATCTGGTGTTTTCACCACTCCACAGTGCGTTTGATATGCGGAACAGTAAATATCTTGGTTTTCGTGGGGTTTCAAGCTGAGATATGCATTTTCTGCGATAATATTGGTGAGACTTCTGTCCGAAGTATGCAGAATCATCGAGATCGCTCGTTTCGAGCTACTTAATGCGCGAAACACGTTTTCTGGTGTTTTCACCACTCCACAGTGCGTTTGATATGCAGAACCGGCGACATCTTGGTTTTCGTGCGGTTTCAAGCTGAGATATGCATTTTCTCCGATAATCTTGTTGAGACTTCTGTCCGAAGTATGCAGAATCATCGAGATCGCTCGTTTCGAGCTACTTAATGCGCGAAACACGTTTTCTGGTGTTGTCACCACTCCACAGTGCGTTTGATATGCAGAACCGGCGACATCTTGGTTTTCGTGGGGTTTCAAGCATAGATATGCATTTGCTGCGATAACCTTGGTGAGACTTCTGTCCGAAGTATGCTGAAACATCGAGATCGCTCGTATCGAGCTACTTAATGCGCGAAACACGTTTTCTGGTGTTTTCACCACTCCACAGTGCGTTTGATATGCAGAACCGGCGACATCTTGGTTTTCGTGCGGTTTCAAGCTGAGATATGCATTTTCTGCGATAATCTTGTTGAGACTTCTGTCCGAAGTATGCTGAAACATCGAGATCGCTCTTTTCGAGCTAGTTAATGCGAGAAAAACCTTATCCGGTGTTTTCACCACTCCACAGTGCGTTTGATATGCAGAACCAGCGATATCTTGGCTTTCGTGGGGTTTCAAGCTGAGATATGCATTTTTTACGCTAATCTTGGTGAGACTTCTGTCCGAAGTATGCTGAATCATCGATATCGCTCTTTTCGAGCTAGTTAGTGCGAGAAACACGTTATCTGGTGTTTCCACCACTCCACAGTGCGTTTGATATGCAGAACAGTAGATATCTTGGTTTTCGTGGGGTTTCAAGCTGAAATATGCATTTTCTGCGATAATCTTGTTGATACTTCTGTCCGAAGGATGCAGAATCATCGAGATCGCACTTTTCGAGCTATTTAATGCGAGAAACACGTTATCTGGTGTTTTCACCACTCCACAGTGCGTATGGTATGCAGAACCGGCGATATCTTGGTTTTCGTGGGGTTTCAAGCTGAGATATGCATTTTCTGCGATAATCTTGTTGAGACTTCTGTCCGACGTAAGCAGAATCATCGAGATCGCTCGTTTCGAGCTATTTAATGGGAGAAACACGTTATCTGGTGTTTTCACCATTCCACAGTATGTTGGATATGCAGAACCGGAGATATTTTGGTTTTCGTCGGGTTTCAAGCAGAGATATGCATTTTCTACGATAAGCTTGGTGAATCATCTGTCCGAAGTATGCAGAAACATCGAGATCGCTCTTTTCGACCTATTTAATGCGAGAAACACGTTTTCTGGGGTTTTCACCACTCCACAGTTCGTTGGATATGCAGAACAGTAGATATCTTGGTTTTCGTGGGGTTTCAAGCAGAGATATGCATTTTCTGCGATAATCTTGGTGAGACTTCTGTTAGAAGTATGCAGAATCATCGAGATCGCACTTTTCGAGCTATTTATTGCGAGAAACACGTTATCCGGTATTTTCACCACTCCACAGTGCGTTTGATATGCAGAACAGTAGATATCTTTGTGTTCGTGGGGTTTCAAGCTGAAATATGCATTTTCTGCGATAATCTTGTTGAGACTTCTGTCCGAAGTATGCAGAATCATCGAGATCGCAGTTTTCGAGCTATTTAATGTGAGAAACACGATAGCTGGTGTTTTCACCACTCCACAGTGCGTTTGATATGCAGAACAGTAAATATCTTGGTTTTCGTGGGGTTTCTAGCTGAGATATGCATTTTCTGCGATAATCTTGTTGAGACTTCTGTCCGAAGTATGCAGAATCATCGAGATCGCTCGTTTCGAGCTACTTAATGCGCGAAACACGTTTTCTGGTGTTGTCACCACTCCACAGTGCGTTTGATATGCAGAACCGGCGTCATCTTGGTTTTCGTTGGGTTTCAAGCTGAGATATGCATTTTCTGCGATAATCTTGGTGAGAATTCTGTCTGAAGCATGCAGAATCATCGAGATCGCTCTTTTCGAGCTATTTAATGCGAGAAACACGTTATCCGGTGTTTTCACCACTCCACAGTGCGTTTGATATGCAGAAAAGTAGATATCTTTGTTTTCGTGGGGTTTCAAGCTGAGATATGCATTTTCTGCGATAACCTTGGTGAGACTTCTGTCCGAAGTATGCTGAAACATCGAGATCGCTCTTTTCGAGCTAGTTAATGCGAGAAAAACCTTATCCGGTGTTTTCACCACTCCACAGTGTGTTTGATATGCAGAACCTGCGATATCTTGGCTTTCGTGGGGTTTCAAGCTGAGATATGCATTTTTTACGATAATTGTGGTGAGACTTCTGTCCGAAGTATGCAGAATCATCGAGATCGCTCGTTTCGAGCTATTTAATGCGAGAAACACGTTATCTGGTGTTTTCACCACTCCACAGTGCGTATGATTTGCAGAACCGGCGATATCTTGGTTTTCGTGGAGTTTCAAGCTGAGATATGCATTTTCTGCGATAATCTTGTTGAGACTTCTGTCCGAAGTATGCAGAATCATCGAGATCGCTCGTATCGAGATATTTAATGCGAGAAACACGTTATCTGGTGTATTCACCACTCCACAGTTCGTTGGATATGCAGAACAGCAGATATCTTGGTTTTCGTGGGGTTACAAGCTGAAATATGCATTTTCTGCGATAATCTTGTTGAGACTTCTGTCCGAAGTATGCTGAAACATCGAGATCGCTCTTTTCGAGCCAGTTAATGCGAGAAGAACCTTATCCGGTGTTTTCACCACTCCACAGTGCGTTTGATATGCAGAACCAGCGATATCTTGGCTTTCGTGGGGTTTCAAGCTGAGATATGCATTTTTTACGCTAATCTTGGTGAGACTTCTGTCCGAAGTATGCTGAATCATCGATATCGCTCTTTTCGAGCTAGTTAGTGCGAGAAACACGTTATCTGGTGTTTCCACCACTCCACAGTGCCTTTGATATGCAGAACAGTAGATATCTTGGTTTTCGTGGGGTTTCAAGCTGAAATATGCATTTTCTGCGATAAGCTTGGTGAATCATCTGTCCGAAGTATGCAGAAACATCGAGATCGCTCTTTTCGACCTATTTAATGCGAGAAACACGTTTTCTGGGGTTTTCACCACTCCACAGTTCGTTGGATATGCAGAACAGTAGATATCTTGGTTTTCGTGGGGTTTCAAGCAGAGATATGCATTTTCTGCGATAATCTTGGTGAGACTTCTGTTAGAAGTATGCAGAATCATCGAGATCGCACTTTTCGAGCTATTTATTGCGAGAAACACGTTATCCGGTATTTTCACCACTCCACAGTGCGTTTGATATGCAGAACAGTAGATATCTTTGTTTTCGTGGGGTTTCAAGCTGAAATATGCATTTTCTGCGATAATCTTGTTGAGACTTCTGTCCGAAGTATGCAGAATCATCGAGATCGCACTTTTCGAGCTATTTAATGCGAGAAACACGATAGCTGGTGTTTTCACCACTCCACAGTGCGTATGATATGCAGAACCGGCGATATCTTGGTTTTCGTGGGGTTTCAGGCTGAGATATGCATTTTCTGCGATAATATTGGTGAGACTTCAGTCAGAAGTATGCTGAATCATCGAGATCGCTCTATTCGAGATAGTTAGTGCGAGAAACACGTTATCTGGTGTTTTCACCACTCCACAGTGCGTTTGATATGCAGAACAGTTGATATCTTGGTTTTCGTGGGGTATCAAGCAGAGATATGCATTTTCTGCGATAATCTTGGTGAGACTTCTGTCCGAAGTATGCTGAATCATCGAGATCGCTCTTTTCGAGCTAGTTAGTGCGAGAAACACGTTATCTGGTGTTTTCACCGCTCCACAGTGCGTTTGATATGCAGAACAGTTGATATCTTTGTTTTCGTCGGGTTTCAAGCTGAGATATGCATTTTCTGCGATAATCTTGTTGAGACTTCTGTCCGAAGTATGCTGAATCATCGAGATCGCTCTTTTCGAGCTAGTTAGTGCGACAAACACGTTATCTGGTGTTTTCACCACTCCACAGTGCGTTTGATATGCGGAACAGTAAATATCTTGGTTTTCGTGGGGTTTCAAGCTGAGATATGCATTTTCTGCGATAATCTTGTTGAGACTTCTGTCCGAAGTATGCTGAAACATCGAGATCGCTCTTTTCGAGGTAGTTAATGCGAGAAAAACCTTATCCGGTGTTTTCACCACTCCACAGTTCGTTTGATATGCTGAACCAGCGATATCTTGGCTTTCGTGGGGTTTCAAGCTGAGATATGCATTTTTTACGATAATCTTGGTGAGACTTCTGTCCGAAGTATGCTGAATCATTGATATCGCTCTTTTCGAGCTAGTTAGTGCGAGAAACACGTTATCTGGTGTTTTCACCACTCCACAGTGCGTTTGATATGCAGAACCGGCGATATCTTGGTTTTCGTGGGGTTTCAAGCTGAGATATGCATTTTCTGCGATAACCTTGGTGAGACTTCTGTCCGAAGTATGCTGAAACATCGAGATCGCTCTTTTCGAGCTAGTTAATGCGAGAAAAACCTTATCCGGTGTTTTCACCACTCCACAGTGCGTTTGATATGCAGAACCAGCGATATCTTGGCTTTCGTGGGGTTTCAAGCTGAGATATGCATTTTTTACGATAATCTTGGTGAGACTTCTGTCCGAAGTATGCTGAATCATCGATATCGCTCTTTTCGAGCTAGTTAGTGCGAGAAACACGTTATCTGGTGTTTCCACCACTCCACAGTGCGTTTAATATGCAGAACAGTAGATATCTTGGTTTTCGTGGGGTTTCAAGCTGAAATATGCATTTTCTGCGATAATCTTGTTGAGACTTCTGTCCGAAGGATGCAGAATCATCGAGATCGCACTTTTCGAGCTATTTAATGCGAGAAACACGTTATCTGGTGTTTTCACCACTCCACAGTGCGTATGGTATGCAGAACCGACGATATCTTGGTTTTCGTGGGGTTTCAAGCTGAGATATGCATTTTCTGCGTTAATCTTGGTGAGACTTCTGTCCGAAGTATGCTGAATCATCGAGATCGCTCTTTTCGAGCTAGTTAGAGCCAGAAACACGTTATCTGGTGTTTTCACCACTCCACAGTGCGTTTGATATGCAGAACAGTAGATATCTTGGTTTTCGTGGGGTTTCAAGCTCAGATATGCATTTTCTGCGATAATCTTGTTGAGACTTCTGTCCGAAGTAAGCAGAATCATCGAGATCGCTCGTTTCGAGCTATTTAATGGGAGAAACAGGTTATCTGGTGTTTTCACCATTCCACGGTATGTTCGATATGCAGAACCGGAGATATTTTGGTTTTCGTCGGGTTTCAAGCTGAGATATGCATTTTTTACGATAATTTTGGTGAGACTTCTGTCCGAAGTATGCTGAATCATCGATATCGCTCTTTTCGAGCTAGTTAGTGCGAGAAACACGTTATCTGGTGTTTCCACCACTCCACAGTGCGTTTGATATGCAGAACAGCAGATATCTTGGTTTTCGTGGGGTTTCAAGCTGAAATGTGCATTTTCTGCGATAATCTTGTTGAGACTTCTGTCCGAAGGATGCAGAATCATCGAGATCGCACTTTTCGAGCTATTTAATGCGAGAAACACGTTATCTGGTGTTTTCACCACTCCACAGTGCGTATGGTATGCAGAACCGGCGATATCTTGGTTTTCGTGGGGTTTCAAGCTGAGATATGCATTTTTTACGATAATTTTGGTGAGACTTCTGTCCGAAGTATGCAGAATGATCGAGACCGCGCTTTTCGAGCTAGTTAGTGCGAGAAACACGTTATCTGGTGTTTTCACCACTCCACAGTGCGTTTGACATGCAGAACCAGCGATATCTTGGTTTTCGTGGGGTTTCAAGCTGAGATATGCATTTTCTGCGATAATATTGGTGAGACTTCACTCAGAAGTATGCAGAATCATCTAGATCGCTCTTTTCGAGCTACTTAATGCACGAAACACGTTTTCTGGTGTTTTCACCACTCCACAGTACGTTTGACATGCAGAACCGGAGATATCTTGGTTTCGGTCGGGTTTCAAGCTGAGATATGCATTTTCTACGATAATCCTGGTGAGACTTCTGTCAGAATTATGCAGAATCTTCGAGAACGCTCTTTTCGAGCTACTTAATGCGCGAAACACGTTTTCTGGTGTTTTCACCACTCCACGGTACGTTTGATGTGCAGAACCGGAGATATATCGGTTTTCGTCGGGTTTCAAGCTGAGATATGCATTTTCTACGATAATCTTGGTGAAACATCTGTCCGAAGTATGCAGAAACATCGAGAGCGCTCTTTTCGAGCTATTTAATGCGAGAAACACGTTATCTGGTGTTTTCACCACTCCACAGTTGGTTTGATATGTAGAACCGGAGATATTTTGGTTTTCGTCGGGTTTCAAGCTGAGATATGCATTTTCTACGATAAGCTCGGTGAGACATCAGTCCGAAGTATGCAGAAACATCGACAGGGCTCTTTTCGAGCTATTAAATGCGAGAAACACGAATTCTGGGGTTGTCACCACTCCACAGTTCGTTGGATATGCAGAACAGTAGATATCTTGGTTTTCGTGGGGTTTCAACCAGAGATATGCATTTTCTGCGATAATCTTGGTGAGACTTCTGTTAGAAGTTTGCAGAATCATCGAGATCGCGCTTTTCGAGCTGTTTAATGCGAGAAACACGGTATCTGGTGTTTTCACCACTCCACAGTGCGTTTGACATGCAGAACCGAAGATATCTTGGTTTCGGTCGGGTTTCAAGCTGAGATATGCATTTTTTACGATAATCCTGTTGAGACTTCTGTCAGAATTATGCAGAATCTTCGAGAACGCTCTTTTCGAGCTACTTAATGCGCGAAACACGTTATCTGGTGTTTTCACCACTCCACAGTGCGTATGATATGCAGAAACGGCGATATCTTGGTTTTCGTGGGGTTTCAAGCTGAGATATGCATTTACTGCGATAATATTGGTGAGACTTCAGTCAGAAGTATGCAGAATCATCTAGATCGCTCTTTTCGAGCTACTTAATGCACGAAACACGTTTTCTGGTGTTTTCGCCACTCCACAGTACGTTTGACATGCAGAACCGAAGATATCTTGGTTTCGGTCGGGTTTCAAGCTGAGATATGCATTTTTTACGATAATCCTGTTGAGACTTCTGTCAGAATTATGCAGAATCTTCGAGAACGCTCTTTTCGAGCTACTTAATGCGCGAAACACGTTTTCTGGTGTTTTCACCACTCCACGGTACGTTTGATGTGCAGAACCGGAGATATATCGGTTTTCGTCGGGTTTCAAGCTGAGATATGCATTTTCTACGATAATCTTGGTGAAACTTCTGTCAGAAGTATGCAGGATCTTCGAGAACACTCTTTTCGAGCTACTTAATTCGAGAAACACGTTGTCTGGTGTTTTCACCACTCCACAGTGCGTTTGATATGCAAAACCAGCGATATCTTGGTTTTCGTGGGGTTTCAAGATGAGATATGCATTTTCTGCGATAATATTGGTGAGACTCCAGTCAGAAGTATGCAGAATCATCTAGATCGCTCTTTTCGAGCTACTTAATGCACGAAACACGTTTTCAGGTGATTTCACCACTCTACAGTGCGTTCGATATGCAGAACAGTAGATATCTTGGTTTTCGTGGGGTTTCAAGCTGAGATATGCATTTTCTGCGATAATCTTGTTGAGACTTCTGTCCGAAGTATGCAGAATCATCGAGATCGCTCGTTTCGAGCTATTTAATGCGAGAAACACGTTATCTGGTGTTTTCACCACTCCACAGTGCGTTGGATATGCAGAACCGGAGATATGTTGGTTTTCGTCGGGTTTCAAGCTGAGATATGCATTTTCTGCGATAATCTTGGTGAGACTTCTGTCCGAAGTATGCTGAATCATCGAGATCGCTCTTTTCGAGCTAGTTAGTGCGAGAAACACGTTATCTGTTGTTTTCACCACTCCACAGTGCGTTTGATATGCCGAACAGTAGATATCTTGGTTTTCGTGGAGTTTCAAGCTGAGATATGCATTTGTTACGATAATTTTGGTGAGACTTCTGTCCGAAGTATGCAGAATCATCGAGATCGCTCATTTCGAGCTATTCAATGCGAGAAACACGTTATCTGGTGTTTTCACCACTCCACAGTGCGTTTGATATGCAGAACCAGCGATATCTTGGCTTTCGTGGGGTTTCAAGCTGAGATATGCATTTTTTACGATGATCTTGGTGAGACATCTGTCCGAAGTATGCTGAAACATCGAGATCGCTCTTTTCGAGCTATTTAATGCGAGAAACACGTTATCTGGTGTTTTCCCAACTTCACTGTTGGTTTGATATGCAGAACCGGCGATAGTTTGGTTTTCGTCGGGTTTCAAGCTGAGATATGCATTTTCTACGATAATCTTGATGAAACTTCTGTCAGAAGTATGCAGAATCTTCGAGATCGCTCTTTTCGAGCTACTTAATGCGAGAAACACGTTATCTGGTGTTTTCACCACTCCACAGTGCGTTTGATATGCAGAACCGGCGATATCTTGGTTTTCTTGGGGTGTCAAGCTGAGATATGCATTTTCTGCGATAATCTTGGTGAGACTACTGTCCGAAGTATGCTGAATCATCGAGATCGCTCTTTTCGAGCTAGTTAGTGCGAGAAACACGTTATCTGGTGTTTTCACCACTCCACAGTGCGTTTGATATGCAGAACCAGCGATATCTGGGTTTTCGTGGGGTTTCAAGCTGAGATATGCTTTTTTTACGATAATCTTGATGAGACTTCTGTCCGAAGTATGCAGAATCATCGAGATCGCTCGTTTCGAGCTATTCAATGCGAGAAACACGTTATCTGGTGTTTTCACCACTCCACAGTGCGTTTGATATGCAGAACCAGCGATATCTTGGTTTTCGTGGGGTTTCAAGCAGAGATATGCATTTTCTGCGATAATCTTTGTGAGACTTCTGTCCGAAGTATGCTGAATCATCGAGATCGCTCTTTTCGAGCTACTTAATGCGAGAAACACGTTATCTGGTGTTTTCACCACTCCACAGTGCGTTTGATATGCAGAACCGGCGATATCTTGGTTTTCGTGGGGTGTCAAGCTGAGATATGCATTTTCTGCGATAATCTTGGTGAGACTTCTGTTAGAAGTTTGCAGAATCATCGAGATCGCGCTTTTCGAGCTATTTAATGCGATAAACACGGTATCTGGTGTTTTCACCACTCCACAGTGCGTTTGACATGCAGAACCAGCGATATCTTGGTTTTCGTGGGGTTTCAAGCTGAGATATGCATTTTCTGCGATAATATTGGTGAGACTTCAGTCAGGAGTATGCTGAATCATCTAGATCGCTCTTTTCGAGCTATTTAATGCGAGAAACACGTTATCTGGTGTTTTCACCACTCCACAGTGCGTATGATATGCAGAAACGGCGATATCTTGGTTTTCGTGGGGTTTCAAGCTGAGATATGCATTTACTGCGATAATATTGGTGAGACTTCAGTCAGAAGTATGCAGAATCATCTAGATCGCTCTTTTCGAGCTACTTAATGCACGAAACACGTTTTCTGGTGTTTTCGCCACTCCAAAGTACGATTGACATGCAGAACCGAAGATATCTTGGTTTCGGTCGGGTTTCAAGCTGAGATATGCATTTTTTACGATAATCCTGTTGAGACTTCTGTCAGAATTATGCAGAATCTTCGAGAACGCTCTTTTCGAGCTACTTAATGCGCGAAACACGTTTTCTGGTGTTTTCACCACTCCACGGTACGTTTGATGTGCAGAACCGGAGATATATCGGTTTTCGTCGGGTTTCAAGCTGAGATATGCATTTTCTACGATAATCTTGGTGAAACTTCTGTCAGAAGTATGCAGGATCTTCGAGAACACTCTTTTCGAGCTACTTAATTCGAGAAACACGTTGTCTGGTGTTTTCACCACTCCACAGTGCGTTGGATATGCAGAACCGGAGATATGTTGGTTTTCGTCGGGTTTCAAGCTGAGATATGCATTTTCTGCGATAATCTTGGTGAGACTTCTGTCCGAAGTATGCAGAAACATCGAGAGGGCTCTTTTCGAGCTATTTAATGCGAGAAACACGAATTCTGGGGTTGTCACCACTCCACAGTTCGTTGGATATGCAGAACAGTAGATATCTTGGTTTTCGTGGGGTTTCAACCAGAGATATGCATTTTCTGCGATAATCTTGGTGAGACTTCTGTTAGAAGTTTGCAGAATCATCGAGATCGCGCTTTTCGAGCTATTTAATGCGAGAAACACGGTATCTGGTGTTTTCACCACTCCACAGTGCGTTTGATATGCAGAACCGGCGATATCTTGGTTTTCGTGGGGTTTCAAGCTGAGATATGCATTTACTGCGATAATATTGGTGAGACTTCAGTCAGAAGTATGCAGAATCATCTAGATCGCTCTTTTCGAGCTACTTAATGCACGAAACACGTTTTCTGGTGTTTTCACCACTCCACAGTACGTTTGACATGCAGAACCGAAGATATCTTGGTTTCGGTCGGGTTTCAAGCTGAGATATGCATTTTTTACGATAATCCTGTTGAGACTTCTGTCAGAATTATGCAGAATCTTCGAGAACGCTCCTTTCGAGCTACTTAATGCGCGAAACACGTTTTCTGGTGTTTTCACCACTCCACGGTACGTTTGATGTGCAGAACCGGAGATATATCGGTTTTCGTCGGGTTTCAAGCTGAGATATGCATTTTCTACGATAATCTTGGTGAAACTTCTGTCAGAAGTATGCAGGATCTTCGAGAACACTCTTTTCGAGCTACTTAATGCGAGAAAAACGTTGTCTGGTGTTTTCACCACTCCACAGTGCGTTTGATATGCAGAACCAGCGATATCTTGGTTTTCGTGGGGTTTCAAGATGAGATATGCATTTTCTGCGATAATATTGGTGAGACTCCAGTCAGAAGTATGCAGAATCATCTAGATCGCTCTTTTCGAGCTACTTAATGCACGAAACACGTTTTCAGGTGATTTCACCACTCCACAGTGCGTTCGATATGCAGAACAGTAGATATCTTGGTTTTCGTGGGGTTTCAAGCTGAGATATGCATTTTCTGCGATAATCTTGTTGAGACTTCTGTCCGAAGTATGCAGAACCATCGAGATCGCTCGTTTCGAGCTATTTAATGCGAGAAACACGTTATCTGGTGTTTTCACCACTCCACAGTGCTTTGGATATGCAGAACCGGAGATATGTTGGTTTTCGTCGGGTTTCAAGCTGAGATATGCATTTTCTGCGATAATCTTGGTGAGACTTCTGTCCGAAGTATGCTGAATCATCGAGATCGCTCTTTTCGAGCCAGTTAGTGCGAGAAACACGTTATCTGTTGTTTTCACCACTCCACAGTGCGTTTGATATGCCGAACAGTAGATATCTTGGTTTTCGTGGGGTTTCAAGCTGAGATATGCATTTTCTGCGATAACCTTGGTGAGACTTCTGTCCGAAGTATGCTGAAACATCGAGATCGCTCTTTTCGAGGTAGTTAATGCGAGAAAAACCTTATCCGGTGTTTTCACCACTCCACAGTTCGTTTGATATGCTGAACCAGCGATATCTTGGCTTTCGTGGGGTTTCAAGCTGAGATATGCATTTTTTACGATAATCTTGGTGAGACTTCTGTCCGAAGTATGCTGAATCATTGATATCGCTCTTTTCGAGCTAGTTAGTGCGAGAAACACGTTATCTGGTGTTTTCACCACTCCACAGTGCGTTTGATATGCAGAACCGGCGATATCTTGGTTTTCGTGGGGTTTCAAGCTGAGATATGCATTTTCTGCGATAACCTTGGTGAAACTTCTGTCCGAAGTATGCTGAAACATCGAGATCGCTCTTTTCGAGCTAGTTAATGCGAGAAAAACCTTATCCGGTGTTTTCACCACTCCACAGTGCGTTTGATATGCAGAACCAGCGATATCTTGGCTTTCGTGGGGTTTCAAGCTGAGATATGCATTTTTTACGATAATCTTGGTGAGGCTTCTGTCAGAATTATGCAGAATCTTCGAGAACGCTCTTTTCGAGCTACTTAATGCGCGAAACACGTTTTCTGGTGTTTTCACCACTCCACGGTACGTTTGATGTGCAGAACCGGAGATATATCGGTTTTCGTCGGGTTTCAAGCTGAGATATGCATTTTCTACGATAATCTTGGTGAAACATCTGTCCGAAGTATGCAGAAACATAGAGAGCGCTCTTTTCGAGCTATTTAATGCGAGAAACACGTTATCTGGTGTTTTCACCACTCCACAGTTGGTTTGATATGTAGAACCGGAGATATTTTGGTTTTCGTCGGGTTTCAAGCTGAGATATGCATTTTCTACGATAAGCTCGGTGAGACATCAGTCCGAAGTATGCAGAAACATCGACAGGGCTCTTTTCGAGCTATTTAATGCGAGAAACACGAATTCTGGGGTTGTCACCACTCCACAGTTCGTTGGATATGCAGAACAGTAGATATCTTGGTTTTCGTGGGGTTTCAACCAGAGATATGCATTTTCTGCGATAATCTTGGTGAGACTTCTGTTAGAAGTTTGCAGAATCATCGAGATCGCGCTTTTCGAGCTATTTAATGCGAGAAACACGGTATCTGGTGTTTTCCCCACTCCACAGTGCGTTTGACATGCAGAACCGTAGATATCTTGGTTTCGGTCGGGTTTCAAGCTGAGATATGCATTTTTTACGATAATCCTGTTGAGACTTCTGTCAGAATTATGCAGAATCTTCGAGAACGCTCTTTTCGAGCTACTTAATGCGCGAAACACGTTTTCTGGTGTTTTCACCACTCCACGGTACGTTTGATGTGCATAACCGGAGATATATCGGTTTTCGTCGGGTTTCAAGCTGAGATATGCATTTTCTACGATAATCTTGGTGAAACTTCTGTCAGAAGTATGCAGGATCTTCGAGAACACTCTTTTCGAGTTACTTAATTCGAGAAACACGTTGTCTGGTGTTTTCACCACTCCACAGTGCGTTTGATATGCAAAACCAGCGATATCTTGGTTTTCGTGGGGTTTCAAGATGAGATATGCATTTTCTGCGATAATATTGGTGAGACTCCTGTCAGAAGTATGCAGAATCATCTAGATCGCTCTTTTCGAGCTACTTAATGCACGAAACACGTTTTCAGGTGATTTCACCACTCCACAGTGCGTTCGATATGCAGAACAGTAGATATCTTGGTTTTCGTGGGGTTTCAAGCTGAGATATGCATTTTCTGCGATAATCTTGTTGAGACTTCTGTCCGAAGTATGCAGAATCATCGAGATCGCTCGTTTCGAGCTATTTAATGCGAGAAACACGTTATCTGGTGTTTTCACCACTCCACAGTGCGTTGGATATGCAGAACCGGAGATATGTTGGTTTTCGTCGGGTTTCAAGCTGAGATATGCATTTTCTGCGATAATCTTGGTGAGACTTCTGTCCGAAGTATGCAGAAACATCGAGAGGGCTCTTTTCGAGCTATTTAATGCGAGAAACACGAATTCTGGGGTTGTCACCACTCCACAGTTCGTTGGATATGCAGAACAGTAGATATCTTGGTTTTCGGGGGTTTCAACCAGAGATATGCATTTTCTGCGATAATCTTGGTGAGACTTCTGTTAGAAGTTTGCAGAATCATCGAGATCGCGCTTTTCGAGCTATTTAATGCGAGAAACACGGTATCTGGTGTTTTTACCACTCCACAGTGCGTTTGACATGCAGAACCAGCGATATCTTGGTTTTCGTGGGGTTTCAAGCTGAGATATGCATTTTCTGCGATAATATTTTTGAGACTTCAGTCAGGAGTATGCAGAATCATCTAGATCGCTCTTTTCGAGCTACTTAATGCACGAAACACGTTTTCTGGTGTTTTCACCACTCCACAGTACGTTTGACATGCAGAACCGGAGATATCTTGGTTTCGGTCGGGTTTCAAGCTGAGATATGCATTTTCTACGATAATCCTGGTGAGACTTCTGTCAGAATTATGCAGAATCTTCGAGAACGCTCTTTTCGAGCTACTTAATGCGAGAAACACGTTTTCTGCGGTTGTCACCACACCACAGTTCGTTGGATATGCAGAACAGTAGATATCTTGGTTTTCGTGGGGTTTCAAGCAGAGATATGCATTCTCTGCGATAATCTTGGTGAGACTTCTGTTAGAAGCATGCAGAAACATCGAGAGCGCTCTTTTCGAGCAATTTAATGCGAGAAATTCGTTTTCTGGGGTTTTCACCACTAAACAGTTCGTTGGATATGCAGAACCGGAGATATCTTGGTTTTCGTGGGGTTTCAAGCTGAGATATGCATTTACTGCGATAATATTGGTGAGACATCAGTCAGAAGTATGCAGAATCATCTAGATCGCTCTTTTCGAGCTACTTAATGCACGAAACACGTTTTCTGGTGTTTTCACCACTCCACAGTACGTTTGACATGCAGAACCGAAGATATCTTGGTTTCGGTCGGGTTTCAAGCTGAGATATGCATTTTTTACGATAATCCTGTTGAGACTTCTGTCAGAATTATGCAGAATCTTCGAGAACGCTCTTTTCGAGCTACTTAATGCGCGAAACACGTTTTCTGGTGTTTTCACCACTCCACGGTACGTTTGATGTGCAGAACCGGAGATATATCGGTTTTCGTCGGGTTTCAAGCTGAGATATGCATTTTCTACGATAATCTTGGTGAAACTTCTGTCAGAAGTATGCAGGATCTTCGAGAACACTCTTTTCGAGCTACTTAATGCGAGAAACACGTTGTCTGGTGTTTTCACCACTCCACAGTGCGTTTGATATGCAGAACCAGCGATATCTTGGTTTTCGTGGGGTTTCAAGATGAGATATGCATTTTCTGCGATAATATTGGCGAGACTCCAGTCAGAAGTATGCAGAATCATCTAGATCGCTCTTTTCGAGCTACTTAATGCACGAAACACGTTTTCAGGTGATTTCACCACTCCACAGTGCGTTCGATATGCAGAACAGTAGATATCTTGGTTTTCGTGGGGTTTCAAGCTGAGATATGCATTTGCTGCGATAATCTTGTTGAGACTTCTGTCCGAAGTATGCAGAACCATCGAGATCGCTCGTTTCGAGCTATTTAATGCGAGAAACACGTTATCTGGTGTTTTCACCACTCCACAGTGCGTTGGATATGCAGAACCGGAGATATCTTGGTTTTCGTCGGGTTTCAAGCTGAGATATGCATTTTCTGCGATAATCTTGGTGAGACTTCTGTCCGAAGTATGCTGAATCATCGAGATCGCTCTTTTCGAGCTAGTTAGTGCGAGAAACACGTTATCTGTTGTTTTCACCACTCCACAGTGCGTTTGATATGCCGAACAGTAGATATCTTGGTTTTCGTGGAGTTTCAAGCTGAGATATGCATTTTTTACGATAATTTTGGTGAGACTTCTGTCCGAAGTATGCAGAATCATCGAGATCGCTCGTTTCGAGCTATTCAATGCGAGAAACACGTTATCTGGTGTTTTCACCACTCCACAGTGCGTTTGATATGCAGAACCAGCGATATCTTGGCTTTCGTGGGGTTTCAAGCTGAGATATGCATTTTTTACGATGATCTTGGTGAGACATCTGTCCGAAGTATGCTGAAACATCGAGATCGCTCTTTTCGAGCTATTTAATGCGAGAAACACGTTATCTGGTGTTTTCCCAACTTCACTGTTGGTTTGATATGCAGAACCGGCGATATTTTGGTTTTCGTCGGGTTTCAAGCTGAGATATGCATTTTCTACGATAATCTTGATGAAACTTCTGTCAGAAGTATGCAGAATCTTCGAGATCGCTCTTTTCGAGCTACTTAATGCGAGAAACACGTTATCTGGTGTTTTCACCACTCCACAGTGCGTTTGATATGCAGAACCGGCGATATCTTGGTTTTCGTGGGGTGTCAAGCTGAGATATGCATTTTCTGCGATAATCTTGGTGAGACTACTGTCCGAAGTATGCTGAATTATCGAGATCGCTCTTTTCGAGCTAGTTAGTGCGAGAAACACGTTATCTGGTGTTTTCACCACTCCACAGTGCGTCTGATATGCAGAACCAGCGATATCTGGGTTTTCGTGGGGTTTCAAGCTGAGATATGCTTTTTTTACGATAATCTTGATGAGACTTCTGTCCGAAGTATGCAGAATCATCGAGATCGCTCGTTTCGAGCTATTCAATGCGAGAAACACGTTATCTGGTGTTTTCACCACTCCACAGTGCGTTTGATATGCAGAACCAGCGATATCTTGGTTTTCGTGCGGTTTCAAGCAGAGATATGCATTTTCTGCGATAATCTTTGTGAGACTTCTGTCCGAAGTATGCTGAATCATCGAGATCGCTCTTTTCGAGCTACTTAATGCGAGAAACACGTTATCTCGTGTTTTCACCACTCCACAGTGCGTTTGATATGCAGAACCGGCGATATCTTGGTTTTCGTGGGGTGTCAAGCTGAGATATGCATTTTCTGCGATAATCTTGGTGAGACTTCAGTCAGGAGTATGCAGAATCATCTAGATCGCTCTTTTCGAGCTACTTAATGCACGAAACACGTTTTCTGGTGTTTTCACCACTCCACAGTACGTTTGACATGCAGAACCGGAGATAATTTGGTTTCGGTCGGGTTTCAAGCTGAGATATGCATTTTCTACGATAATCCTGGTGAGACTTCTGTCAGAATTATGCAGAATCTTCGAGAACGCTCTTTTCGAGCTACTTAATGCGAGAAACACGTTTTCTGCGGTTGTCACCACACCACAGTTCGTTGGATATGCAGAACAGTAGATATCTTGGTTTTCGTGGGGTTTCATGCAGCGATATGCATTTTCTGCGATAATCTTGGTGAGACTTCTGTTAGAAGCTTGCAGAAACATCGAGAGCGCTTTTTTCGAGCAATTTAATGCGAGAAATTCGTTTTCTGGGGTTTTCACCACTAAACAGTTCGTTGGATATGCAGAACCGGAGATATCTTGGTTTTCGTGGGGTTTCAAGCTGAGATATGCATTTCCTGCGATAATCTTGGTGACACATCTGTCCGAAGTATGCTGAATCATCTAGATCGCTCTTTTCGAGCTATTTAATGCGAGAATCACGTTATCCGGTGTTTTCACCACTCCACAGTGCGTATGATATGCAGAACCGGCGATATCTTGGTTTTCGTGGGGTTTCAAGCTGAGATATGCATTTACTGCGATAATATTGGTGAGACTTCAGTCAGAAGTATGCAGAATCATCTAGATCGCTCTTTTCGAGCTACTTAATGCACGAAACACGTTTTCTGGTGTTTTCACCACTCCACAGTACGTTTGACATGCAGAACCGAAGATATCTTGGTTTCGGTCGGGTTTCAAGCTGAGATATGCATTTTTTACGATAATCCTGTTGAGACTTCTGTCAGAATTATGCAGAATCTTCGAGAACGCTCCTTTCGAGCTACTTAATGCGCGAAACACGTTTTCTGGTGTTTTCACCACTCCACGGTACGTTTGATGTGCAGAACCGGAGATATATCGGTTTTCGTCGGGTTTCAAGCTGAGATATGCATTTTCTACGATAATCTTGGTGAAACTTCTGTCAGAAGTATGCAGGATCTTCGAGAACACTCTTTTCGAGCTACTTAATGCGAGAAACACGTTGTCTGGTGTTTTCACCACTCCACAGTGCGTTTGATATGCAGAACCAGCGATATCTTGGTTTTCGTGGGGTTTCAAGATGAGATATGCATTTTCTGCGATAATATTGGTGAGACTCCAGTCAGAAGTATGCAGAATCATCTAGATCGCTCTTTTCGAGCTACTTAATGCACGAAACACGTTTTCAGGTGATTTCACCACTCCACAGTGCGTTCGATATGCAGAACAGTAGATATCTTGGTTTTCGTGGGGTTTCAAGCTGAGATATGCATTTTCTGCGATAATCTTGTTGAGACTTCTGTCCGAAGTATGCAGAACCATCGAGATCGCTCGTTTCGAGCTATTTAATGCGAGAAACACGTTATCTGGTGTTTTCACCACTCCACAGTGCTTTGGATATGCAGAACCGGAGATATGTTGGTTTTCGTCGGGTTTCAAGCTGAGATATGCATTTTCTGCGATAATCTTGGTGAGACTTCTGTCCGAAGTATGCTGAATCATCGAGATCGCTCTTTTCGAGCCAGTTAGTGCGAGAAACACGTTATCTGTTGTTTTCACCACTCCACAGTGCGTTTGATATGCCGAACAGTAGATATCTTGGTTTTCGTGGAGTTTCAAGCTGAGATATGCATTTTTTACGATAATTTGGTGAGACTTCTGTCCGAAGTATGCAGAATCATCGAGATCGCTCGTTTCGAGCTATTCAATGCGAGAAACACGTTATCTGGTGTTTTCACCACTCCACAGTGCGTTTGATATGCAGAACCAGCGATATCTTGGCTTTCGTGGGGTTTCAAGCTGAGATATGCATTTTTTACGATGATCTTGGTGAGACATCTGTCCAAAGTATGCTGAAACATCGAGATCGCTCTTTTCGAGCTATTTAATGCGAGAAACACGTTATCTGGTGTTTTCACCACTTCACTGTTGGTTTGATATGCAGAACCGGCGATATTTTGGTTTTTGTCGGGTTTCAAGCTGAGATATGCATTTTCTACGATAATCTTGATGAAACTTCTGTCAGAAGTATGCAGAATCTTCGAGATCGCTCTTTTCGAGCTACTTAATGCGAGAAACACGTTATCAGGTGTTTTCACCACTCCACAGTGCGTTTGATATGCAGAACCGGCGATATCTTGGTTTTCGTGGGGTGTCAAGCTGAGATATGCATTTTCTGCGATAATCTTGGTGAGACTACTGTCCGAAGTATGCTGAATCATCGAGATCGCTATTTTCGAGCTAGTTAGTGCGAGAAACACGTTATCTGGTGTTTTCACCACTCCACAGTGCGTTTGATATGCAGAACCAGCGATATCTGGGTTTTCGTGGGGTTTCAAGCTGAGATATGCTTTTTTTACGATAATCTTGATGAGACTTCTGTCCGAAGTATGCAGAATCATCGAGATCGCTCGTTTCGAGCTATTCAATGCGAGAAACACGTTATCTGGTGTTTTCACCACTCCACAGTGCGTTTGATATGCAGAACCAGCGATATCTTGGTTTTCGTGGGGTTTCAAGCAGAGATATGCATTTTCTGCGATAATCTTTGTGAGACTTCTGTCCGAAGTATGCTGAATCATCGAGATCGCTCTCTTCGTGATAGTTAGTGCGAGAAACACGTTATCTGGTGTATTCACCACTCCACAGTGCGTTTGATATGCAGAACCAGCGATATCTTGGCTTTCGTGGGGTTTCAAGCTGAGATATGCATTTTTTACGATAATCTTGGTGAGACTTCTGTTAGAAGTATGCAGAATCATCGAGATCGCACTTTTCGAGCTATTTAATGCGAGAAACACGTTATCTGGTGTTTTCACCACTCCACAGTTCGTTGGATATGCAGAACAGTAGATATCTTGGTTTTCGTGGGGTTTCAAGCAGAGATATGCATTTTCTGCGATAATCTTGGTGAGACTTCTGTTTGAAGTATGCAGAATCATCGAGATCGCACTTTTCGAGCTATTTAATGCGAGAAACACGTTATTTGTTGTTTTCACCACTCCACAGTGCGTTTGATATGCAGAACACTAGATATCTTGGTTTTCGTGGGGTTTCAAGCTGAGATATGCATTTTCTGCGATAATCTTGTTGAGACTTCTGTCCGAAGTATGCAGAATCATCGAGATCGCTCGTTTCGAGCTATTTAATGCGAGAAACACGTTATCTGGTGTTTTCACCACTCCACAGTGCGTTGGATATGCAGAACCGGAGATATTTTGGTTTTCGTCGGGTTTCAAGCTGAGATATGCATTTTCTGCGATAATCTTGTTGAGACTTCTGTCCGAAGTATGCAGAATCATTGAGATCGCTCGTTTCGAGCTATTTAATGCGAAACACGTTATCTGGTGTTTTCACCACTCCACAGTGCGTTTGATATGCAGAACCGGCGATATCTTGGTTTTCGTGGGGTTTTAAGCTGAGATATGCATTTTCTGCGATAATTTTGGTGAGACTACTGTCCGAAGTATACTGAATCATCGAGATCGCTCTTTTCGAGCTAGTTAGTGCGAGAAACACGTTATCAGGTGTTTTCACCACTCCACAGTGCGTTTGATATGCAGAACCGGCGATATCTTGGTTTTCGTGGAGTTTCAAGCTGAGATATGCATTTTCTACGATAATCTTGATGAAACTTCTGTCAGAAGTATGCAGAATCTTCGAGATCGCTCTTTTCGAGCGACTTAATGCGAGAAACACGTTATCTGGTGTTTTCACCACTCCACAGTGCGTTTGATATGCAGAACCGGCGATATCTTGGTTTTCGTGGGGTGTCAAGCTGAGATATGCATTTTCTGCGATAATCTTGGTGAGACTTCTGTCCGAAGTATGCAGAATCATTGACATCGCTCGTTTCGAGCTATTTAATGCGAAACACGTTATCTGGTGTTTTCACCACTCCACAGTGCGTTTGATATGCAGAACCGGCGATATCTTGGTTTTCGTGGGGTTTTAAGCTGAGATATGCATTTTCTGCGATAATTTTGGTGAGACTACTGTCCGAAGTATACTGAATCATCGAGATCGCTCTTTTCGAGCTAGTTAGTGCGAGAAACACGTTATCTGGTGTTTTCACCACTCCACAGTGCGTTTGATATGCAGAACCGGCGATATCTTGGTTTTCGTGGAGTTTCAAGCTGAGATATGCATTTTTTACGATAATTATGGTGAGACTTCTGTCCGAAGTATGCAGAATCATCGAGATCGCTCGTTTCGAGTTATTTAATGCGTGAAACACGTTATCTGGTGTTTTCACCACTCCACAGTGCGTGTGATATGCAGAACCGGCGATATCTTGGTTTTCGTGGAGTTTCAAGCTGAGATATGCATTTTTTACGATAATTTTGGTGAGACTTCTGTCCGAAGTATGCAGAATCATCGAGATCGCTCGTTTCGAGCTATTTAATGCGAGAAACACGTTATCTGGAGTTTTCACCACTCCACAGTGCGTTTGATATGCAGAACCGCCGATATCTTGGTTTTCGTGGGGTATCAAGCTGAGATATGCATTTTCTGCGATAATCTTGGTGAGACTTCTGTCCGAAGTATGCTGAATCATCGGGATCGCTCTTTTCGAGCTGGTTAGTGCGAGAAACACGTTATCTGGTGTTTTCACCACTCCACAGTGCGTTTGATATGCAGAACAGTAGATATCTTGGTTTTCGTGGGGTTTCAAGTTGAGATATGCATTTTCTGCGATAATCTTGTTGAGACTTCTGTCAGAAGTAAGCAGAATCATCGAGATCGCTCGTTTCGAGCTATTTAATGCGAGAAACACGTTATCTGGTGTTTTCACCACTCCACAGTATGTTGGATATGCAGAACCGGAGATATTTTGGTTTTCGCCGGGTTTCAAGCTGAGATATACATTTTCTACGATAAGCTAGGTGAAACATCTGTCCGAAGTATGCAGAAACATCGAGTTCGCACTTTTCGAGCTATTTAATGCGAGAAACACGATAGCTGGTGTTTTCACCACTCCACAGTGCGTATGATATGCAGAACCGGCAATATCTTGGTTTTCGTGGGGTTTCAAGCTGAGATATGCATTTTTTACGATAATTTTGGTGAGACTTCTGTCCGAAGTATGCAGATTCATCGGGATCGCTCTTTTCGAGCTATTTAGTGCGAGAAACACGTTATCTGGTGTTTTCACCACTCCACAGTGCGTTTGATATGCAGAACCGGCGATATCTTGGTTTTCGTGGGGTTTCAAGCTGAGATATGCATTTCCTGCGATAATCTTGGTGAAACATCTGTCCGAAGTATGCAGAAACATCGAGAGCGCTCTTTTCGATCTATTTAATGCGAGAAAAACCTTATCCTGTGTCTTCACCGCTCCACAGTGCGTTTGATATGCAAAACAGTAGATATCTTGGTTTTCGTGGGGTTTCAAGCTGAGATATGCATTTTCTGCGATAATCGTGTTGAGACTTCTGTGCGAAGTATGCAGGATCTTCGAGAACACTCTTTTCGAGCTACTTAATTCGAGAAACACGTTGTCTGGTGTTTTCACCACTCCACAGTGCGTTGGATATGCAGAACCGGAGATATGTTGGTTTTCGTCGGGTTTCAAGCTGAGATATGCATTTTCTGCGATAATCTTGGTGAGACTTCTGTCCGAAGTATGCAGAAACATCGAGAGGGCTCTTTTCGAGCTATTTAATGCGAGAAACACGAATTCTGTGGTTGTCACCACTCCACAGTTCGTTGGATATGCAGAACAGTAGATATCTTGGTTTTCGTGGGGTTTCAACCAGAGATATGCATTTTCTGCGATAATCTTGGTGAGACTTCTGTTAGAAGTTTGCAGAATCATCGAGATCGCGCTTTTCGAGCTATTTAATGCGAGAAACACGGTATCTGGTGTTTTCACCACTCCACAGTGCGTTTGACATGCAGAACCAGCGATATCTTGGTTTTCGTGGGGTTTCAAGCTGATATATGCATTTTCTGCGATAATATTGGTGAGACTTCTGTCCGAAGTATGCTGAATCATCGAGATCGCTCTCTTCGTGATAGTTAGTGCGAGAAACACGTTATCTGGTGTATTCACCACTCCACAGTGCGTTTGATATGCAGAACCGGCGATATCTTGGTTTTCGTGGGGTGTCAAGCTGAGATATGCATTTTCTGCGATAATCTTGGTGAGACTACTGTCCGAAGTATGCTGAATCATCGAGATCGCTATTTTCGAGCTAGTTAGTGCGAGAAACACGTTATCTGGTGTTTTCACCACTCCACAGTGCGTTTGATATGCAGAACCAGCGATATCTGGGTTTTCGTGGGGTTTCAAGCTGAGATATGCTTTTTTTACGATAATCTTGATGAGACTTCTGTCCGAAGTATGCAGAATCATCGAGATCGCTCGTTTCGAGCTATTCAATGCGAGAAACACGTTATCTGGTGTTTTCACCACTCCACAGTGCGTTTGATATGCAGAACCAGCGATATCTTGGTTTTCGTGGGGTTTCAAGCAGAGATATGCATTTTCTGCGATAATCTTTGTGAGACTTCTGTCCGAAGTATGCTGAATCATCGAGATCGCTCTCTTCGTGATAGTTAGTGCGAGAAACACGTTATCTGGTGTATTCACCACTCCACAGTGCGTTTGATATGCAGAACCAGCGATATCTTGGCTTTCGTGGGGTTTCAAGCTGAGATATGCATTTTTTACGATAATCTTGGTGAGACTTCTGTTAGAAGTATGCAGAATCATCGAGATCGCACTTTTCGAGCTATTTAATGCGAGAAACACGTTATCTGGTGTTTTCACCACTCCACAGTTCGTTGGATATGCAGAACAGTAGATATCTTGGTTTTCGTGGGGTTTCAAGCAGAGATATGCATTTTCTGCGATAATCTTGGTGAGACTTCTGTTTGAAGTATGCAGAATCATCGAGATCGCACTTTTCGAGCTATTTAATGCGAGAAACACGTTATTTGTTGTTTTCACCACTCCACAGTGCGTTTGATATGCAGAACACTAGATATCTTGGTTTTCGTGGGGTTTCAAGCTGAGATATGCATTTTCTGCGATAATCTTGTTGAGACTTCTGTCCGAAGTATGCAGAATCATCGAGATCGCTCGTTTCGAGCTATTTAATGCGAGAAACACGTTATCTGGTGTTTTCACCACTCCACAGTGCGTTGGATATGCAGAACCGGAGATATTTTGGTTTTCGTCGGGTTTCAAGCTGAGATATGCATTTTCTGCGATAATCTTGTTGAGACTTCTGTCCGAAGTATGCAGAATCATTGAGATCGCTCGTTTCGAGCTATTTAATGCGAAACACGTTATCTGGTGTTTTCACCACTCCACAGTGCGTTTGATATGCAGAACCGGCGATATCTTGGTTTTCGTGGGGTTTTAAGCTGAGATATGCATTTTCTGCGATAATTTTGGTGAGACTACTGTCCGAAGTATACTGAATCATCGAGATCGCTCTTTTCGAGCTAGTTAGTGCGAGAAACACGTTATCAGGTGTTTTCACCACTCCACAGTGCGTTTGATATGCAGAACCGGCGATATCTTGGTTTTCGTGGAGTTTCAAGCTGAGATATGCATTTTTTACGATAATTATGGTGAGACTTCTGTCCGAAGTATGCAGAATCATCGAGATCGCTCGTTTCGAGTTATTTAATGCGTGAAACACGTTATCTGGTGTTTTCACCACTCCACAGTGCGTGTGATATGCAGAACCGGCGATATCTTGGTTTTCGTGGAGTTTCAAGCTGAGATATGCATTTTTTACGATAATTTTGGTGAGACTTCTGTCCGAAGTATGCAGAATCATCGAGATCGCTCGTTTCGAGCTATTTAATGCGAGAAACACGTTATCTGGTGTTTTCACCACTCCACAGTGCGTTTGATATGCAGAACCGCCGATATCTTGGTTTTCGTGGGGTATCAAGCTGAGATATGCATTTTCTGCGATAATCTTGGTGAGACTTCTGTCCGAAGTATGCTGAATCATCGGGATCGCTCTTTTCGAGCTGGTTAGTGCGAGAAACACGTTATCTGGTGTTTTCACCACTCCACAGTGCGTTTGATATGCAGAACAGTAGATATCTTGGTTTTCGTGGGGTTTCAAGTTGAGATATGCATTTTCTGCGATAATCTTGTTGAGACTTCTGTCAGAAGTAAGCAGAATCATCGAGATCGCTCGTTTCGAGCTATTTAATGCGAGAAACACGTTATCTGGTGTTTTCACCACTCCACAGTATGTTGGATATGCAGAACCGAAGATATTTTGGTTTTCGTCGGGTTTCAAGCTGAGATATACATTTTCTACGATAAGCTAGGTGAAACATCTGTCCGAAGTATGCAGAAACATCGAGTTCGCACTTTTCGAGCTATTTAATGCGAGAAACACGATAGCTGGTGTTTTCACCACTCCACAGTGCGTATGATATGCAGAACCGGCAATATCTTGGTTTTCGTGGGGTTTCAAGCTGAGACATGCATTTTTTACGATAATTTTGGTGAGACTTCTGTCCGAAGTATGCAGATTCATCGACATCGCTCGTTTCGAGCTATTTAGTGCGAGAAACACGTTATCTGGTGTTTTCACCACTCCACAGTGCGTTTGATATGCAGAACCGGCGATATCTTGGTTTTCGTGGGGTTTCAAGCTGAGATATGCATTTTCTGCGATAATCTTGGTGAGTCTTCTGTCCGAAGTATGCTGAATCATCGAGATCGCCCTTTTCGAGCTAGTTAGTGCGAGAAACACGTTATCTGGTGTTTTCTACACTCCACAGTGCGTTTGATATGCAGAACCGGAGATATTTTGGTTTTCGTCGGGTTTCAAGCTGAGATATGCATTTTCTACGATAATCTTGGTGAAACATCTGTCCGAAGTATGCAGAAACATCGAGAGCGCTCTTTTCGATCTATTTAATGCGAGAAAATCCTTATCCTGTGTCTTCACCACTCCACAGTGCGTTTGATATGCAAAACAGTAGATATCTTGGTTTTCGTGGGGTTTCAAGCTGAGATATGCATTTTCTTCGATAATCTTGTTGAGACTTCTGTGCGAAGTATGCAGAATCATCGAGATCGCTCGTATCGAGATATTTAATGCGAGAAACACGTTATCTGGTGCTTTCACCACTCCACAGTGCGTTTGATATGCAGAACCGGCGATATCTTGGTTTTCGTCGGGTTTCAAGCTGAGATATGCATTTTCTACGATAATCTTGATGAAACTTCTGTCAGAAGTATGCAGAATCTTCGAGATCGCTCTTTTCGAGCGACTTAATGCGAGAAACACGTTATCTGGTGTTTTCACCACTCCACAGTGCGTTTGATATGCAGAACCGGCGATATCTTGGTTTTCGTGGGGTGTCAAGCTGAGATATGCATTTTCTGCGATAATCTTGGTGAGACTTCAGTCCGAAGTATGCAGAATCATTGACATCGCTCGTTTCGAGCTATTTAATGCGAAACACGTTATCTGGTGTTTTCACCACTCCACAGTGCGTTTGATATGCAGAACCGGCGATATCTTGGTTTTCGTGGGGTTTTAAGCTGAGATATGCATTTTCTGCGATAATTTTGGTGAGACTACTGTCCGAAGTATACTGAATCATCGAGATCGCTCTTTTCGAGCTAGTTAGTGCGAGAAACACGTTATCTGGTGTTTTCACCACTCCACAGTGCGTTTGATATGCAGAACCGGCGATATCTTGGTTTTCGTGGAGTTTCAAGCTGAGATATGCATTTTTTACGATAATTATGGTGAGACTTCTGTCCGAAGTATGCAGAATCATCGAGATCGCTCGTTTCGAGTTATTTAATGCGTGAAACACGTTATCTGGTGTTTTCACCACTCCACAGTGCGTGTGATATGCAGAACCGGCGATATCTTGGTTTTCGTGGAGTTTCAAGCTGAGATATGCATTTTTTACGATAATTTTGGTGAGACTTCTGTCCGAAGTATGCAGAATCATCGAGATCGCTCGTTTCGAGCTATTTAATGCGAGAAACACGTTATCTGGAGTTTTCACCACTCCACAGTGCGTTTGATATGCAGAACCGCCGATATCTTGGTTTTCGTGGGGTATCAAGCTGAGATATGCATTTTCTGCGATAATCTTGGTGAGACTTCTGTCCGAAGTATGCTGAATCATCGGGATCGCTCTTTTCGAGCTGTTTAGTGCGAGAAACACGTTATCTGGTGTGTTCACCACTCCACAGTGCGTTTGATATGCAGAACAGTAGATATCTTGGTTTTCGTGGGGTTTCAAGTTGAGATATGCATTTTCTGCGATAATCTTGTTGAGACTTCTGTCAGAAGTAAGCAGAATCATCGAGATCGCTCGTTTCGAGCTATTTAATGCGAGAAACACGTTATCTGGTGTTTTCACCACTCCACAGTATGTTGGATATGCAGAACCGGAGATATTTTGGTTTTCGCCGGGTTTCAAGCTGAGATATACATTTTCTACGATAAGCTAGGTGAAACATCTGTCCGAAGTATGCAGAAACATCGAGTTCGCACTTTTCGAGCTATTTAATGCGAGAAACACGATAGCTGGTGTTTTCACCACTCCACAGTGCGTATGATATGCAGAACCGGCAATATCTTGGTTTTCGTGGGGTTTCAAGCTGAGATATGCATTTTTTACGATAATTTTGGTGAGACTTCTGTCCGAAGTATGCAGATTCATCGGGATCGCTCTTTTCGAGCTATTTAGTGCGAGAAACACGTTATCTGGTGTTTTCACCACTCCACAGTGCGTTTGATATGCAGAACCGGCGATATCTTGGTTTTCGTGGGGTTTCAAGCTGAGATATGCATTTCCTGCGATAATCTTGGTGAAACATCTGTCCGAAGTATGCAGAAACATCGAGAGCGCTCTTTTCGATCTATTTAATGCGAGAAAAACCTTATCCTGTGTCTTCACCGCTCCACAGTGCGTTTGATATGCAAAACAGTAGATATCTTGGTTTTCGTGGGGTTTCAAGCTGAGATATGCATTTTCTGCGATAATCGTGTTGAGACTTCTGTGCGAAGTATGCAGGATCTTCGAGAACACTCTTTTCGAGCTACTTAATTCGAGAAACACGTTGTCTGGTGTTTTCACCACTCCACAGTGCGTTGGATATGCAGAACCGGAGATATGTTGGTTTTCGTCGGGTTTCAAGCTGAGATATGCATTTTCTGCGATAATCTTGGTGAGACTTCTGTCCGAAGTATGCAGAAACATCGAGAGGGCTCTTTTCGAGCTATTTAATGCGAGAAACACGAATTCTGGGGTTGTCACCACTCCACAGTTCGTTGGATATGCAGAACAGTAGATATCTTGGTTTTCGTGGGGTTTCAACCAGAGATATGCATTTTCTGCGATAATCTTGGTGAGACTTCTGTTAGAAGTTTGCAGAATCATCGAGATCGCGCTTTTCGAGCTATTTAATGCGAGAAACACGGTATCTGGTGTTTTCACCACTCCACAGTGCGTTTGACATGCAGAACCAGCGATATCTTGGTTTTCGTGGGGTTTCAAGCTGATATATGCATTTTCTGCGATAATATTGGTGAGACTTCAGTCAGGAGTATGCAGAATCATCTAGATCGCTCTTTTCGAGCTACTTAATGCACGAAACACGTTTTCTGGTGTTTTCACCACTCCACAGTACGTTTGACATGCAGAACCGGAGATAATTTGGTTTCGGTCGGGTTTCAAGCTGAGATATGCATTTTCTACGATAATCCTGGTGAGACTTCTGTCAGAATTATGCAGAATCTTCGAGAACGCTCTTTTCGAGCTACTTAATGCGAGAAACACGTTTTCTGCGGTTGTCACCACACCACAGTTCGTTGGATATGCAGAACAGTAGATATCTTGGTTTTCGTGGGGTTTCATGCAGAGATATGCATTTTCTGCGATAATCTTGGTGAGACTTCTGTTAGAAGCTTGCAGAAACATCGAGAGCGCTCTTTTCGAGCAATTTAATGCGAGAAATTCGTTTTCTGGGGTTTTCACCACTAAACAGTTCGTTGGATATGCAGAACCGGAGATATCTTGGTTTTCGTGGGGTTTCAAGCTGAGATATGCATTTCCTGCGATAATCTTGGTGACACATCTGTCCGAAGTATGCTGAATCATCTAGATCGCTCGTTTCGAGCTATTTAATGCGAGAATCACGTTATCCGGTGTTTTCACCACTCCACAGTGCGTATGATATGCAGAACCGGCGATATCTTGGTTTTCGTGGGGTTTCAAGCTGAGATATGCATTTACTGCGATAATATTGGTGAGACTTCAGTCAGAAGTATGCAGAATCATCTAGATCGCTCTTTTCGAGCTACTTAATGCACGAAACACGTTTTCTGGTGTTTTCACCACTCCACAGTACGTTTGACATGCAGAACCGAAGATATCTTGGTTTCGGTCGGGTTTCAAGCTGAGATATGCATTTTTTACGATAATCCTGTTGAGACTTCTGTCAGAATTATGCAGAATCTTCGAGAACGCTCCTTTCGAGCTACTTAATGCGCGAAACACGTTTTCTGGTGTTTTCACCACTCCACGGTACGTTTGATGTGCAGAACCGGAGATATATCGGTTTTCGTCGGGTTTCAAGCTGAGATATGCATTTTCTACGATAATCTTGGTGAAACTTCTGTCAGAAGTATGCAGGATCTTCGAGAACACTCTTTTCGAGCTACTTAATGCGAGAAACACGTTGTCTGGTGTTTTCACCACTCCACAGTGCGTTTGATATGCAGAACCAGCGATATCTTGGTTTTCGTGGGGTTTCAAGATGAGATATGCATTTTCTGCGATAATATTGGTGAGACTTCTGTCCGAAGTATGCAGAACCATCGAGATCGCTCGTTTCGAGCTATTTAATGCGAGAAACACGTTATCTGGTGTTTTCACCACTCCACAGTGCTTTGGATATGCAGAACCGGAGATATGTTGGTTTTCGTCGGGTTTCAAGCTGAGATATGCATTTTCTGCGATAATCTTGGTGAGACTTCTGTCCGAAGTATGCTGAATCATCGAGATCGCTCTTTTCGAGCTAGTTAGTGCGAGAAACACGTTATCTGTTGTTTTCACCACTCCACAGTGCGTTTGATATGCCGAACAGTAGATATCTTGGTTTTCGTGGAGTTTCAAGCTGAGATATGCATTTTTTACGATAATTTTGGTGAGACTTCTGTCCGAAGTATGCAGAATCATCGAGATCGCTCGTTTCGAGCTATTCAATGCGAGAAACACGTTATCTGGTGTTTTCACCACTCCACAGTGCGTTTGATATGCAGAACCAGCGATATCTTGGCTTTCGTGGGGTTTCAAGCTGAGATATGCATTTTTTACGATGATCTTGGTGAGACATCTGTCCGAAGTATGCTGAAACATCGAGATCGCTCTTTTCGAGCTATTTAATGCGAGAAACACGTTATCTGGTGTTTTCCCAACTTCACTGTTGGTTTGATATGCAGAACCGGCGATATTTTGGTTTTCGTCGGGTTTCAAGCTGAGATATGCATTTTCTACGATAATCTTGATGAAACTTCTGTCAGAAGTATGCAGAATCTTCGAGATCGCTCTTTTCGAGCTACTTAATGCGAGAAACACGTTATCTGGTGTTTTCACCACTCCACAGTGCGTTTGATATGCAGAACCGGCGATATCTTGGTTTTCGTGGGGTGTCAAGCTGAGATATGCATTTTCTGCGATAATCTTGGTGAGACTACTGTCCGAAGTATGCTGAATTATCGAGATCGCTCTTTTCGAGCTAGTTAGTGCGAGAAACACGTTATCTGGTGTTTTCACCACTCCACAGTGCGTCTGATATGCAGAACCAGCGATATCTGGGTTTTCGTGGGGTTTCAAGCTGAGATATGCTTTTTTTACGATAATCTTGATGAGACTTCTGTCCGAAGTATGCAGAATCATCGAGATCGCTCGTTTCGAGCTATTCAATGCGAGAAACACGTTATCTGGTGTTTTCACCACTCCACAGTGCGTTTGATATGCAGAACCAGCGATATCTTGGTTTTCGTGCGGTTTCAAGCAGAGATATGCATTTTCTGCGATAATCTTTGTGAGACTTCTGTCCGAAGTATGCTGAATCATCGAGATCGCTCTTTTCGAGCTACTTAATGCGAGAAACACGTTATCTCGTGTTTTCACCACTCCACAGTGCGTTTGATATGCAGAACCGGCGATATCTTGGTTTTCGTGGGGTGTCAAGCTGAGATATGCATTTTCTGCGATAATCTTGGTGAGACTTCTGTTAGAAGTTTGCAGAATCATCGAGATCGCGCTTTTCGAGCTATTTAATGCGAGAAACACGGTATCTGGTGTTTTCACCACTCCACAGTGCGTTTGACATGCAGAACCAGCGATATCTTGGTTTTCGTGGGGTTTCAAGCTGAGATATGCATTTTCTGCGATAATATTGGTGAGACTTCAGTCAGAAGTATGCAGAATCATCTAGATCGCTCTTTACGAGCTACTTAATGCACGAAACACGTTTTCTGGTGTTTTCGCCACTCCAAAGTACGTTTGACATGCAGAACCGAAGATATCTTGGTTTCGGTCGGGTTTCAAGCTGAGATATGCATTTTTTACGATAATCCTGTTGAGACTTCTGTCAGAATTATGCAGAATCTTCGAGAACGCTCTTTTCTAGCTACTTAATGCGCGAAACACGTTTTCTGGTGTTTTCACCACTCCACGGTACGTTTGATGTGCAGAACCGGAGATATATCGGTTTTCGTCGGGTTTCAAGCTGAGATATGCATTTTCTACGATAATCTTGGTGAAACTTCTGTCAGAAGTATGCAGGATCTTCGAGAACACTCTTTTCGAGCTACTTAATTCGAGAAACACGTTGTCTTGTGTTTTCACCACTCCACAGTGCGTTGGATATGCAGAACCGGAGATATGTTGGTTTTCGTCGGGTTTCAAGCTGAGATATGCATTTTCTGCGATAATCTTGGTGAGACTTCTGTCCGAAGTATGCAGAAACATCGAGAGGGCTCTTTTCGAGCTATTTAATGCGAGAAACACGAATTCTGGGGTTGTCACCACTCCACAGTTCGTTGGATATGCAGAACAGTAGATATCTTGGTTTTCGTGGGGTTTCAACCAGAGATATGCATTTTCTGCGATAATCTTGGTGAGACTTCTGTTAGAAGTTTGCAGAATCATCGAGATCGCGCTTTTCGAGCTATTTAATGCGAGAAACACGGTGTCTGGTGTTTTCACCACTCCACAGTGCGTTTGACATGCAGAACCAGCGATATCTTGGTTTTCGTGGGGTTTCAAGCTGAGATATGCATTTTCTGCGATAATATTGGTGAGACTTCAGTCAGGAGTATGCAGAATCATCTAGATCGCTCTTTTCGAGCTACTTAATGCACGAAACACGTTTTCTGGTGTTTTCACCACTCCACAGTACGTTTGACATGCAGAACCGGAGATAATTTGGTTTCGGTCGGGTTTCAAGCTGAGATATGCATTTTCTACGATAATCCTGGTGAGACTTCTGTCAGAATTATGCAGAATCTTCGAGAACGCTCTTTTCGAGCTACTTAATGCGAGAAACACGTTTTCTGCGGTTGTCACCACACCACAGTTCGTTGGATATGCAGAACAGTAGATATCTTGGTTTTCGTGGGGTTTCATGCAGCGATATGCATTTTCTGCGATAATCTTGGTGAGACTTCTGTTAGAAGCTTGCAGAAACATCGAGAGCGCTTTTTTCGAGCAATTTAATGCGAGAAATTCGTTTTCTGGGGTTTTCACCACTAAACAGTTCGTTGGATATGCAGAACCGGAGATATCTTGGTTTTCGTGGGGTTTCAAGCTGAGATATGCATTTCCTGCGATAATCTTGGTGACACATCTGTCCGAAGTATGCTGAATCATCTAGATCGCTCTTTTCGAGCTATTTAATGCGAGAATCACGTTATCCGGTGTTTTCACCACTCCACAGTGCGTATGATATGCAGAACCGGCGATATCTTGGTTTTCGTGGGGTTTCAAGCTGAGATATGCATTTACTGCGATAATATTGGTGAGACTTCAGTCAGAAGTATGCAGAATCATCTAGATCGCTCTTTTCGAGCTACTTAATGCACGAAACACGTTTTCTGGTGTTTTCACCACTCCACAGTACGTTTGACATGCAGAACCGAAGATATCTTGGTTTCGGTCGGGTTTCAAGCTGAGATATGCATTTTTTACGATAATCCTGTTGAGACTTCTGTCAGAATTATGCAGAATCTTCGAGAACGCTCCTTTCGAGCTACTTAATGCGCGAAACACGTTTTCTGGTGATTTCACCACTCCACAGTGCGTTCGATATGCAGAACAGTAGATATCTTGGTTTTCGTGGGGTTTCAAGCTGAGATATGCATTTTCTGCGATAATCTTGTTGAGACTTCTGTCCGAAGTATGCAGAACCATCGAGATCGCTCGTTTCGAGCTATTTAATGCGAGAAACACGTTATCTGGTGTTTTCACCACTCCACAGTGCTTTGGATATGCAGAACCGGAGATATGTTGGTTTTCGTCGGGTTTCAAGCTGAGATATGCATTTTCTGCGATAATCTTGGTGAGACTTCTGTCCGAAGTATGCTGAATCATCGAGATCGCTCTTTTCGAGCCAGTTAGTGCGAGAAACACGTTATCTGTTGTTTTCACCACTCCACAGTGCGTTTGATATGCCGAACAGTAGATATCTTGGTTTTCGTGGAGTTTCAAGCTGAGATATGCATTTTTTACGATAATTTGGTGAGACTTCTGTCCGAAGTATGCAGAATCATCGAGATCGCTCGTTTCGAGCTATTCAATGCGAGAAACACGTTATCTGGTGTTTTCACCACTCCACAGTGCGTTTGATATGCAGAACCAGCGATATCTTGGCTTTCGTGGGGTTTCAAGCTGAGATATGCATTTTTTACGATGATCTTGGTGAGACATCTGTCCAAAGTATGCTGAAACATCGAGATCGCTCTTTTCGAGCTATTTAATGCGAGAAACACGTTATCTGGTGTTTTCACCACTTCACTGTTGGTTTGATATGCAGAACCGGCGATATTTTGGTTTTTGTCGGGTTTCAAGCTGAGATATGCATTTTCTACGATAATCTTGATGAAACTTCTGTCAGAAGTATGCAGAATCTTCGAGATCGCTCTTTTCGAGCTACTTAATGCGAGAAACACGTTATCAGGTGTTTTCACCACTCCACAGTGCGTTTGATATGCAGAACCGGCGATATCTTGGTTTTCGTGGGGTGTCAAGCTGAGATATGCATTTTCTGCGATAATCTTGGTGAGACTACTGTCCGAAGTATGCTGAATCATCGAGATCGCTATTTTCGAGCTAGTTAGTGCGAGAAACACGTTATCTGGTGTTTTCACCACTCCACAGTGCGTTTGATATGCAGAACCAGCGATATCTGGGTTTTCGTGGGGTTTCAAGCTGAGATATGCTTTTTTTACGATAATCTTGATGAGACTTCTGTCCGAAGTATGCAGAATCATCGAGATCGCTCGTTTCGAGCTATTCAATGCGAGAAACACGTTATCTGGTGTTTTCACCACTCCACAGTGCGTTTGATATGCAGAACCAGCGATATCTTGGTTTTCGTGGGGTTTCAAGCAGAGATATGCATTTTCTGCGATAATCTTTGTGAGACTTCTGTCCGAAGTATGCTGAATCATCGAGATCGCTCTCTTCGTGATAGTTAGTGCGAGAAACACGTTATCTGGTGTATTCACCACTCCACAGTGCGTTTGATATGCAGAACCAGCGATATCTTGGCTTTCGTGGGGTTTCAAGCTGAGATATGCATTTTTTACGATAATCTTGGTGAGACTTCTGTTAGAAGTATGCAGAATCATCGAGATCGCACTTTTCGAGCTATTTAATGCGAGAAACACGTTATCTGGTGTTTTCACCACTCCACAGTTCGTTGGATATGCAGAACAGTAGATATCTTGGTTTTCGTGGGGTTTCAAGCAGAGATATGCATTTTCTGCGATAATCTTGGTGAGACTTCTGTTTGAAGTATGCAGAATCATCGAGATCGCACTTTTCGAGCTATTTAATGCGAGAAACACGTTATTTGTTGTTTTCACCACTCCACAGTGCGTTTGATATGCAGAACACTAGATATCTTGGTTTTCGTGGGGTTTCAAGCTGAGATATGCATTTTCTGCGATAATCTTGTTGAGACTTCTGTCCGAAGTATGCAGAATCATCGAGATCGCTCGTTTCGAGCTATTTAATGCGAGAAACACGTTATCTGGTGTTTTCACCACTCCACAGTGCGTTGGATATGCAGAACCGGAGATATTTTGGTTTTCGTCGGGTTTCAAGCTGAGATATGCATTTTCTGCGATAATCTTGTTGAGACTTCTGTCCGAAGTATGCAGAATCATTGAGATCGCTCGTTTCGAGCTATTTAATGCGAAACACGTTATCTGGTGTTTTCACCACTCCACAGTGCGTTTGATATGCAGAACCGGCGATATCTTGGTTTTCGTGGGGTTTTAAGCTGAGATATGCATTTTCTGCGATAATTTTGGTGAGACTACTGTCCGAAGTATACTGAATCATCGAGATCGCTCTTTTCGAGCTAGTTAGTGCGAGAAACACGTTATCAGGTGTTTTCACCACTCCACAGTGCGTTTGATATGCAGAACCGGCGATATCTTGGTTTTCGTGGAGTTTCAAGCTGAGATATGCATTTTCTACGATAATCTTGATGAAACTTCTGTCAGAAGTATGCAGAATCTTCGAGATCGCTCTTTTCGAGCGACTTAATGCGAGAAACACGTTATCTGGTGTTTTCACCACTCCACAGTGCGTTTGATATGCAGAACCGGCGATATCTTGGTTTTCGTGGGGTGTCAAGCTGAGATATGCATTTTCTGCGATAATCTTGGTGAGACTTCTGTCCGAAGTATGCAGAATCATTGACATCGCTCGTTTCGAGCTATTTAATGCGAAACACGTTATCTGGTGTTTTCACCACTCCACAGTGCGTTTGATATGCAGAACCGGCGATATCTTGGTTTTCGTGGGGTTTTAAGCTGAGATATGCATTTTCTGCGATAATTTTGGTGAGACTACTGTCCGAAGTATACTGAATCATCGAGATCGCTCTTTTCGAGCTAGTTAGTGCGAGAAACACGTTATCTGGTGTTTTCACCACTCCACAGTGCGTTTGATATGCAGAACCGGCGATATCTTGGTTTTCGTGGAGTTTCAAGCTGAGATATGCATTTTTTACGATAATTATGGTGAGACTTCTGTCCGAAGTATGCAGAATCATCGAGATCGCTCGTTTCGAGTTATTTAATGCGTGAAACACGTTATCTGGTGTTTTCACCACTCCACAGTGCGTGTGATATGCAGAACCGGCGATATCTTGGTTTTCGTGGAGTTTCAAGCTGAGATATGCATTTTTTACGATAATTTTGGTGAGACTTCTGTCCGAAGTATGCAGAATCATCGAGATCGCTCGTTTCGAGCTATTTAATGCGAGAAACACGTTATCTGGAGTTTTCACCACTCCACAGTGCGTTTGATATGCAGAACCGCCGATATCTTGGTTTTCGTGGGGTATCAAGCTGAGATATGCATTTTCTGCGATAATCTTGGTGAGACTTCTGTCCGAAGTATGCTGAATCATCGGGATCGCTCTTTTCGAGCTGGTTAGTGCGAGAAACACGTTATCTGGTGTTTTCACCACTCCACAGTGCGTTTGATATGCAGAACAGTAGATATCTTGGTTTTCGTGGGGTTTCAAGTTGAGATATGCATTTTCTGCGATAATCTTGTTGAGACTTCTGTCAGAAGTAAGCAGAATCATCGAGATCGCTCGTTTCGAGCTATTTAATGCGAGAAACACGTTATCTGGTGTTTTCACCACTCCACAGTATGTTGGATATGCAGAACCGGAGATATTTTGGTTTTCGCCGGGTTTCAAGCTGAGATATACATTTTCTACGATAAGCTAGGTGAAACATCTGTCCGAAGTATGCAGAAACATCGAGTTCGCACTTTTCGAGCTATTTAATGCGAGAAACACGATAGCTGGTGTTTTCACCACTCCACAGTGCGTATGATATGCAGAACCGGCAATATCTTGGTTTTCGTGGGGTTTCAAGCTGAGATATGCATTTTTTACGATAATTTTGGTGAGACTTCTGTCCGAAGTATGCAGATTCATCGGGATCGCTCTTTTCGAGCTATTTAGTGCGAGAAACACGTTATCTGGTGTTTTCACCACTCCACAGTGCGTTTGATATGCAGAACCGGCGATATCTTGGTTTTCGTGGGGTTTCAAGCTGAGATATGCATTTCCTGCGATAATCTTGGTGAAACATCTGTCCGAAGTATGCAGAAACATCGAGAGCGCTCTTTTCGATCTATTTAATGCGAGAAAAACCTTATCCTGTGTCTTCACCGCTCCACAGTGCGTTTGATATGCAAAACAGTAGATATCTTGGTTTTCGTGGGGTTTCAAGCTGAGATATGCATTTTCTGCGATAATCGTGTTGAGACTTCTGTGCGAAGTATGCAGGATCTTCGAGAACACTCTTTTCGAGCTACTTAATTCGAGAAACACGTTGTCTGGTGTTTTCACCACTCCACAGTGCGTTGGATATGCAGAACCGGAGATATGTTGGTTTTCGTCGGGTTTCAAGCTGAGATATGCATTTTCTGCGATAATCTTGGTGAGACTTCTGTCCGAAGTATGCAGAAACATCGAGAGGGCTCTTTTCGAGCTATTTAATGCGAGAAACACGAATTCTGGGGTTGTCACCACTCCACAGTTCGTTGGATATGCAGAACAGTAGATATCTTGGTTTTCGTGGGGTTTCAACCAGAGATATGCATTTTCTGCGATAATCTTGGTGAGACTTCTGTTAGAAGTTTGCAGAATCATCGAGATCGCGCTTTTCGAGCTATTTAATGCGAGAAACACGGTATCTGGTGTTTTCACCACTCCACAGTGCGTTTGACATGCAGAACCAGCGATATCTTGGTTTTCGTGGGGTTTCAAGCTGATATATGCATTTTCTGCGATAATATTGGTGAGACTTCTGTCCGAAGTATGCTGAATCATCGAGATCGCTCTCTTCGTGATAGTTAGTGCGAGAAACACGTTATCTGGTGTATTCACCACTCCACAGTGCGTTTGATATGCAGAACCGGCGATATCTTGGTTTTCGTGGGGTGTCAAGCTGAGATATGCATTTTCTGCGATAATCTTGGTGAGACTACTGTCCGAAGTATGCTGAATCATCGAGATCGCTATTTTCGAGCTAGTTAGTGCGAGAAACACGTTATCTGGTGTTTTCACCACTCCACAGTGCGTTTGATATGCAGAACCAGCGATATCTGGGTTTTCGTGGGGTTTCAAGCTGAGATATGCTTTTTTTACGATAATCTTGATGAGACTTCTGTCCGAAGTATGCAGAATCATCGAGATCGCTCGTTTCGAGCTATTCAATGCGAGAAACACGTTATCTGGTGTTTTCACCACTCCACAGTGCGTTTGATATGCAGAACCAGCGATATCTTGGTTTTCGTGGGGTTTCAAGCAGAGATATGCATTTTCTGCGATAATCTTTGTGAGACTTCTGTCCGAAGTATGCTGAATCATCGAGATCGCTCTCTTCGTGATAGTTAGTGCGAGAAACACGTTATCTGGTGTATTCACCACTCCACAGTGCGTTTGATATGCAGAACCAGCGATATCTTGGCTTTCGTGGGGTTTCAAGCTGAGATATGCATTTTTTACGATAATCTTGGTGAGACTTCTGTTAGAAGTATGCAGAATCATCGAGATCGCACTTTTCGAGCTATTTAATGCGAGAAACACGTTATCTGGTGTTTTCACCACTCCACAGTTCGTTGGATATGCAGAACAGTAGATATCTTGGTTTTCGTGGGGTTTCAAGCAGAGATATGCATTTTCTGCGATAATCTTGGTGAGACTTCTGTTTGAAGTATGCAGAATCATCGAGATCGCACTTTTCGAGCTATTTAATGCGAGAAACACGTTATTTGTTGTTTTCACCACTCCACAGTGCGTTTGATATGCAGAACACTAGATATCTTGGTTTTCGTGGGGTTTCAAGCTGAGATATGCATTTTCTGCGATAATCTTGTTGAGACTTCTGTCCGAAGTATGCAGAATCATCGAGATCGCTCGTTTCGAGCTATTTAATGCGAGAAACACGTTATCTGGTGTTTTCACCACTCCACAGTGCGTTGGATATGCAGAACCGGAGATATTTTGGTTTTCGTCGGGTTTCAAGCTGAGATATGCATTTTCTGCGATAATCTTGTTGAGACTTCTGTCCGAAGTATGCAGAATCATTGAGATCGCTCGTTTCGAGCTATTTAATGCGAAACACGTTATCTGGTGTTTTCACCACTCCACAGTGCGTTTGATATGCAGAACCGGCGATATCTTGGTTTTCGTGGGGTTTTAAGCTGAGATATGCATTTTCTGCGATAATTTTGGTGAGACTACTGTCCGAAGTATACTGAATCATCGAGATCGCTCTTTTCGAGCTAGTTAGTGCGAGAAACACGTTATCAGGTGTTTTCACCACTCCACAGTGCGTTTGATATGCAGAACCGGCGATATCTTGGTTTTCGTGGAGTTTCAAGCTGAGATATGCATTTTTTACGATAATTATGGTGAGACTTCTGTCCGAAGTATGCAGAATCATCGAGATCGCTCGTTTCGAGTTATTTAATGCGTGAAACACGTTATCTGGTGTTTTCACCACTCCACAGTGCGTGTGATATGCAGAACCGGCGATATCTTGGTTTTCGTGGAGTTTCAAGCTGAGATATGCATTTTTTACGATAATTTTGGTGAGACTTCTGTCCGAAGTATGCAGAATCATCGAGATCGCTCGTTTCGAGCTATTTAATGCGAGAAACACGTTATCTGGTGTTTTCACCACTCCACAGTGCGTTTGATATGCAGAACCGCCGATATCTTGGTTTTCGTGGGGTATCAAGCTGAGATATGCATTTTCTGCGATAATCTTGGTGAGACTTCTGTCCGAAGTATGCTGAATCATCGGGATCGCTCTTTTCGAGCTGGTTAGTGCGAGAAACACGTTATCTGGTGTTTTCACCACTCCACAGTGCGTTTGATATGCAGAACAGTAGATATCTTGGTTTTCGTGGGGTTTCAAGTTGAGATATGCATTTTCTGCGATAATCTTGTTGAGACTTCTGTCAGAAGTAAGCAGAATCATCGAGATCGCTCGTTTCGAGCTATTTAATGCGAGAAACACGTTATCTGGTGTTTTCACCACTCCACAGTATGTTGGATATGCAGAACCGAAGATATTTTGGTTTTCGTCGGGTTTCAAGCTGAGATATACATTTTCTACGATAAGCTAGGTGAAACATCTGTCCGAAGTATGCAGAAACATCGAGTTCGCACTTTTCGAGATATTTAATGCGAGAAACACGATAGCTGGTGTTTTCACCACTCCACAGTGCGTATGATATGCAGAACCGGCAATATCTTGGTTTTCGTGGGGTTTCAAGCTGAGACATGCATTTTTTACGATAATTTTGGTGAGACTTCTGTCCGAAGTATGCAGATTCATCGACATCGCTCGTTTCGAGCTATTTAGTGCGAGAAACACGTTATCTGGTGTTTTCACCACTCCACAGTGCGTTTGATATGCAGAACCGGCGATATCTTGGTTTTCGTGGGGTTTCAAGCTGAGATATGCATTTTCTGCGATAATCTTGGTGAGTCTTCTGTCCGAAGTATGCTGAATCATCGAGATCGCCCTTTTCGAGCTAGTTAGTGCGAGAAACACGTTATCTGGTGTTTTCTACACTCCACAGTGCGTTTGATATGCAGAACCGGAGATATTTTGGTTTTCGTCGGGTTTCAAGCTGAGATATGCATTTTCTACGATAATCTTGGTGAAACATCTGTCCGAAGTATGCAGAAACATCGAGAGCGCTCTTTTCGATCTATTTAATGCGAGAAAATCCTTATCCTGTGTCTTCACCACTCCACAGTGCGTTTGATATGCAAAACAGTAGATATCTTGGTTTTCGTGGGGTTTCAAGCTGAGATATGCATTTTCTTCGATAATCTTGTTGAGACTTCTGTGCGAAGTATGCAGAATCATCGAGATCGCTCGTATCGAGATATTTAATGCGAGAAACACGTTATCTGGTGCTTTCACCACTCCACAGTGCGTTTGATATGCAGAACCGGCGATATCTTGGTTTTCGTCGGGTTTCAAGCTGAGATATGCATTTTCTACGATAATCTTGATGAAACTTCTGTCAGAAGTATGCAGAATCTTCGAGATCGCTCTTTTCGAGCGACTTAATGCGAGAAACACGTTATCTGGTGTTTTCACCACTCCACAGTGCGTTTGATATGCAGAACCGGCGATATCTTGGTTTTCGTGGGGTGTCAAGCTGAGATATGCATTTTCTGCGATAATCTTGGTGAGACTTCAGTCCGAAGTATGCAGAATCATTGACATCGCTCGTTTCGAGCTATTTAATGCGAAACACGTTATCTGGTGTTTTCACCACTCCACAGTGCGTTTGATATGCAGAACCGGCGATATCTTGGTTTTCGTGGGGTTTTAAGCTGAGATATGCATTTTCTGCGATAATTTTGGTGAGACTACTGTCCGAAGTATACTGAATCATCGAGATCGCTCTTTTCGAGCTAGTTAGTGCGAGAAACACGTTATCTGGTGTTTTCACCACTCCACAGTGCGTTTGATATGCAGAACCGGCGATATCTTGGTTTTCGTGGAGTTTCAAGCTGAGATATGCATTTTTTACGATAATTATGGTGAGACTTCTGTCCGAAGTATGCAGAATCATCGAGATCGCTCGTTTCGAGTTATTTAATGCGTGAAACACGTTATCTGGTGTTTTCACCACTCCACAGTGCGTGTGATATGCAGAACCGGCGATATCTTGGTTTTCGTGGAGTTTCAAGCTGAGATATGCATTTTTTACGATAATTTTGGTGAGACTTCTGTCCGAAGTATGCAGAATCATCGAGATCGCTCGTTTCGAGCTATTTAATGCGAGAAACACGTTATCTGGAGTTTTCACCACTCCACAGTGCGTTTGATATGCAGAACCGCCGATATCTTGGTTTTCGTGGGGTATCAAGCTGAGATATGCATTTTCTGCGATAATCTTGGTGAGACTTCTGTCCGAAGTATGCTGAATCATCGGGATCGCTCTTTTCGAGCTGGTTAGTGCGAGAAACACGTTATCTGGTGTGTTCACCACTCCACAGTGCGTTTGATATGCAGAACAGTAGATATCTTGGTTTTCGTGGGGTTTCAAGTTGAGATATGCATTTTCTGCGATAATCTTGTTGAGACTTCTGTCAGAAGTAAGCAGAATCATCGAGATCGCTCGTTTCGAGCTATTTAATGCGAGAAACACGTTATCTGGTGTTTTCACCACTCCACAGTATGTTGGATATGCAGAACCGGAGATATTTTGGTTTTCGCCGGGTTTCAAGCTGAGATATACATTTTCTACGATAAGCTAGGTGAAACATCTGTCCGAAGTATGCAGAAACATCGAGTTCGCACTTTTCGAGCTATTTAATGCGAGAAACACGATAGCTGGTGTTTTCACCACTCCACAGTGCGTATGATATGCAGAACCGGCAATATCTTGGTTTTCGTGGGGTTTCAAGCTGAGATATGCATTTTTTACGATAATTTTGGTGAGACTTCTGTCCGAAGTATGCAGATTCATCGGGATCGCTCTTTTCGAGCTATTTAGTGCGAGAAACACGTTATCTGGTGTTTTCACCACTCCACAGTGCGTTTGATATGCAGAACCGGCGATATCTTGGTTTTCGTGGGGTTTCAAGCTGAGATATGCATTTCCTGCGATAATCTTGGTGAAACATCTGTCCGAAGTATGCAGAAACATCGAGAGCGCTCTTTTCGATCTATTTAATGCGAGAAAAACCTTATCCTGTGTCTTCACCGCTCCACAGTGCGTTTGATATGCAAAACAGTAGATATCTTGGTTTTCGTGGGGTTTCAAGCTGAGATATGCATTTTCTGCGATAATCGTGTTGAGACTTCTGTGCGAAGTATGCAGGATCTTCGAGAACACTCTTTTCGAGCTACTTAATTCGAGAAACACGTTGTCTGGTGTTTTCACCACTCCACAGTGCGTTGGATATGCAGAACCGGAGATATGTTGGTTTTCGTCGGGTTTCAAGCTGAGATATGCATTTTCTGCGATAATCTTGGTGAGACTTCTGTCCGAAGTATGCAGAAACATCGAGAGGGCTCTTTTCGAGCTATTTAATGCGAGAAACACGAATTCTGGGGTTGTCACCACTCCACAGTTCGTTGGATATGCAGAACAGTAGATATCTTGGTTTTCGTGGGGTTTCAACCAGAGATATGCATTTTCTGCGATAATCTTGGTGAGACTTCTGTTAGAAGTTTGCAGAATCATCGAGATCGCGCTTTTCGAGCTATTTAATGCGAGAAACACGGTATCTGGTGTTTTCACCACTCCACAGTGCGTTTGACATGCAGAACCAGCGATATCTTGGTTTTCGTGGGGTTTCAAGCTGATATATGCATTTTCTGCGATAATATTGGTGAGACTTCAGTCAGGAGTATGCAGAATCATCTAGATCGCTCTTTTCGAGCTACTTAATGCACGAAACACGTTTTCTGGTGTTTTCACCACTCCACAGTACGTTTGACATGCAGAACCGGAGATAATTTGGTTTCGGTCGGGTTTCAAGCTGAGATATGCATTTTCTACGATAATCCTGGTGAGACTTCTGTCAGAATTATGCAGAATCTTCGAGAACGCTCTTTTCGAGCTACTTAATGCGAGAAACACGTTTTCTGCGGTTGTCACCACACCACAGTTCGTTGGATATGCAGAACAGTAGATATCTTGGTTTTCGTGGGGTTTCATGCAGAGATATGCATTTTCTGCGATAATCTTGGTGAGACTTCTGTTAGAAGCTTGCAGAAACATCGAGAGCGCTCTTTTCGAGCAATTTAATGCGAGAAATTCGTTTTCTGGGGTTTTCACCACTAAACAGTTCGTTGGATATGCAGAACCGGAGATATCTTGGTTTTCGTGGGGTTTCAAGCTGAGATATGCATTTCCTGCGATAATCTTGGTGACACATCTGTCCGAAGTATGCTGAATCATCTAGATCGCTCGTTTCGAGCTATTTAATGCGAGAATCACGTTATCCGGTGTTTTCACCACTCCACAGTGCGTATGATATGCAGAACCGGCGATATCTTGGTTTTCGTGGGGTTTCAAGCTGAGATATGCATTTACTGCGATAATATTGGTGAGACTTCAGTCAGAAGTATGCAGAATCATCTAGATCGCTCTTTTCGAGCTACTTAATGCACGAAACACGTTTTCTGGTGTTTTCACCACTCCACAGTACGTTTGACATGCAGAACCGAAGATATCTTGGTTTCGGTCGGGTTTCAAGCTGAGATATGCATTTTTTACGATAATCCTGTTGAGACTTCTGTCAGAATTATGCAGAATCTTCGAGAACGCTCCTTTCGAGCTACTTAATGCGCGAAACACGTTTTCTGGTGTTTTCACCACTCCACGGTACGTTTGATGTGCAGAACCGGAGATATATCGGTTTTCGTCGGGTTTCAAGCTGAGATATGCATTTTCTACGATAATCTTGGTGAAACTTCTGTCAGAAGTATGCAGGATCTTCGAGAACACTCTTTTCGAGCTACTTAATGCGAGAAACACGTTGTCTGGTGTTTTCACCACTCCACAGTGCGTTTGATATGCAGAACCAGCGATATCTTGGTTTTCGTGGGGTTTCAAGATGAGATATGCATTTTCTGCGATAATATTGGTGAGACTCCAGTCAGAAGTATGCAGAAACATCTAGATCGCTCTTTTCGAGCTACTTAATGCACGAAACACGTTTTCAGGTGATTTCACCACTCCACAGTGCGTTCGATATGCAGAACAGTAGATATCTTGGTTTTCGTGGGGTTTCAAGCTGAGATATGCATTTTCTGCGATAATCTTGTTGAGACTTCTGTCCGAAGTATGCAGAACCATCGAGATCGCTCGTTTCGAGCTATTTAATGCGAGAAACACGTTATCTGGTGTTTTCACCACTCCACAGTGCTTTGGATATGCAGAACCGGAGATATGTTGGTTTTCGTCGGGTTTCAAGCTGAGATATGCATTTTCTGCGATAATCTTGGTGAGACTTCTGTCCGAAGTATGCTGAATCATCGAGATCGCTCTTTTCGAGCCAGTTAGTGCGAGAAACACGTTATCTGTTGTTTTCACCACTCCACAGTGCGTTTGATATGCCGAACAGTAGATATCTTGGTTTTCGTGGAGTTTCAAGCTGAGATATGCATTTTTTACGATAATTTTGGTGAGACTTCTGTCCGAAGTATGCAGAATCATCGAGATCGCTCGTTTCGAGCTATTCAATGCGAGAAACACGTTATCTGGTGTTTTCACCACTCCACAGTGCGTTTGATATGCAGAACCAGCGATATCTTGGCTTTCGTGGGGTTTCAAGCTGAGATATGCATTTTTTACGATGATCTTGGTGAGACATCTGTCCAAAGTATGCTGAAACATCGAGATCGCTCTTTTCGAGCTATTCAATGCGAGAAACACGTTATCTGGTGTTTTCACCACTTCACTGTTGGTTTGATATGCAGAACCGGCGATATTTTGGTTTTTGTCGGGTTTCAAGCTGAGATATGCATTTTCTACGATAATCTTGATGAAACTTCTGTCAGAAGTATGCAGATTCTTCGAGATCGCTCTTTTCGAGCTAGTTAATGCGAGAAAAACCTTATCCGGTGTTTTCACCACTCCACAGTGCGTTTGATATGCAGAACCAGCGATATCTTGGCTTTCGTGGGGTTTCAATCTGAGATATGCATTTTTTACGATAATCTTGGTGAGACTTCTGTTAGAAGTATGCAGAATCATCGAGATCGCACTTTTCGAGCTATTTAATGCGAGAAACACGTTATCTGGTGTTTTCACCACTCCACAGTTCGTTGGATATGCAGAACAGTAGATATCTTGGTTTTCGTGGGGTTTCAAGCAGAGATATGCATTTTCTGCGATAATCTTGGTGAGACTTCTGTTTGAAGTATGCAGAATCATCGAGATCGCACTTTTCGAGCTATTTAATGCGAGAAACACGTTATTTGTTGTTTTCACCACTCCACAGTGCGTTTGATATGCAGAACACTAGATATCTTGGTTTTCGTGGGGTTTCAAGCTGAGATATGCATTTTCTGCGATAATCTTGTTGAGACTTCTGTCCGAAGTATGCAGAATCATCGAGATCGCTCGTTTCGAGCTATTCAATGCGAGAAACACGTTATCTGGTGTTTTCACCACTCCACAGTGCGTTTGATATGCAGAACCAGCGATATCTTGGCTTTCGTGGGGTTTCAAGCTGAGATATGCATTTTTTACGATGATCTTGGTGAGACATCTGTCCAAAGTATGCTGAAACATCGAGATCGCTCTTTTCGAGCTATTCAATGCGAGAAACACGTTATCTGGTGTTTTCACCACTTCACTGTTGGTTTGATATGCAGAACCGGCGATATTTTGGTTTTTGTCGGGTTTCAAGCTGAGATATGCATTTTCTACGATAATCTTGATGAAACTTCTGTCAGAAGTATGCAGAATCTTCGAGATCGCTCTTTTCGAGCTACTTAATGCGAGAAACACGTTATCAGGTGTTTTCACCACTCCACAGTGCGTTTGATATGCAGAACCGGCGATATCTTGGTTTTCGTGGGGTGTCAAGCTGAGATATGCATTTTCTGCGATAATCTTGGTGAGACTACTGTCCGAAGTATGCTGAATCATCGAGATCGCTCTCTTCGTGATAGTTAGTGCGAGAAACACGTTATCTGGTGTATTCACCACTCCACAGTGCGTTTGATATGCAGAACAGTAGATATCTTGATTTTCGTGGGGTTTCAAGCTGAGATATGCATTTTCTGCGATAATCTTGTTGAGACTTCTGTCCGAAGAATGCAGAATCATCGAAGATCGCTCGTTTCGAGCTATTTAATGCGAGAAACACGTTATCTGGTGTTTTCACCACTCCACAGTGCGTTTGATATGCAGAACAGTAGATATCTTGGTTTTCGTGGGGTTTCAAGCTGAGATATGCATTTTCTGCGATAATCTTGTTGAGACTTCTGTCCGAAGTATGCAGAATCATCGAGATCGCTCGTTTCGAGCTATTTAATGCGAGAAACACGTTATCTGGTGTTTTCACCACTCCACAGTGCGTTGGATATGCAGAACCGGAGATATTTTGGTTTTCGTCGGGTCTCAAGCTGAGATATGCATTTTCTACTATAAGCTTGGTGAGACTTCTGTCCGAAGTATGCTGAAACTTCGAGATCGTTCTTTTCGAGCTAGTTAATGCGAGAAAAACCTTATCCGGTGTTTTCACCACTCCACAGTGCGTTTGATATGCAGAACCAGCGATATCTTGGCTTTCGTGGGGTTTCAATCTGAGATATGCATTTTTTACGATAATCTTGGTGAGACTTCTGTTAGAAGTATGCAGAATCATCGAGATCGCACTTTTCGAGCTATTTAATGCGAGAAACACGTTATCTGGTGTTTTCACCACTCCACAGTTCGTTGGATATGCAGAACAGTAGATATCTTGGTTTTCGTGGGGTTTCAAGCAGAGATATGCATTTTCTGCGATAATCTTGGTGAGACTTCTGTTTGAAGTATGCAGAATCATCGAGATCGCACTTTTCGAGCTATTTAATGCGAGAAACACGTTATTTGTTGTTTTCACCACTCCACAGTGCGTTTGATATGCAGAACACTAGATATCTTGGTTTTCGTGGGGTTTCAAGCTGAGATATGCATTTTCTGCGATAATCTTGTTGAGACTTCTGTCCGAAGTATGCAGAATCATCGAGATCGCTCGTTTCGAGCTATTTAATGCGAGAAACACGTTATCTGGTGTTTTCACCACTCCACAGTGCGTTGGATATGCAGAACCGGAGATATTTTGGTTTTCGTCGGGTTTCAAGCTGAGATATGCATTTTCTGCGATAATCTTGTTGAGACTTCTGTCCGAAGTATGCAGAATCATTGAGATCGCTCGTTTCGAGCTATTTAATGCGAAACACGTTATCTGGTGTTTTCACCACTCCACAGTGCGTTTGATATGCAGAACCGGCGATATCTTGGTTTTCGTGGGGTTTTAAGCTGAGATATGCATTTTCTGCGATAATTTTGGTGAGACTACTGTCCGAAGTATACTGAATCATCGAGATCGCTCTTTTCGAGCTAGTTAGTGCGAGAAACACGTTATCTGGTGTTTTCACCACTCCACAGTGCGTTTGATATGCAGAACCGGCGATATCTTGGTTTTCGTGGAGTTTCAAGCTGAGATATGCATTTTTTACGATAATTATGGTGAGACTTCTGTCCGAAGTATGCAGAATCATCGAGATCGCTCGTTTCGAGTTATTTAATGCGTGAAACACGTTATCTGGTGTTTTCACCACTCCACAGTGCGTGTGATATGCAGAACCGGCGATATCTTGGTTTTCGTGGAGTTTCAAGCTGAGATATGCATTTTTTACGATAATTTTGGTGAGACTTCTGTCCGAAGTATGCAGAATCATCGAGATCGCTCGTTTCGAGCTATTTAATGCGAGAAACACGTTATCTGGTGTTTTCACCACTCCACAGTGCGTTTGATATGCAGAACCGCCGATATCTTGGTTTTCATGGGGTATCAAGCTGAGATATGCATTTTCTGCGATAATCTTGGTGAGACTTCTGTCCGAAGTATGCTGAATCATCGGGATCGCTCTTTTCGAGCTGGTTAGTGCGAGAAACACGTTATCTGGTGTTTTCACCACTCCACAGTGCGTTTGATATGCAGAACAGTAGATATCTTGGTTTTCGTGGGGTTTCAAGTTGAGATATGCATTTTCTGCGATAATCTTGTTGAGACTTCTGTCAGAAGTAAGCAGAATCATCGAGATCGCTCGTTTCGAGCTATTTAATGCGAGAAACACGTTATCTGGTGTTTTCACCACTCCACAGTATGTTGGATATGCAGAACCGGAGATATTTTGGTTTTCGTCGGGTTTCAAGCTGAGATATACATTTTCTACGATAAGCTAGGTGAAACATCTGTCCGAAGTATGCAGAAAAATCGAGTTCGCACTTTTCGAGCTATTTAATGCGAGAAACACGATAGCTGGTGTTTTCACCACTCCACAGTGCGTATGATATGCAGAACCGGCAATATCTTGGATTTCGTGGGGTTTCAAGCTGAGATATGCATTTTTTACGATAATTTTGGTGAGACTTCTGTCCGAAGTATGCAGATTCATCGACATCGCTCGTTTCGAGCTATTTAGTGCGAGAAACACGTTATCTGGTGTTTTCACCACTCCACAGTGCGTTGGATATGCAGAACCGGAGATATTTTGGTTTTCGTCGGGTTTCAAGCTGAGATATGCATTTTCTGCGATAATCTTGTTGAGACTTCTGTGCGAAGTATGCAGAATCATCGAGATCGCTCGTATCGAGATATTTAATGCGAGAAACACGTTATCTGGTGCTTTCACCACTCCACAGTGCGTTTGATATGCAGAACCGGCGATATCTTGGTTTTCGTCGGGTTTCAAGCTGAGATATGCATTTTCTACGATAATCTTGATGAAACTTCTGTCAGAAGTATGCAGAATCTTCGAGATCGCTCTTTTCGAGCGACTTAATGCGAGAAACACGTTATCTGGTGTTTTTACCACTCCACAGTGCGTTTGATATGCAGAACCGGCGATATCTTGGTTTTCGTGGGGTGTCAAGCTGAGATATGCATTTTCTGCGATAATCTTGGTGAGACTTCTGTCCGAAGTATGCAGAATCATTGACATCGCTCGTTTCGAGCTATTTAATGCGAAACACGTTATCTGGTGTTTTCACCACTCCACAGTGCGTTTGATATGCAGAACCGGCGATATCTTGGTTTTCGTGGGGTTTTAAGCTGAGATATGCATTTTCTGCGATAATTTTGGTGAGACTACTGTCCGAAGTATACTGAATCATCGAGATCGCTCTTTTCGAGCTAGTTAGTGCGAGAAACACGTTATCTGGTGTTTTCACCACTCCACAGTGCGTTTGATATGCAGAACCGGCGATATCTTGGTTTTCGTGGAGTTTCAAGCTGAGATATGCATTTTTTACGATAATTATGGTGAGACTTCTGTCCGAAGTATGCAGAATCATCGAGATCGCTCGTTTCGAGTTATTTAATGCGTGAAACACGTTATCTGGTGTTTTCACCACTCCACAGTGCGTGTGATATGCAGAACCGGCGATATCTTGGTTTTCGTGGAGTTTCAAGCTGAGATATGCATTTTTTACGATAATTTTGGTGAGACTTCTGTCCGAAGTATGCAGAATCATCGAGATCGCTCGTTTCGAGCTATTTAATGCGAGAAACACGTTATCTGGTGTTTTCACCACTCCACAGTGCGTTTGATATGCAGAACCGCCGATATCTTGGTTTTCGTGGGGTATCAAGCTGAGATATGCATTTTCTGCGATAATCTTGGTGAGACTTCTGTCCGAAGTATGCTGAATCATCGGGATCGCTCTTTTCGAGCTAGTTAGTGCGAGAAACACGTTATCTGGTGTTTTCACCACTCCACAGTGCGTTTGATATGCAGAACCGGCGATATCTTGGTTTTCGTGGGGTTTCAAGCTGAGATATGCATTTCCTGCGATAATCTTGGTGAGTCTTCTGTCCGAAGTATGCTGAATCATCGAGATCGCCCTTTTCGAGCTAGTTAGTGCGAGAAACACGTTATCTGGTGTTTTCTACACTCCACAGTGCGTTTGATATGCAGAACCGGAGATATTTTGGTTTTCGTCGGGTTTCAAGCTGAGATATGCATTTTCTACGATAATCTTGGTGAAACATCTGTCCGAAGTATGCAGAAACATCGAGAGCGCTCTTTTCGATCTATTTAATGCGAGAAAAACCTTATCCTGTGTCTTCACCACTCCACAGTGCGTTTGATATGCAAAACAGTAGATATCTTGGTTTTCGTGGGGTTTCAAGCTGAGATATGCATTTTCTGCGATAATCGTGTTGAGACTTCTGTGCGAAGTATGCAGGATCTTCGAGAACACTCTTTTCGAGCTACTTAATTCGAGAAACACGTTGTCTGGTGTGTTCACCACTCCACAGTGCGTTGGATATGCAGAACCGGAGATATGTTGGTTTTCGTCGGGTTTCAAGCTGAGATATGCATTTTCTGCGATAATCTTGGTGAGACTTCTGTCCGAAGTATGCAGAAACATCGAGAGGGCTCTTTTCGAGCTATTTAATGCGAGAAACACGAATTCTGGGGTTGTCACCACTCCACAGTTCGTTGGATATGCAGAACAGTAGATATCTTGGTTTTCGTGGGGTTTCAACCAGAGATATGCATTTTCTGCGATAATCTTGGTGAGACTTCTGTTAGAAGTTTGCAGAATCATCGAGATCGCGCTTTTCGAGCTATTTAATGCGAGAAACACGGTATCTGGTGTTTTCACCACTCCACAGTGCGTTTGACATGCAGAACCAGCGATATCTTGGTTTTCGTGGGGTTTCAAGCTGAGATATGCATTTTCTGCGATAATATTGGTGAGACTTCAGTCAGGAGTATGCAGAATCATCTAGATCGCTCTTTTCGAGCTACTTAATGCACGAAACACGTTTTCTGGTGTTTTCACCACTCCACAGTACGTTTGACATGCAGAACCGGAGATAATTTGGTTTCGGTCGGGTTTCAAGCTGAGATATGCATTTTCTACGATAATCCTGGTGAGACTTCTGTCAGAATTATGCAGAATCTTCGAGAACGCTCTTTTCGAGCTACTTAATGCGAGAAACACGTTTTCTGCGGTTGTCACCACACCACAGTTCGTTGGATATGCAGAACAGTAGATATCTTGGTTTTCGTGGGGTTTCATGCAGAGATATGCATTTTCTGCGATAATCTTGGTGAGACTTCTGTTAGAAGCTTGCAGAAACATCGAGAGCGCTCTTTTCGAGCAATTTAATGCGAGAAATTCGTTTTCTGGGGTTTTCACCACTAAACAGTTCGTTGGATATGCAGAACCGGAGATATCTTGGTTTTCGTGGGGTTTCAAGCTGAGATATGCATTTCCTGCGATAATCTTGGTGACACATCTGTCCGAAGTATGCTGAATCATCTAGATCGCTCGTTTCGAGCTATTTAATGCGAGAATCACGTTATCCGGTGTTTTCACCACTCCACAGTGCGTATGATATGCAGAACCGGCGATATCTTGGTTTTCGTGGGGTTTCAAGCTGAGATATGCATTTACTGCGATAATATTGGTGAGACTTCAGTCAGAAGTATGCAGAATCATCTAGATCGCTCTTTTCGAGCTACTTAATGCACGAAACACGTTTTCTGGTGTTTTCACCACTCCACAGTACGTTTGACATGCAGAACCGAAGATATCTTGGTTTCGGTCGGGTTTCAAGCTGAGATATGCATTTTTTACGATAATCCTGTTGAGACTTCTGTCAGAATTATGCAGAATCTTCGAGAACGCTCCTTTCGAGCTACTTAATGCGCGAAACACGTTTTCTGGTGTTTTCACCACTCCACGGTACGTTTGATGTGCAGAACCGGAGATATATCGGTTTTCGTCGGGTTTCAAGCTGAGATATGCATTTTCTACGATAATCTTGGTGAAACTTCTGTCAGAAGTATGCAGGATCTTCGAGAACACTCTTTTCGAGCTACTTAATGCGAGAAACACGTTGTCTGGTGTTTTCACCACTCCACAGTGCGTTTGATATGCAGAACCAGCGATATCTTGGTTTTCGTGGGGTTTCAAGATGAGATATGCATTTTCTGCGATAATATTGGTGAGACTCCAGTCAGAAGTATGCAGAATCATCTAGATCGCTCTTTTCGAGCTACTTAATGCACGAAACACGTTTTCAGGTGATTTCACCACTCCACAGTGCGTTCGATATGCAGAACAGTAGATATCTTGGTTTTCGTGGGGTTTCAAGCTGAGATATGCATTTTCTGCGATAATCTTGTTGAGACTTCTGTCCGAAGTATGCAGAACCATCGAGATCGCTCGTTTCGAGCTATTTAATGCGAGAAACACGTTATCTGGTGTTTTCACCACTCCACAGTGCTTTGGATATGCAGAACCGGAGATATGTTGGTTTTCGTCGGGTTTCAAGCTGAGATATGCATTTTCTGCGATAATCTTGGTGAGACTTCTGTCCGAAGTATGCTGAATCATCGAGATCGCTCTTTTCGAGCCAGTTAGTGCGAGAAACACGTTATCTGTTGTTTTCACCACTCCACAGTGCGTTTGATATGCCGAACAGTAGATATCTTGGTTTTCGTGGAGTTTCAAGCTGAGATATGCATTTTTTACGATAATTTTGGTGAGACTTCTGTCCGAAGTATGCAGAATCATCGAGATCGCTCGTTTCGAGCTATTCAATGCGAGAAACACGTTATCTGGTGTTTTCACCACTCCACAGTGCGTTTGATATGCAGAACTAGCGATATCTTGGCTTTCGTGGGGTTTCAAGCTGAGATATGCATTTTTTACGATGATCTTGGTGAGACATCTGTCCAAAGTATGCTGAAACATCGAGATCGCTCTTTTCGAGCTATTCAATGCGAGAAACACGTTATCTGGTGTTTTCACCACTTCACTGTTGGTTTGATATGCAGAACCGGCGATATTTTGGTTTTTGTCGGGTTTCAAGCTGAGATATGCATTTTCTACGATAATCTTGATGAAACTTCTGTCAGAAGTATGCAGAATCTTCGAGATCGCTCTTTTCGAGCTACTTAATGCGAGAAACACGTTATCAGGTGTTTTCACCACTCCACAGTGCGTTTGATATGCAGAACCGGCGATATCTTGGTTTTCGTGGGGTGTCAAGCTGAGATATGCATTTTCTGCGATAATCTTGGTGAGACTACTGTCCGAAGTATGCTGAATCATCGAGATCGCTCTTTTCGAGCTAGTTAGTGCGAGAAACACGTTATCTGGTGTTTTCACCACTCCACAGTGCGTTTGATATGCAGAACCAGCGATATCTGGGTTTTCGTGGGGTTTCAAGCTGAAATATGCTTTTTTTACGATAATCTTGATGAGACTTCTGTCCGAAGTATGCAGAATCATCGAGATCGCTCGTTTCGAGCTATTCAATGCGAGAAACACGTTATCTGGTGTTTTCACCACTCCACAGTGCGTTTGATATGCAGAACCAGCGATATCTTGGTTTTCGTGGGGTTTCAAGCAGAGATATGCATTTTCTGCGATAATCTTTGTGAGACTTCTGTCCGAAGTATGCTGAATCATCGAGATCGCTCTCTTCGTGATAGTTAGTGCGAGAAACACGTTATCTGGTGTATTCACCACTCCACAGTGCGTTTGATATGCAGAACAGTAGATATCTTGATTTTCGTGGGGTTTCAAGCTGAGATATGCATTTTCTGCGATAATCTTGTTGAGACTTCTGTCCGAAGAATGCAGAATCATCGAAGATCGCTCATTTCGAGCTATTTAATGCGAGAAACACGTTATCTGGTGTTTTCACCACTCCACAGTGCGTTTGATATGCAGAACAGTAGATATCTTGGTTTTCGTGGGGTTTCAAGCTGAGATATGCATTTTCTGCGATAATCTTGTTGAGACTTCTGTCCGAAGTATGCAGAATCATTGAGATCGCTCGTTTCGAGCTATTTAATGCGAAACACGTTATCTGGTGTTTTCACCACTCCACAGTGCGTTTGATATGCAGAACCGGCGATATCTTGGTTTTCGTGGGGTTTTAAGCTGAGATATGCATTTTCTGCGATAATTTTGGTGAGACTACTGTCCGAAGTATACTGAATCATCGAGATCGCTCTTTTCGAGCTAGTTAGTGCGAGAAACACGTTATCTGGTGTTTTCACCACTCCACAGTGCGTTTGATATGCAGAACCGGCGATATCTTGGTTTTCGTGGAGTTTCAAGCTGAGATATGCATTTTTTACGATAATTATGGTGAGACTTCTGTCCGAAGTATGCAGAATCATCGAGATCGCTCGTTTCGAGTTATTTAATGCGTGAAACACGTTATCTGGTGTTTTCACCACTCCACAGTGCGTGTGATATGCAGAACCGGCGATATCTTGGTTTTCGTGGAGTTTCAAGCTGAGATATGCATTTTTTACGATAATTTTGGTGAGACTTCTGTCCGAAGTATGCAGAATCATCGAGATCGCTCGTTTCGAGCTATTTAATGCGAGAAACACGTTATCTGGTGTTTTCACCACTCCACAGTGCGTTTGATATGCAGAACCGCCGATATCTTGGTTTTCGTGGGGTATCAAGCTGAGATATGCATTTTCTGCGATAATCTTGGTGAGACTTCTGTCCGAAGTATGCTGAATCATCGGGATCGCTCTTTTCGAGCTGGTTAGTGCGAGAAACACGTTATCTGGTGTTTTCACCACTCCACAGTGCGTTTGATATGCAGAACAGTAGATATCTTGGTTTTCGTGGGGTTTCAAGTTGAGATATGCATTTTCTGCGATAATCTTGTTGAGACTTCTGTCAGAAGTAAGCAGAATCATCGAGATTGCTCGTTTCGAGCTATTTAATGCGAGAAACACGTTATCTGGTGTTTTCACCACTCCACAGTATGTTGGATATGCAGAACCGAAGATATTTTGGTTTTCGTCGGGTTTCAAGCTGAGATATACATTTTCTACGATAAGCTAGGTGAAACATCTGTCCGAAGTATGCAGAAACATCGAGTTCGCACTTTTCGAGCTATTTAATGCGAGAAACACGATAGCTGGTGTTTTCACCACTGCACAGTGCGTATGATATGCAGAACCGGCAATATCTTGGTTTTCGTGGGGTTTCAAGCTGAGATATGCATTTTTTACGATAATTTTGGTGAGACTTCTGTCCGAAGTATGCAGATTCATCGACATCGCTCGTTTCGAGCTATTTAGTGCGAGAAACACGTTATCTGGTGTTTTCACCACTCCACAGTGCGTTTGATATGCAGAACCGGCGATATCTTGGTTTTCGTGGGGTTTCAAGCTGAGATATGCATTTTCTGCGATAATCTTGGTGAGTCTTCTGTCCGAAGTATGCTGAATCATCGAGATCGCCCTTTTCGAGCTAGTTAGTGCGAGAAACACGTTATCTGGTGTTTTCTACACTCCACAGTGCGTTTGATATGCAGAACCGGAGATATTTTGGTTTTCGTCGGGTTTCAAGCTGAGATATGCATTTTCTACGATAATCTTGGTGAAACATCTGTCCGAAGTATGCAGAAACATCGAGAGCGCTATTTTCGATCTATTTAATGCGAGAAAATCCTTATCCTGTGTCTTCACCACTCCACAGTGCGTTTGATATGCAAAACAGTAGATATCTTGGTTTTCGTGGGGTTTCAAGCTGAGATATGCATTTTCTGCGATAATCTTGTTGAGACTTCTGTGCGAAGTATGCAGAATCATCGAGATCGCTCGTATCGAGATATTTAATGCGAGAAACACGTTATCTGGTGCTTTCACCACTCCACAGTGCGTTTGATATGCAGAACCGGCGATATCTTGGTTTTCGTCGGGTTTCAAGCTGAGATATGCATTTTCTACGATAATCTTGATGAAACTTCTGTCAGAAGTATGCAGAATCTTCGAGATCGTTCTTTTCGAGCGACTTAATGCGAGAAACACGTTATCTGGTGTTTTCACCACTCCACAGTGCGTTTGATATGCAGAACCGGCGATATCTTGGTTTTCGTGGGGTGTCAAGCTGAGATATGCATTTTCTGCGATAATCTTGGTGAGACTTCTGTCCGAAGTATGCAGAATTATTGACATCGCTCGTTTCGAGCTATTTAATGCGAAACACGTTATCTGGTGTTTTCTACACTCCACAGTGCGTTTGATATGCAGAACCGGAGATATGTTGGTTTTCGTCGGGTTTCAAGCTGAGATATGCATTTTCTGCGATAATCTTGGTGAGACTTCTGTCCGAAGTATGCAGAAACATCGAGAGGGCTCTTTTCGAGCTATTTAATGCGAGAAACACGAATTCTGGGGTTGTCACCACTCCACAGTGCGTTTGATATGCAGAACCGGCGATATCTTGGTTTTCGTGGGGTTTTAAGCTGAGATATGCATTTTCTGCGATAATTTTGGTGAGACTACTGTCCGAAGTATACTGAATCATCGAGTTCGCACTTTTCGAGCTATTTAATGCGAGAAACACGATAGCTGGTGTTTTCACCACTGCACAGTGCGTATGATATGCAGAACCGGCAATATCTTGGTTTTCGTGGGGTTTCAAGCTGAGATATGCATTTTTTACGATAATTTTGGTGAGACTTCTGTCCGAAGTATGCAGATTCATCGACTACGCTCGTTTCGAGCTATTTAGTGCGAGAAACACGTTATCTGGTGTTTTCACCACTCCACAGTGCGTTTGATATGCAGAACCGGCGATATCTTGGTTTTCGTGGGGTTTCAAGCTGAGATATGCATTTTCTGCGATAATCTTGGTGAGTCTTCTGTCCGAAGTATGCTGAATCATCGAAATCGCCCTTTTCGAGCTAGTTAGTGCGAGAAACACGTTATCTGGTGTTTTCTACACTCCACAGTGCGTTTGATATGCAGAACCGGAGATATTTTGGTTTTCGTCGGGTTTCAAGCTGAGATATGCATTTTCTACGATAATCTTGGTGAAACATCTGTCCGAAGTATGCAGAAACATCGAGAGCGCTATTTTCGATCTATTTAATGCGAGAAAATCCTTATCCTGTGTCTTCACCACTCCACAGTGCGTTTGATATGCAGAACCGGCGATATCTTGGTTTTCGTGGGGTTTTAAGCTGAGATATGCATTTTCTGCGATAATTTTGGTGAGACTACTGTCCGAAGTATACTGAATCATCGAGATCGCTCTTTTCGAGCTAGTTAGTGCGAGAAACACGTTATCTGGTGTTTTCACCACTCCACAGTGCGTTTGATATGCAGAACCGGCGATATCTTGGTTTTCGTGGAGTTTCAAGCTGAGATATGCATTTTTTACGATAATTATGGTGAGACTTCTGTCCGAAGTATGCAGAATCATCGAGATCGCTCGTTTCGAGTTATTTAATGCGTGAAACACGTTATCTGGTGTTTTCACCACTCCACAGTGCGTGTGATATGCAGAACCGGCGATATCTTGGTTTTCGTGGAGTTTCAAGCTGAGATATGCATTTTTTACGATAATTTTGGTGAGACTTCTGTCCGAAGTATGCAGAATCATCGAGATCGCTCGTTTCGAGCTATTTAATGCGAGAAACACGTTATCTGGTGTTTTCACCACTCCACAGTGCGTTTGATATGCAGAACCGCCGATATCTTGGTTTTCGTGGGGTATCAAGCTGAGATATGCATTTTCTGCGATAATCTTGGTGAGACTTCTGTCCGAAGTATGCTGAATCATCGGGATCGCTCTTTTCGAGCTGGTTAGTGCGAGAAACACGTTATCTGGTGTTTTCACCACTCCACAGTGCGTTTGATATGCAGAACAGTAGATATCTTGGTTTTCGTGGGGTTTCAAGTTGAGATATGCATTTTCTGCGATAATCTTGTTGAGACTTCTGTCAGAAGTAAGCAGAATCATCGAGATCGCTCGTTTCGAGCTATTTAATGCGAGAAACACGTTATCTGGTGTTTTCACCACTCCACAGTATGTTGGATATGCAGAACCGGAGATATTTTGGTTTTCGTCGGGTTTCAACCTGAGATATACATTTTCTACGATAAGCTAGGTGAAACATCTGTCCGAAGTATGCAGAAAAATCGAGTTCGCACTTTTCGAGCTATTTAATGCGAGAAACACGATAGCTGGTGTTTTCACCACTCCACAGTGCGTATGATATGCAGAACCGGCAATATCTTGGTTTTCGTGGGGTTTCAAGCTGAGATATGCATTTTTTACGATAATCTTGTTGAGACTTCTGTGCGAAGTATGCAGAATCATCGAGATCGCTCGTATCGAGATATTTAATGCGAGAAACACGTTATCTGGTGCTTTCACCACTCCACAGTGCGTTTGATATGCAGAACCGGCGATATCTTGGTTTTCGTCGGGTTTCAAGCTGAGATATGCATTTTCTACGATAATCTTGATGAAACTTCTGTCAGAAGTATGCAGAATCTTCGAGATCGCTCTTTTCGAGCGACTTAATGCGAGAAACACGTTATCTGGTGTTTTCACCACTCCACAGTGCGTTTGATATGCAGAACCGGGGATATCTTGGTTTTCGTGGGGTGTCAAGCTGAGATATGCATTTTCTGCGATAATCTTGGTGAGACTTCTGTCCGAAGTATGCAGAATCATTGACATCGCTCGTTTCGAGCTATTTAATGCGAGAAACACGATAGCTGGTGTTTTCACCACTCCACAGTGCGTATGATATGCAGAACCGGCAATATCTTGGTTTTCGTGGGGTTTCAAGCTGAGATATGCATTTTTTACGATAATCTTGTTGAGACTTCTGTGCGAAGTATGCAGAATCATCGAGATCGCTCGTATCGAGATATTTAATGCGAGAAACACGTTATCTGGTGCTTTCACCACTCCACAGTGCGTTTGATATGCAGAACCGGCGATATCTTGGTTTTCGTCGGGTTTCAAGCTGAGATATGCATTTTCTACGATAATCTTGATGAAACTTCTGTCAGAAGTATGCAGAATCTTCGAGATCGCTCTTTTCGAGCGACTTAATGCGAGAAACACGTTATCTGGTGTTTTCACCACTCCACAGTGCGTTTGATATGCAGAACCGGCGATATCTTGGTTTTCGTGGGGTGTCAAGCTGAGATATGCATTTTCTGCGATAATCTTGGTGAGACTTCTGTCCGAAGTATGCAGAATCATTGACATCGCTCGTTTCGAGCTATTTAATGCGAAACACGTTATCTGGTGTTTTCACCACTCCACAGTGCGTTTGATATGCAGAACCGGCGATATCTTGGTTTTCGTGGGGTTTTAAGCTGAGATATGCATTTTCTGCGATAATTTTGGTGAGACTACTGTCCGAAGTATACTGAATCATCGAGATCGCTCTTTTCGAGCTAGTTAGTGCGAGAAACACGTTATCTGGTGTTTTCACCACTCCACAGTGCGTTTGATATGCAGAACCGGCGATATCTTGGTTTTCGTGGAGTTTCAAGCTGAGATATGCATTTTTTACGATAATTATGGTGAGACTTCTGTCCGAAGTATGCAGAATCAGCGAGATCGCTCGTTTCGAGTTATTTAATGCGTGAAACACGTTATCTGGTGTTTTCACCACTCCACAGTGCGTGTGATATGCAGAACCGGCGATATCTTGGTTTTCGTGGAGTTTCAAGCTGAGATATGCATTTTTTACGATAATTTTGGTGAGACTTCTGTCCGAAGTATGCAGAATCATCGAGATCGCTCGTTTCGAGCTATTTAATGCGAGAAACACGATAGCTGGTGTTTTCACCACTCCACAGTGCGTATGATATGCAGAACCGGCAATATCTTGGTTTTCGTGGGGTTTCAAGCTGAGATATGCATTTTTTACGATAATCTTGTTGAGACTTCTGTGCGAAGTATGCAGAATCATCGAGATCGCTCGTATCGAGATATTTAATGCGAGAAACACGTTATCTGGTGCTTTCACCACTCCACAGTGCGTTTGATATGCAGAACCGGCGATATCTTGGTTTTCGTCGGGTTTCAAGCTGAGATATGCATTTTCTACGATAATCTTGATGAAACTTCTGTCAGAAGTATGCAGAATCTTCGAGATCGCTCTTTTCGAGCGACTTAATGCGAGAAACACGTTATCTGGTGTTTTCACCACTCCACAGTGCGTTTGATATGCAGAACCGGCGATATCTTGGTTTTCGTGGGGTGTCAAGCTGAGATATGCATTTTCTGCGATAATCTTGGTGAGACTTCTGTCCGAAGTATGCAGAATCATTGACATCGCTCGTTTCGAGCTATTTAATGCGAAACACGTTATCTGGTGTTTTCACCACTCCACAGTGCGTTTGATATGCAGAACCGGCGATATCTTGGTTTTCGTGGGGTTTTAAGCTGAGATATGCATTTTCTGCGATAATTTTGGTGAGACTACTGTCCGAAGTATACTGAATCATCGAGATCGCTCTTTTCGAGCTAGTTAGTGCGAGAAACACGTTATCTGGTGTTTTCACCACTCCACAGTGCGTTTGATATGCAGAACCGGCGATATCTTGGTTTTCGTGGAGTTTCAAGCTGAGATATGCATTTTTTACGATAATTATGGTGAGACTTCTGTCCGAAGTATGCAGAATCAGCGAGATCGCTCGTTTCGAGTTATTTAATGCGTGAAACACTTTATCTGGTGTTTTCACCACTCCACAGTGCGTGTGATATGCAGAACCGGCGATATCTTGGTTTTCGTGGAGTTTCAAGCTGAGATATGCATTTTTTACGATAATTTTGGTGAGACTTCTGTCCGAAGTATGCAGAATCATCGAGATCGCTCGTTTCGAGCTATTTAATGCGAGAAACACGTTATCTGGTGTTTTCACCACTCCACAGTGCGTTTGATATGCAGAACCGCCGATATCTTGGTTTTCGTGGGGTATCAAGCTGAGATATGCATTTTCTGCGATAATCTTGGTGAGACTTCTGTCCGAAGTATGCTGAATCATCGGGATCGCTCTTTTCGAGCTGGTTAGTGCGAGAAACACGTTATCTGGTGTTTTCACCACTCCACAGTGCGTTTGATATGCAGAACAGTAGATATCTTGGTTTTCGTGGGGTTTCAAGTTGAGATATGCATTTTCTGCGATAATCTTGTTGAGACTTCTGTCAGAAGTAAGCAGAATCATCGAGATCGCTCGTTTCGAGCTATTTAATGCGAGAAACACGTTATCTGGTGTTTTCACCACTCCACAGTATGTTGGATATGCAGAACCGGAGATATTTTGGTTTTCGTCGGGTTTCAAGCTGAGATATACATTTTCTACGATAAGCTAGGTGAAACATCTGTCCGAAGTATGCAGAAACATCGAGTTCGCACTTTTCGAGCTATTTAATGCGAGAAACACGATAGCTGGTGTTTTCACCACTCCACAGTGCGTATGATATGCAGAACCGGCAATATCTTGGTTTTCGTGGGGTTTCAAGCTGAGATATGCATTTTTTACGATAATTTTGGTGAGACTTCTGTCCGAAGTATGCAGATTCATCGACATCGCTCGTTTCGAGCTATTTAGTGCGAGAAACACGTTATCTGGTGTTTTCACCACTCCACAGTGCGTTTGATATGCAGAACCGGCGATATCTTGGTTTTCGTGGGGTTTCAAGCTGAGATATGCATTTTCTGCGATAATCTTTGTGAGACTTCTGTCCGAAGTATGCTGAATCATCGAGATCGCTCTCTTCGAGATGGTTAGTGCGAGAAACACGTTATCTGGTGTATTCACCACTCCACAGTGCGTTTGATATGCAGAACAGTAGATATCTTGGTTTTCGTGGGGTTTCAAGCTGAGATATGCATTTTCTGCGATAATCTTGTTGAGACTTCTGTCCGATGTATGCAGAATCATCGAGATCGCTCGTTTCGAGCTATTTAATGCGAGAAACACGTTATCTGGTGTTTTCACCACTCCACAGTGCGTTGGATATGCAGAACCGGAGATATTTTGGTTTTCGTCGGGTTTCAAGCTGAGATATGCATTTTCTGCGATAATCTTGTTGAGACTTCTGTCCGAAGTATGCAGAATCATTGAGATCGCTCGTTTCGAGCTATTTAATGCGAAACACGTTATCTGGTGTTTTCACCACTCCACAGTGCGTTTGATATGCAGAACCGGCGATATCTTGGTTTTCGTGGGGTTTCAAGCTGAGATATGCATTTTCTGCGATAATCTTGGTGAGTCTTCTGTCCGAAGTATGCTGAATCATCGAGATCGCCCTTTTCGAGCTAGTTAGTGCGAGAAACACGTTATCTGGTGTTTTCTACACTCCACAGTGCGTTTGATATGCAGAACCGGAGATATTTTGGTTTTCGTCGGGTTTCAAGCTGAGATATGCATTTTCTACGATAATCTTGGTGAAACATCTGTCCGAAGTATGCAGAAACATCGAGAGCGCTCTTTTCGATCTATTTAATGCGAGAAAATCCTTATCCTGTGTCTTCACCACTCCACAGTGCGTTTGATGTGCAAAACAGTAGATATCTTGGTTTTCGTGGGGTTTCAAGCTGAGATATGCATTTTCTGCGATAATCTTGTTGAGACTTCTGTGCGAAGTATGCAGAATCATCGACATCGCTCGTATCGAGATATTTAATGCGAGAAACACGTTATCTGGTGCTTTCACCACTCCACAGTGCGTTTGATATGCAGAACCGGCGATATCTTGGTTTTCGTGGGGTTTCAAGCTGAGATATGCATTTTCTGCGATAATCTTGGTGAGACTACTGTCCGAAGTATGCAGAATCATCGAGATCGCACTTGTCGAGCTATTTAATGCGAGAAACACGTTTTCTGGGGTTTTCACCACACCACAGTGCGTTTGATATGCTGAACCAGCGATATCTGGGTTTTCGTGGTGTTTCAAGCTGAGATATGCTTTTTTTACGATAATCTTGATGAGACTTCTGTCTGAAGTATGCAGAATCATCGAGATCGCTCGTTTCGAGCTATTTAATGCGAGAAACACGTTATCTGGTGGTTTCACCACTCCACAGTGCGTTTGATATGCAGAACCAGCGATATCTTGGGTTTCGTGGGGTTTCAAGCAGAGATATGCATTTTCTGCGATAATCTTTGTGAGACTTCTGTCCGAAGTATGCTGAATCATCGAGATCGCTCTCTTCGAGATGGTTAGTGCGAGAAACACGTTATCTGGTATATTCACCACTCCACAGTGCGTTTGATATGCAGAACAGTAGATATCTTGGTTTTCGTGGGGTTTCAAGCTGAGATATGCATTTTCTGCGATAATCTTGTTGAGACTTCTGTCCGATGTATGCAGAATAATCGAGATCGCTCGTTTCGAGCTATTTAATTCGAGAAACACGTTATCTGGTGTTTTCACCACTCCACAGTGCGTTGGATATGCAGAACCGGAGATATTTTGGTTTTCGTCGGGTTTCAAGCTGAGTTATGCATTTTCTACGATAAGCTTGGTGAGACTTCTGTCCGAAGTATGCTGAAACTTCGAGATCGCTCTTTTCGAGCTAGTTAATGCGAGAAGAACCTTATCCTGTGTTTTCACCACTCCACAGTGCGTTTGATATGCAAAACAGTAGATATCTTGGTTTTCGTGGGGTTTCAAGCTGAGATATGCATTTTCTGCGATAATCTTGTTGAGACTTCTGTGCGAAGTATGCAGAATCATCGAGATCGCTCGTATCGAGATATTTAATGCGAGAAACACGTTATCTGGTGCTTTCACCACTCCACAGTGCGTTTGATATGCAGAACCGGCGATATCTTGGTTTTCGTGGGGTTTCAAGCTGAGATATGCATTTTCTGCGATAATCTTGGTGAGACTACTGTCCGAAGTATGCTGAATCATCGAGATCGCTCTTTTCGAGCTAGTTAGTGCGAGAAACACGTTATCTGGTGTTTTCACCACTCCACAGTGCGTTTGATATGCAGAACCAGCGATATCTGGGTTTTCGTGGGGTTTCAAGCTGAGATATGCTTTTTTTACGATAATCTTGATGAGACTTCTGTCCGAAGTATGCAGAATCATCGAGATCGCTCGTTTCGAGCTATTCAATGCGAGAAACACGTTATCTGGTGTTTTCACCACTCCACAGTGCGTTCGATATGCAGAAACAGCGATATCTTGGTTTTCGTGGGGTTTCAAGCAGAGATATGCATTTTCTGCGATAATCTTTGTGAGACTTCTGTCCGAAGTATGTTGAATCATCGAGATCGCTCTCTTCGAGATAGTTAGTGCGAGAAACACGTTATCTGGTGTATTCACCACTCCACAGTGCGTTTGATATGCAGAACAGTAGATATCTTGGTTTTCGTGGGGTTTCAAGCTGAGATATGCATTTTCTGCGATAATCTTGTTGAGACTTCTGTCCGAAGTATGCAGAATCATCGAGATCGCTCGTTTCGAGCTATTTAATGCGAGAAACACGTTATCTGGTGTTTTCTCCACTCCACAGTGCGTTTGATATGCAGAACAGTAGATATCTTGGTTTTCGTGGGGTTTCAAGCTGAGATATGCATTTTCTGCGATAATCTTGTTGAGACTTCTGTCCGAAGTAAGCTGAATCATCGAGATCGCTCTCTTCGAGATAGTTAGTGCGAGAAACACGTTATCTGGTGTATTCACCACTCCACAGTGCGTTTGATATGCAGAACAGTAGATATCTTGGTTTTCGTGAGGTTTCAAGCTGAGATATGCATTTTCTGCGATAATCTTGTTGAGACTTCTGTCCGAAGTATGCAGAATCATCGAGATCGCTCGTTTCGAGCTATTTAATGCGAGAAACACGTTATCTGGTGTTTTCACCACTCCACAGTGCGTATGATATGCAGAACCGGCGATATCTTGGTTTTCGTGGAGTTTCAAGCTGAGATATGCATTTTTTACGATAATTTTGGTGAGACTTCTGTCCGAAGTATGCAGAATCATCGAGATCGCTCGTTTCGAGCTATTTAATGCGAGAAACACGTTATCTGGTGTTTTCACCACTCCACAGTGCGTTAGATATGCAGAACCGCCGATATCTTGGTTTTCGTGGGGATTCAAGCTGAGATATGCATTTTCTGCGATAATCTTGGTGAGACTTCTGTCCGAAGTATGCTGAATCATCGAGATCGCTCTTTTCGAGCTTGTTAGTGCGAGAAACACGTTATCTGGTGTTTTCACCACTCCACAGTGCGTTTGATATGCAGAACAGTAGATATCTTGGTTTTCGTGGGGTTTCAAGTTGAGATATGCATTTTCTGCGATAATCTTGTTGAGACTTCTGTCCGAAGTATGCAGATTCATCGACATCGCTCGTTTCGAGCTATTTAGTGCGAGAAACACGTTATCTGGTGTTTTCAACACTCCACAGTGCGTTTGATATGCAGAACCGGAGATATTTTGGTTTTCGTCGGGTTTCAAGCTGAGATATGCATTTTCTACGATAATCTTGGTGAAACATCTGTCCGAAGTATGCAGAAACATCGAGAGCGCTCTTTTCGATCTATTTAATGCGAGAAACACGTTTTCTGGGGTTTTCACCACTCCACAGTTCGTTGGATATGCAGAACAGTAAATATCTTGGTTTTCGTGGGGTTTCAAGCAGAGATATGCATTTTCTGCGATAATCTTGGTGAGACTTCTGTTAGAAGTATGCAGAATCATCGAGATCGCACTTGTCGAGCTATTTAATGCGAGAAACACGTTTTCTGGGGTTTTCACAATTCCACAGTTCGTTGGATATGCAGAACAGTAGATATCTTGGTTTTCGTGGGGTTTCAAGCTGAGATATGCATTTTCTGCGATAATCTTGTTGAGACTTCTGTCCGAAGTATGCAGAATCATCGAGATCGCTCGTTTCGAGCTATTTTATGCGAGAAACACGTTATCTGGTGTTTTCACCACTCCACAGTGCGGTTGATATGCAGAACAGTAGATATCTTGGTTTTCGTGGGGTTTCAAGCTGAGATATGCATTTTCTGCGATCATCTTGTTGAGACTTCTGTCCGAAGTATGCAGAATCATCGAGATCGCTCGTATCGAGATATTTAATGCGAGAAACACGTTGTCTGGTGCTTTCACCACTCCACAGTGCGTTGGATATGCAGAACCGGAGATATTTTGGTTTTCGTCGGGTTTCAAGCTGAGATATGCATTTTCTGCGATAATCATGGTGAGACTTCTGTTAGACGTATGCAGAACCATCGAGATCGCACTTTTCGAGCTATTTAAAGCGAGAAACACGTTATCTGGTGTTTTCAGCACTCCACAGTGCGTTTGATATGTAGAACCAGCGATATCTGGGTTTTCGTGGGGTTTCAAGCTGAGATATGCATTTTCTACGATAAGCTTGGTGAGACTTCTGTCCGAAGTATGCTGAAACTTCGAGATCGCTCTTTTCGAGCTAGTTAATGCGAGAAAAACCTTATCCTGTGTTTTCTCCACTCCACAGTGCGTTTGATATGCAAAACAGTAGATATCTTGGTTTTCGTGGGGTTTCAAGCTGAGATATGCATTTTCTGCGATAATCTTGTTGAGACTTCCGTGCGAAGTATGCAGAATCTTCGAGATCGCTCTTTTCGAGCTAGTTAATGCGAGAAAAACCTTATCCGGTGTTTTCACCACTCCACAGTGCGTATGGTATGCAGAACCGGCGATATTTTGGTTTTCGTGGGGTTTCAAGTTGAGATATGCATTTTCTGCGATAATCTTTGTGAGACCTCTGTCCGAAGTATGCAGAAACATCGAGATCGCTCTTTTCGACCTATTTAATGCGAGAAACACGTTATCTGGTGTTTTCACCACTCAACAGTGCGTTTGATATGCAGAACCAGCGATATCTTGGTTTTTGTGGGGTTTCAAGCTGAGATATGCATTTTCTGCGATAATCATGGTGAGACTTCTGTTAGACGTATGCAGAATCATCGAGATCGCACTTTTCGAGCTATTTAAAGCGAGAAACACGTTATCTGGTGTTTTCAGCACTCCACAGTGCGTTTGATATGTAGAACCAGCGATATCTGGGTTTTCGTGGGGTTTCAAGCTGAGATATGCATTTTTTACGATAATTTTGGTGAGACTTCTGTCCGAAGTATGCTTAATCATCGAGATCGCTCGTTTCGACCTATTTAATGCGAGAAACACGTTATCTGGTGATTTCACCACTCCACAGTTCGTTGGATATGCAGAACAGGAGATATCTTGGTTTTCGTGGGGTTTCTAGCAGAGATATGCATTTTCTGCGATAATCTTTGGGAGACCTCTGTCCGAAGGATGCAGAGTCATCCAGATCGTACTTTTCGAGCTATTTAATGCGAGAAACACGTTTTCTGTGGTTTTCACCACTCCACAGTTCGTTGGATATGCAGAACAGGAGATACCTTGGTTTTCGTGGGGTTTCTAGCAGAGATATGCATTTTCTGCGATAATCATGGTGAGACTTCTGTTAGAAGTATGCAGAATCATCGAGATCGCTCTTTTCGACCTATTTAATGCGAACAAACACGTTATCTGGTGTTTTCACCACTCCACAGTGCGTTTGATATGCAGAACCGGCAGTGTTTGGTTTTCGTCGGGTTTCAAGCTGAGATATGCATTTTCTGCGATAATCATGGTGAGACTTCTGTTAGAAGTATGCAGAATCATCGAGATCGCACTCTTCGAGCTATTTAATGCGAGAAACACGTTATCTGGTGTTTTCAGCACTCCACAGTGCGTTTGATATGTAGAACCAGCGATATCTGGGTTTTCGTGGGGTTTCAAGCTGAGATATGCATTTTTTACGATAATCTTGGTGAGACTTCTGTCCGAAATATGCTTAATCATCGAGATCGCTCGTTTCGACCTATTTAATGCGAGAAACACGTTATCTGGTGTTTTCACCACTCCACAGTTCGTTGGATATGCAGAACAGGAGATATCTCTGTTTTCGTGGGGTTTCTAGCAGAGACATGCATTTTCTGCGATAATCTTGGTGAGACTTCTGTCCGAAGGATGCAGAAACATCAAGAGCGCTCTTTTCGAGCTATTTAATGCGAGAAACACGTTTTCCGGGGTTTTCACCACACCACAGTTCGTTGGATGTGCAGAAACGGAGATGTCTTGGTTTTCGTGGGGTTTCAAGCTGAGATATGCATTTTCTGCGATAATCATGGTGAGACTTCTGTTAGACGTATGCAGAATCACCGAGATCGCACTTTTCGAGCTATTTAATGCGACAAACACGTTATCTGGTGTTTTCACCACTCCACAGTGCGTTTGATATGCAGTACCAGCGAAATCATGGTTTTCGTGGCGTTTCATGCTGAGATATGCATTTTTTACGATAATCTTGGTGAGACTTCTGTCCGAAGTATGCAGAATCATCGAGATCGCTCTATTCGAGCTATTTAATGCAACAAACACGTTATCTGGTGTTTTCAGCACCCCACAGTATGTTTGATATGTAGAACCAGCGATATCTGGGTTTTCGTGGGGTTTCAAGCTGAGATATGCATTTTTTACGATAATTTTGGTGAGACTTCTGTCCGAAGTATGCTTAATCATCGAGATCGATCGTTTCGACCTATTTAATGCGAGAAACACGTTATCTGGTGATTTCACCACTCCACAGTTCGTTGGATATGCAGAACAGGAGATATCTTGGTTTTCGTGGGGTTTCTAGCAGAGATATGCATTTTCTGCGATAATATTGGTGAGAATTAAGTCAGAAGTATGCGGAATCATCTAGATCGCTCTTTTCGAGCTACTTAATGCACGAAACACGTTTTCTGGTGTTTTCACCACTCCACAGTACTTTTGATATGTAGAACCAGCGATATCTGGGTTTTCGTGGGGTTTCAAGCTGAGATATGCATTTTTAACGATAATCTTGGTGAGACTTCTGTCCGAAGTATGCAGAATCATCGAGATCGCACTCTTCGAGCTATTTAATGCGAGAAACACGTTATCTGGTGTTTTCAGCACTCCACAGTGCGTTTGATATGTAGAAGTAGCGATATCTGGGTTTTCGTGGGGTTTCAAGCTGAGATATGCATTTTTAACGATAATCTTGGTGAGACTTCTGTCCGAAGTATGCAGAATCATCGAGATCGCACTCTTCGAGCTATTTAATGCGAGAAACACGTTATCTGGTGTTTTCAGCACTCCACAGTGCGTTTGATATGTAGAACCAGCGATATCTGGGTTTTCGTGGGGTTTCAAGCTGAGATATGCATTTTTAACGATAATCTTGGTGAGACTTCTGTCCGAAATATGCTTAATCATCGAGATCGCTCGTTTCGACCTATTTAATGCGAGAAACACGTTGTCTGGTGTTTTCACCACTCCACAGTTCGTTGGATATGCAGAACAGGAGATATCTTGGTTTTCGTGGGGTTTCTAGCAGAGATATGCATTTTCTGCGATAATATTGGTGAGAATTAAGTCAGAAGTATGCGGAATCATCTAGATCGCTCTTTTCGAGCTACTTAATGCACGAAACACGTTTTCTGGTGTTTTCACCACTCCACAGTACTTTTGATATGTAGAACCAGCGATATCTGGGGTTTCGTGGGGTTTCAAGCTGAGATATGCATTTTTAACGATAATCTTGGTGAGACTTCTGTCCGAAGTATGCAGAATCATCGAGATCGCACTCTTCGAGCTATTTAATGCGAGAAACACGTTATCTGGTGTTTTCAGCACTCCACAGTGCGTTTGATATGTAGAACCAGCGATATCTGGGTTTTCGTGGGGTTTCAAGCTGAGATATGCATTTTTAACGATAATCTTGGTGAGACTTCTGTCCGAAATATGCTTAATCATCGAGATCGCTCGTTTCGACCTATTTAATGCGAGAAACACGTTATCTGGTGTTTTCACCACTCCACAGTTCGTTGGATATGCAGAACAGGAGATATCTTGGTTTTCGTGGGGTTTCAAGCTGAGATATGCATTTTCTGCGATAATCATGGTGAGACTTCTGTTAGACGTATGCAGAATCACCGAGATCGCACTTTTCGAGCTATTTAATGCGAGAAACACGTTATCTGGTGTTTTCACCACTCCACAGTGCGTTTGATATGCAGTACCAGCGAAATCATGGTTTTCGTGGCGTTTCATGCTGAGATATGCATTTTTTACGATAATCTTGGTGAGACTTCTGTCCGAAGTATGCAGAATCATCGAGATCGCTCTATTCGAGCTATTTAATGCAACAAACACGTTATTTGGTGTTTTCAGCACCCCACAGTATGTTTGATATGTAGAACCAGCGATATCTGGGTTTTCGTGGGGTTTCAAGCTGAGATATGCATTTTTTACGATAATTTTGGTGAGACTTCTGTCCGAAGTATGCTTAATCATCGAGATCGATCGTTTCGACCTATTTAATGCGAGAAACACGTTATCTGGTGATTTCACCACTCCACAGTTCGTTGGATATGCAGAACAGGAGATATCTTGGTTTTCGTGGGGTTTCTAGCAGAGATATGCATTTTCTGCGATAATCTTGGTGAGACTTCAGTCCGAAGGATGCAGAAACATCAAGAGCGCTCTTTTCGAGCTATTTAATGTGAGAAACACGTTTTCTGGGGTTTTCACCACACCACAGTTCGTTGGATGTGCAGAACCGGAGATATCTTGGTTTTCGTGGGGTTTCAAGCTGAGAAATGCATTTTCTGCGATAATCCTTGGGAGACCTCTGTCCGAAGTATGCAGAAACATCGAGATCGCTCTTTTCGACCTATTTAATGCGAGAAACGCGTTATCTGGGGTTTTCACCACTCCACAGTGCGTTTGATATGCAGAACCAGGGATATCTTGGTTTTTGTGGGGTTTCAAGCTGAGATGTGCATTGTTTACGATAATCATGGTGAGACTTCTGTTAGAAGTATGCAGAATCATCGAGATCGCACTTTTCGAGCTATTTAATGCTAGAAACACGTTATCTGGTGTTTTCACCACTCCACAGTGCGTTTGATATGCAGAACCAGGGATATCTTCGTTTTTGTGGGGTTTCAAGCTGAGATATGCATTTTTTACGATAATCATGGTGAGACTTCTGTCCGAAGTATGCAGAATCATCGAGATCGCACTTTTCGAGCTATTTAATGCGAGAAACACGTTATCTGGTGTTTTCAGCACTCCACAGTGCGTTTGATATGTAGAACCAGCGATATCTGGGTTTTCGTGGGGTTTCAAGCTGAGATATGCATTTTTTACGATAATTTTGGTGAGACTTCTGTCCGAAGTATGCTTAATCATCGAGATCGATCGTTTCGACCTATTTAATGCGAGAAACACGTTATCTGGTGATTTCACCACTCCACAGTTCGTTGGATATGCAGAACAGGAGATATCTTGGTTTTCGTGGGGTTTCAAGCTGAGATATGCATTTTCTGCGATAATCTTTGGGAGACCTCTGTCCGAAGTATGCAGAAACATCGAGATCGCTCTTTTCGACCTCTTTAATGCGAGAAACGCGTTATCTGGGGTTTTCACCACTCCACAGTGCGTTTGATATGCAGAACCAGGGATATCTTGGTTTTTGTGGGGTTTCAAGCTGAGATATGCATTTTTTACGATAATCATGGTGAAACTTCTGTTAGAAGTATGCAGAATCATCGAGATCGCACTTTTCGAGCTATTTAATGCGAGAAACACGTTATCTGGTGTTTTCACCACTCCACAGTTCGTTGGATATGCAGAACAGGAGATATCTTGGTTTTCGTGGGGTTTCTAGCAGTGATATGCATTTTCTGCGATAATCATGGTGAGACTTCTGTTAGAAGTATGCAGAATCATCGAGATCGCACTTTTCGAGCTATTCAATGCTAGAAACACGTTATCTGGTGTTTTCACCACTCCACAGTGCGTTTGATATGCAGAACCAGGGATATCTTGGTTTTTGTGGGGTTTCAAGCTGAGATATGCATTTTTTACGATAATCATGGTGAGACTTCTGTCCGAAGTATGCAGAATCATCGAGATCGCACTTTTCGAGCTATTTAATGCGAGAAACACGTTATCTGGTGTTTTCAGCACTCCACAGTGCGTTTGATACGTAGAACCAGCGATATCTGGGCTTTCGTGGGGTTTCCAGCTGAGATATGTATTTTCTGCGATAATCTTGGTGAGACTTCTGTCCGAAGTGTGCAGAATCATCGAGATCGCTCTTTTCGAGCTATTTAATGCGAGAAACACGTTTTCTGGGGTTTTCACCACACCACAGTTCGTTGGATATGCAGAACAGGTGATATCTTGGTTTTCGAGGGTTTTCAAGCTGAGATATGCATTTTCTGCGATAATCTTGGTGAGACTTCTGTCCGAAGTACGCAGAAACATCAAGAGCGCTCTTTTCGAGCTATTTAATGCTAGAAACACGTTATCTGGTGTTTTCACCACTCCACAGTGCGTTTGATATGCAGAACCAGGGATATCTTGGTTTTTGTGGGGTTTCAAGCTGAGATATGCATTTTTTACGATAATCATGGTGAGACTTCTGTCCGAAGTATGCAGAATCATCGAGATCGCACTTTTCGAGCTATTTAATGCGAGAAACACGTTATCTGGTGTTTTCAGCACTCCACAGTGCGTTTGATACGTAGAACCAGCGATATCTGGGCTTTCGTGGGGTTTCAAGCTGAGATATGCATTTTCTGCGATAATCTTGGTGAGACTTCTGTCGGAAGTACGCAGAAACATCAAGAGCGCTCTTTTCGAGCTATTTAATGCGAGAAACACGTTTTCTGGGGTTTTCACCACACCACAGATCGTTGGATGTGCAGAACCGGAGATATCTTGGTTTTCGTGGGGTTTCAAGCTGAGATATGCATCTTCTGCGATAATCTTGGTGTGACATCTGTCCGAAGTATGCAGAAACATCGAGATCGCTCTTTTCGACCTATTTAATGCGAGAAACACGTTATCTGGTGTTTTCACCTCTCCACAGTTCGTTGGATATGCAGAACAGGTGATATCTTGGTTTTCGAGGGTTTTCAAGCTGAGATATGCATTTTCTGCGATAATCTTGGTGAGACTTCTGTCCGAAGTACGCAGAAACATCAAGAGCGCTCTTTTCGAGCTATTTAATGCGAGAAACACGTTTTCTGGGGTTTTCACCACACCACAGATCGTTGGATGTGCAGAACCGGAGATATCTTGGTTTTCGTGGGGTTTCAAGCTGAGATATGCATCTTCTGCGATAATCTTGGTGTGACATCTGTCCGAAGTATGCAGAAACATCGAGATCGCTCTTTTCGACCTGTTTAATGCGAGAAACACGTTATCTGGTGTTTTCACCACTCCACAGTTCGTTGGATATGCAGAACAGGAGATATCTTGGTTTTCGTGGGGTTTCTAGCAGTGATATGCATTTTCTGCGATAATCATGGTGAGACTTCTGTTAGAAGTATGCAGAATCATCGAGATCGCACTTTTCGAGCTATTTAATGCGAGAAACACGTTATCTGGTGTTTTCACCACTCCACAGTGCGTATGATATGCAGAACCGGCGATATCTTGCTTTTCGTGGGGTTTCAAGCTGACATATGCATTTTTAACGATAATCTTGGTGAGACTTCTGTCCGAAGTATGCAGAATCATCGAGATCGCACTCTTCGAGCTATTTAATGCGAGAAACACGTTATCTGGTGTTTTCAGCACTCCACAGTGCGTTTGATATGTAGAACCAGCGATATCTGGGTTTTCGTGGGGTTTCAAGCTGAGATATGCATTTTTAACGATAATCTTGGTGAGACTTCTGTCCGAAGTATGCAGAATCATCGAGATCGCACTCTTCGAGCTATTTAATGCGAGAAACACGTTATCTGGTGTTTTCAGCACTCCACAGTGCGTTTGATATGTAGAACCAGCGATATCTGGGTTTTCGTGGGGTTTCAAGCTGAGATATGCATTTTTAACGATAATCTTGGTGAGACTTCTGTCCGAAGTATGCAGAATCATCGAGATCGCACTCTTCGAGCTATTTAATGCGAGAAACACGTTATCTGGTGTTTTCAGCACTCCACAGTGCGTTTGATATGTAGAACCAGCGATATCTGGGTTTTCGTGGGGTTTCAAGCTGAGATATGCATTTTTAACGATAATCTTGGTGAGACTTCTGTCCGAAATATGCTTAATCATCGAGATCGCTCGTTTCGACCTATTTAATGCGAGAAACACGTTGTCTGGTGTTTTCACCACTCCACAGTTCGTTGGATATGCAGAACAGGAGATATCTTGGTTTTCGTGGGGTTTCTAGCAGAGATATGCATTTTCTGCGATAATATTGGTGAGAATTAAGTCAGAAGTATGCGGAATCATCTAGATCGCTCTTTTCGAGCTACTTAATGCACGAAACACGTTTTCTGGTGTTTTCACCACTCCACAGTACTTTTGATATGTAGAACCAGCGATATCTGGGTTTTCGTGGGGTTTCAAGCTGAGATATGCATTTTTAACGATAATCTTGGTGAGACTTCTGTCCGAAGTATGCAGAATCATCGAGATCGCACTCTTCGAGCTATTTAATGCGAGAAACACGTTATCTGGTGTTTTCAGCACTCCACAGTGCGTTTGATATGTAGAACCAGCGATATCTGGGTTTTCGTGGGGTTTCAAGCTGAGATATGCATTTTTAACGATAATCTTGGTGAGACTTCTGTCCGAAATATGCTTAATCATCGAGATCGCTCGTTTCGACCTATTTAATGCGAGAAACACGTTATCTGGTGTTTTCACCACTCCACAGTTCGTTGGATATGCAGAACAGGAGATATCTTGGTTTTCGTGGGGTTTCAAGCTGAGATATGCATTTTCTGCGATAATCATGGTGAGACTTCTGTTAGACGTATGCAGAATCACCGAGATCGCACTTTTCGAGCTATTTAATGCGAGAAACACGTTATCTGGTGTTTTCACCACTCCACAGTGCGTTTGATATGCAGTACCAGCGAAATCATGGTTTTCGTGGCGTTTCATGCTGAGATATGCATTTTTTACGATAATCTTGGTGAGACTTCTGTCCGAAGTATGCAGAATCATCGAGATCGCTCTATTCGAGCTATTTAATGCAACAAACACGTTATTTGGTGTTTTCAGCACCCCACAGTATGTTTGATATGTAGAACCAGCGATATCTGGGTTTTCGTGGGGTTTCAAGCTGAGATATGCATTTTTTACGATAATTTTGGTGAGACTTCTGTCCGAAGTATGCTTAATCATCGAGATCGATCGTTTCGACCTATTTAATGCGAGAAACACGTTATCTGGTGATTTCACCACTCCACAGTTCGTTGGATATGCAGAACAGGAGATATCTTGGTTTTCGTGGGGTTTCTAGCAGAGATATGCATTTTCTGCGATAATCTTGGTGAGACTTCAGTCCGAAGGATGCAGAAACATCAAGAGCGCTCTTTTCGAGCTATTTAATGTGAGAAACACGTTTTCTGGGGTTTTCACCACACCACAGTTCGTTGGATGTGCAGAACCGGAGATATCTTGGTTTTCGTGGGGTTTCAAGCTGAGAAATGCATTTTCTGCGATAATCCTTGGGAGACCTCTGTCCGAAGTATGCAGAAACATCGAGATCGCTCTTTTCGACCTATTTAATGCGAGAAACGCGTTATCTGGGGTTTTCACCACTCCACAGTGCGTTTGATATGCAGAACCAGGGATATCTTGGTTTTTGTGGGGTTTCAAGCTGAGATGTGCATTGTTTACGATAATCATGGTGAGACTTCTGTTAGAAGTATGCAGAATCATCGAGATCGCACTTTTCGAGCTATTTAATGCTAGAAACACGTTATCTGGTGTTTTCACCACTCCACAGTGCGTTTGATATGCAGAACCAGGGATATCTTCGTTTTTGTGGGGTTTCAAGCTGAGATATGCATTTTTTACGATAATCATGGTGAGACTTCTGTCCGAAGTATGCAGAATCATCGAGATCGCACTTTTCGAGCTATTTAATGCGAGAAACACGTTATCTGGTGTTTTCAGCACTCCACAGTGCGTTTGATATGTAGAACCAGCGATATCTGGGTTTTCGTGGGGTTTCAAGCTGAGATATGCATTTTTTACGATAATTTTGGTGAGACTTCTGTCCGAAGTATGCTTAATCATCGAGATCGATCGTTTCGACCTATTTAATGCGAGAAACACGTTATCTGGTGATTTCACCACTCCACAGTTCGTTGGATATGCAGAACAGGAGATATCTTGGTTTTCGTGGGGTTTCAAGCTGAGATATGCATTTTCTGCGATAATCTTTGGGAGACCTCTGTCCGAAGTATGCAGAAACATCGAGATCGCTCTTTTCGACCTCTTTAATGCGAGAAACGCGTTATCTGGGGTTTTCACCACTCCACAGTGCGTTTGATATGCAGAACCAGGGATATCTTGGTTTTTGTGGGGTTTCAAGCTGAGATATGCATTTTTTACGATAATCATGGTGAAACTTCTGTTAGAAGTATGCAGAATCATCGAGATCGCACTTTTCGAGCTATTTAATGCTAGAAACACGTTATCTGGTGTTTTCACCACTCCACAGTGCGTTTGATATGCAGAACCAGGGATATCTTGGTTTTTGTGGGGTTTCAAGCTGAGATATGCATTTTTTACGATAATCATGGTGAGACTACTGTCCGAAGTATGCAGAATCATCGAGATCGCACTTTTCGAGCTATTTAATGCGAGAAACACGTTATCTGGTGTTTTCAGCACTCCACAGTGCGTTTGATACGTAGAACCAGCGATATCTGGGCTTTCGTGGGGTTTCAAGCTGAGATATGCATTTTCTGCGATAATCTTGGTGAGACTTCTGTCCGAAGTGTGCAGAATCATCGAGATCGCTCTTTTCGAGCTATTTAATGCGAGAAACACGTTTTCTGGGGTTTTCACCACTCCACAGTTCGTTGGATATGCAGAACAGGAGATATCTTGGTTTTCGTGGGGTTTCTAGCAGAGATATGCATTTTCTGCGATAATCATGGTGAGACTTCTGTCCGAAGTATGCAGAATCATCGAGATCGCACTTTTCGAGCTATTTAATGCGAGAAACACGTTATCTGGTGTTTTCACCACTCCACAGTTCGTTGGATATGCAGAACAGGAGATATCTTGGTTTTCGTGGGGTTTCTAGCAGTGATATGCATTTTCTGCGATAATCATGGTGAGACTTCTGTTAGAAGTATGCAGAATCATCGAGATCGCACTTTTCGAGCTATTCAATGCTAGAAACACGTTATCTGGTGTTTTCACCACTCCACAGTGCGTTTGATATGCAGAACCAGGGATATCTTGGTTTTTGTGGGGTTTCAAGCTGAGATATGCATTTTTTACGATAATCATGGTGAGACTTCTGTCCGAAGTATGCAGAATCATCGAGATCGCACTTTTCGAGCTATTTAATGCGAGAAACACGTTATCTGGTGTTTTCAGCACTCCACAGTGCGTTTGATACGTAGAACCAGCGATATCTGGGCTTTCGTGGGGTTTCCAGCTGAGATATGTATTTTCTGCGATAATCTTGGTGAGACTTCTGTCCGAAGTGTGCAGAATCATCGAGATCGCTCTTTTCGAGCTATTTAATGCGAGAAACACGTTTTCTGGGGTTTTCACCACACCACAGTTCGTTGGATATGCAGAACAGGTGATATCTTGGTTTTCGAGGGTTTTCAAGCTGAGATATGCATTTTCTGCGATAATCTTGGTGAGACTTCTGTCCGAAGTACGCAGAAACATCAAGAGCGCTCTTTTCGAGCTATTTAATGCTAGAAACACGTTATCTGGTGTTTTCACCACTCCACAGTGCGTTTGATATGCAGAACCAGGGATATCTTGGTTTTTGTGGGGTTTCAAGCTGAGATATGCATTTTTTACGATAATCATGGTGAGACTTCTGTCCGAAGTATGCAGAATCATCGAGATCGCACTTTTCGAGCTATTTAATGCGAGAAACACGTTATCTGGTGTTTTCAGCACTCCACAGTGCGTTTGATACGTAGAACCAGCGATATCTGGGCTTTCGTGGGGTTTCAAGCTGAGATATGCATTTTCTGCGATAATCTTGGTGAGACTTCTGTCGGAAGTACGCAGAAACATCAAGAGCGCTCTTTTCGAGCTATTTAATGCGAGAAACACGTTTTCTGGGGTTTTCACCACACCACAGATCGTTGGATGTGCAGAACCGGAGATATCTTGGTTTTCGTGGGGTTTCAAGCTGAGATATGCATCTTCTGCGATAATCTTGGTGTGACATCTGTCCGAAGTATGCAGAAACATCGAGATCGCTCTTTTCGACCTATTTAATGCGAGAAACACGTTATCTGGTGTTTTCACCTCTCCACAGTTCGTTGGATATGCAGAACAGGTGATATCTTGGTTTTCGAGGGTTTTCAAGCTGAGATATGCATTTTCTGCGATAATCTTGGTGAGACTTCTGTCCGAAGTACGCAGAAACATCAAGAGCGCTCTTTTCGAGCTATTTAATGCGAGAAACACGTTTTCTGGGGTTTTCACCACACCACAGATCGTTGGATGTGCAGAACCGGAGATATCTTGGTTTTCGTGGGGTTTCAAGCTGAGATATGCATCTTCTGCGATAATCTTGGTGTGACATCTGTCCGAAGTATGCAGAAACATCGAGATCGCTCTTTTCGACCTATTTAATGCGAGAAACACGTTATCTGGTGTTTTCACCACTCCACAGTTCGTTGGATATGCAGAACAGGAGATATCTTGGTTTTCGTGGGGTTTCTAGCAGTGATATGCATTTTCTGCGATAATCATGGTGAGACTTCTGTTAGAAGTATGCAGAATCATCGAGATCGCACTTTTCGAGCTATTTAATGCGAGAAACACGTTATCTGGTGTTTTCACCACTCCACAGTGCGTATGATATGCAGAACCGGCGATATCTTGCTTTTCGTGGGGTTTCAAGCTGACATATGCATTATCTGCTATAATCTTGGTGAGACTTCTGTCCGAAGTGTGCAGAATCATCGAGATCGCTCGTTTCGAGCTATTTTATGCGAGAAACACGTTATCTGGTGTTTTCACCACTCCACAGTTCGTTTGATATGCAGAACCGGCGATATCTTGGTTTTCGGGGGGTGTCAAGCTGAGATATGCATTTTCTGCGATAATCTTGGTGAGACTTCTGTCCGAAGTATGCAGAATCATCGCGATCGCTCGTTTCGAGCTATTTAATGCGAGAAACACGTTATCTGGTGTTTTCACCACTCCACAGTGCGTATGATATGCAGAACCGACGATATCTTGGTTGTCGTGGGGTTTCAAGCTCAGATATGCATTTTTTACGATAATCATGGTGAGACTTCTGTCCGAAGTATGCAGAATCATCGAGATCGCACTTTTCGAGCTATTTAATGCGAGAAACACGTTATCTGGTGTTTTCAGCACTCCACAGTGCGTTTGATATGTAGAACCAGCGATATCTGGGTTTTCGTGGGGTTTCAAGCTGAGATATGCATTTTTTACGATAATTTTGGTGAGACTTCTGTCCGAAGTATGCTTAATCATCGAGATCGATCGTTTCGACCTATTTAATGCGAGAAACACGTTATCTGGTGATTTCACCACTCCACAGTTCGTTGGATATGCAGAACAGGAGATATCTTGGTTTTCGTGAGGTTTCTAGCAGAGATATGCATTTTCTGCGATAATCTTGGTGAGACTTCAGTCCGAAGGATGCAGAATCATCGAGATCGCTCTTTTCGAGCTATTTAATGCGAGAAACACGTTTTCTGGGGTTTTCACCACTCCACAGTTCGTTGGATATGCAGAACAGGAGATATCTTGGTTTTCGTGGGGTTTCTAGCAGAGATATGCATTTTCTGCGATAATCATGGTGAGACTTCTGTCCGAAGTATGCAGAATCATCGAGATCGCACTTTTCGAGCTATTTAATGCGAGAAACACGTTATCTGGTGTTTTCACCACTCCACAGTTCGTTGGATATGCAGAACAGGAGATATCTTGGTTTTCGTGGGGTTTCTAGCAGTGATATGCATTTTCTGCGATAATCATGGTGAGACTTCTGTTAGAAGTATGCAGAATCATCGAGATCGCACTTTTCGAGCTATTCAATGCTAGAAACACGTTATCTGGTGTTTTCACCACTCCACAGTGCGTTTGATATGCAGAACCAGGGATATCTTGGTTTTTGTGGGGTTTCAAGCTGAGATATGCATTTTTTACGATAATCATGGTGAGACTTCTGTCCGAAGTATGCAGAATCATCGAGATCGCACTTTTCGAGCTATTTAATGCGAGAAACACGTTATCTGGTGTTTTCAGCACTCCACAGTGCGTTTGATACGTAGAACCAGCGATATCTGGGCTTTCGTGGGGTTTCCAGCTGAGATATGTATTTTCTGCGATAATCTTGGTGAGACTTCTGTCCGAAGTGTGCAGAATCATCGAGATCGCTCTTTTCGAGCTATTTAATGCGAGAAACACGTTTTCTGGGGTTTTCACCACACCACAGTTCGTTGGATATGCAGAACAGGTGATATCTTGGTTTTCGAGGGTTTTCAAGCTGAGATATGCATTTTCTGCGATAATCTTGGTGAGACTTCTGTCCGAAGTACGCAGAAACATCAAGAGCGCTCTTTTCGAGCTATTTAATGCTAGAAACACGTTATCTGGTGTTTTCACCACTCCACAGTGCGTTTGATATGCAGAACCAGGGATATCTTGGTTTTTGTGGGGTTTCAAGCTGAGATATGCATTTTTTACGATAATCATGGTGAGACTTCTGTCCGAAGTATGCAGAATCATCGAGATCGCACTTTTCGAGCTATTTAATGCGAGAAACACGTTATCTGGTGTTTTCAGCACTCCACAGTGCGTTTGATACGTAGAACCAGCGATATCTGGGCTTTCGTGGGGTTTCAAGCTGAGATATGCATTTTCTGCGATAATCTTGGTGAGACTTCTGTCGGAAGTACGCAGAAACATCAAGAGCGCTCTTTTCGAGCTATTTAATGCGAGAAACACGTTTTCTGGGGTTTTCACCACACCACAGATCGTTGGATGTGCAGAACCGGAGATATCTTGGTTTTCGTGGGGTTTCAAGCTGAGATATGCATCTTCTGCGATAATCTTGGTGTGACATCTGTCCGAAGTATGCAGAAACATCGAGATCGCTCTTTTCGACCTATTTAATGCGAGAAACACGTTATCTGGTGTTTTCACCACTCCACAGTTCGTTGGATATGCAGAACAGGTGATATCTTGGTTTTCGAGGGTTTTCAAGCTGAGATATGCATTTTCTGCGATAATCTTGGTGAGACTTCTGTCCGAAGTACGCAGAAACATCAAGAGCGCTCTTTTCGAGCTATTTAATGCGAGAAACACGTTTTCTGGGGTTTTCACCACACCACAGATCGTTGGATGTGCAGAACCGGAGATATCTTGGTTTTCGTGGGGTTTCAAGCTGAGATATGCATCTTCTGCGATAATCTTGGTGTGACATCTGTCCGAAGTATGCAGAAACATCGAGATCGCTCTTTTCGACCTATTTAATGCGAGAAACACGTTATCTGGTGTTTTCACCACTCCACAGTTCGTTGGATATGCAGAACAGGAGATATCTTGGTTTTCGTGGGGTTTCTAGCAGTGATATGCATTTTCTGCGATAATCATGGTGAGACTTCTGTTGGAAGTATGCAGAATCATCGAGATCGCACTTTTCGAGCTATTTAATGCGAGAAACACGTTATCTGGTGTTTTCACCACTCCACAGTGCGTATGATATGCAGAACCGGCGATATCTTGCTTTTCGTGGGGTTTCAAGCTGACATATGCATTATCTGCTATAATCTTGGTGAGACTTCTGTCCGAAGTGTGCAGAATCATCGAGATCGCTCGTTTCGAGCTATTTTATGCGAGAAACACGTTATCTGGTGTTTTCACCACTCCACAGTTCGTTTGATATGCAGAACCGGCGATATCTTGGTTTTCGGGGGGTGTCAAGCTGAGATATGCATTTTCTGCGATAATCTTGGTGAGACTTCTGTCCGAAGTATGCAGAATCATCGCGATCGCTCGTTTCGAGCTATTTAATGCGAGAAACACGTTATCTGGTGTTTTCACCACTCCACAGTGCGTATGATATGCAGAACCGACGATATCTTGGTTGTCGTGGGGTTTCAAGCTCAGATATGCATTTTTTACGATAATCATGGTGAGACTTCTGTCCGAAGTATGCAGAATCATCGAGATCGCACTTTTCGAGCTATTTAATGCGAGAAACACGTTATCTGGTGTTTTCAGCACTCCACAGTGCGTTTGATATGTAGAACCAGCGATATCTGGGTTTTCGTGGGGTTTCAAGCTGAGATATGCATTTTTTACGATAATTTTGGTGAGACTTCTGTCCGAAGTATGCTTAATCATCGAGATCGATCGTTTCGACCTATTTAATGCGAGAAACACGTTATCTGGTGATTTCACCACTCCACAGTTCGTTGGATATGCAGAACAGGAGATATCTTGGTTTTCGTGAGGTTTCTAGCAGAGATATGCATTTTCTGCGATAATCTTGGTGAGACTTCAGTCCGAAGGATGCAGAAACATCAAGAGCGCTCTTTTCGAGCTATTTAATGTGAGAAACACGTTTTCTGGGGTTTTCACCACACCACAGTTCGTTGGATGTGCAGAACCGGAGATATCTTGGTTTTCGTGGGGTTTCAAGCTGAGATATGCATTTTCTGCGATAATCTTTGGGAGACCTCTGTCCGAAGTATGCAGAACCATCGAGATCGCTCTTTTCGACCTATTTAATGCGAGAAACGCGTTATCTGGGGTTTTCACCACTCCACAGTGCGTTTGATATGCAGAACCAGGGATATCTTGGTTTTTGTGGGGTTTCAAGCTGAGATATGCATTTTTTACGATAATCATGGTGAAACTTCTGTTAGAAGTATGCAGAATCATCGAGATCGCACTTTTCGAGCTATTTAATGCTAGAAACACGTTATCTGGTGTTTTCACCACTCCACAGTGCGTTTGATATGCAGAACCAGGGATATCTTGGTTTTTGTGGGGTTTCAAGCTGAGATATGCATTTTTTACGATAATCATGGTGAGACTTCTGTCCGAAGTATGCAGAATCATCGAGATCGCACTTTTCGAGCTATTTAATGCGAGAAACACGTTATCTGGTGTTTTCAGCACTCCACAGTGCGTTTGATACGTAGAACCAGCGATATCTGGGCTTTCGTGGGGTTTCAAGCTGAGATATGCATTTTCTGCGATAATCTTGGTGAGACTTCTGTCCGAAGTGTGCAGAATCATCGAGATCGCTCTTTTCGAGCTATTTAATGCGAGAAACACGTTTTCTGGGGTTTTCACCACTCCACAGTTCGTTGGATATGCAGAACAGGAGATATCTTGGTTTTCGTGGGGTTTCTAGCAGAGATATGCATTTTCTGCGATAATCATGGTGAGACTTCTGTCCGAAGTATGCAGAATCATCGAGATCGCACTTTTCGAGCTATTTAATGCGAGAAACACGTTATCTGGTGTTTTCACCACTCCACAGTTCGTTGGATATGCAGAACAGGAGATATCTTGGTTTTCGTGGGGTTTCTAGCAGTGATATGCATTTTCTGCGATAATCATGGTGAGACTTCTGTTAGAAGTATGCAGAATCATCGAGATCGCTCGTTTCGAGCTATTTAATGCGAGAAACACGTTATCTGGTGTTTTCACCACTCCACAGTGCGTTTGATACGTAGAACCAGCGATATCTGGGCTTTCGTGGGGTTTCAAGCTGAGATATGCATTTTCTGCGATAATCTTGGTGAGACTTCTGTCCGAAGTGTGCAGAATCATCGAGATCGCTCTTTTCGTGCTATTTAATGCGAGAAACACGTTTTCTGGGGTTTTCACCACACCACAGTTCGTTGGATATGCAGAACAGGTGATATCTTGGTTTTCGAGGGTTTTCAAGCTGAGATATGCATTTTCTGCGATAATCTTGGTGAGACTTCTGTCCGAAGTACGCAGAAACATCAAGAGCGCTCTTTTCGAGCTATTTAATGCGAGAAACACGTTTTCTGGGGTTTTCACCACACCACAGATCGTTGGATGTGCAGAACCGGAGATATCTTGGTTTTCGTGGGGTTTCAAGCTGAGATATGCATCTTCTGCGATAATCTTGGTGTGACATCTGTCCGAAGTATGCAGAAACATCGAGATCGCTCTTTTCGACCTATTTAATGCGAGAAACACGTTATCTGGTGTTTTCACCACTCCACAGTTCGTTGGATATGCAGAACAGGAGATATCTTGGTTTTCGTGGGGTTTCTAGCAGTGATATGCATTTTCTGCGATAATCATGGTGAGACTTCTGTTAGAAGTATGCAGAATCATCGAGATCGCACTTTTCGAGCTATTTAATGCGAGAAACACGTTATCTGGTGTTTTCACCACTCCACAGTGCGTATGATATGCAGAACCGGCGATATCTTGCTTTTCGTGGGGTTTCAAGCTGAGATATGCATTATCTGCTATAATCTTGGTGAGACTTCTGTCCGAAGTGTGCAGAATCATCGAGATCGCTCGTTTCGAGCTATTTTATGCGAGAAACACGTTATCTGGTGTTTTCACCACTCCACAGTTCGTTTGATATGCAGAACCGGCGATATCTTGGTTTTCGGGGGGTGTCAAGCTGAGATATGCATTTTCTGCGATAATCTTGGTGAGACTTCTGTCCGAAGTATGCAGAATCATCGCGATCGCTCGTTTCGAGCTATTTAATGCGAGAAACACGTTATCTGGTGTTTTCACCACTCCACAGTGCGTATTATATGCAGAACCGACGATATCTTGGTTGTCGTGGGGTTTCAAGCTCAGATATGCATTTTCAGCGATAATCTTGGTGAGACTTCTGTCCGAAGTATGCAGAGTCATCGAGATCGTATTTTTCGAGCTATTTAATGCGAGAAACACGTTTTCTGGGGTTTTCACCACTCCACAGTTCGTTGGATATGCAGAACAGGAGATATCTTGGTTTTCGTGGGGTTTCTAGCAGAGATATGCATTTTCTGCGATAATCACGGTGAGACTTCTGTCCGAAGTATGCAGAATCATCGAGATCGCACTTTTCGAGCTATTTAATGCGAGAAACACGTTATCTGGTGTTTTCACCACTCCACAGTTCGTTGGATATGCAGAACAGGAGATATCTTGGTTTTCGTGGGGTTTCTAGCAGTGATATGCATTTTCTGCGATAATCATGGTGAGACTTCTGTTAGAAGTATGCAGAATCATCGAGATCGCACTTTTCGAGCTATTTAATGCTAGAAACACGTTATCTGGTGTTTTCACCACTCCACAGTGCGTATGATATGCAGAACCGACGATATCTTGGTTTTCGTGGGGTTTCAAGCTCAGATATGCATTTTCTGCGATAATCTTGGTGAGACTTCTGTCCGAAGTATGCAGAATCATCTCGATCGCTCGTTTCGAGCTATTTAATGCCAGAAACACGTTATCTGGTGTTTTCACCACTCCACAGTTCGTTGGATATGCAGAACAGGAGATATCTTGGCTTTCGTGGGGTTTCAAGCTGAGATATGCATTTTCTGCGATAATCTTTGTGAGACCTCTGTCCGAAGCATGCAGAAAAATCGAGATCGCTCTTTTCGACCTATTTAATGCGAGAAACACGTTATCAGGTGTTTTCACCACTCCACAGTTCGTTGGATATGCAGAACAGGAGATATCTTGGCTTTCGTGGGGTTTCAAGCTGAGATATGCATTTTTTACGATAATCTTGGTGAGACTTCTGTCCGAAGAATGCAGAATCATCGAGATCGCTCTTTTCGAGCTATTTAATGCGAGAAACACGTTATCTGGTATTTTCACCACTCCACAGAGCGTTTGATATGCAGTACCAGCGATATCTTGGTTTTCGTGGGGTTTCAAGCTGAGATATGCATTTTCTGCGATAATCTTGGTGAGATTTCTGTCCGAAGTATGCAGAATCATCGAGATCGCACTTTTCGAGCTATTTAATGCGAGAAACACGTTATCTGGTGTTTTCACCACTCCAGAGTGCGTATGATACGCAGAACCGACGATATCTTGGTTTTCGTGGGGTTTCAAGCTCGGATATGCATTTTCTGCGATAACCCTGGTGAGACTTCTGTCCGAAGTATGCAGAATCATCGAGATCGCACTTTTCGAGCTATTTAATGCGAGAAACACGTCATCTGGTGTTTTCACCACTCCACAGAGCGTTTGATATGCAGAACCGGCGATATCTTGGTTTTTGTGGGGTTTCATGCTGAGATATGCATTTTTTACGATAAGCTTGGTGAGACTTCTGTCCGAAGTATGCTTAATCATCGAGATCGCTCTATTCGAGCTATTTAATGCGAGAAACACGTTATCTGTTGTTTTCAGCACTCCACAGTGCGTTTGATATGCAGAACCAGCGATATCTTCGTTTTCGTGGGGATTCAAGCTGAGATATGCAATTTCTGCGATAATCTTGGTGAGACTTCTGTCCGAAGTATGCTTAATCATCGAGATCGCTCGTTTCGAGCTGTTTAATGCGAGAAACACGTTACCTGGTGTCTCCAGCACTCCACAGTGCGTTTGATATGCAGAACCGGTGATATCTTGGTTTTTGTGGGGTTTCAAGGTGAGATATGCATTTTTTACGATAATCTTAGTGAGACTTCTGTCCGAAGTATGCTTAATCATCGAGATCGCTCTATTCGAGCTATTAATGCGATAAACACGTTATCGGGTGTGTTCAGCACTCCACAGTGCGTTTGATATGCAGAACCAGCGATATCTTGGTTTTCGTGGGGTTTCAAGCTGAGATATGCAATTACTGCGATAATCTTGGTGAGACTTCTGTCCGAAGTATGCTTAATCATCGAGATCGCTCGTTTCGAGCTGTTTAATGCGAGAAACACGTTATCTGGTGTTTTCTCCACTCCACAGTGCGTATGATATGCAGAACCGACGATATCTTGGTTTTCGTGTGGTTTCAAGCTCAGATATGCATTTTCTGCGATAATCTTGGCGAGACTTCTATCCGAAGTATGCAGAGTCATCGAGATCGTATTTTTCGAGCTATTTAATGCGAGAAACACGTTTTCTGGGGTTTTCACCACTCCACAGTTCGTTGGATATGCAGAACAGGAGATATCTTGGTTTTCGTGCGGTTTCTAGCAGAGATATGCATTTTCTGCGATAATCATGGTGAGACTTCTGTCCGAAGTATGCAGAATCATCGAGATCGCACTTTTCGAGCTATTTAATGCGAGAAACACGTTATCTGGTGTTTTCAGCACTCCACAGTGCGTTTGATATGCAGAACCAGCGATATCTTGGTTTTCGTGGGGTTTCAAGCTGAGATATGCAATTACTGCGATAATCTTGGTGAGACTTCTGTCCGAAGTATGCTTAATCATCGAGATCGCTCGTTTCGAGCTGTTTAATGCGAGAAACACGTTATCTGGTGTTTTCACCACTCCACAGTGCGTATGATATGCAGAACCGACGATATCTTGGTTTTCGTGTGGTTTCAAGCTCAGATATGCATTTTCTGCGATAATCTTGGCGAGACTTCTATCCGAAGTATGCAGAGTCATCGAGATCGTATTTTTCGAGCTATTTAATGCGAGAAACACGTTTTCTGGGGTTTTCACCACTCCACAGTTCGTTGGATATGCAGAACAGGAGATATCTTGGTTTTCGTGCGGTTTCTAGCAGAGATATGCATTTTCTGCGATAATCATGGTGAGACTTCTGTCCGAAGTATGCAGAATCATCGAGATCGCACTTTTCGAGCTATTTAATGCGAGAAACACGTTATCTGGTGTTTTCACCACTCCACAGTTCGTTGGATATGCAGAACAGGAGATATCTTGGTTTTCGTGGGGTTTCTAGCAGTGATATGCATTTTCTGCGATAATCATGGTGAGACTTCTGTTAGAAGTATGCAGAATCATCGAGATCGCACTTTTCGAGCTATTTAATGCGAGAAACACGTTATCTGGTGTTTTCACCACTCCACAGTGCGTATGATATGCAGAACCGGCGATATCTTGCTTTTCGTGGGGTTTCAAGCTGAGATATGCATTATCTGCGATAATCTTGGTGAGACTTCTGTCCGAAGTGTGCAGAATCATCGAGATCGCTCGTTTCGAGCTATTTTATGCGAGAAACACGTTATCTGGTGTTTTCACGACTCCACAGTTCGTTGGATATGCAGAACAGGAGATAACTTGGTTTTCGTGGGGTTTCTAGCAGTGATATGCAATTTCTGCGATAATCATGGTGAGACTTCTGTCCGAAGTATGCAGAATCATCGCGATCGCTCGTTTCGAGCTATTTAATGCGAGAAACACGTTATCTGGTGTTTTCACCACTCCACAGTGCGTTGGATATGCAGAACCGGAGATATTTTGGTTTTCGTCGGGTTTCAAGCTGAGATATGCATTTTCTACGATAAGCTTGGTGAGACATCTCTCCGAAGTATGCAGAAAAATCGAGATCGCTCTTTTCGACCTATTTAATGCGAGAAACACGTTATCTGGTGTTTCCAGCACTCCACAGTGCGTTTGATACTTAGAACCAGCGATATCAGGGTTTTCGTGGGGTTTCAAGCTGAGATATGCATTTTCTGCGATAATCTTGGTGAGACTTCTGTCCGAAGTATGCAGAATCATCGAGATCGCACTTTTCGAGCAATTTAATGCGAGAACACGTTATCTGGTGTTTTCACCACTCCACAGTGCGTATGATATGCAGAACCGACGATATCTTGGTTTTCGTGGGGTTTCAAGCTCAGATATGCATTTTCTGCGATAATCTTGGTGAGACTTCTGTCCGAAGTATGCAGAATCATCGAGATCGCACTTTTCGAGCTATTTAATGCGAGCAACACGTTATCTGGTGTTTTCACTACTCCACAGTGCGTTTGATATGCAGAACCGGTGATATCTTGGTTTTTGTGGGGTTTCAAGCTGAGATATGCATTTTTTACGATAATCTTAGTGAGACTTCTGTCCGAAGTATGCTTAATCATCGAGATCGCTCTATTCGAACTATTTAATGCGAGAAACACGTTATCTGGTGTTTCCAGCACTCCACAGTGCGTTTGATACGTAGAACCAGCGATATCAGGGTTTTCGTGGGGTTTCAAGCTGAGATATGCATTTTCTGCGATAATCTTGGTGAGACTTCTGTCCGAAGAGTGCAGAATCATCGAGATCGCACTTTTCGAGCTACTTAATGCGAGAAAGACGTTTTCTGGGGTTTTCACCACTCCACAGTTCGTTGGATATGCAGAACAGGAGATATCTTGGTTTTCGTGGGGTTTCTAGCAGAGATATGCATTTTCTGCGATAATCATGGTGAGACTTCTGTCCGAAGTATGCAGAATCATCGAGATCGCACTTTTCGAGCTATTTAATGCGAGAAACACGTTATCTGGTGTTTTCACCACTCCACAGTTCGTTGGATATGCAGAACAGGAGATATCTTGGTTTTCGTGGGGTTTCTAGCAGTGATATGCATTTTCTGCGATAATCATGGTGAGACTTCTGTTAGAAGTATGCAGAATCATCGAGATCGCACTTTTCGAGCTACTTAATGCGAGAAACACGTTATCTGGTGTTTTCAGCACTCCACAGTGCGTATGATATGCAGAACCGACGATATCTTGGTTTTCGTGGGGTTTCAAGCTCAGATATGCATTTTCTGCGATAACCCTGGTGAGACTTCTGTCCGAAGTATGCAGAATCATCGAGATCGCACTTTTCGAGCTATTTAATGCGAGAAACACGTTATCTGGTGTTTTCACCACTCCACAGTGCGTTTGATATGCAGAACCGGCGATATCTTGGTTTTTGTGGGGTTTCATGCTGAGATATGCATTTTTTACGATAAGCTTGGTGAGACTTCTGTCCGAAGTATGCTTAATCATCGAGATCGCTCTATTCGAGCTATTTAATGCGAGAAACACGTTATCTGTTGTTTTCAGCACTCCACAGTGCGTTTGATATGCAGAACCAGCGATATCTTCGTTTTCGTGGGGATTCAAGCTGAGATATGCAATTTCTGCGATAACCCTGGTGAGACTTCTGTCCGAAGTATGCAGAATCATCGAGATCGCACTTTTCGAGCTATTTAATGCGAGAAACACGTTATCTGGTGTTTTCACCACTCCACAGTGCGTTTGATATGCAGAACCGGCGATATCTTGGTTTTTGTGGGGTTTCATGCTGAGATATGCATTTTTTACGATAAGCTTGGTGAGACTTCTGTCCGAAGTATGCTTAATCATCGAGATCGCTCTATTCGAGCTATTTAATGCGAGAAACACGTTATCTGTTGTTTTCAGCACTCCACAGTGCGTTTGATATGCAGAACCAGCGATATCTTCGTTTTCGTGGGGATTCAAGCTGAGATATGCAATTTCTGCGATAATCTTGGTGAGACTTCTGTCCGAAGTATGCTTAATCATCGAGATCGCTCGTTTCGAGCTGTTGAATGCGAGAAACACGTTATCTGGTGTCTCCAGCACTCCACAGTGCGTTTGATATGCAGAACCGGTGATATCTTGGTTTTTGTGGGGTTTCAAGCTGAGATATGCATTTTTTACGATAATCTTAGTGAGACTTCTGTCCGAAGTATGCTTAATCATCGAGATCGCTCTATTCGAGCTATTTAATGCGATAAACACGTTATCGGGTGTGTTCAGCACTCCACAGTGCGTTTGATATGCAGAACCAGCGATATCTTGGTTTTCGTGGGGTTTCAAGCTGAGATATGCAATTACTGCGATAATCTTGGTGAGACTTCTGTCCGAAGTATGCTTAATCATCGAGATCGCTCGTTTCGAGCTGTTTAATGCGAGAAACACGTTATCTGGTGTTTTCACCACTCCACAGTGCGTATGATATGCAGAACCGACGATATCTTGGTTTTCGTGTGGTTTCAAGCTCAGATATGCATTTTCTGCGATAATCTTGGCGAGACTTCTATCCGAAGTATGCAGAGTCATCGAGATCGTATTTTTCGAGCTATTTAATGCGAGAAACACGTTTTCTGGGGTTTTCACCACTCCACAGTTCGTTGGATTTGCATAACAGTAGATATCTTGGTTTTCGTGCGGTTTCTAGCAGAGATATGCATTTTCTGCGATAATCATGGTGAGACTTCTGTCCGAAGTATGCAGAATCATCGAGATCGCACTTTTCGAGCTATTTAATGCGAGAAACACGTTATCTGGTGTTTTCAGCACTCCACAGTGCGTTTGATATGCAGAACCAGCGATATCTTGGTTTTCGTGGGGTTTCAAGCTGAGATATGCAATTACTGCGATAATCTTGGTGAGACTTCTGTCCGAAGTATGCTTAATCATCGAGATCGCTCGTTTCGAGCTGTTTAATGCGAGAAACACGTTATCTGGTGTTTTCACCACTCCACAGTGCGTATGATATGCAGAACCGACGATATCTTGGTTTTCGTGTGGTTTCAAGCTCAGATATGCATTTTCTGCGATAATCTTGGCGAGACTTCTATCCGAAGTATGCAGAGTCATCGAGATCGTATTTTTCGAGCTATTTATTGCGAGAAACACGTTTTCTGGGGTTTTCACCACTCCACAGTTCGTTGGATATGCAGAACAGGAGATATCTTGGTTTTCGTGCGGTTTCTAGCAGTGATATGCATTTTCTGCGATAATCATGGTGAGACTTCTGTTAGAAGTATGCAGAATCATCGAGATCGCACTTTTCGAGCTATTTAATGCGAGAAACACGTTATCTGGTGTTTTCACCACTCCACAGTGCGTTTGATATGCAGAACCGGCGATATCTTGCTTTTCGTGGGGTTTCAAGCTGAGATATGCATTATCTGCGATAATCTTGGTGAGACTTCTGTCCGAAGTGTGCAGAATCATCGAGATCGCTCGTTTCGAGCTATTTTATGCGAGAAACACGTTATCTGGTGTTTTCACCACTCCACAGTTCGTTTGATATGTAGAACCGGCGACATCTTGGTTTTCGTGGGGTTTCAAGCTGAGATATGCATTTTCTGCGATAATCTTGGTGAGACTTCTGTCCGAAGTGTGCAGAATCATCGAGATCGCTCGTTGCGAGCTATTTAATGCGAGAAACACGTTATCTGGTGTTTTCACCACTCCACAGTGCGTATGATATGCAGAACCGACGATATCTTGGTTTTCGTGGGGTTTCAAGCTCAGATATGCATTTTCAGCGATAATCTTGGTGAGACTTCTGTCCGAAGTATGCAGAATCATCGAGATCGCACTTTTCGAGCTATTTAATGCGAGCAACACGTTATCTGGTGTTTTCACCACTCCACAGTGCGTTTGATATGCAGAACCGGTGATATCTTGGTTTTTGTGGGGTTTCAAGCTGAGATATGCATTTTTTACGATAATCTTAGTGAGACTTCTGTCCGAAGTATGCTTAATCATCGAGATCGCTCTATTCGAGCTATTTAATGCGAGAAACACGTTATCTGGTGTTTCCAGCACTCCACAGTGCGTTTGATACGTAGAACCAGCGATATCAGGGTTTTCGTGGGGTTTCAAGCTGAGATATGCATTTTCTGCGATAATCTTGGTGAGACTTCTGTCCGAAGTGTGCAGAATCATCGAGATCGCTCGTTGCGAGCTATTTAATGCGAGAAACACGTTATCTGGTGTTTTCACCACTCCACAGTGCGTATGATATGCAGAACCGACGATATCTTGGTTTTCGTGGGGTTTCAAGCTCAGATATGCATTTTCAGCGATAATCTTGGTGAGACTTCTGTCCGAAGTATGCAGAATCATCGAGATCGCACTTTTCGAGCTATTTAATGCGAGCAACACGTTATCTGGTGTTTTCACCACTCCACAGTGCGTTTGATATGCAGAACCGGTGATATCTTGGTTTTTGTGGGGTTTCAAGCTGAGATATGCATTTTTTACGATAATCTTAGTGAGACTTCTGTCCGAAGTATGCTTAATCATCGAGATCGCTCTATTCGAGCTATTTAATGCGAGAAACACGTTATCGGGTGTTTTCAGCACTCCACAGTGCGTTTGATATGCAGAACCAGCGATATCTTGGTTTTCGTGTGGTTTCAAGCTCAGATATGCATTTTCTGCGATAATCTTGGCGAGACTTCTATCCGAAGTATGCAGAGTCATCGAGATCGTATTTTTCGAGCTATTTAATGCGAGAAACACGTTTTCTGGGGTTTTCACCACTCCATAGTTATTTGGATATGCAGAACAGGAGATATCTTGGTTTTCGTGGGGTTTCTAGCAGAGATATGCATTTTCTGCGATAATCATGGTGAGACTTCTGTCCGAAGTATGCAGAATCATCGAGATCGCACTTTTCGAGCTATTTAATGCGAGAAACACGTTATCTGGTTTTTTCACCACTCCACAGTGCGTATGATATGCAGAACCGGCGATATCTTGCTTTTCGTGGGGTTTCAAGCTGAGATATGCATTATCTGCGATAATCTTGGTGAGACTTCTGTCCGAAGTGTGCAGAATCATCGAGATCGCTCGTTTCGTGCTATTTTATGCGAGAAACACGTTATCTGGTGTTTTCAGCACACCACAGTGCGTATGATATGCAGAACCGACGATATCTTGGTTTTCGTGGGGTTTCAAGCTCAGATATGCATTTTCTGCGATAATCTTGGTGAGACTTCTGTCCGAAGTGTGCAGAATCATCGAGATCGCTCGTTGCGAGCTATTTAATGCGAGAAACACGTTATCTGGTGTTTTCACCACTCCACAGTCCGTATGATATGCAGAACCGACGATATCTTGGTTTTCCTGGGGTTTCAAGCTCAGATATGCATTTTCAGCGATAATCTTGGTGAGACTTCTGTCCGAAGTATGCAGAATCATCGAGATCGCACTTTTCGAGCTATTTAATGCGAGCAACACGTTATCTGGTGTTTTCACCACTCCACAGTGCGTTGGATATGCAGAACCGGAGATATTTTGGTTTTCGTCGGGTTTCAAGCTGAGATATGCATTTTCTACGATAAGCTTGGTGAGACATCTCTCCGAAGTATGCAGAAAAATCGAGATCGCTCTTTTCGACCTATTTAATGCGAGAAACACGTTATCTGGTGTTTCCAGCACTCCACAGTGCGTTTGATACGTAGAACCAGCGATATCAGGGTTTTCGTGGGGTTTCAAGCTGAGATATGCATTTTCTGCGATAATCTTGGTGAGACTTCTGTCCGAAGTATGCAGAATCAACGAGATCGCACTTTTCGAGCTATTTAATGCGAGAACACGTTATCTGGTGTTTTCACCACTCCACAGTGCGTATGATATGCAGAACCGACGATATCTTGGTTTTCGTGGGGTTTCAAGCTCAGATATGCATTTTCAGCGATAATCTTGGTGAGACTTCAGTCCGAAGTGTGCAGAATCATCGAGATCGCTCGTTTCGTGCAATTTTATGCGAGAAACACGTTATCTGGTGTTTTCACTACTCCACAGTGCGTTTGATATGCAGAACCGGTGATATCTTGGTTTTTGTGGGGTTTCAAGCTGAGATATGCATTTTTTACGATAATCTTAGTGAGACTTCTGTCCGAAGTATGCTTAATCATCGAGATCGCTCTATTCGAGCTATTTAATGCGAGAAACACGTTATCGGGTGTTTTCAGCACTCCACAGTGCGTTTGATATGCAGAACCAGCGATATCTTGGTTTTCGTGGGGTATCAAGCTGAGATATGCAATTACTGCGATAATCTTGGTGAGACTTCTGTCCGAAGTATGCTTAATCATCGAGATCGCTCGTTTCGAGCTGTTTAATGCGAGAAACACGTTATCTGGTATTTTCACCACTCCACAGTGCGTATGATATGCAGAACCGACGATATCTTGGTTTTCGTGTGGTTTCAAGCTCAGATATGCATTTTCTGCGATAATCTTGGCGAGACTTCTATCCGAAGTATGCTGAGTCATCGAGATCGTATTTTTCGAGCTATTTAATGCGAGAAAGACGTTTTCTGGGGTTTTCACCACTCCACAGTTCGTTGGATATGCAGAACAGGAGATATCTTGGTTTTCGTGGGGTTTCTAGCAGAGATATGCATTTTCTGCGATAATCATGGTGAGACTTCTGTCCGAAGTATGCAGAATCATCGAGATCGCACTTTTCGAGCTACTTAATGCGAGAAACACGTTATCTGGTGTTTTCACCACTCCACAATTCGTTGGATATGCAGAACAGGAGATATCTTGGTTTTCGTGGGGTTTCTAGCAGTGATATGCATTTTCTGCGATAATCATGGTGAGACTTCTGTTAGAAGTATGCAGAATCATCGAGATCGCACTTTTCGAGCTACTTAATGCGAGAAACACGTTATCTGGTGTTTTCAGCACTCCACAGTGCGTATGATATGCAGAACCGACGATATCTTGGTTTTCGTGGGGTTTCAAGCTCAGATATGCATTTTCTGCGATAATCTCGGTGAGACTTCTGTCCGAAGTATGCAGAATCATCGCGATCGCTCGTTTCGAGCTATTTAATGCGAGAAACACGTTATCTGGTGTTTTCACCACTCCACAGTGCGTTGGATATGCAGAACCGGAGATATTTTGGTTTTCGTCGGGTTTCAAGCTGAGATATGCATTTTCCACGATAAGCTTGGTGAGACATCTCTCCGAAGTATGCAAAAACATCGAGAGCACTCTTTTCGAGCTATTTAATGCGAGAAACACGTTATTTGGTGTTTTCACCACTCCACAGTTCGTTTGATATGCAGAACCGGCGATATCTTGGTTTTCGTGTGGTTTCAAGCTGAGATATGCATTTTCTGCGATAATCTTGGTGAAACTTCTGTCCGAAGTATGCTTAATCATCGAGATCGCTCGTTTCGAGCTATTTAATGCGAGAAACACGTTATCTGGTGGTTTCACCACTCCACAGTTCGTTGGATATGCAGAACAGGAGATATCTTGGTTTTCGTGGGGTTTCTAGCAGAGATATGCATTTTCTGCGATAATCTTGGTGAGACTTCAGTCCGAAGGGTGCAGAAACATCAAGAGCGCTCTCTTCGAGCTATTTAATGTGAGAAACACGTTTTCTGGGGTTTTCTCCACACCACAGTTCGTTGGATGTGCAGAACCGACGATATCTTGGTTTTCGTGGGGTTTCAAGCTCAGATATGCATTTTCAGCGATAATCTTGGTCAGACTTCTGTCCGAAGTATGCAGAATCATCGAGATCGCACTTTTCGAGCTATTTAATGCGAGCAACACGTTATCTGGTGTTTTCACCACTCCACAGTGCGTTTGATATGCAGAACCGGTGATATCTTGGTTTTTGTGGGGTTTCAAGCTGAGATATGCATTTTTTACGTTAATCTTAGTGAGACTTCTGTCCGAAGTATGCTTAATCATCGAGATCGCTCGTTTCGAGCTATTTAATGCGAGATACACGTTATCTGGTGTTTTCACCACTCCACAGTTCGTTGGATATGCAGAACAGGAGATATCTTGGTTTTCGTGGGGTTTCTAGCAGAGAAATGCATTTTCTGCGATAATCTGGGTGAGACTTCAGTCCGAAGGATGCAGAAACATCAAGAGCGCTCTTTTCGAGCTATTTAATGTGAGAAACACGTTATCTGGGGTTTTCACCACTCCACAGTGCGTTTGATATGCAGAACCAGGGATATCTTGGTTTTCGTGGGGTTTCAAGCTGAGATATGCAATTACTGCGATAATCTAGGTGAGACTTCTGTCCGAAGTATGCTTAATCATCGAGATCGCTCGTTTCGAGCTATTTAATGCGAGATACACGTTATCTGGTGTTTTCACCACTCCACAGTTCGTTGGATGTGCAGAACCGGAGATATCTTGGTTTTCGTGGGGTTTCAAGCTGAGATATGCATTTTCTGCGATAATCTTTGTGAGACCTCTGTTCGAAGCATGCAGAAAAATCGAGATCCCTCTTTTCGACCTATTTAATGCGAGAAACACGTTATCAGGTGTTTTCACCACTCCACAGTGCGTTTGATATGCAGAACCAGGGATATCTTGGTTTTCGTGGGGTTTCAAGCTGAGATATGCATTTTCTGCGATTATCTTGGTGAGACCTCTGTCCGAAGTATGCAGAATCATCGAGATCGCACTTTTCGAGCTATTTAATGCGAGAAACACGTTATCTGGTGTTTTCACCACTCCACAGTTCGTTGGATATGCAGAACAGGAGATATCTTGGCTTTCGTGGGGTTTCAAGCTGAGATATGCATTTTTTACGATAATCTTGGTGAGACTTCTGTCCGAAGAATGCAGAATCATCGAGATCGCTCTTTTCGAGCTATTTAATGCGAGAAACACGTTATCTGGTATTTTCACCACTCCACAGAGCGTTTGATATGCAGTACCAGCGATATCTTGGTTTTCGTGGGGTTTCAAGCTGAGATATGCATTTTCTGCGATAATCTTGGTGAGATTTCTGTCCGAAGTATGCAGAATCATCGAGATCGCACTTTTCGAGCTATTTAATGCGAGAAACACGTTATCTGGTGTTTTCACCACTCCAGAGTGCGTATGATACGCAGAACCGACGATATCTTGGTTTTCGTGGGGTTTCAAGCTCGGATATGCATTTTCTGCGATAACCCTGGTGAGACTTCTGTCCGAAGTATGCAGAATCATCGAGATCGCACTTTTCGAGCTATTTAATGCGAGAAACACGTTATCTGGTGTTTTCACCACTCCACAGTGCGTTTGATATGCAGAACCGGCGATATCTTGGTTTTTGTGGGGTTTCATGCTGAGATATGCATTTTTTACGATAAGCTTGGTGAGACTTCTGTCCGAAGTATGCTTAATCATCGAGATCGCTCTATTCGAGCTATTTAATGCGAGAAACACGTTATCTGTTGTTTTCAGCACTCCACAGTGCGTTTGATATGCAGAACCAGCGATATCTTCGTTTTCGTGGGGATTCAAGCTGAGATATGCAATTTCTGCGATAATCTTGGTGAGACTTCTGTCCGAAGTATGCTTAATCATCGAGATCGCTCGTTTCGAGCTGTTTAATGCGAGAAACACGTTATCTGGTGTCTCCAGCACTCCACAGTGCGTTTGATATGCAGAACCGGTGATATCTTGGTTTTTGTGGGGTTTCAAGCTGAGATATGCATTTTTTACGATAATCTTAGTGAGACTTCTGTCCGAAGTATGCTTAATCATCGAGATCGCTCTATTCGAGCTATTTAATGCGAGAAACACGTTATCGGGTGTTTTCAGCACTCCACAGTGCGTTTGATATGCAGAACCGACGATATCTTGGTTTTCGTGGGGTTTCAAGCTCAGATATGCATTTTCTGCGATAATCGTTGTGAGACCTCTGTCCGAAGCATGCAGAAAAATCGAGATCGCTCTTTTCGACCTATTTAATGCGAGAAACAAATTATCTGGTGTTTTCACCACTCCACAGTGCGTTTGATATGCAGAACAAGGGATATCTTGGTTTTTGTGGGGTTTCAAGCTGAGATATGCATTTTTTACGATAATCATGGTGAGACTTCTGTCCGAAGTATGCAGAATCATCGAGATCGCTTTTTTCGAGCTATTTAATGCGAGAAACACGTTATCTGGTGTTTCCAGCACTCCACAGTGCGTTTGATACGTAGAACCAGCGATATCAGGGTTTTCGTGGGGTTTCAAGCTGAGATATGCATTTTCTGCGATAATCTTGGTGAGACGATATCTTCGGTATCGTTGTTGTTTCCAGCTGAGACATGCATTTTCAGTGATAATCTTCATGATTCTGCTGTTACAAGTGTGCAGAATCACCGAAATCGCTGTTTTCGTGCTATTGAATGCGAAAAACACGTTTTCTGGTGTTTTCAGCACTCCACAGTGCGTTTGATTTGCGGAAACTGCCATACCTTCGGTATCGTTGTTGTTTCCAGCTGAGATATGCATTATCAGTGATAATCTTCATGATTCTGCTGTTACAAGTGTGCAGAATCACCGAAATCTCTGTTTTCGCGCTATTCAATGCGAAAAACACGTTTTCTGGTGTTTTCAGCACTCCACAGTGCGTTTGATACGCGGAAACTACGATATCTTCGGTATCGTTGTTGTTTCCAGCTGAGATATGCATTTTCAGTGATAATCTTCATGATTCTGCTGTTACAAGTGTGCAGAATCACCGAAATCGCTGTTTTCGCGCTTTTGAATGCGAAAAACACGTTTTCTGGTGTTTTCAGCACTCCACAGTGCGTTTGATATGCGGAAACTGCGATATCTTCGGTATCGTTGGGTTTCCAGCTGAGATATGCATTTTCACTAATAATCTTCACGATTCTGCTGTTACAAGTGTGCAGAATCACCGAAATCGCTGTTTTCGTGCTATTCAATGCGAAAAACACGTGTTCTGGTGTTTTCAGCACTCCACAGTGCGTTTGATATGCGGAAACTGCGATATCTTCGGTATCGTTGGGTTTCCAGCTGAGATATGCATTTTCACTGATAATCTTCACGATTCTGCTGTTAAAAGTGTGCAGAATCACCGAAATCGCTATTTTCGTGCTTTTGAATGCGAAAAACACGTTTTCTGGTGTTTTCAGCACTCCACAGTGCGTTTGATATGCGGAAACAGCGATATCTTCGGTATCGTTGTTGTTTCCAGCTGAGATATGCACTTTCAGTGATAATCTTCACGATTGTGCTGTTACAAGTGTGCAGAATCACCGAAATCGCTGTTTTCGTGCTTTTGAATGCGAAAAACACGTGTTCTGGTGTTTTAAGCACTCCACAGTGCGTTTGATATGCGGAAACTGCGATATCTTCGGTATCGTTGGGTTTCCAGCTGAGATATGCATTTTCACTGATAATCTTCACGATTCTGCTGTTAAAAGTGTGCAGAATCACCGAAATCCCTATTTTCGTGCTTTTGAATGCGAAAAACACGTTTTCTGGTGTTTTCAGCACTCCACAGTGCGTTTGATATGCGGAAACAGCGATATCTTCGGTATCGTTGTTGTTTCCAGCTGAGATATGCACTTTCAGTGATAATCTTCACGATTCTGCTGTTACAAGTGTGCAGAATCACCGAAATCGCTGTTTTCGTGCTTTTGAATGCGAAAAACACGTTTTCTGGTGTTTTCAGCACTCCACAGTGCGTTTGATATGCGGAAACTGCCATATCTTCGGTATCGTTGTTGATTCCAGCTGAGACATGCCTTTTCAGTGATAATCTTCATGATTCTGCTGTTACAAGTGTGCAGAATCACCGAAATCGCTGTTTTCGCGCTTTTGAATGCGAAAAACACGTTTTCTGGTGTTTTCAGCACTCCACAGTGCGTTTGATATGCGGAAACTGCGATATCTTCGGTATCGTTGGGTTTCCAGCTGAGATAAGCATTTTCACTAATAATCTTCACGATTCTGCTGTTACAAGTGTGCAGAATCACCGAAATCGCTGTTTTCGTGCTATTCAATGCGAAAAACAAGTGTTCTGGTGTTTTCAGCACTCCACAGTGCGTTTGATATGCGGAAACTGCGATATCTTCGGTATCGTTGGGTTTCCAGCTGAGATATGCATTTTCACTGATAATCTTCACGATTCTGCTGTTAAAAGTGTGCAGAATCACCGAAATCGCTATTTTCGTGCTTTTGAATGCGAAAAACACGTTTTCTGGTGTTTTCAGCACTCCACAGTGCGTTTGATATGCGGAAACTGCGATATCTTCGGTATCGTTGGGTTTCCAGCTGAGATATGCATTTTCACTGATAATCTTCACGATTCTGCTGTTAAAAGTGTGCAGAATCACCGAAATCGCTATTTTCGTGCTTTTGAATGCGAAAAACACGTTTTCTGGTGTTTTCAGCACTCCACAGTGCGTTTGATATGCGGAAACTACGATATCTTCGGTATCGTTGTTGTTTCCAGCTGAGACATGCATTTTCAGTGATAATCTTCATGATTCTGCTGTTACAAGTGTGCAGAATCACCGAAATCGCTGTTTTCGTGCTATTGAATGCGAAAAACACGTTTTCTGGTGTTTTCAGCACTCCACAGTGCGTTTGATATGCGGAAACTGCCATACCTTCGGTATCGTTGTTGTTTCCAGCTGAGATATGCATTATCAGTGATAATCTTCATGATTCTGCTGTTACAAGTGAGCAGAATCACCGAAATCGCTGTTTACGCGCTATTCAATGCGAAAAACACGTTTTCTGGTGTTTTCAACACTCCACAGTGCGTTTGATATGCGGAAACTGCGATATCTTCGGTATCGTTGTTGTTTCCAGCTGAGATATGCACTTTCAGTGATAATCTTCACGATTCTGCTGTTACAAGTGTGCAGAATCACCGAAAACGCTGTTTACGTGCTTTTGAATGCGAAAAACACGTTTTCTGGTGTTTTCAACACTCCACAGTGCGTTTGATATGCGGAAACTGCGATATCTTCGGTATCGTTGTTGTTTCCAGCTGAGATATGCACTTTCAGTGATAATCTTCACGATTCTGCTGTTACAAGTGTGCAGAATCACCGAAAGTGCTGTTTTCGTGCTTTTGAATGCGAAAAACACGTTTTCTGGTGTTTTCAGCAGTCCACAGTGCGTTTGATATGCGGAAACTACGATATCTTCGGTATCGTTGGGTTTCCAGCTGAGATATGCATTTTCACTGATAATCTTCACGATTCTGCTGTTACAAGTGTGCAGAATCACCGAGATTGCTGTTTTCGTGCTATTGAATGCGAAAAACACGTTTCCTGGTGTTTTCAGCACTCCACAGTGCGTTTGATATGCGGAAACTGCCATATCTTCGGTATCGTTGTTGATTCCAGCTGAGACATGCATTTTCAGTTATAATCTTCATGATTCTGCTGTTACAAGTGTGCAGAATCACCGAAATCGCTGTTTTCGCGCTTTTGAATGCGAAAAACACGTTTTCTGGTGTTTTCAGCACTCCACAGTGCGTGTGATATGCGGAAACTGCGATATCTTCGGTATCGTTGGGTTTCCAGCTGAGATATGCATTTTCACTAATAATCTTCACGATTCTGCTGTTACAAGTGTGCAGAATCACCGAAATCGCTGTTTTCGTGCTATTCAATGCGAAAAACACGTGTTCTGGTGTTTTCAGCACTCCACAGTGCGTTTGATATGCGGAAACTGCGATATCTTCGGTATCGTTGGGTTTCCAGCTGAGATATGCATTTTCACTGATAATCTTCACGATTCTGCTGTTAAAAGTGTGCAGAATCACCGAAATCGCTATTTTCGTGCTTTTGAATGCGAAAAACACGTTTTCTGGTGTTTTCAGCACTCCACAGTGCGTTTGATATGCGGAAACAGCGATATCTTCGGTATCGTTGTTGTTTCCAGCTGAGATATGCACTTTCAGTGATAATCTTCACGATTCTGCTGTTACAAGTGTGCAGAATCACCGAAATCGCTGTTTTCGTGCTTTTGAATGCGAAAAACACGTGTTCTGGTGTTTTAAGCACTCCACAGTGCGTTTGATATGCGGAAACTGCGATATCTTCGGTATCGTTGGGTTTCCAGCTGAGATATGCATTTTCACTGATAATCTTCACGATTCTGCTGTTAAAAGTGTGCAGAATCACCGAAATCGCTATTTTCGTGCTTTTGAATGCGAAAAACACGTTTTCTGGTGTTTTCAGCACTCCACAGTGCGTTTGATATGCGGAAACAGCGATATCTTCGGTATCGTTGTTGTTTCCAGCTGAGATATGCACTTTCAGTGATAATCTTCACGATTCTGCTGTTACAAGTGTGCAGAATCACCGAAATCGCTGTTTTCGTGCTTTTGAATGCGAAAAACACGTTTTCTGGTGTTTTCAGCACTCCACAGTGCGTTTGATATGCGGAAACTGCCATATCTTCGGTATCGTTGTTGATTCCAGCTGAGACATGCATTTTCAGTGATAATCTTCATGATTCTGCTGTTACAAGTGTGCAGAATCACCGAAATCGCTGTTTTCGCGCTTTTGAATGCGAAAAACACGTTTTCTGGTGTTTTCAGCACTCCACAGTGCGTTTGATATGCGGAAACTGCGATATCTTCGGTATCGCTGGGTTTCCAGCTGAGATATGCATTTTCACTGCTAATCTTCACGATTCTGCTGTTAAAAGTGTGCAGAATCACCGAAATCGCTATTTTCGTGCTTTTGAATGCGAAAAACACGTTTTCTGGTGTTTTCAGCACTCCACAGTGCGTTTGATATGCGGAAACAGCGATATCTTCGGTATCGTTGTTGTTTCCAGCTGAGATATGCACTTTCAGTGATAATCTTCACGATTCTGCTGTTACAAGTGTGCAGAATCACCGAAATCGCTGTTTTCGTGCTTTTGAATGCGAAAAACACGTGTTCTGGTGTTTTAAGCACTCCACAGTGCGTTTGATATGCGGAAACTGCGATATCTTCGGTATCGTTGGGTTTCCAGCTGAGATATGCATTTTCACTGATAATCTTCACGATTCTGCTGTTAAAAGTGTGCAGAATCACCGAAATCGCTATTTTCGTGCTTTTGAATGCGAAAAACACGTTTTCTGGTGTTTTCAGCACTCCACAGTGCGTTTGATATGCGGAAACAGCGATATCTTCGGTATCGTTGTTGTTTCCAGCTGAGATATGCACTTTCAGTGATAATCTTCACGATTCTGCTGTTACAAGTGTGCAGAATCACCGAAATCGCTGTTTTCGTGCTTTTGAATGCGAAAAACACGTTTTCTGGTGTTTTCAGCACTCCACAGTGCGTTTGATATGCGGAAACTGCCATATCTTCGGTATCGTTGTTGATTCCAGCTGAGACATGCATTTTCAGTGATAATCTTCATGATTCTGCTGTTACAAGTGTGCAGAATCACCGAAATCGCTGTTTTCGCGCTTTTGAATGCGAAAAACACGTTTTCTGGTGTTTTCAGCACTCCACAGTGCGTTTGATATGCGGAAACTGCGATATCTTCGGTATCGTTGTTGTTTCCAGCTGAGATATGCACTTTCAGTGATAATCTTCACGATTCTGCTGTTACAAGTGTGCAGAATCACCGAAATCGCTGTTTTCGTGCTTTTGAATGCGAAAAACACGTTTTCTGGTGTTTTCAGCACTCCACAGTGCGTTTGATATGTGGAAACTGCGATATCTTCGGTATCGTTGTTGTTTCCAGCTGAGATATGCACTTTCAGTGATAATCTTCACGATTCTGCTGTTACAAGTGTGCAGAATCACCGAAATCGCTGTTTTCGTGCTTTTGAATGCTAAAAACACGTTTTCTGGTGTTTTCAGCACTCCACAGTGCGTTTGATATGCGGAAACTACGATATCTTCGGTATCGTTGTTGTTTCCAGCTGATATATGCATTTTCAGTGATAATCTTCATGATTCTGCTGTTACAAGTGTGCAAAATCACCGAAATCGCTGTTTTCGTGCTTTTGAATGCGAAAAACACGTTTTCTGGAGTTTTCAGCACTCCACAGTGCGTTTGATATGCGGAAACTGCCATACCTTCGGTATCGTTGTTGTTTCCAGCTGAGATATGCACTTTCAGTGATAATCTTCATGATTCTGCTGTTACAAGTGTGCAGAATCACCGAAATCGCTGTTTTCGTGCTTTTGAATGCGAAAAACACGTTTTCTGGTGTTTTCAGCACTCCACAGTGCGTTTGATATGCGGAAACTACGATATCTTCGGTATCGTTGTTGTTTCCAGCTGATACATGCATTTTCAGTGATAATCTTCATGATTCTGCTGTTACAAGTGTGCAGAATCACCGAAATCGCTGTTTTCGTGCTATTGAATGCGAAAAACACGTTTTCTGGTGTTTTCAGCACTCCACAGTGCGTTTGATATGCGGAAACTGCCATATCTTCGGTATCGTTGTTGTTTCCAGCTGAGATATGCATTGTCAGTGATAATCTTCATGAATCTGCTGTTACAAGTGTGTAGAATCACCGAAATCGCTGTTCTCGCGCTATTCAATGCGAAAAACACGTTTTCTGGTGTTTTCAGCACTCCACAGTGCGTTTGATATGCGGAAAGTGCCATATCTTCGGTATCGCTGTTGTTTCCAGCTGAGATATGCATTTTCAGTGATAATCTTCATGATTCTGCTGTTACAAGTGTGGAGAATCACCGAAATCGCTGTTTTCGTGCTTTTGAATGCGAAAAACACGTTTTCTGGTGTTTTCAGCACTCCACAGTGCGTTTGATATGTGGAAACTGCGATATCTTCGGTATCGTTGTTGTTTCCAGCTGAGATATGCACTTTCAGTGATAATCTTCACGATTCTGCTGTTACAAGTGTGCAGAATCACCGAAATCGCTGTTTTCGCGCTATTCAATGCGAAAAACACGTTTTCTGGTGTTTTCAGCACTCCACAGTGCGTTTGATATGCGGAAACTGCCATATCTTCGGTATCGTTGTTGTTTCCAGCTGAGATATGCATTATCAGTGATAATCTTCATGAATCTGCTGTTACAAGTGTGCAGAATCACCGAAATCGCTGTTCTCGCGCTATTCAATGCGAAAAACACGTTTTCTGGTGTTTTCAGCACTCCACAGTGCGTTTGATATGCGGAAACTACGATATCTTCGGTATCGTTGTTGTTTCCAGCTGAGATATGCATTTTCAGTGATTATCTTCATGATTCTGCTGTTACAAGTGTGCAGAATCACCGAAATCGCTGTTTTCGTGCTTTTGAATGCGAAAAACACGTTTTCTGGTGTTTTCAACACTCCACAGTGCGTTTGATATGCGGAAACTGCGATATCTTCGGTATCGCTGTTTTTTCCAGCTGAGATATGCACTTTCAGTGATAATCTTCACGATTCTGCTGTTACAAGTGTGCAGAATCACCGAAATCGCTGTTTTCGTGCTTTTGAATGCGAAAAACACGTTTTCTGGTGTTTTCAGCACTCCACAGTGCGTTTGATATGCGGAAACTACGATATCTTCGGTATCGTTGTTGTTTCCAGCAGAGATATGCATTTTCAGTGATAATCTTCATGATTCTGCTGTTACAAGTGTGCAGAATCACCGAAATCGCTGTTTTCGCGCTATTCAATGCGAAAAACACGTTTTCTGGTGTTTTCAGCACTCCACAGTGCGTTTGATATGCGGAAACTGCGATATCTTCGGTATCGTTGTTGTTTCCAGCTGAGATATGCACTTTCAGTGATAATCTTCACGATTCTGCTGTTACAAGTGTGCAGAATCACCGAAATCGCTGTTTTCGTGCTTTTTAATGCGAAAAACACGTTTTCTGGTGTTTTCAGCACTCCACAGTGCGTTTGATATGCGGAAACTACGATATCTTCGGTATCGTTGTTGTTTCCAGCTGAGATATGCACTTTCAGTGATAATCTTCACGATTCTGCTGTTACAAGTGTGCCGAATCGCCGAAATCGCTGTTTTCGTGCTTTTGAATGCGAAAAACACGTTTTCTGGTGTTTTCAGCACTCCACAGTGCGTTTGATATGTGGAAACTGCGATATCTTCGGTATCGTTGTTGTTTCCAGCTGAGATATGCACTTTCAGTGATAATCTTCACGATTCTGCTGTTACAAGTGTGCAGAATCACCGAAATCGCTGTTTTCGCGCTATTCAATGCGAAAAACACGTTTTCTGGTGTTTTCAGCACTCCACAGTGCGTTTGATATGCGGAAACTGCCATATCTTCGGTATCGTTGTTGTTTCCAGCTGAGATATGCATTATCAGTGATAATCTTCATGAATCTGCTGTTACAAGTGTGCAGAATCACCGAAATCGCTGTTCTCGCGCTATTCAATGCGAAAAACACGTTTTCTGGTGTTTTCAGCACTCCACAGTGCGTTTGATATGCGGAAACTGCCATATCTTCGGTATCGTTGTTGTTTCCAGCTGAGATATGCATTTTCAGTGATAATCTTCATGATTCTGCTGTTACAAGTGTGCAGAATCACCGAAATCGCTGTTTTCGCGCTATTCAATGCGAAAAACACGTTTTCTGGTGTTTTCAGCACTCCACAGTGCGTTTGATATGCGGAAACTGCCATATCTTCGGTATCGTTGTTGTTTCCAGCTGAGATATGCATTTTCAGTGATAATCTTCATGATTCTGCTGTTACAAGTGTGGAGAATCACCGAAATCGCTGTTTTCGTGCTTTTGAATGCGAAAAACACGTTTTCTGGTGTTTTCAGCACTCCACAGTGCGTTTGATATGTGGAAACTGCGATATCTTCGGTATCGTTGTTGTTTCCAGCTGAGATATGCACTTTCAGTGATAATCTTCACGATTCTGCTGTTACAAGTGTGCAGAATCACCGAAATCGCTGTTTTCGTGCTATTGAATGCGAAAAACACGTTTTCTGGTGTTTTCAGCACTCCACAGTGCGTTTGATATGCGGAAACTGCGATATCTTCGGTATCGTTGTTGTTTCCATCTGAGATATGCACTTTCAGTGATAATCTTCATGATTCTGCTGTTACAAGTGTGCAGAATCACCGAAATCGCTGTTTTCGTGCTTTTGAATGCGAAAAACACGTTTTCTGGTGTTTTCAGCACTCCACAGTGCGTTTGATATGCGGAAACTGCGATATCTTCGGTATCGTTGTTGTTTCCAGCTGAGATATGCACTTTCAGTGATAATCTTCATGATTCTGCTGTTACAAGTGTGCAGAATCACCGAAATCGCTGTTTTCGTGCTTTTGAATGCGAAAAACACGTTTTCTGGTGTTTTCAGCACTCCACAGTGCGTTTGATATGCGGAAACTGCCATATCTTCGGTATCGTTGTTGTTTCCAGCTGAGATATGCATTTTCCGTGATAATCTTCATGATTCTGCTGTTACAAGTGTGCAGAATCACCGAAATCGCTGTTTTCGCGCTATTCAATGCGAAAAACACGTTTTCTGGTGTTTTCAGCACTCCACAGTGCGTTTGATATGCGGAAACTGCCATATCTTCGGTATCGTTGTTGTTTCCAGCTGAGATATGCATTTTCAGTGATAATCTTCATGATTCTGCTGTTACAAGTGTGGAGAATCACCGAAATCGCTGTTTTCGTGCTTTTGAATGCGAAAAACACGTTTTCTGGTGTTTTCAGCACTGCACAGTGCGTTTGATATGTGGAAACTGCGATATCTTCGGTATCGTTGTTGTTTCCAGCTGAGATATGCACTTTCAGTGATAATCTTCACGATTCTGCTGTAACAAGTGTGCAGAATCACCGAAATCGCTGTTTTCGCGCTATTCAATGCGAAAAACACGTTTTCTGGTGTTTTCAGCACTCCACAGTGCGTTTGATATGCGGAAACTGCGATATCTTCGGTATCGTTGTTGTTTCCAGCTGAGATATGCACTTTCAGTGATAATCTTCATGATTCTGCTGTTACAAGTGTGCAGAATCACCGAAATCGCTGTTTTCGTGCTTTTGAATGCGAAAAACACGTTTTCTGGTGTTTTCAGCACTCCACAGTGCGTTTGATATGCGGAAACTGCGATATCTTCGGTATCGTTGTTGTTTCCAGCTGAGATATGCACTTTCAGTGATAATCTTCATGATTCTGCTGTTACAAGTGTGCAGAATCACCGAAATCGCTGTTTTCGTGCTTTTGAATGCGAAAAACACGTTTTCTGGTGTTTTCAGCACTCCACAGTGCGTTTGATATGCGGAAACTACGATATCTTCGGTATCGTTGTTGTTTCCAGCTGATACATGCATTTTCAGTGATAATCTTCATGATTCTGCTGTTACAAGTGTGGAGAATCACCGAAATCGCTGTTTTCGCGCTATTCAATGCGAAAAACACGTTTTCTGGTGTTTTCAGCACTCCACAGTGCGTTTGATATGCGGAAACTGCCATATCTTCGGTATCGTTGTTGTTTCCAGCTGAGATATGCATTTTCAGTGATAATCTTCATGATTCTGCTGTTACAAGTGTGGAGAATCACCGAAATCGCTGTTTTCGTGCTTTTGAATGCGAAAAACACGTTTTCTGGTGTTTTCAGCACTCCACAGTGCGTTTGATATGTGGAAACTGCGATATCTTCGGTATCGTTGTTGTTTCCAGCTGAGATATGCACTTTCAGTGATAATCTTCACGATTCTGCTGTTACAAGTGTGCAGAATCACCGAAATCGCTGTTTTCGCGCTATTCAATGCGAAAAACACGTTTTCTGGTGTTTTCAGCACTCCACAGTGCGTTTGATATGCGGAAACTGCGATATCTTCGGTATCGTTGTTGTTTCCAGCTGAGATATGCACTTTCAGTGATAATCTTCATGATTCTGCTGTTACAAGTGTGCAGAATCACCGAAATCGCTGTTTTCGTGCTTTTGAATGCGAAAAACACGTTTTCTGGTGTTTTCAGCACTCCACAGTGCGTTTGATATGTGGAAACTGCGATATCTTCGGTATCGTTGTTGTTTCCAGCTGAGATATGCACTTTCAGTGATAATCTTCACGATTCTGCTGTTACGAGTGTGCAGAATCACCGAAATCGCTGTTTTCGTGCTTTTGAATGCGAAAAACACGTTTTCTGGTGTTTTCAGCACTCCACAGTGCGTTTGATATGCGGAAACTGCCATATCTTCGGTATCGTTGTTGTTTCCAGCTGAGATATGCATTGTCAGTGATAATCTTCATGAATCTGCTGTTACAAGTGTGTAGAATCACCGAAATCGCTGTTCTCGCGCTATTCAATGCGAAAAACACGTTTTCTGGTGTTTTCAGCACTCCACAGTGCGTTTGATATGCGGAAAGTGCCATATCTTCGGTATCGCTGTTGTTTCCAGCTGAGATATGCATTTTCAGTGATAATCTTCATGATTCTGCTGTTACAAGTGTGGAGAATCACCGAAATCGCTGTTTTCGTGCTTTTGAATGCTAAAAACACGTTTTCTGGTGTTTTCAGCACTCCACAGTGCGTTTGATATGTGGAAACTGCGATATCTTCGGTATCGTTGTTGTTTCCAGCTGAGATATGCACTTTCAGTGATAATCTTCACGATTCTGCTGTTACAAGTGTGCAGAATCACCGAAATCGCTGTTTTCGCGCTATTCAATGCGAAAAACACGTTTTCTGGTGTTTTCAGCACTCCACAGTGCGTTTGATATGCGGAAACTGCCATATCTTCGGTATCGTTGTTGTTTCCAGCTGAGATATGCATTATCAGTGATAATCTTCATGAATCTGCTGTTACAAGTGTGCAGAAACACCGAAATCGCTGTTCTCGCGCTATTCAATGCGAAAAACACGTTTTCTGGTGTTTTCAGCACTCCACAGTGCGTTTGATATGCGGAAACTGCCATATCTTCGGTATCGTTGTTGTTTCCAGCTGAGATATGCATTTTCAGTGATAATCTTCATGATTCTGCTGTTACAAGTGTGCAGAATCACCGAAATCGCTGTTTTCGCGCTATTCAATGCGAAAAACACGTTTTCTGGTGTTTTCAGCACTCCACAGTGCGTTTGATATGCGGAAACTGCCATATCTTCGGTATCGTTGTTGTTTCCAGCTGAGATATGCATTTTCAGTGATAATCTTCATGATTCTGCTGTTACAAGTGTGGAGAATCACCGAAATCGCTGTTTTCGTGCTTTTGAATGCGAAAAACACGTTTTCTGGTGTTTTCAGCACTCCACAGTGCGTTTGATATGTGGAAACTGCGATATCTTCGGTATCGTTGTTGTTTCCAGCTGAGATATGCACTTTCAGTGATAATCTTCACGATTCTGCTGTAACAAGTGTGCAGAATCACCGAAATCGCTGTTTTCGCGCTATTCAATGCGAAAAACACGTTTTCTGGTGTTTTCAGCACTCCACAGTGCGTCTGATATGCGGAAACTGCGATATCTTCGGTATCGTTGTTGTTTCCAGCTGAGATATGCACTTTCAGTGATAATCTTCATGATTCTGCTGTTACAAGTGTGCAGAATCACCGAAATCGCTGTTTTCGTGCTTTTGAATGCGAAAAACACGTTTTCTGGTGTTTTCAGCACTCCACAGTGCGTTTGATATGCGGAAACTGCGATATCTTCGGTATCGTTGTTGTTTCCAGCTGAGATATGCACTTTCAGTGATAATCTTCATGATTCTGCTGTTACAAGTGTGCAGAATCACCGAAATCGCTGTTTTCGTGCTTTTGAATGCGAAAAACACGTTTTCTGGTGTTTTCAGCACTCCACAGTGGGTTTGATATGCGGAAACTACGATATCTTCGGTATCGTTGTTGTTTCCACCTGATACATGCATTTTCAGTGATAATCTTCATGATTCTGCTGTTACAAGTGTGGAGAATCACCGAAATCGCTGTTTTCGCGCTATTCAATGCGAAAAACACGTTTTCTGGTGTTTTCAGCACTCCACAGTGCGTTTGATATGCGGAAACTGCCATATCTTCGGTATCGTTGTTGTTTTCAGCTGAGATATGCATTTTCAGTGATAATCTTCATGATTCTGCTGTTACAAGTGTGGAGAATCACCGAAATCGCTGTTTTCGTGCTTTTGAATGCGAAAAACACGTTTTCTGGTGTTTTCAGCACTCCACAGTGCGTTTGATATGTGGAAACTGCGATATCTTCGGTATCGTTGTTGTTTCCAGCTGAGATATGCACTTTCAGTGATAATCTTCACGATTCTGCTGTTACAAGTGTGCAGAATCACCGAAATCGCTGTTTTCGCGCTATGCAATGCGAAAAACACGTTTTCTGGTGTTTTCAGCACTCCACAGTGCGTTTGATATGCGGAAACTGCGATATCTTCGGTATCGTTGTTGTTTCCAGCTGAGATATGCATTTTCAGTGATAATCTTCATGATTCTGCTGTTACAAGTGTGCAGAATCACCGAAATCGCTGTTTTCGTGCTTTTGAATGCGAAAAACACGTTTTCTGGTGTTTTCAGCACTCCACAGTGCGTTTGATATGCGGAAACTACGATATCTTCGGTATCGTTGTTGTTTCCAGCTGATACATGCATTTTCAGTGATAATCTTCATGATTCTGCTGTTACAAGTGTGCAGAATCACCGAAATCGCTGTTTTCGTGCTATTGAATGCGAAAAACACGTTTTCTGGTGTTTTCAGCACTCCACAGTGCGTTTGATATGCGGAAACTGCCATATCTTCGGTATCGTTGTTGTTTCCAGCTGAGATATGCATTATCAGTGATAATCTTCATGAATCTGCTGTTACAAGTGTGCAGAATCACCGAAATCGCTGTTTTCGCGCTATACAATGCGAAAAACACGTTTTCTGGTGTTTTCAGCACTCCACAGTGCGTTTGATATGCGGAAACTGCCATATCTTCGGTATCGTTGTTGTTTCCAGCTGAGATATGCATTTTCAGTGATAATCTTCATGATTCCGCTGTTACAAGTGTGGAGAATCACCGAAATCGCTGTTTTCGTGCTTTTGAATGCGAAAAACACGTTTTCTGGTGTTTTCAGCACTCCACAGTGCGTTTGATATGTGGAAACTGCGATATCTTCGGTATCGTTGTTGTTTCCAGCTGAGATATGCACTTTCAGTGATAATCTTCACGATTCTGCTGTTACGAGTGTGCAGAATCACCGAAATCGCTGTTTTCGTGCTTTTGAATGCTAAAAACACGTTTTCTGGTGTTTTCAGCACTCCACAGTGCGTTTGATATGTGGAAACTGCGATATCTTCGGTATCGTTGTTGTTTCCAGCTGAGATATGCACTTTCAGTGATAATCTTCACGATTCTGCTGTTACGAGTGTGCAGAATCACCGAAATCGCTGTTTTCGTGCTTTTGAATGCTAAAAACACGTTTTCTGGTGTTTTCAGCACTCCACAGTGCGTTTGATATGCGGAAACTGCGATATCTTCGGTATCGTTGTTGTTTCCAGCTGAGATATGCACTTTCAGTGATAATCTTCACGATTCTGCTGTTACGAGTGTGCAGAATCACCGAAATCGCTGTTTTCGTGCTTTTGAATGCTAAAAACACGTTTTCTGGTGTTTTCAGCACTCCACAGTGCGTTTGATATGCGGAAACTGCGATATCTTCGGTATCGTTGTTGTTTCCAGCTGAGATATGCACTTTCAGTGATAATCTTCATGATTCTGCTGTTACAAGTGTGCAGAATCACCGAAATCGCTGTTTTCGTGCTTTTGAATGCGAAATCACGTTTTCTGGTGTTTTCAGCACTCGACAGTGCGTTTGATATGCGGAAACTGCGATATCTTCGGTATCGTTGTTGTTTCCAGCTGAGATATGCACTTTCAGTGATAATCTTCACGATTCTGCTGTTACAAGTGTGCAGAATCACCGAAATCGCTGTTTTCGTGCTATTGAATGCGAAAAACACGTTTTCTGGTGTTTTCAGCACTCCACAGTGCGTTTGATATGCGGAAACTGCCATACCTTCGGTATCGTTGTTGTTTCCTGCTGAGATATGCATTATCAGTGATAATCATCATGATTCTGCTGTTACAAGTGTGCAGAATCACCGAAATCGCTGTTTTCGCGCTATTCAATGCGAAAAACAAGTTTTCTGGTGTTTTCAGCACTCCACAGTGCGTTTGATATGCGGAAACTGCCATTCCTTCGGTATCGTTGCTGTTTCCAGCTGAGATATGCATTTTCAGTGATAATCTTCATGATTCTGCTGTTACAAGTGTACAGAATCACCGAAATCGCTGTTTTCGCGCTATTCAATGCGAAAAACACGTTTTCTGGTGTTTTCAGCACTCCACAGTGCGTTTGATATGCGGAAACTACGATATCTTCGGTATCGTTGTTGTTTCCAGCTGATACATGCATTTTCAGTGATAATCTTCATGATTCTGCTGTTACAAGTGTGCAGAATCACCGAAATCGCTGTTTTCGTGCTATTGAATGCGAAAAACACGTTTTCTGGTGTTTTCAGCACTCCACAGTGCGTTTGGTATGCGGAAACTACGATATCTTCGGTATCGTTGTTGTTTCCAGCTGATACATGCATTTTGAGTGATAATCTTCATGATTCTGCTGTTACAAGTGTGCAGAATCACCGAAATCGCTGTTTTCGTGCTATTGAATGCGAAAAACACGTTTTCTGGTGTTTTCAGCACTCCACAGTGCGTTTGATATGCGGAAACTGCCATATCTTCGGTATCGTTGTTGTTTGCAGCTGAGATATGCATTATCAGTGTTAATCTTCATGAATCTGCTGTTACAAGTGTGCAGAATCACCGAAATCGCTGTTCTCGCGCTATTCAATGCGAAAAACACGTTTTCTGGTGTTTTCAGCACTCCACAGTGCGTTTGATATGCGGAAACTGCCATATCTTCGGTATCGTTGTTGTTTCCAGCTGAGATATGCATTTTCACTGATGATCTTCATGATTCTGCTGTTACAAGTGTGCAGAATCACCGAAATCGCTGTTTTCGTGCTTTTGAATGCGAAAAAGACGTTTTCTGGTGTTTTCAGCACTCCACAGTGCGTTTGATATGCGGAAACTGCGATATCTTCGGTATCGTTGTTGTTTCCAGCTGAGATATGCACTTTCAGTGATAATCTTCACGATTCTGCTGTTACAAGTGTGCAGAATCACCGAAATCGCTGTATTCGTGCTTTTGAATGCGAAAAACACGTTTTCTGGTGTTTTCAGCACTCCACAGTGCGTTTGATATGCGGAAACTGCCATATCTTCGGTATCGTTGTTGTTTCCAGCTGAGATATGCATTATCAGTGATAATCTTCATGATTCTGCTGTTACAAGTGTGCAGAATCAACGAAATCGCTGTTTTCGCGCTATTCAATGCGAAAAACACGTTTTCTGGTGTTTTCAGCACTCCACAGTGCGTTTGATACGCGGAAACTACGATATCTTCGGTATCGTTGTTGTTTCCAGCTGAGATATGCATTTTCAGTGATAATCTTCATGATTCTGCTGTTACAAGTGTGCAGAATCACCGAAATCGCTGTTTTCGTGCTTTTGAATGCGAAAAACACGTTTTCTGGTGTTTTCAGCACTCCACAGTGCGTTTGATATGCGGAAACTGCCATACCTTCGGTATCGTTGTTGTTTCCAGCTGAGATATGCATTATCAGTGATAATCATTATGATTCTGCTGTTACAAGTGTGCAGAATCACCGAAATCGCTGTTTTCGCGCTATTCAATGCGAAAAACAAGTTTTCTGGTGTTTTCAGCACTCCACAGTGCGTTTGATTTGCGGAAACTGCCATATCTTCGGTATCGTTGTTGTTTCCAGCTGAGATATGCATTATCAGTGATAATCTTCATGATTCTGCTGTTACAAGTGTGCAGAATCACCGAAATCGCTGTTTTCGCGCTATTCAATGCGAAAAACGCGATTTCTGGTGTTTTCAGCACTCCACAGTGCGTTTGATTTGCGGAAACTGCCATATCTTCGGTATCGTTGTTGTTTCCAGCTGAGATATGCATTTTCAGTGATAATCTTCATGATTCTGCTGTTACAAGTGTGGAGAATCACCGAAATCGCTGTTTTCGTGCTTTTGAATGCGAAAAACAGGTTTTCTGGTGTTTTCAGCACTCCACAGTGCGTTTGATATGCGGAAACTGCGATATCTTCGGTATCGTTGTTGTTTCCAGCTGAGATATGCATTTTCAGTGATAATCTTCATGATTCTGCTGTTACAAGTGTGCAAAATCACCGATATCGCTGTTTTCGTGCTTTTGAATGCGAAAAACACGTTTTCTGGAGTTTTCAGCACTCCACAGTGCGTTTGATATGCGGAAACTGCCATACCTTCGGTATCGTTGTTGTTTCCAGCTGAGATATGCATTTTCAGTGATAATCTTCATGATTCTGCTGTTACAAGTGTGCAGAATCACCGAAATCGCTGTTTTCGTGCTTTTGAATGCGAAAAACACGTTTTCTGGTGTTTTCAGCACTCCACAGTGCGTTTGATATGCGGAAACTGCGATATCTTCGGTATCGTTGTTGTTTCCAGCTGAGATATGCGCTTTCAGTGATAATCTTCATGATTCTGCTGTTACAAGTGTGCAGAATCACCGAAATCGCTGTTTTCGTGCTTTTGAATGCGAAAAACACGTTTTCTGGAGTTTTCAGCACTCCACAGTGCGTTTGATATGCGGAAACTACGATATCTTCGGTATCGTTGTTGTTTCCAGCTGAGACATGCATTTTCAGTGATAATCTTCATGATTCTGCTGTTACAAGTGTGCAGAATCACCGAAATCGCTGTTTTCGTGCTATTGAATGCGAAAAACACGTTTTCTGGTGTTTTCAGCACTCGACAGTGCGTTTGATATGCGGAAACTGCCATACCTTCGGTATCGTTGTTGTTTCCAGCTGAGATATGCATTATCAGTGATAATCTTCATGATTCTGCTGTTACAAGTGTGCAGAATCACCGAAATCGCTGTTTTCGCGCTATTCAACGCGAAAAACACGTTTTCTGGTGTTTTCAGCACTCCACAGTGCGTTTGATACGCGGAAACTACGATATCTTCGGTATCGTTGTTGTTTCCAGCTGAGATATGCACTTTCAGTGATAATCTTCACGATTCTGCTGTTACAAGTGTGCAGAATCACCGAAATCGCTGTTTTCGTGCTATTGAATGCGAAAAACACGTTTTCTGGTGATTTCAGCACTCCACAGTGCGTTTGATATGCGGAAACTGCCATATCTTCGGTATCGTTGTTGTTTCCAGCTGAGATATGCATTTTCAGTGATAATCTTCATGATTCTGCTGTTACAAGTGTGGAGAATCACCGAAATCGCTGTTTTCGTGCTATTGAATGCGAAAAACACGTTTTCTGGTGTTTTCAGCACTCCACAGTGCGTTTGATATGCGGAAACTGCCATACCTTCGGTATCGTTGTTGTTTCCAACTGAGATATGCATTATCAGTGATAATCATCATGATTCTGCTGTTACAAGTGTGCAGAATCACCGAAATCGCTGTTTTCGCGCTATTCAATGCGAAAAACACGTTTTCTGGTGTTTTCAGCACTCCACAGTGCGTTTGATATGCGGAAACTGCCATACCTTCGGTATCGTTGTTGTTTCCAGCTGAGATATGCATTTTCAGTGATAATCATCATGATTCTGCTGTTACAAGTGTGCAGAATCACCGAAATCGCTGTTTTCGCGCTATTCAATGCGAAAAACACGTTTTCTGGTGTTTTCAGCACTCCACAGTGCGTTTGATATGCGGAAACCGCCATACCTTCGGTATCGTTGTTGTTTCCAGCTGAGATATGCATTTTCAGTGATAATCTTCATGATTCTGCTGTTACAAGTGTGCAGAATCACTGAAATCGCTGTTTTCGTGCTTTTGAATGCGAATAACACGTTTTCTGGTGTTTTCAACACTCCACAGTGCGTTTGATATGCGGAAACTGCGATATCTTCGGTATCGTTGTTGTTTCCAGCTGAGATATGCACTTTCAGTGATAATCTTCACGATTCTGCTGTTACAAGTGTGCAGAATCACCGAAATCGCTGTTTTCGTGCTATTGAATGCGAAAAACACGTTTTCTGGTGTTTTCAGCACTCCACAGTGCGTTTGATATGCGGAAACTGCCATATCTTCGGTATCGTTGTTGTTTCCAGCTGAGATATGCATTTTCAGTGATAATCTTCATGATTCTGCTGTTAAAAGTGTGGAGAATCACCGAAATCGCTGTTTTCGTGCTATTGAATGCGAAAAACACGTTTTCTGGGGTTTTCAGCACTCCACAGTGCGTTTGATATGCGGCAACTGCCATACCTTCGGTATCGTTGTTGTTTCCAGCTGAGATATGCATTATCAGTGATAATCATCATGATTCTGCTGTTACAAGTGTGCAGAATCACCGAAATCGCTGTTTTCGCGCTATTCAATGCGAAAAACACGTTTTCTGGTGTTTTCAGCACTCCACAGTGCGTTTGATATGCGGAAACTGCCATACCTTCGGTATCGTTGTTGTTTCCAGCTGAGATATGCATTTTCAGTGATAATCTTCATGATTCTGCTGTTACAAGTGTGCAGAATCACCGAAATCGCTGTTTTCGTGCTATTGAATGCGAAAAACACGTTTTCTGGTGTTTTCAGCACTCCACAGTGCGTTTGAAACGCGGAAACTGCCATACCTTCGGTATCGTTGTTGTTTCCAGCTGAGATATGCATTATCAGTGATAATCATCATGATTCTGCTGTTACAAGTGTGCAGAATCACCGAAATCGCTGTTTTCGCGCTATTCAATGCGAAAAACACGTTTTCTGGTGTTTTCAGCACTCCACAGTGCGTTTGATATGCGGAAACTGCCATACCTTCGGTATCGTTGTTGTTTCCAGCTGAGATATGCACTTTCAGTGATAATCTTCACGATTCTGCTGTTACAAGTGTGCAGAATCACCGAAATCGCTGTTTTCGTGCTATTGAATGCGAAAAACACGTTTTCTGGTGTTTTCAGCACTCGACAGTGCGTTTGATATGCGGAAACTGCCATACCTTCGGTATCGTTGTTGTTTCCAGCTGAGATATGCATTATCAGTGATAATCTTCATGATTCTGCTGTTACAAGTGTGCAGAATCACCGAAATCGCTGTTTTCGCGCTATTCAATGCGAAAAACACGTTTTCTGGTGTTTTCTGCACTCCACAATGCGTTTGATACGCGGAAACTACGATATCTTCGGTATCGTTGTTGTTTCCAGCTGAGATATGCATTTTCAGTGATAATCTTCATGATTCTGCTGTTACAAGTGTGCAGAATCACCGAAATCGCTGTTTTCGTGCTTTTGAATGCGAATAACACGTTTTCTGGTGTTTTCAACACTCCACAGTGCGTTTGATATGCGGAAACTGCGATATCTTCGGTATCGTTGTTGTTTCCAGCTGAGATATGCACTTTCAGTGATAATCTTCACGATTCTGCTGTTACAAGTGTGCAGAATCACCGAAATCGCTGTTTTCGTGCTATTGAATGCGAAAAACACGTTTTCTGGTGTTTTCAGCACTCCACAGTGCGTTTGATATGCGGAAACTGCCATATCTTCGGTATCGTTGTTGTTTCCAGCTGAGATATGCATTTTCAGTGATAATCTTCATGATTCTGCTGTTACAAGTGTGGAGAATTACCGAAATCGCTGTTTTCGTGCTATTGAATGCGAAAAACACGTTTTCTGGTGTTTTCAGCACTCCACAGTGCGTTTGATATGCGGAAACTGCCATACCTTCGGTATCGTTGTTGTTTCCAGCTGAGATATGCATTATCAGTGATAATCATCATGATTCTGCTGTTACAAGTGTGCAGAATCACCGAAATCGCTGTTTTCGCGCTATTCAATGCGAAAAACACGTTTTCTGGTGTTTTCAGCACTCCACAGTGCGTTTGATATGCGGAAACTGCCATACCTTCGGTAGCGTTGTTGTTTCCAGCTGAGATATGCATTTTCAGTGATAATCATCATGATTCTGCTGTTACAAGTGTGCAGAATCACCGAAATCGCTGTTTTCGCGCTATTAAATGCGAAAAACACGTTTTCTGGTGTTTTCAGCACTCCACAGTGCGTTTGATATGCGGAAACTGCCATACCTTCGGTATCGTTGTTGTTTCCAGCTGAGATATGCATTTTCAGTGATAATCTTCATGATTCTGCTGTTACAAGTGTGCAGAATCACCGAAATCGCTGTTTTCGTGCTATTGAATGCGAAAAACACGTTTTCTGGTGTTTTCAGCACTCCACAGTGCGTTTGATACGCGGAAACTGCCATACCTTCGGTATCGTTGTTGTTTCCAGCTGAGATATGCATTATCAGTGATAATCTTCATGAATCTGCTGTTACAAGTGTGCAGAATCACCGAAATCGCTGTTCTCGCGCTATTCAATGCGAAAAACACGTTTTCTGGTGTTTTCAGCACTCCACAGTGCGTTTGATATGCGGAAACTGCCATATCTTCGGTATCGTTGTTGTTTCCAGCTGAGATATGCATTTTCACTGATGATCTTCATGATTCTGCTGTTACAAGTGTGCAGAATCACCGAAATCGCTGTTTTCGTGCTTTTGAATGCGAAAAAGACGTTTTCTGGTGTTGTCAGCACTCCACAGTGCGTTTGATATGCGGAAACTGCGATATCTTCGGTATCGTTGTTGTTTCCAGCTGAGATATGCACTTTCAGTGATAATCTTCACGATTCTGCTGTTACAAGTGTGCAGAATCACCGAAATCGCTGTATTCGTGCTTTTGAATGCGAAAAACACGTTTTCTGGTGTTTTCAGCACTCCATAGTGCGTTTGATATACGGAAACTACGATATCTTCGGTATCGTTGTTGCTTCCAGCTGAGATATGCATTTTCAGTGGTAATCTTCATGATTCTGCTGTTACAAGTGTGCAGAATCACCGAAATCGCTGTTTTCGTGCTATTGAATGCGAAAAACACGTTTTCTGGTGTTTTCAGCACTCCACAGTGCGTTTGATATCCGGAAACTGCCATACCTTCGGTATCGTTGTTGTTTCCAGCTGAGATATGCATTTTCAGTGATAATCATCATGATTCTGCTGTTACAAGTGTGCAGAATCACCGAAATCGCTGTTTTCGCGCTATTCAATGCGAAAAACACGTTTTCTGGTGTTTTCAGCACTCCACAGTGCGTTTGATATGCGGAAACTGCCATACCTTCGGTATCGTTGTTGTTTCCAGCTGAGATATGCATTTTCAGTGATAATCTTCATGATTCTGCTGTTACAAGTGTGCAGAATCACCGAAATCGCTGTTTTCGTGCTATTGAATGCGAAAAACACGTTTTCTGGTGTTTTCAGCACTCCACAGTGCGTTTGATACGCGGAAACTGCCATACCTTCGGTATCGTTGTTGTTTCCAGCTGAGATATGCATTATCAGTGATAATCTTCATGAATCTGCTGTTACAAGTGTGCAGAATCACCGAAATCGCTGTTCTCGCGCTATTCAATGCGAAAAACACGTTTTCTGGTGTTTTCAGCACTCCACAGTGCGTTTGATATGCGGAAACTGCCATATCTTCGGTATCGTTGTTGTTTCCAGCTGAGATATGCATTTTCACTGATGATCTTCATGATTCTGCTGTTACAAGTGTGCAGAATCACCGAAATCGCTGTTTTCGTGCTTTTGAATGCGAAAAAGACGTTTTCTGGTGTTTTCAGCACTCCACAGTGCGTTTGATATGCGGAAACTGCGATATCTTCGGTATCGTTGTTGTTTCCAGCTGAGATATGCACTTTCAGTGATAATCTTCACGATTCTGCTGTTACAAGTGTGCAGAATCACCGAAATCGCTGTATTCGTGCTTTTGAATGCGAAAAACACGTTTTCTGGTGTTTTCAGCACTCCATAGTGCGTTTGATATACGGAAACTACGATATCTTCGGTATCGTTGTTGCTTCCAGCTGAGATATGCATTTTCAGTGGTAATCTTCATGATTCTGCTGTTACAAGTGTGCAGAATCACCGAAATCGCTGTTTTCGTGCTATTGAATGCGAAAAACACGTTTTCTGGTGTTTTCAGCACTCGACAGTGCGTTTGAAATGCGGAAACTGCCATACTTTCGGTATCGTTGTTGTTTCCAGCTGAGATATGCATTATCAGTGATAATCATTATGATTCTGCTGTTACAAGTGTGCAGAATCACCGAAATCGCTGTTTTCGCGCTATTCAATGCGAAAAACAAGTTTTCTAGTGTTTTCAGCACTCCACAGTGCGTTTGATATGCGGAAACTGCCATACCTTCGGTATCGTTGTTGTTTCCAGCTGAGATATGCATTTTCAGTGATAATCTTCATGATTCTGCTGTTACAAGTGTGCAGAATCACCGAAATCGCTGTTTTCGTGCTTTTGAATGCGAAAAACACGTTTTCTGGTGTTTTCAGCACTCCACAGTGCGTTTGATATGCGGAAACTGCGATATCTTCGGTATCGTTGTTGTTTCCAGCTGAGATATGCACTTTCAGTGATAATCTTCACGATTCTGCTGTTACAAGTGTGCAGAATCACCGAAATCGCTGTTTTCGTGCTTTTGAATGCGAAAAACACGTTTTCTGGTGTTTTCAGTACTCCACAGTGCGTTTGATATGCGGAAACTACGATATCTTCGGTATCGTTGTTGTTTCCAGCTGAGATATGCATTTTCAGTGATAATCTTCATGATTCTGCTGTTACAAGTGTGCAGAATCACCGAAATCGCTGTTTTCGTGCTATTGATTGCGAAAAACACGTTTTCTGGTGTTTTCAGCACTCCACAGTGCGTTTGATTTGCGGAAACTGCCATATCTTCGGTATGGTTGTTGTTTCCAGCTGAGATATGCATTATCAGTGATAATCTTCATGATTCTGCTGTTACAAGTGTGCAGAATCACCGAAATCGCTGTTTTCGCGCTATTCAATGCGAAAAACACGTTTTCTGGTGATTTCAGCACTCCACAGTGCGTTTGATATGCGTAAACTGCCATATCTTCGGTATCGTTGTTGTTTCCAGCTGAGATATGCATTTTCAGTGATAATCTTCATGATTCTGCTGTTACAAGTGTGGAGAATCAGCGAAATCGCTGTTTTCGTGCTTTTGAATGCGAAAAACACGTTTTCTGGTGTTTTCAGCACTCCACAGTGCGTTTGATATGCGGAAACTGCCATATCTTCGGTATCGTTGTTGTTTCCAGCTGAGATATGCATTTTCAGTGATAATCTTCATGATTCTGCTGTTACAAGTGTGGAGAATCACCGAAATCGCTGCTTTCGTGCTTTTGAATGCGAAAAACAGGTTTTCTGGTGTTTTCAGCACTCCACAGTGCGTTTGATATGCGGAAATCGCGATATCTTCGGTATCGTTGTTGTTTCCAGCTGAGATATGCATTTTCAGTGATAATCTTCATGATTCTGCTGTTACAAGTGTGCAAAATCACCGATATCGCTGTTTTCGTGCTTTTGAATGCGAAAAACACGTTTTCTGGAGTTTTCAGCACTCCACAGTGCGTTTGATATGCGGAAACTGCCATACCTTCGGTATCGTTGTTGTTTCCAGCTGAGATATGCATTTTCAGTGATAATCTTCATGATTCTGCTGTTACAAGTGTGCAGAATCACCGAAATCGCTGTTTTCGTGCTTTTGAATGCGAAAAACACGTTTTCTGGTGTTTTCAGCACTCCACAGTGCGTTTGATATGCGGAAACTGCGATATCTTCGGTATCGTTGTTGTTTCCAGCTGAGATATGCACTTTCAGTGATAATCTTCATGATTCTGCTGTTACAAGTGTGCAGAATCACCGAAATCGCTGTTTTCGTGCTTTTGAATGCGAAAAACACGTTTTCTGGGGTTTTCAGCACTCCACAGTGCGTTTGATATGCGGAAACTACGATATCTTCGGTATCGTCGTTGTTTCCAGCTGAGACATGCATTTTCAGTGATAATCTTCATGATTCTGCTGTTACAAGTGTGCAGAATCACCGAAATCGCTGTTTTCGTGCTATTGAATGCGAAAAACACGTTTTCTGGTGTTTTCAGCACTCGACAGTGCGTTTGATATGCGGAAACTGCCATACCTTCGGTATCGTTGTTGTTTCCAGCTGAGATATGCATTATCAGTGATAATCTTCATGATTCTGCTGTTACAAGTGTGCAGAATCACCGAAATCGCTGTTTTCGCGCTATTCAACGCGAAAAACACGTTTTCTGGTGTTTTCAGCACTCCACAGTGCGTTTGATACGCGGAAACTACGATATCTTCGGTATCGTTGTTGTTTCCAGCTGAGATATGCACTTGCAGTGATAATCTTCACGATTCTGCTGTTACAAGTGTGCAGAATCACCGAAATCGCTGTTTTCGCGCTATTCAATGCGAAAAACACGTTTTCTGGTGTTTTCAGCACTCCACAGTGCGTTTGATATGCGGAAACTGCCATACCTTCGGTATCGTTGCTGTTTCCAGCTGAGATATGCATTTTCAGTGATAATCTTCATGATTCTGCTGTTACAAGTGTGGAGAATCACCGAAATCGCTGTTTTCGTGCTATTGAATGCGAAATACACGTTTTCTGGTGTTTTCAGCACTCCACAGTGCGTTTGATATGCGGAAACTGCCATACCTTCGGTATCGTTGTTGTTTCCAGCTGAGATATGCATTTTCAGTGATAATCATCATGATTCTGCTGTTACAAGTGTGCAGAATCACCGAAATCGCTGTTTTCGCGCTATTCAATGCGAAAAACACGTTTTCTGGTGTTTTCAGCACTCCACAGTGCGTTTGATATGCGGAAACTGCCATACCTTCGGTATCCTTGTTGTTTCCAGCTGAGATATGCATTTTCAGTGATAATCTTCATGATTCTGCTGTTACAAGTGTGCAGAATCACCGAAATCGCTGTTTTCGTGCTATTGAATGCGAAAAACACGTTTTCTGGTGTTTTCAGCACTCCACAGTGCGTTTGATACGCGGAAACTGCCATACCTTCGGTATCGTTGTTGTTTCCAGCTGAGATATGCATTATCAGTGATAATCATCATGATTCTGCTGTTACAAGTGTGCAGAATCACCGAAATCGCTGTTTTCGCGCTATTCAATGCGAAAAACACGTTTTCTGGTGTTTTCAGCACTCCACAGTGCGTTTGATATGCGGAAACTGCCATACCTTCGGTATCGTTGCTGTTTCCAGCTGAGATATGCATTTTCAGTGATAATCTTCATGATTCTGCTGTTACAAGTGTGCAGAATCACCGAAATCGCTGTTTTCGTGCTTTTGAATGCGAATAACACGTTTTCTGGTGGTTTCAACACTCCACAGTGCGTTTGATATGCGGAAACTGCGATATCTTCGGTATCGTTGTTGTTTCCAGCTGAGATATGCACTTTCAGTGATAATCTTTACGATTCTGCTGTTACAAGTGTGCAGAATCACCGAAATCGCTGTTTTCGTGCTATTGAATGCGAAAAACACGTTTTCTGGTGTTTCAGCACTCCACAGTGCGTTTGATATGCGGAAACTGCCATATCTTCGGTATCGTTGTTGTTTCCAGCTGAGATATGCATTTTCAGTGATAATCTTCATGATTCTGCTGTTACAAGTGTGCAGAATCACCGATATCGCTGTTTTCGCGCTATTCAATGCGAAAAACACGTTTTCTGGTGTTTTCTGCACTCCACAGTGCGTTTGATACGCGGAAACTACGATATCTTCGGTATCGTTGTTGTTTCCAGCTGAGATATGCATTTTCAGTGATATTCTTCATGATTCTGCTGTTACAAGTGTGCAGAATCACCGAAATCGCTGTTTTCGCGCTATTCAATGCGAAAAACAAGTTTTCTGGTGTTTTCAGCACTCCACAGTGCGTTTGATATGCGGAAACTGCCATATCTTCGGTATCGTTGTTGTTTCCAGCTGAGATATGCACTTTCAGTGATAATCTTCACGATTCTGCTGTTACAAGTGTGCAGAATCACCGAAATCGCTGTTTTCGTGCTATTGAATGCGAAAAACACGTTTTCTGGTGTTTTCAGCACTCCACAGTGCGTTTGATATGCGGAAACTGCCATATCTTCGGTATCGTTGTTGTTTCCAGCTGAGATATGCATTTTCAGTAATAATCTTCATGATTCTGCTGTTACAAGTGTGGAGAATCACCGAAATCGCTGTTTTCGTGCTATTGAATGCGAAAAACACGTTTTCTGGTGTTTTCAGCACGCCACAGTGCGTTTGATATGCGGAAACTGCCATACCTTCGGTATCGTTGTTGTTTCCAGCTGAGATATGCATTATCAGTGATAATCATCATGATTCTGCTGTTACAAGTGTGCAGAATCACCGAAATCGCTGTTTTCGCGCTATTCAATGCGAAAAACACGTTTTCTGGTGTTTTCAGCACTCCACAGTGCGTTTGATATGCGGAAACTGCCATACCTTCGGTATCGTTGTTGTTTCCAGCTGAGATATGCATTTTCAGTGATAATCATCATGATTCTGCTGTTACAAGTGTGCAGAATCACCGAAATCGCTGTTTTCGCGCTATTCAATGAGAAAAACACGTTTTCTGGTGTTTTCAGCACTCCACAGTGCGTTTGATATGCGGAAACTGCGATATCTTCGGTATCGTTGTTGTTTCCAGCTGAGATATGCACTTTCAGTGATAATCTTCACGATTCTGCTGTTACAAGTGTGCAGAATCACCGAAATCGCTGTTTTCGTGCTATTGAATGCGAAAAACACGTTTTCTGGTGTTTTCAGCACGCCACAGTGCGTTTGATATGCGGAAACTGCCATAGCTTCGGTATCGTTGTTGTTTCCAGCTGAGATATGCATTATCAGTGATAATCATCATGATTCTGCTGTTACAAGTGTGCAGAATCACCGAAATCGCTGTTTTCGCGCTATTCAATGCGAAAAACACGTTTTCTGGTGTTTTCAGCACTCCACAGTGCGTTTGATATGCGGAAACTGCCATACCTTCGGTATCGTTGTTGTTTCCAGCTGAGATATGCATTTTCAGTGATAATCATCATGATTCTGCTGTTACAAGTGTGCAGAATCACTGAAATCGCTGTTTTCGCGCTATTCAATGAGAAAAACACGTTTTCTGGTGTTTTCAGCACTCCACAGTGCGTTTGATATGCGGAAACTGCCATACCTTCGGTATCGTTGTTGTTTCCAGCTGAGATATGCATTTTCAGTGATAATCTTCATGATTCTGCTGTTACAAGTGTGCAGAATCACCGAAATCGCTGTTTTCGTGCTATTGAATGCGAAAAACACGTTTTCTGGTGTTTTCAGCACTCCACAGTGCGTTTGATACGCGGAAACTGCCATACCTTCGGTATCGTTGTTGTTTCCAGCTGAGATATGCATTATCAGTGATAATCATCATGATTCTGCTGTTACAGGTGTGCAGAATCACCGAAATCGCTGTTTTCGCGCTATTCAATGCGAAAAACACGTTTTCTGGTGTTTTCAGCACTCCACAGTGCGTTTGATATGCGGAAACTGCCATACCTTCGGTATCGTTGTTGTTTCCAGCTGAGATATGCATTTTCAGTGATAATCTTCATGATTCTGCTGTTACAAGTGTGCAGAATCACCGAAATCGCTGTTTTCGTGCTTTTGAATGCGAATAACACGTTTTCTGGTGTTTTCAACACTCCACAGTGCGTTTGATATGCGGAAACTGCGATATCTTCGGTATCGTTGTTGTTTCCAGCTGAGATATGCACTTTCAGTGATAATCTTCACGATTCTGCTGTTACAAGTGTGCAGAATCACCGAAATCGCTGTTTTCGTGCTATTGAATGCGAAAAACACGTTTTCTGGTGTTTTCAGCACTCCACAGTGCGTTTGATATGCGGAAACTGCCATATCTTCGGTATCGTTGTTGTTTCCAGCTGAGATATGCATTTTCAGTGATAATCTTCATGATTCTGCTGTTACAAGTGTGGAGAATCACCGAAATCGCTGTTTTCGTGCTATTGAATGCGAAAATCACGTTTTCTGGTGTTTTCAGCACTCCACAGTGCGTTTGATATGCGGAAACTGCCATACCTTCGGTATCGTTGTTGTTTCCAGCTGAGATATGCATTATCAGTGATAATCATCATGATTCTGCTGTTACAAGTGTGCAGAATCACCGAAATCGCTGTTTTCGCGCTATTCAATGCGAAAAACACGTTTTCTGGTGTTTTCAGCACTCCACAGTGCGTTTGATATGCGGAAACTGCCATACCTTCGGTATCGTTGTTGTTTCCAGCTGAGATATGCATTTTCAGTGATAATCTTCATGATTCTGCTGTTACAAGTGTGCAGAATCACCAAAATCGCTGTTTTCGTGCTATTGAATGCGAAAAACACGTTTTCTGGTGTTTTCAGCACTCCACAGTGCGTTTGATACGCGGAAACTGCCATACCTTCGGTATCGTTGTTGTTTCCAGCTGAGATATGCATTATCAGTGATAACCTTCATGATTCTGCTGTTACAAGTGTGCAGAATCACCGAAATCGCTGTTTTCGCGCTATTCAATGCGAAAAACACGTTTTCTGGTGTTTTCAGCACTCCACAGTGCGTTTGATACGCGGAAACTACGATATCTTCGGTATCGTTGTTGTTTCCAGCTGAGATATGCACTTTCAGTGATAATCTTCACGATTCTGCTGTTACAAGTGTGCAGAATCACCGAAATCGCTGTTTTCGTGCTATTGAATGCGAAAAACACGTTCTCTGGTGTTTTCAGCACTCCACAGTGCGTTTGATACGCGGAAACTGCCATACCTTCGGTATCGTTGTTGTTTCCAGCTGAGATATGCATTTTCAGTGATAATCTTCATGATTCTGCTGTTACAAGTGTGCAGAATCACCGAAATCGCTGTTCTCGCGCTATTCAATGCGAAAAACACGTTTTCTGGTGTTTTCAGCACTCCACAGTGCGTTTGATATGCGGAAACTGCCATATCTTCGGTATCGTTGTTGTTTCCAGCTGAGATATGCATTTTCAGTGATGATCTTCATGATTCTGCTGTTACAAGTGTGCAGAATCACCGAAATCGCTGTTTTCGTGCTTTTGAATGCGAAAAAGACGTTTTCTGGTGTTTTCAGCACTCCACAGTGCGTTTGATATGCGGAAACTGCGATATCTTCGGTATCGTTGTTGTTTCCAGCTGAGATATGCACTTTCAGTGATAATCTTCACGATTCTGCTGTTACAAGTGTGCAGAATCACCGAAATCGCTGTTTTCGTGCTATTGAATGCGAAAAACACGTTTTCTGGTGTTTTCAGCACTCGACAGTGCGTTTGATATGCGGAAACTGCCATACCTTCGGTATCGTTGTTGTTTCCAGCTGAGATATGCATTATCAGTGATAATCTTCATGATTCTGCTGTTACAAGTGTGCAGAATCACCGAAATCGCTGTTTTCGCGCTATTCAATGCGAAAAACACGTTTTCTGGTGTTTTCTGCACTCCACAGTGCGTTTGATACGCGGAAACTACGATATCTTCGGTATCGTTGTTGTTTCCAGCTGAGATATGCATTTTCAGTGATATTCTTCATGATTCTGCTGTTACAAGTGTGCAGAATCACCGAAATCGCTGTTTTCGCGCTATTCAATGCGAAAAACAAGTTTTCTGGTGTTTTCAGCACTCCACAGTGCGTTTGATATGCGGAAACTGCCATATCTTCGGTATCGTTGTTGTTTCCAGCTGAGATATGCACTTTCAGTGATAATCTTCACGATTCTGCTGTTACAAGTGTGCAGAATCACCGAAATCGCTGTTTTCGCGCTATTCAATGCGAAAAACACGTTTTCTGGAGTTTTCAGCACTCCACAGTGCGTTTGATATGCGGAAACTGCCATACCTTCGGTATCGTTGTTGTTTCCAGCTGAGATATGCATTTTCAGTGATAATCTTCATGATTCTGCTGTTACAAGTGTGCAGAATCACCAAAATCGCTGTTTTCGTGCTATTGAATGCGAAAAACACGTTTTCTGGTGTTTTCAGCACTCCACAGTGCGTTTGATACGCGGAAACTGCCATACCTTCGGTATCGTTGTTGTTTCCAGCTGAGATATGCATTATCAGTGATAACCTTCATGATTCTGCTGTTACAAGTGTGCAGAATCACCGAAATCGCTGTTTTCGCGCTATTCAATGCGAAAAACACGTTTTCTGGTGTTTTCAGCACTCCACAGTGCGTTTGATACGCGGAAACTACGATATCTTCGGTATCGTTGTTGTTTCCAGCTGAGATATGCACTTTCAGTGATAATCTTCACGATTCTGCTGTTACAAGTGTGCAGAATCACCGAAATCGCTGTTTTCGTGCTATTGAATGCGAAAAACACGTTTTCTGGTGTTTTCAGCACTCCACAGTGCGTTTGATATGCGGAAACTGCCATATCTTCGGTATCGTTGTTGTTTCCAGCTGAGATATGCACTTTCAGTGATAATCTTCACGATTCTGCTGTTACAAGTGTGCAGAATCACCGAAATCGCTGTTTTCGTGCTATTGAATGCGAAAAACACGTTCTCTGGTGTTTTCAGCACTCCACAGTGCGTTTGATACGCGGAAACTGCCATACCTTCGGTATCGTTGTTGTTTCCAGCTGAGATATGCATTTTCAGTGATAATCTTCATGATTCTGCTGTTACAAGTGTGCAGAATCACCGAAATCGCTGTTCTCGCGCTATTCAATGCGAAAAACACGTTTTCTGGTGTTTTCAGCACTCCACAGTGCGTTTGATATGCGGAAACTGCCATATCTTCGGTATCGTTGTTGTTTCCAGCTGAGATATGCATTTTCAGTGATGATCTTCATGATTCTGCTGTTACAAGTGTGCAGAATCACCGAAATCGCTGTTTTCGTGCTTTTGAATGCGAAAAAGACGTTTTCGGGTGTTTTCAGCACTCCACAGTGCGTTTGATATGCGGAAACTGCGATATCTTCGGTATCGTTGTTGTTTCCAGCTGAGATATGCACTTTCAGTGATAATCTTCACGATTCTGCTGTTACAAGTGTGCAGAATCACCGAAATCGCTGTCTTCGTGCTATTGAATGCGAAAAACACGTTTTCTGGTGTTTTCAGCACTCCACAGTGCGTTTGATATGCGGAAACTGCCATATCTTCGGTATCGTTGTTGTTTCCAGCTGAGATATGCATTTTCAGTGATAATCTTCATGATTCTGCTGTTACAAGTGTGCAGAATCACCGAAATCGCTGTTTTCGTGCTATTGAATGCGAAAAACACGTTTTCTGGTGTTTTCAGCACTCGACAGTGCGTTTGATATGCGGAAACTGCCATACCTTCGGTATCGTTGTTGTTTCCAGCTGAGATATGCATTATCAGTGATAATCTTCATGATTCTGCTGTTACAAGTGTGCAGAATCAACGAAATCGCTGTTTTCGCGCTATTCAATGCGAAAAACACGTTTTCTGGTGTTTTCAGCACTCCACCGTGCGTTTGATACGCGGAAACTACGATATCTTCGGTATCGTTGTTGTTTCCAGCTGAGATATGCATTTTCAGTGATAATCTTCCTGATTCTGCTGTTACAAGTGTGCAGAATCACCGAAATCGCTGTTTTCGTGCTTTTGAATGCGAAAAACACGTTTTCTGGTGTTTTCAGCACTCCACAGTGCGTTTGATATGCGGAAACTGCCATACCTTCGGTATCGTTGTTGTTTCCAGCTGAGATATGCATTATCAGTGATAATCATTATGATTCTGCTGTTACAAGTGTGCTGAATCACCGAAATCGCTGTTTTCGCGCTATTCAATGCGAAAAACAAGTTTTCTGGTGTTTTCAGCACTCCACAGTGCGTTTGATATGCGGAAACTGCCATACCTTCGGTATCGTTGTTGTTTCCAGCTGAGATATGCATTTTCAGTGATAATCTTCATGATTCTGCTGTTACAAGTGTGCAGAATCACCGAAATCGCTGTTTTCGCGCTATTCAATGCGAAAAACACGTTTTCCGGTGTTTTCAGCACTCCACAGTGCGTTTGATATGCGGAAACTGCCATATCTTCGGTATCGTTGTTGTTTCCAGCTGAGATATGCATTATCAGTGATAATCTTCATGAATCTGCTGTTACAAGTATGCAGAATCACCGAAATCGCTGTTTTCGCGCTATTCAATGCGAAAAACACGTTTTCTGGTGTTTTCAGCACTCCACAGTGCGTTTGATATGCGGAAACTGCCATATCTTCGGTATCGTTGTTGTTTCCAGCTGAGATATGCATTTTCAGTGATAATCTTCATGATTCTGCTGTTACAAGTGTGGAGAATCACCGAAATCGCTGTTTTCGTGCTTTTGAATGCGAAAAACACGTTTTCTGGTGTTTTCAGCACTCCACAGTGCGTTTGATATGCGGAAACTACGATATCTTCGGTATCGTTGTTGTTTCCAGCTGAGATATGCATTTTCAGTGATAATCTTCATGATTCTGCTGTTACAAGTGTGCAAAATCACCGATATCGCTGTTTTCGTGCTTTTGAATGCGAAAAACACGTTTTCTGGAGTTTTCAGCACTCCACAGTGCGTTTGATATGCGGAAACTGCCATACCTTCGGTATCGTTGTTGTTTCCAACTGAGATATGCATTTTCAGTGATAATCTTCATGATTCTGCTGTTACAAGTGTGCAGAATCACCGAAATCGCTGTTTTCGTGCTTTTGAATGCGAAAAACACGTTTTCTGGTGTTTTCAGCACTCCACAGTGCGTTTGATATGCGGAAACTGCGATATCTTCGGTATCGTTGTTGTTTCCAGCTGAGATATGCACTTTCAGTGATAATCTTCACGATTCTGCTGTTACAAGTGTGCAGAATCACCGAAATCGCTGTTTTCGTGCTATTCAATGCGAAAAACACGTTTTCTGGTGTTTTCAGCACTCCACAGTGCGTTTGATATGCGGAAACTGCCATACCTTCGGTATCGTTGTTGTTTCCAGCTGAGATATGCACTTTCAGTGATAATCTTCACGATTCTGCTGTTACAAGTGTGCAGAATCACCGAAATCGCTGTGTTCGTGCTATTGAATGCGAAAAACACGTTTTCTGGTGTTTTCAGCACTCGACAGTGCGTTTGATATGCGGAAACTGCCATACCTTTGGTATCGTTGTTGTTTCCAGCTGAGATATGCATTATCAGTGATAATCTTCATGATTCTGCTGTTACAAGTGTGCAGAATCACCGAAATCGCTGTTTTCGCGCTATTCAATGCGAAAAACACGTTTTCTGGTGTTTTCAGCACTCCACAGTGCGTTTGATACGCGGAAACTACGATATCTTCGGTATCGTTGTTGTTTCCAGCTGAGATATGCACTTTCAGTGATAATCTTCACGATTCTGCTGTTACAAGTGTGCAGAATCACCGAAATCGCTGTTTTCGTGCTATTGAATGCGAAAAACACGTTTTCTGGTGTTTTCAGCACTCCACAGTGCGTTTGATATGCGGAAACTGCCATATCTTCGGTATCGTTGTTGTTTCCAGCTGAGATATGCATTTTCAGTGATAATCTTCATGATTCTGCTGTTACAAGTGTGGAGAATCACCGAAATCGCTGTTTTCGTGCTATTGAATGCGAAAAACACGTTTTCTGGTGTTTTCAGCACTCCACAGTGCGTTTGATATGCGGAAACTGCCATACCTTCGGTATCGTTGTTGTTTCCAGCTGAGATATGCATTATCAGTGATAATCATCATGATTCTGCTGTTACAAGTGTGCAGAATCACCGAAATCGCTGTTTTCGCGCTATTCAATGCGAAAAACACGTTTTCTGGTGTTTTCAGCACTCCACAGTGCGTGTGATATGCGGAAACTGCCATACCTTCGGTATCGTTGTTGTTTCCAGCTGAGATATGCATTTTCAGTGATAATCTTCATGATTCTGCTGTTACAAGTGTGCAAAATCACCGATATCGCTGTTTTCGTGCTTTTGAATGCGAAAAACACGTTTTCTGGAGTTTTCAGCACTCCACAGTGCGTTTGATATGCGGAAACTGCCATACCTTCTGTATCGTCGTTGTTTCCAACTGAGATATGCATTTTCAGTGATAATCTTCATGATTCTGCTGTTACAAGTGTGCAGAATCACCGAAATCGCTGTTTTCGTGCTTTTGAATGCGAAAAACACGTTTTCTGGTGTTTTCAGCACTCCACAGTGCGTTTGATATGCGGAAACTGCGATATCTTCGGTATCGTTGTTGTTTCCAGCTGAGATATGCACTTTCAGTGATAATCTTCATGATTCTGCTGTTACAAGTGTGCAGAATCACCGAAATCGCTGTTTTCGTGCTTTTGAATGCGAAAAACACGTTTTCTGGAGTTTTCAGCACTCCACAGTGCGTTTGATATGCGGATACTACGATATCTTCGGTATCGTTGTTGTTTCCAGCTGAGACATGCATTTTCAGTGATAATCTTCATGATTCTGCTGTTACAAGTGTGCAGAATCACCGAAATCGCTGTTTTCGTGCTATTGAATGCGAAAAACACGTTTTCTGGTGTTTTCAGCACTCGACAGTGCGTTTGATATGCGGAAACTGCCATACCTTCGGTATCGCTGTTGTTTCCAGCTGAGATATGCATTATCAGTGATAATCTTCATGATTCTGCTGTTACAAGTGTGCAGAATCACCGAAATCGCTGTTTTCGCGCTATTCAATGCGAAAAACACGTTTTCTGGTGTTTTCAGCACTCCACAGTGCGTTTGATACGCGGAAACTACGATATCTTCGGTATCGTTGTTGTTTCCAGCTGAGATATGCATTTTCAGTGATAATCTTCATGATTCTGCTGTTACAAGTGTGCAGAATCACCGAAATCGCTGTTTTCGTGCTATTGAATGCGAAAAACACGTTTTCTGGTGTTTTCAGCACTCGACAGTGCGTTTGATATGCGGAAACTGCCATACCTTCGGTATCGCTGTTGTTTCCAGCTGAGATATGCATTTTCAGTGATAATCTTCATGATTCTGCTGTTACAAGTGTGCAGAATCACCGAAATCGCTGTTTTCGTGCTTTTGAATGCGAAAAACACGTTTTCTGGAGTTTTCAGCACTCCACAGTGCGTTTGATATGCGGATACTACGATATCTTCGGTATCGTTGTTGTTTCCAGCTGAGACATGCATTTTCAGTGATAATCTTCATGATTCTGCTGTTACAAGTGTGCAGAATCACCGAAATCGCTGTTTTCGTGCTATTGAATGCGAAAAACACGTTTTCTGGTGTTTTCAGCACTCGACAGTGCGTTTGATATGCGGAAACTGCCATACCTTCGGTATCGCTGTTGTTTCCAGCTGAGATATGCATTATCAGTGATAATCTTCATGATTCTGCTGTTACAAGTGTGCAGAATCACCGAAATCGCTGTTTTCGCGCTATTCAATGCGAAAAACACGTTTTCTTGTGTTTTCAGCACTCCACAGTGCGTTTGATACGCGGAAACTACGATATCTTCGGTATCGTTGTTGTTTCCAGCTGAGATATGCATTTTCAGTGATAATCTTCATGATTCTGCTGTTACAAGTGTGCAGAATCACCGAAATCGCTGTTTTCGTGCTTTTGAATGCGAATAACACGTTTTCTGGTGTTTTCAACACTCCACAGTGCGTTTGATATGCGGAAACGGCATTATCTTCGGTATCGTTGTTGTTTCCAGCTGAGATATGCACTTTCAGTGATAATCTTCACGATTCTGCTGTTACAAGTGTGCAGAATCACCGAAATCGCTGTGTTCGTGCTATTGAATGCGAAAAACACGTTTTCTGGTGTTTTCAGCACTCGACAGTGCGTTTGATATGCGGAAACTGCCATACCTTCGGTATCGCTGTTGTTTCCAGCTGAGACATGCATTTTCAGTGATAATCTTCATGATTCTGCTGTTACAAGTGTGCAGAATCACCGAAATCGCTGTTTTCGTGCTATTGAATGCGAAAAACACGTTTTCTGGTGTTTTCAGCACTCGACAGTGCGTTTGATATGCGGAAACTGCCATACCTTCGGTATCGCTGTTGTTTCCAGCTCAGATATGCATTATCAGTGATAATCTTCATGATTCTGCTGTTACAAGTGTGCAGAATCACCGAAATCGCTGTTTTCGCGCTATTCAATGCGAAAAACACGTTTTCTTGTGTTTTCAGCACTCCACAGTGCGTTTGATACGCGGAAACTACGATATCTTCGGTATCGTTGTTGTTTCCAGCTGAGATATGCATTTTCAGTGATAATCTTCATGATTCTGCTGTTACAAGTGTGCAGAATCACCGAAATCGCTGTTTTCGCGCTATTCAATGCGAAAAACACGTTTTCTGGTGTTTTCAGCACTCCACAGTGCTTTTGATATGCGGAAACTGCCATACCTTCGGTATCGTTGTTGTTTCCAGCTGAGATATGCACTTTCAGTGATAATCTTCACGATTCTGCTGTTACAAGTGTGCAGAATCACCGAAATCGCTGTGTTCGTGCTATTGAATGCGAAAAACACGTTTTCTGGTGTTTTCAGCACTCGACAGTGCGTTTGATATGCGGAAACTGCCATACCTTTGGTATCGTTGTTGTTTCCAGCTGAGATATGCATTATCAGTGATAATCTTCATGATTCTGCTGTTACAAGTGTGCAGAATCACCGAAATCGCTGTTTTCGCGCTATTCAATGCGAAAAACACGTTTTCTGGTGTTTTCAGCACTCCACAGTGCGTTTGATACGCGGAAACTACGATATCTTCGGTATCGTTGTTGTTTCCAGCTGAGATATGCACTTTCAGTGATAATCTTCACGATTCTGCTGTTACAAGTGTGCAGAATCACCGAAATCGCTGTTTTCGTGCTATTGAATGCGAAAAACACGTTTTCTGGTGTTTTCAGCACTCCACAGTGCGTTTGATATGCAGAAACTGCCATATCTTCGGTATCGTTGTTGTTTCCAGCTGAGATATGCACTTTCAGTGATAATCTTCACGATTCTGCTGTTACAAGTGTGCAGAATCACCGAAATCGCTGTGTTCGTGCTATTGAATGCGAAAAACAAGTTTTCTGGTGTTTTCAGCACTCGACAGTGCGTTTGATATGCGGAAACTGCCATACCTTCGGTATCGCTGTTGTTTCCAGCTGAGACATGCATTTTCAGTGATAATCTTCATGATTCTGCTGTTACAAGTGTGCAGAATCACCGAAATCGCTGTTTTCGTGCTATTGAATGCGAAAAACACGTTTTCTGGTGTTTTCAGCACTCGACAGTGCGTTTGATATGCGGAAACTGCCATACCTTCGGTATCGCTGTTGTTTCCAGCTCAGATATGCATTATCAGTGATAATCTTCATGATTCTGCTGTTACAAGTGTGCAGAATCACCGAAATCGCTGTTTTCGCGCTATTCAATGCGAAAAACACGTTTTCTTGTGTTTTCAGCACTCCACAGTGCGTTTGATACGCGGAAACTACGATATCTTCGGTATCGTTGTTGTTTCCAGCTGAGATATGCATTTTCAGTGATAATCTTCATGATTCTGCTGTTACAAGTGTGCAGAATCACCGAAATCGCTGTTTTCGCGCTATTCAATGCGAAAAACACGTTTTCTGGTGTTTTCAGCACTCCACAGTGCGTTTGATATGCGGAAACTGCGATATCTTCGGTATCGTTGTTGTTTCCAGCTGAGATATGCACTTTCAGTGATAATCCTCACGATTCTGCTGTTACAAGTGTGCAGAATCACCGAAATCGCTGTTTTCGTACTTTTGAATGCGAAAAACACGTTTTCTGGTGTTTTCAGCACTCCACAGTGCGTTTGACATGCGGAAACAGCCATATCTTCGGTATCGTTGTTGTTTCCAGCTGAGATATGCATTTTCAGTGATAATCATCATGATTCTGCTGTTACAAGTGTGCAGAATCACCGAAATCGCTGTTTTCGTGCTATTGAATGCGAAAAACACGTTTTCTGGTGTTTTCAGCACTCCACAGTGCGTTTGATACGCGGAAACTGCCATACCTTCGGTATCGTTGTTGTTTCCAGCTGAGATATGCATTTTCAGTGATAATCTTCATGATTCTGCTGTTACAAGTGTGCAGAATCACCGAAATCGCTGTTTTCGTGCTTTTGAATGCGAAAAACACGTTTTCTGGTGTTTTCAGCACTCCACAGTGCGTTTGATATGCGGAAACTGCGATATCTTCGGTATCGTTGTTGTTTCCAGCTGAGATATGCACTTTCAGTGATAATCTTCATGATTCTGCTGTTACAAGTGTGCAGAATCACCGAAATCGCTGTTTTCGTGCTTTTGAATGCGAAAAACACGTTTTCTGGTGTTTTCAGCACTCCACAGTGCGTTTGATATGCGGAAACTACGATATCTTCGGTATCGTTGTTGTTTCCAGCTGAGATATGCATTTTCAGTGATAATCTTCATGATTCTGCTGTTACAAGTGTGCAGAATCACCGAAATCGCTGTTTTCGTGCTTTTGAATGCGAAAAACACGTTTTCTGGTGTTTTCAGCACTCCACAGTGCGTTTGATATGCGGAAACTGCGATATCTTCGGTATCGTTGTTGTTTCCAGCTGAGATATGCACTTTCAGTGATAATCCTCACGATTCTGCTGTTACAAGTGTGCAGAATCACCGAAATCGCTGTTTTCGTACTTTTGAATGCGAAAAACACGTTTTCTGGTGTTTTCAGCACTCCACAGTGCGTTTGACATGCGGAAACAGCCATATCTTCGGTATCGTTGTTGTTTCCAGCTGAGATATGCATTTTCAGTGATAATCTTCATGATTCTGCTGTTACAAGTGTGCAGAATCACCGAAATCGCTGTTTTCGTGCTATTGAATGCGAAAAACACGTTTTCTGGTGTTTTCAGCACTCCACAGTGCGTTTGATATGCGGAAACTGCCATATCTTCGGTATCGTTGTTGTTTCCAGCTGAGATATGCATTTTCAGTGATAATCTTCATGATTCTGCTGTTACAAGTGTGGAGAATCACCGAAATCGCTGTTTTCGTGCTATTGAATGCGAAAAACACGTTTTCTGGTGTTTTCAGCACTCCACAGTGCGTTTGATATGCGGAAACTGCCATACCTTCGGTATCGTTGTTGTTTCCAGCTGAGATATGCATTATCAGTGATAATCATCATGATTCTGCTGTTACAAGTGTGCAGAATCACCGAAATCGCTGTTTTCGCGCTATTCAATGCGAAAAACACGTTTTCTGGTGTTTTCAGCACTCCACAGTGCGTTTGATATGCGGAAACTGCCATACCTTCGGTATCGTTGTTGTTTCCAGCTGAGATATGCATTTTCAGTGATAATCTTCATGATTCTGCTGTTACAAGTGTGCAGAATCACCGAAATCGCTGTTTTCGTGCTATTGAATGCGAAAAACACGTTTTCTGGTGTTTTCAGCACTCCACAGTGCGTTTGATACGCGGAAACTGCCATACCTTCGGTATCGTTGTTGTTTCCAGCTGAGATATGCATTATCAGTGATAATCATCATGATTCTGCTGTTACAAGTGTGCAGAATCACCGAAATCGCTGTTTTCGCGCTATTCAATGCGAAAAACACGTTTTCTGGTGTTTTCAGCACTCCACAGTGCGTTTGATATGCGGAAACTGCCATACCTTCGGTATCGTTGTTGTTTCCAGCTGAGATATGCATTTTCAGTGATAATCTTCATGATTCTGCTGTTACAAGTGTGCAGAATCACCGAAATCGCTGTTTTCGTGCTTTTGAATGCGAAAAACACGTTTTCTGGTGTTTTCAGCACTCCACAGTGCGTTTGATATGCGGAAACTGCGATATCTTCGGTATCGTTGTTGTTTCCAGCTGAGATATGCATTTTCAGTGATAATCTTCGTGATTCTGCTGTTACAAGTGTGCAGAATCACCGAAATCGCTGTTTTCGTGCTTTTGAATGCGAAAAACACGTTTTCTGGTGTTTTCAGCACTCCACAGTGCGTTTGATATGCGGAAACTGCGATATCTTCGGTATCGTTGTTGTTTCCAGCTGAGATATGCACTTTCAGTGATAATCCTCACGATTCTGCTGTTACAAGTGTGCAGAATCACCGAAATCGCTGTTTTCGTGCTTTTGAATGCGAAAAACACGTTTTCTGGTGTTTTCAGCACTCCACAGTGCGTTTGATATGCGGAAACTGCGATATCTTCGGTATCGTTGTTGTTTCCAGCTGAGATATGCATTTTCAGTGATAATCTTCATGATTCTGCTGTTACAAGTGTGCAGAATCACCGAAATCGCTGTTTTCGTGCTTTTGAATGCGAAAAACACGTTTTCTGGTGTTTTCAGCACTCCACAGTGCGTTTGATATGCGGAAACTGCGATATCTTCGGTATCGTTGTTGTTTCCAGCTGAGATATGCACTTTCAGTGATAATCCTCACGATTCTGCTGTTACAAGTGTGCAGAATCACCGAAATCGCTGTTTTCGTACTTTTGAATGCGAAAAACACGTTTTCTGGTGTTTTCAGCACTCCACAGTGCGTTTGACATGCGGAAACAGCCATATCTTCGGTATCGTTGTTGTTTCCAGCTGAGATATGCATTTTCAGTGATAATCTTCATGATTCTGCTGTTACAAGTGTGCAGAATCACCGAAATCGCTGTTTTCGTGCTATTGAATGCGAAAAACACGTTTTCTGGTGTTTTCAGCACTCCACAGTGCGTTTGATATGCGGAAACTGCCATATCTTCGGTATCGTTGTTGTTTCCAGCTGAGATATGCATTTTCAGTGATAATCTTCATGATTCTGCTGTTACAAGTGTGGAGAATCACCGAAATCGCTGTTTTCGTGCTATTGAATGCGAAAAACACGTTTTCTGGTGTTTTCAGCACTCCACAGTGCGTTTGATATGCGGAAACTGCCATACCTTCGGTATCGTTGTTGTTTCCAGCTGAGATATGCATTATCAGTGATAATCATCATGATTCTGCTGTTACAAGTGTGCAGAATCACCGAAATCGCTGTTTTCGCGCTATTCAATGCGAAAAACACGTTTTCTGGTGTTTTCAGCACTTCCACAGTGCGTTTGATATGCGGAAACTGCCATACCTTCGGTATCGTTGTTGTTTCCAGCTGAGATATGCATTTTCAGTGATAATCTTCATGATTCTGCTGTTACAAGTGTGCAGAATCACCGAAATCGCTGTTTTCGTGCTATTGAATGCGAAAAACACGTTTTCTGGTGTTTTCAGCACTCCACAGTGCGTTTGATACGCGGAAACTGCCATACCTTCGGTATCGTTGTTGTTTCCAGCTGAGATATGCATTATCAGTGATAATCATCATGATTCTGCTGTTACAAGTGTGCAGAATCACCGAAATCGCTGTTTTCGCGCTATTCAATGCGAAAAACACGTTTTCTGGTGTTTTCAGCACTCCACAGTGCGTTTGATATGCGGAAACTGCCATACCTTCGGTATCGTTGTTGTTTCCAGCTGAGATATGCACTTTCAGTGATAATCTTCACGATTCTGCTGTTACAAGTGTGCAGAATCACCGAAATCGCTGTTTTCGTGCTATTGAATGCGAAAAACACGTTTTCTGGTGTTTTCAGCACTCGACAGTGCGTTTGATATGCGGAAACTGCCATACCTTCGGTATCGTTGTTGTTTCCAGCTGAGATATGCATTATCAGTGATAATCTTCATGATTCTGCTGTTACATGTGTGCAGAATCTCTGAAATCGCTGTTTTCGCGCTATTCAATGCGAAAAACACGTTTTCTGGTGTTTTCAGCACTCCACAGTGCGTTTGATACGCGGAAACTACGATATCTTCGGTATCGTTGTTGTTTCCAGCTGAGATATGCACTTTCAGTGATAATCTTCACGATTCTGCTGTTACAAGTGTGCAGAATCACCGAAATCGCTGTTTTCGTGCTATTGAATGCGAAAAACACGTTTTCTGGTGTTTTCAGCACTCCACAGTGCGTTTGATATGCGGAAACTGCCATATCTTCGGTATCGTTGTTGTTTCCAGCTGAGATATGCACTTTCAGTGATAATCTTCACGATTCTGCTATTACAAGTGTGCAGAATCACCGAAATCGCTGTTTTCGTGCTATTGAATGCGAAAAACACGTTTTCTGGTGTTTTCAGCACTCCACAGTGCGTTTGATACGCGGAAACTGCCATACCTTCGGTATCGTTGTTGTTTCCAGCTGAGATATGCATTTTCAGTGATAATCTTCATGATTCTGCTGTTACAAGTGTGCAGAATCACCGAAATCGCTGTTTTCGTGCTTTTGAATGCGAAAAACACGTTTTCTGGTGTTTTCAGCACTCCACAGTGCGTTTGATATGCGGAAACTGCGATATCTTCGGTATCGTTGTTGTTTCCAGCTGAGATATGCACTTTCAGTGATAATCTTCATGATTCTGCTGTTACAAGTGTGCAGAATCACCGAAATCGCTGTTTTCGTGCTTTTGAATGCGAAAAACACGTTTTCTGGTGTTTTCAGCACTCCATAGTGCGTTTGATATGCGGAAACTACGATATCTTCGGTATCTTTGTTGTTTCCAGCTGAGATATGCATTTTCAGTGATAATCTTCATGATTCTGCTGTTACAAGTGTGCAGAATCACCGAAATCGCTGTTTTCGTGCTTTTGAATGCGAAAAACACGTTTTCTGGTGTTTTCAGCACTCCACAGTGCGTTTGATATGCGGAAACTGCGATATCTTCGGTATCGTTGTTGTTTCCAGCTGAGATATGCACTTTCAGTGATAATCCTCACGATTCTGCTGTTACAAGTGTGCAGAATCACCGAAATCGCTGTTTTCGTACTTTTGAATGCGAAAAACACGTTTTCTGGTGTTTTCAGCACTCCACAGTGCGTTTGACATGCGGAAACAGCCATATCTTCGGTATCGTTGTTGTTTCCAGCTGAGATATGCATTTTCAGTGATAATCTTCATGATTCTGCTGTTACAAGTGTGCAGAATCACCGAAATCGCTGTTTTCGTGCTATTGAATGCGAAAAACACGTTTTCTGGTGTTTTCAGCACTCCACAGTGCGTTTGATATGCGGAAACTGCCATATCTTCGGTATCGTTGTTGTTTCCAGCTGAGATATGCATTTTCAGTGATAATCTTCATGATTCTGCTGTTACAAGTGTGGAGAATCACCGAAATCGCTGTTTTCGTGCTATTGAATGCGAAAAACACGTTTTCTGGTGTTTTCAGCACTCCACAGTGCGTTTGATATGCGGAAACTGCCATACCTTCGGTATCGTTGTTGTTTCCAGCTGAGATATGCATTATCAGTGATAATCATCATGATTCTGCTGTTACAAGTGTGCAGAATCACCGAAATCGCTGTTTTCGCGCTATTCAATGCGAAAAACACGTTTTCTGGTGTTTTCAGCACTCCACAGTGCGTTTGATATGCGGAAACTGCCATACCTTCGGTATCGTTGTTGTTTCCAGCTGAGATATGCATTTTCAGTGATAATCTTCATGATTCTGCTGTTACAAGTGTGCAGAATCACCGAAATCGCTGTTTTCGTGCTATTGAATGCGAAAAACACGTTTTCTGGTGTTTTCAGCACTCCACAGTGCGTTTGATACGCGGAAACTGCCATACCTTCGGTATCGTTGTTGTTTCCAGCTGAGATATGCATTATCAGTGATAATCATCATGATTCTGCTGTTACAAGTGTGCAGAATCACCGAAATCGCTGTTTTCGCGCTATTCAATGCGAAAAACACGTTTTCTGGTGTTTTCAGCACTCCACAGTGCGTTTGATATGCGGAAACTGCCATACCTTCGGTATCGTTGTTGTTTCCAGCTGAGATATGCACTTTCAGTGATAATCTTCACGATTCTGCTGTTACAAGTGTGCAGAATCACCGAAATCGCTGTTTTCGTGCTATTGAATGCGAAAAACACGTTTTCTGGTGTTTTCAGCACTCGACAGTGCGTTTGATATGCGGAAACTGCCATACCTTCGGTATCGTTGTTGTTTCCAGCTGAGATATGCATTATCAGTGATAATCTTCATGATTCTGCTGTTACAAGTGTGCAGAATCTCTGAAATCGCTGTTTTCGCGCTATTCAATGCGAAAAACACGTTTTCTGGTGTTTTCAGCACTCCACAGTGCGTTTGATACGCGGAAACTACGATATCTTCGGTATCGTTGTTGTTTCCAGCTGAGATATGCACTTTCAGTGATAATCTTCACGATTCTGCTGTTACAAGTGTGCAGAATCACCGAAATCGCTGTTTTCGTGCTATTGAATGCGAAAAACACGTTTTCTGGTGTTTTCAGCACTCCACAGTGCGTTTGATATGCGGAAACTGCCATACCTTCGGTATCGTTGTTGTTTCCAGCTGAGATATGCATTATCAGTGATAATCATCATGATTCTGCTGTTACAAGTGTGCAGAATCACCGAAATCGCTGTTTTCGTGCTATTGAATGCGAAAAACACGTTTTCTGGTGTTTTCAACACTCCACAGTGCGTTTGATATGCGGAAACTACGATATCTTCGGTATCGTTGTTGTTTCCAGCTGAGATATGCATTTTCAGTGATTATATTCATGATTCTGCTGTTACAAGTGTGCAGAATCACCGAAATCGCTGTTTTCGCGCTATTCAATGCGAAAAACACGTTTTCTGGTGTTTTCAGCACTCCACAGTACGTTTGATATGCAGAAACTACGTTATCTTCGGTATCGTTGTTGTTTCCAGCTGAGACATGCATTTTCAGTGATAATCTTCATGATTCTGCTGTTACAAGTGTGCAGAATCACCGAAATCGCTGTTTTCGTGCTTTTTAATGCGAAAAACACGTTTTCTGGTGTTTTCAGCACTCCACAGTGCGTTTGATATGCGGAAACTACGATATCTTCGGTATCGTTGTTGTTTCCAGCTGAGATATGCATTTTCAGTGATAATCTTCATGATTCTGCTGTTACAAGTGTGCAGAATCACCGAAATCGCTGTTTTCGCGCTATTCAATGCGAAAAACACGTTTTCTGGTGTTTTCAGCACTCCACAGTGCGTTTGATATGCGGAAACTACGATATCTTCGGTATCGTTGTTGTTTCCAGCTGAGATATGCACTTTCAGTGATAATCTTCACGATTCTGCTGTTACAAGTGTGCAGAATCACCGAAATCGCTGTTTTCGTGCTTTTTAATGCGAAAAACACGTTTTCTGGTGTTTTCAGCACTCCACAGTGCGTTTGATATGCGGAAACTACGATATCTTCGGTATCGTTGTTGTTTCCAGCTGAGATATGCATTTTCAGTGATTATATTCATGATTCTGCTGTTACAAGTGTGCAGAATAACCGAAATCGCTGTTTTCGTGCTTTTTAATGCGAAAAACACGTTTTCTGGTGTTTTCAGCACTCCACAGTGCGTTTGATATGCGGAAACTACGATATCTTCGGTATCGTTGTTGTTTCCAGCTGAGATATGCACTTTCAGTGATAATCTTCACGATTCTGCTGTTACAAGTGTGCAGAATCACCGAAATCGCTGTTTTCGTGCTTTTGAATGCGAAAAACACGTTTTCTGGTGTTTTCAGGACTCCACAGTGCGTTTGATATGCGGAAACTGCCATACCTTCGGTATCGTTGTTGTTTCCAGCTGAGATATGCACTTTCAGTGTTAATCTTCCTGATTCTGCTCTTACAAGTGTGCAGAATCACCGAAATCGCTGTTTTCGCGCTATTCAATGCGAAAAACACGTATTCTGGTGTTTTCAGCACTCCACAGTGCGTTTGATTTGCGGAAACTGCCATATCTTCGGTATCGTTGTTGTTTCCAGCTGAGATATGCATTTTCAGTGATTATATTCATGATTCTGCTGTTTCAAGTGTGCAGAATCACCGAAATCGCTGTTTTCGTGCTTTTGAATGCGAAAAACACGTTTTCTGGTGTTTTCAGCACTCCACAGTGCGTTTGATATGCGGAAACTGCCATACCTTCGGTATCGTTGTTGTTTCCAGCTGAGATATGCATTATCAGTGATAATCTTCATGATTCTGCTGTTACAAGTGTGCAGAATCACCGAAATAGCTGTTTTCGCGCTATTCAATGCGAAAAACACGTTTTCTGGTGTTTTCAGCACTCCACAGTGCGTTTGATATGCAGAAACTACGTTATCTTCGGTATCGTTGTTGTTTCCAGCTGAGACATGCATTTTCAGTGATAATCTTCATGATTCTGCTGTTACAAGTGTGCAGAATCACCGAAATCGCTGTTTTCGTGCTTTTTAATGCGAAAAACACGTTTTCTGGTGTTTTCAGCACTCCACAGTGCGTTTGATATGCGGAAACTACGATATCTTCGGTATCGTTGTTGCTTCCAGCTGAGATATGCATTTTCAGTGATAATCTTCATGATTCTGCTGTTACAAGTGTGCAGAATCACCGAAATCGCTGTTTTCGCGCTATTCAATGCGAAAAACACGTTTTCTGGTGTTTTCAGCACTCCACAGTGCGTTTGATATGCGGAAACTACGATATCTTCGGTATCGTTGTTGTTTCCAGCTGAGATATGCATTTTCAGTGATTATCTTCATGATTCTGCTGTTACAAGTGTGCAGAATCACCGAAATCGCTGTTTTCGTGCTTTTGAATGCGAAAAACACGTTTTCTGGTGTTTTCAACACTCCACAGTGCGTTTGATATGCGGAAACTGCGATATCTTCGGTATCGCTGTTTTTTCCAGCTGAGATATGCACTTTCAGTGATAATCTTCACGATTCTGCTGTTACAAGTGTGCAGAATCACCGAAATCGCTGTTTTCGTGCTTTTGAATGCGAAAAACACGTTTTCTGGTGTTTTCAGCACTCCACAGTGCGTTTGATATGCGGAAACTGCCATACCTTCGGTATCGTTGTTGTTTCCAGCTGAGATATGCATTTTCAGTGATAATCTTCATGATTCTGCTGTTACAAGTGTGCAGAATCACCGAAATCGCTGTTTTCGTGCTTTTGAATGCGAAAAACACGTTTTCTGGTGTTTTCAGCACTCCACAGTGCGTTTGATATGCGGAAACTGCCATACCTTCGGTATCGTTGTTGTTTCCAGCTGAGATATGCATTATCAGTGATCATCTTCACGATTCTGCTGTTACAAGTGTGCAGAATCACCGAAATCGTTGTTTTCGTGCTTTTGAATGCGAAAAACACGTTTTCTGGTGTTTTCAGCACTCCACAGTGCGTTTGATATGCGGAAACTGCCATACCTTCGGTATCGTTGTTGTTTCCAGCTGAGATATGCATTTTCAGTGATAATCTTCATGATTCTGCTGTTACAAGTGTGCAGAATCACCGAAATCGCTGTTTTCGCGCTATTCAATGCGAAAAACACGTTTTCTGGTGTTTTCAGCACTCCACAGTGCGTTTGATATGCGGAAACTGCGATATCTTCGGTATCGTTGTTGTTTCCAGCTGAGATATGCACTTTCAGTGATAATCTTCACGATTCTGCTGTTACAAGTGTGCAGAATCACCGAAATCGCTGTTTTCGTGCTTTTTAATGCGAAAAACACGTTTTCTGGTGTTTTCAGCACTCCACAGTGCGTTTGATATGCGGAAACTACGATATCTTCGGTATCGTTGTTGTTTCCAGCTGAGATATGCACTTTCAGTGATAATCTTCACGATTCTGCTGTTACAAGTGTGCCGAATCGCCGAAATCGCTGTTTTCGTGCTATTGAATGCGAAAAACACGTTTTCTGGTGTTTTCAGCACTCCACAGTGCGTTTGATATGCGGAAACTGCGATATCTTCGGTATCGTTGGGTTTCCAGCTGAGATATGCATTTTCACTGATAATCTTCACGATTCTGCTGTTACAAGTGTGCCGAATCGCCGAAATCGCTGTTTTCGTGCTATTGAATGCGAAAAACACGTTTTCTGGTGTTTTCAGCACTCCACAGTGCGTTTGATATGCGGAAACTGCGATATCTTCGGTATCGTTGGGTTTCCAGCTGAGATATGCACTTTCAGTGATCATCTTCACGATTCTGCTGTTACAAGTGTGCAGAATCACCGAAATCGCTGTTTTCGTGCTTTTGAATGCGAAAAACACGTTTTCTGGTGTTTTCAGCACTCCACAGTGCGTTTGATATGCGGAAACTACGATATCTTCGGTATCGTTGTTGTTTCCAGCTGAGATATGCATTTTCAGTGATAATCTTCATGATTCTGCTGTTACAAGTGTGCAGAATCACCGAAATCGCTGTTTTCGTGCTTTTGAATGCGAAAACACGTTTTCTGGTGTTTTCAGCACTCCACAGTGCGTTTGATATGCGGAAACTGCGATATCTTCGGTATCGTTGGGTTTCCAGCTGAGATATGCATTTTCACTGATAATCTTCACGATTCTGCTGTTACAAGTGTGCAGAATCACCGAAATCGCTGTTTTCGTGCTTTTGAATGCGAAAAACACGTTTTCTGGTGTTTTCAGCACTCCACAGTGCGTTTGATATGCGGAAACTACGATATCTTCGGTATCGTTGTTGTTTCCAGCTGAGATATGCATTTTCAGTGATAATCTTCATGATTCTGCTGTTACAAGTGTGCAGAATCACCGAAATCGCTGTTTTCGTGCTTTTGAATGCGAAAAACACGTTTTCTGGTGTTTTCAGCACTCCACAGTGCGTTTGATATGCGGAAACTGCCATACCTTCGGTATCGTTGTTGTTTCCAGCTGAGATATGCATTATCAGTGATAATCTTCATGATTCTGCTGTTACAAGTGTGCAGAATCACCGAAATCGCTGTTTTCGCGCTATTCAATGCGAAAAACACGTTTTCTGGTGTTTTCAGGACTCCACAGTGCGTTTGATATGCGGAAACTGCGATATCTTCGGTATCGTTGTTGTTTCCAGCTGAGATATGCGCTTTCAGTGTTAATCTTCCTGATTCTGCTCTTACAAGTGTGCAGAATCACCGAAATCGCTGTTTTCGCGCTATTCAATGCGAAAAACACGTATTCTGGTGTTTTCAGCACTCCACAGTGCGTTTGATATGCCGAAACTGCGATATCTTCGGTATCGTTGGGTTTCCAGCTGAGATATGCATTTTCACTGATAATCTTCACGATTCTGCTGTTACAAGTGTGCAGAATCACCGAAATCGCTGTTTTCGCGCTATTCAATGCGAAAAACACGTTTTCTGGTGTTTTCAGCACTCCACAGTGCGTTTGATATGCAGAAACTACGATATCTTCGGTATCGTTGTTGTTTCCAGCTGAGATATGCATTTTCAGTGATAATCTTCATGATTCTGCTGTTACAAGTGTGCAGAATCACCGAAATCGCTGTTTTCGTGCTTTTGAATGCGAAAAACACGTTTTCTGGTGTTTTCAACACTCCACAGTGCGTTTGATATGCGGAAACTGCGATATCTTCGGTATCGTTGTTGTTTCCAGCTGAGATATGCACTTTCAGTGATCATCTTCACGATTCTGCTGTTACAAGTGTGCAGAATCACCGAAATCGCTGTTTTCGTGCTTTTGAATGCGAAAAACACGTTTTCTGGTGTTTTCAGCACTCCACAGTGCGTTTGATATGCGGAAACTACGATATCTTCGGTATCGTTGTTGTTTCCAGCTGAGATATGCATTTTCAGTGATAATCTTCATGATTCTGCTGTTACAAGTGTGCAGAATCACCGAAATCGCTGTTTTCGTGCTTTTGAATGCGAAAAACACGTTTTCTGGTGTTTTCAGCACTCCACAGTGCGTTTGATATGCGGAAACTGCCATACCTTCGGTATCGTTGTTGTTTCCAGCTGAGATATGCATTATCAGTGATAATCTTCATGATTCTGCTGTTACAAGTGTGCAGAATCACCGAAATCGCTGTTTTCGCGCTATTCAATGCGAAAAACACGTTTTCTGGTGTTTTCAGCACTCCACAGTGCGTTTGATATGCAGAAACTACGATATCTTCGGTATCGTTGTTGTTTCCAGCTGAGTCATGCATTTTCAGTGATAATCTTCATGATTCTGTTGTTACAAGTGTGCAGAATCACCGAAATCGCTGTTTTCGTGCTTTTTAATGCGAAAAACACGTTTTCTGGTGTTTTCAGCACTCCACAGTGCGTTTGATATGCGGAAACTACGATATCTTCGGTGTCGTTGTTATTTCCAGCTGAGATATGCACTTTCAGTGATAATCTTCACGATTCTGCTGTTACAAGTGTGCAGAATCACCGAAATCGCTGTTTTCGTGCTTTTTAATGCGAAAAACACGTTTTCTGGTGTTTTCAGGACTCCACAGTGCGTTTGATACGCGGAAACTGCGATATCTTCGGTATCGTTGTTGTTTCCAGCTGAGATATGCGCTTTCAGTGTTAATCTTCCTGATTCTGCTCTTACAAGTGTGCAGAATCACCGAAATCGCTGTTTTCGTGTTTTTGAATGCGAAAAACACGTTTTCTGGTGTTTTCAGGACTCCACAGTGCGTTTGATATGCGGAAACTACGATATCTTCGGTATCGTTGTTGTTTCCAGCTGAGACATGCATTTTCAGTGATAATCTTCATGATTCTGCTGTTACAAGTGTGGAGAATCACCGAAATCGCTGTTTTCGTGCTTTTGAATGCGAAAAACACGTTTTCTGGTGTTTTCAGCACTCCACAGTGCGTTTGATATGCGGAAACTACGATATCTTCGGTATCGTTGTTGTTTCCAGCTGAGATATGCATTTTCAGTGCTTATCTTCATGATTCTGCTGTTACAAGTGTGCAGAATCACCGAAATCGCTGTTTTCGTGCTTTTGAATGCGAAAAACACGTTTTCGGGTGTTTTCAACACTCCACAGTGCGTTTGATATGCGGAAACTGCGATATCTTCGGTATCGCTGTTGTTTCCAGCTGAGATATGCACTTTCAGTGATAATCTTCACGATTCTGCTGTTACAAGTGTGCAGAATCACCGAAATCGCTGTTTTCGTGCTTTTGAATGCGAAAAACACGTTTTCTGGTGTTTTCAGCACTCCACAGTGCGTTTGATATGCGGAAACTACGATATCTTCGGTATCGTTGTTGTTTCCAGCTGAGATATGCATTTTCAGTGATAATCTTCATGATTCTGCTGTTACAAGTGTGCAGAATCACCGAAATCGCTGTTTTCGCGCTATTCAATGCGAAAAACACGTTTTCTGGTGTTTTCAGCACTCCACAGTGCGTTTGATATGCGGAAACTGCGATATCTTCGGTATCGTTGTTGTTTCCAGCTGAGATATGCACTTTCAGTGATAATCTTCACGATTCTGCTGTTACAAGTGTGCAGAATCACCGAAAAGGCTGTTTTCGTGCTTTTTAATGCGAAAAACACGTTTTCTGGTGTTTTCAGCACTCCACAGAGCGTTTTATATGCGCAAACTACGATATCTTCGGTATCGTTGTTGTTTCCAGCTGAGATATGCATTTTCAGTGATTATATTCATGATTCTGCTGTTACAAGTGTGCAGAATCACCGAAATCGCTGTTATCGTGCTTTTGAATGCGAAAAACACGTTTTCTGGTGTTTTCAGCACTCCACAGTGCTTTTGATATGCGGAAACTGCCATATCTTCGGTATCGTTGTTGTTTCCAGCTGAGATATGCATTTTCAGTGATAATCTTCATGATTCTGCTGTTACAAGTGTGCAGAATCACCGAAATCGCTGTTTTCGTGTTTTTGAATGCGAAAAACACGTTTTCTGGTGTTTTCAGGACTCCACAGTGCGTTTGATATGCGGAAACTACGATATCTTCGGTATCGTTGTTGTTTCCAGCTGAGACATGCATTTTCAGTGATAATCTTCATGATTCTGCTGTTACAAGTGTGGAGAATCACCGAAATCGCTGTTTTCGTGCTTTTGAATGCGAAAAACACGTTTTCGGGTGTTTTCAACACTCCACAGTGCGTTTGATATGCGGAAACTGCGATATCTTCGGTATCGCTGTTGTTTCCAGCTGAGATATGCACTTTCAGTGATAATCTTCACGATTCTGCTGTTACAAGTGTGCAGAATCACCGAAATCGCTGTTTTCGTGCTTTTGAATGCGAAAAACACGTTTTCTGGTGTTTTCAGCACTCCACAGTGCGTTTGATATGCGGAAACTACGATATCTTCGGTATCGTTGTTGTTTCCAGCTGAGATATGCATTTTCAGTGATAATCTTCATGATTCTGCTGTTACAAGTGTGCAGAATCACCGAAATCGCTGTTTTCGTGCTCTTGAATGCGAAAAACACGTTTTCTGGTGTTTTCAGCACTCCACAGTGCGTTTGATATGCGGAAACTGCCATACCTTCGGTATCGTTGTTGTTTCCAGCTGAGATATGCATTATCAGTGATAATCTTCATGATTCTGCTGTTACAAGTGTGCAGAATCACCGAAATCGCTGTTTTCGCGCTATTCAATGCGAAAAACACGTTTTCTGGTGTTTTCAGCACTCCACAGTGCGTTTGATATGCAGAAACTACGATATCTTCGGTATCGTTGTTGTTTCCAGCTGAGTCATGCATTTTCAGTGATAATCTTCATGATTCTGTTGTTACAAGTGTGCAGAATCACCGAAATCGCTGTTTTCGTGCTTTTTAATGCGAAAAACACGTTTTCTGGTGTTTTCAGCACTCCACAGTGCGTTTGATATGCGGAAACTACGATATCTTCGGTATCGTTGTTGTTTCCAGCTGAGATATGCACTTTCAGTGATAATCTTCACGATTCTGCTGTTACAAGTGTGCAGAATCACCGAAATCGCTGTTTTCGTGCTTTTTAATGCGAAAAACACGTTTTCTGGTGTTTTCAGCACTCCACAGTGCGTTTGATATGCGGAAACTACGATATCTTCGGTATCGTTGTTGTTTCCAGCTGAGATATGCATTTTCAGTGATTATATTCATGATTCTGCTGTTACAAGTGTGCAGAATCACCGAAATCGCTGTTTTCGTGCTTTTGAATGCGAAAAACACGTTTTCTGGTGTTTTCAGCACTCCACAGTGCTTTTGATATGCGGAAACTGCCATATCTTCGGTATCGTTGTTGTTTCCAGCTGAGATATGCATTTTCAGTGATAATCTTCATGATTCTGCTGTTACAAGTGTGCAGAATCACCGAAATCGCTGTTTTCGTGTTTTTGAATGCGAAAAACACGTTTTCTGGTGTTTTCAGGACTCCACAGTGCGTTTGATATGCGGAAACTGCGATATCTTCGGTATCGTTGTTGTTTCCAGCTGAGATATGCGCTTTCAGTGTTAATCTTCCTGATTCTGCTCTTACAAGTGTGCAGAATCACCGAAATCGCTGTTTTCGTGCTTTTGAATGCGAAAAACACGTTTTCTGGTGTTTTCAGCACTCCACAGTGCGTTTGATATGCGGAAACTACGATATCTTCGGTATCGTTGTTGTTTCCAGCTGAGATATGCATTTTCAGTGATAATCTTCATGATTCTGCTGTTACAAGTGTGCAGAATCACCGAAATCGCTGTTTTCGCGCTATTCAATGCGAAAAACACGTTTTCTGGTGTTTTCAGCACTCCACAGTGCGTTTGATATGCGGAAACTGCGATATCTTCGGTATCGTTGTTGTTTCCAGCTGAGATATGCACTTTCAGTGATAATCTTCACGATTCTGCTGTTACAAGTGTGCAGAATCACCGAAAAGGCTGTTTTCGTGCTTTTTAATGCGAAAAACACGTTTTCTGGTGTTTTCAGCACTCCACAGTGCGTTTGATATGCGCAAACTACGATATCTTCGGTATCGTTGTTGTTTCCAGCTGAGATATGCATTTTCAGTGATTATATTCATGATTCTGCTGTTACAAGTGTGCAGAATCACCGAAATCGCTGTTATCGTGCTTTTGAATGCGAAAAACACGTTTTCTGGTGTTTTCAGCACTCCACAGTGCTTTTGATATGCGGAAACTGCCATATCTTCGGTATCGTTGTTGTTTCCAGCTGAGATATGCATTTTCAGTGATAATCTTCATGATTCTGCTGTTACAAGTGTGCAGAATCACCGAAATCGCTGTTTTCGTGTTTTTGAATGCGAAAAACACGTTTTCTGGTGTTTTCAGGACTCCACAGTGCGTTTGATATGCGGAAACTACGATATCTTCGGTATCGTTGTTGTTTCCAGCTGAGACATGCATTTTCAGTGATAATCTTCATGATTCTGCTGTTACAAGTGTGGAGAATCACCGAAATCGCTGTTTTCGTGCTTTTGAATGCGAAAAACACGTTTTCGGGTGTTTTCAACACTCCACAGTGCGTTTGATATGCGGAAACTGCGATATCTTCGGTATCGCTGTTGTTTCCAGCTGAGATATGCACTTTCAGTGATAATCTTCACGATTCTGCTGTTACAAGTGTGCAGAATCACCGAAATCGCTGTTTTCGTGCTTTTGAATGCGAAAAACACGTTTTCTGGTGTTTTCAGCACTCCACAGTGCGTTTGATATGCGGAAACTACGATATCTTCGGTATCGTTGTTGTTTCCAGCTGAGATATGCATTTTCAGTGATAATCTTCATGATTCTGCTGTTACAAGTGTGCAGAATCACCGAAATCGCTGTTTTCGTGCTTTTGAATGCGAAAAACACGTTTTCTGGTGTTTTCAGCACTCCACAGTGCGTTTGATATGCGGAAACTGCCATACCTTCGGTATCGTTGTTGTTTCCAGCTGAGATATGCATTATCAGTGATAATCTTCATGATTCTGCTGTTACAAGTGTGCAGAATCACCGGAATCGCTGTTTTCGCGCTATTCAATGCGAAAAACACGTTTTCTGGTGTTTTCAGCACTCCACAGTGCGTTTGATATGCAGAAACTACGATATCTTCGGTATCGTTGTTGTTTCTAGCTGAGTCATGCATTTTCAGTGATAATCTTCATGATTCTGTTGTTACAAGTGTGCAGAATCACCGAAATCGCTGTTTTCGTGCTTTTTAATGCGAAAAACACGTTTTCTGGTGTTTTCAGCACTCCACAGTGCGTTTGATATGCGGAAACTACGATATCTTCGGTATCGTTGTTGTTTCCAGCTGAGATATGCACTTTCAGTGATAATCTTCACGATTCTGCTGTTACAAGTGTGCAGAATCACCGAAATCGCTGTTTTCGTGCTTTTTAATGCGAAAAACACGTTTTCTGGTGTTTTCAGCACTCCACAGTGCGTTTGATATGCGGAAACTACGATATCTTCGGTATCGTTGTTGTTTCCAGCTGAGATATGCATTTTCAGTGATTATATTCATGATTCTGCTGTTACAAGTGTGCAGAATCACCGAAATCGCTGTTTTCGTGCTTTTGAATGCGAAAAACACGTTTTCTGGTGTTTTCAGCACTCCACAGTGCTTTTGATATGCGGAAACTGCCGTATCTTCGGTATCGTTGTTGTTTCCAGCTGAGATATGCATTTTCAGTGATAATCTTCATGATTCTGCTGCTACAAGTGTGCAGAATCACCGAAATCGCTGTTTTCGTGTTTTTGAATGCGAAAAACACGTTTTCTGGTGTTTTCAGGACTCCACAGTGCGTTTGATATGCGGAAACTGCGATATCTTCGGTATCGTTGTTGTTTCCAGCTGAGATATGCGCTTTCAGTGTTAATCTTCCTGATTCTGCTCTTACAAGTGTGCAGAATCACCGAAATCGCTGTTTTCGGGCTATTCAATGCGAAAAACACGTATTCTGGTGTTTTCAGGACTCCACAGTGCGTTTGATATGCGGAAACTGCGATATCTTCGGTATCGTTGTTGTTTCCAGCTGAGATATGCGCTTTCAGTGTTAATCTTCCTGATTCTGCTCTTACAAGTGTGCAGAATCACCGAAATCGCTGTTTTCGTGCTTTTGAATGCGAAAAACACGTTTTCTGGTGTTTTCAGCACTCCACAGTGCGTTTGATATGCGGAAACTACGATATCTTCGGTATCGTTGTTGTTTCCAGCTGAGATATGCATTTTCAGTGATAATCTTCATGATTCTGCTGTTACAAGTGTGCAGAATCACCGAAATCGCTGTTTTCGTGCTTTTGAATGCGAAAAACACGTTTTCTGGTGTTTTCAGCACTCCACAGTGCGTTTGATATGCGGAAACTACGATATCTTCGGTATCGTTGTTGTTTCCAGCTGAGATATGCATTTTCAGTGATTATATTCATGATTCTGCTGTTACAAGTGTGCAGAATCACCGAAATCGCTGTTTTCGTGCTTTTGAATGCGAAAAACACGTTTTCTGGTGTTTTCAGCACTCCACAGTGCTTTTGATATGCGGAAACTGCCGTATCTTCGGTATCGTTGTTGTTTCCAGCTGAGATATGCATTTTCAGTGATAATCTTCATGATTCTGCTGTTACAAGTGTGCAGAATCACCGAAATCGCTGTTTTCGTGCTTTTGAATGCGAAAAACACGTTTTCTGGTGTTTTCAGCACTCCACAGTGCTTTTGATATGCGGAAACTGCCATATCTTCGGTATCGTTGTTGTTTCCAGCTGAGATATGCATTTTCAGTGATAATCTTCATGATTCTGCTGTTACAAGTGTGCAGAATCACCGAAATCGCTGTTTTCGTGTTTTTGAATGCGAAAAACACGTTTTCTGGTGTTTTCAGGACTCCACAGTGCGTTTGATATGCGGAAACTGCGATATCTTCGGTATCGTTGTTGTTTCCAGCTGAGATATGCGCTTTCAGTGTTAATCTTCCTGATTCTGCTGTTACAAGTGTGCAGAATCACCGAAATCGCTGTTTTCGCGCTATTCAATGCGAAAAACACGTTTTCTGGTGTTTTCAGCACTCCACAGTGCGTTTGATATGCGGAAACTGCGATATCTTCGGTATCGTTGTTGTTTCCAGCTGAGATATGCACTTTCAGTGATAATCTTCACGATTCTGCTGTTACAAGTGTGCAGAATCACCGAAAAGGCTGTTTTCGTGCTTTTTAATGCGAAAAACACGTTTTCTGGTGTTTTCAGCACTCCACAGTGCGTTTGATATGCGCAAACTACGATATCTTCGGTATCGTTGTTGTTTCCAGCTGAGATATGCATTTTCAGTGATTATATTCATGATTCTGCTGTTACAAGTGTGCAGAATCACCGAAATCGCTGTTATCGTGCTTTTGAATGCGAAAAACACGTTTTCTGGTGTTTTCAGCACTCCACAGTGCTTTTGATATGCGGAAACTGCCATATCTTCGGTATCGTTGTTGTTTCCAGCTGAGATATGCATTTTCAGTGATAATCTTCATGATTCTGCTGTTACAAGTGTGCAGAATCACCGAAATCGCTGTTTTCGTGTTTTTGAATGCGAAAAACACGTTTTCTGGTGTTTTCAGGACTCCACAGTGCGTTTGATATGCGGAAACTACGATATCTTCGGTATCGCTGTTGTTTCCAGCTGAGACATGCATTTTCAGTGATAATCTTCATGATTCTGCTGTTACAAGTGTGGAGAATCACCGAAATCGCTGTTTTCGTGCTTTTGAATGCGAAAAACACGTTTTCGGGTGTTTTCAACACTCCACAGTGCGTTTGATATGCGGAAACTGCGATATCTTCGGTATCGCTGTTGTTTCCAGCTGAGATATGCACTTTCAGTGATAATCTTCACGATTCTGCTGTTACAAGTGTGCAGAATCACCGAAATCGCTGTTTTCGTGCTTTTGAATGCGAAAAACACGTTTTCTGGTGTTTTCAGCACTCCACAGTGCGTTTGAAATGCGGAAACTACGATATCTTCGGTATCGTTGTTGTTTCCAGCTGAGATATGCATTTTCAGTGATAATCTTCATGATTCTGCTGTTACAAGTGTGCAGAATCACCGAAATCGCTGTTTTCGTGCTTTTGAATGCGAAAAACACGTTTTCTGGTGTTTTCAGCACTCCACAGTGCGTTTGATATGCGGAAACTGCCATACCTTCGGTATCGTTGTTGTTTCCAGCTGAGATATGCATTATCAGTGATAATCTTCATGATTCTGCTGTTACAAGTGTGCAGAATCACCGAAATCGCTGTTTTCGCGCTATTCAATGCGAAAAACACGTTTTCTGGTGTTTTCAGCACTCCACAGTGCGTTTGATATGCAGAAACTACGATATCTTCGGTATCGTTGTTGTTTCCAGCTGAGTCATGCATTTTCAGTGATAATCTTCATGATTCTGTTGTTACAAGTGTGCAGAATCACCGAAATCGCTGTTTTCGTGCTTTTTAATGCGAAAAACACGTTTTCTGGTGTTTTCAGCACTCCACAGTGCGTTTGATATGCGGAAACTACGATATCTTCGGTATCGTTGTTGTTTCCAGCTGAGATATGCACTTTCAGTGATAATCTTCACGATTCTGCTGTTACAAGTGTGCAGAATCACCGAAATCGCTGTTTTCGTGCTTTTTAATGCGAAAAACACGTTTTCTGGTGTTTTCAGCACTCCACAGTGCGTTTGATATGCGGAAACTACGATATCTTCGGTATCGTTGTTGTTTCCAGCTGAGATATGCATTTTCAGTGATTATATTCATGATTCTGCTGTTACAAGTGTGCAGAATCACCGAAATCGCTGTTTTCGTGCTTTTGAATGCGAAAAACACGTTTTCTGGTGTTTTCAGCACTCCACAGTGCTTTTGATATGCGGAAACTGCCATATCTTCGGTATCGTTGTTGTTTCCAGCTGAGATATGCATTTTCAGTGATAATCTTCATGATTCTGCTGTTACAAGTGTGCAGAATCACCGAAATCGCTGTTTTCGTGTTTTTGAATGCGAAAAACACGTTTTCTGGTGTTTTCAGGACTCCACAGTGCGTTTGATATGCGGAAACTGCGATATCTTCGGTATCGTTGTTGTTTCCAGCTGAGATATGCGCTTTCAGTGTTAATCTTCCTGATTCTGCTCTTACAAGTGTGCAGAATCACCGAAATCGCTGTTTTCGGGCTATTCAATGCGAAAAACACGTATTCTGGTGTTTTCAGCACTCCACAGTGCGTTTGATATGCGGAAACTGCCATATCTTCGGTATCGTTGTTGTTTCCAGCTGAGATATGCATTTTCAGTGATTATATTCATGATTCTGCTGTTACAAGTGTGCAGAATCACCGAAATCGCTGTTTTCGTGCTTTTGAATGCGAAAAACACGTTTTCTGGTGTTTTCAGCACTCCACAGTGCGTTTGATATGCGGAAACTGCCATACCTTCGGTATCGTTGTTGTTTCCAGCTGAGATATGCATTATCAGTGATAATCTTCATGATTCTGCTGTTACAAGTGTGCAGAATCACCGAAATCGCTGTTTTCGCGCTATTCAATGCGAAAAACACGTTTTCTGGTGTTTTCAGCACTCCACAGTGCGTTTGATATGCGGAAACTACGATATCTTCGGTATCGTTGTTGTTTCCAGCTGAGACATGCATTTTCAGTGATAATCTTCATGATTCTGCTGTTACAAGTGTGCCGAATCGCCGAAATCGCTGTTTTCGTGCTATTGAATGCGAAAAACACGTTTTCTGGTGTTTTCAGCACTCCACAGTGCGTTTGATATGCGGAAACTGCGATATCTTCGGTATCGTTGGGTTTCCAGCTGAGATATGCATTTTCACTGATAATCTTCACGATTCTGCTGTTACAAGTGTGCAGAATCACCGAAATCGCTGTTTTCGCGCTATTCAATGCGAAAAACACGTTTTCTGGTGTTTTCAGCACTCCACAGTGCGTTTGATATGCAGAAACTACGATATCTTCGGTATCGTTGTTGTTTCCAGCTGAGATATGCATTTTCAGTGATAATCTTCATGATTCTGCTGTTACAAGTGTGCAGAATCACCGAAATCGCTGTTTTCGTGCTTTTGAATGCGAAAAACACGTTTTCTGGTGTTTTCAACACTCCACAGTGCGTTTGATATGCGGAAACTGCGATATCTTCGGTATCGTTGTTGTTTCCAGCTGAGATATGCACTTTCAGTGATCATCTTCACGATTCTGCTGTTACAAGTGTGCAGAATCACCGAAATCGCTGTTTTCGTGCTTTTGAATGCGAAAAACACGTTTTCTGGTGTTTTCAGCACTCCACAGTGCGTTTGATATGCGGAAACTGCGATATCTTCGGTATCGTTGTTGTTTCCAGCTGAGATATGCACTTTCAGTGATCATCTTCACGATTCTGCTGTTACAAGTGTGCAGAATCACCGAAATCGCTGTTCTCGTGCTTTTGAATGCGAAAAACACGTTTTCTGGTGTTTTCAGCACTCCACAGTGCGTTTGATATGCGGAAACTACGATATCTTCGGTATCGTTGTTGTTTCCAGCTGAGATATGCATTTTCAGTGATAATCTTCATGATTCTGCTGTTACAAGTGTGCAGAATCACCGAAATCGCTGTTTTCGTGCTTTTGAATGCGAAAAACACGTTTTCTGGTGTTTTCAACACTCCACAGTGCGTTTGATATGCGGAAACTGCGATATCTTCGGTATCGTTGTTGTTTCCAGCTGAGATATGCACTTTCAGTGATCATCTTCACGATTCTGCTGTTACAAGTGTGCAGAATCACCGAAATCGCTGTTTTCGTGCTTTTGAATGCGAAAAACACGTTTTCTGGTGTTTTCAGCACTCCACAGTGCGTTTGATATGCGGAAACTGCGATATCTTCGGTATCGTTGTTGTTTCCAGCTGAGATATGCACTTTCAGTGATCATCTTCACGATTCTGCTGTTACAAGTGTGCAGAATCACCGAAATCGCTGTTTTCGTGCTTTTGAATGCGAAAAACACGTTTTCTGGTGTTTTCAGCACTCCACAGTGCGTTTGATATGCGGAAACTACGATATCTTCGGTATCGTTGTTGTTTCCAGCTGAGATATGCATTTTCAGTGATAATCTTCATGATTCTGCTGTTACAAGTGTGCAGAATCACCGAAATCGCTGTTTTCGTGCTTTTGAATGCGAAAAACACGTTTTCTGGTGTTTTCAGCACTCCACAGTGCGTTTGATATGCGGAAACTGCCATACCTTCGGTATCGTTGTTGTTTCCAGCTGAGATATGCATTATCAGTGATAATCTTCATGATTCTGCTGTTACAAGTGTGCAGAATCACCGAAATCGCTGTTTTCGCGCTATTCAATGCGAAAAACACGTTTTCTGGTGTTTTCAGCACTCCACAGTGCGTTTGATATGCAGAAACTACGATATCTTCGGTATCGTTGTTGTTTCCAGCTGAGTCATGCATTTTCAGTGATAATCTTCATGATTCTGTTGTCACAAGTGTGCAGAATCACCGAAATCGCTGTTTTCGTGCTTTTGAATGCGAAAAACACGTTTTCTGGTGTTTTCAGCACTCCACAGTGCGTTTGATATGCGGAAACTACGATATCTTCGGTATCGTTGTTGTTTCCAGCTGAGATATGCATTTTCAGTGATAATCTTCATGATTCTGCTGTTACAAGTGTGCAGAATCACCGAAATCGCTGTTTTCGTGCTTTTGAATGCGAAAAACACGTTTTCTGGTGTTTTCAGCACTCCACAGTGCGTTTGACATGCGGAAACTGCCATACCTTCGGTATCGTTGTTGTTTCCAGCTGAGATATGCATTATCAGTGATAATCTTCATGATTCTGCTGTTACAAGTGTGCAGAATCACCGAAATCGCTGTTTTCGCGCTATTCAATGCGAAAAACACGTTTTCTGGTGTTTTCAGCACTCCACAGTGCGTTTGATATGCAGAAACTACGATATCTTCGGTATCGTTGTTGTTTCCAGCTGAGATATGCATTTTCAGTGATAATCTTCATGATTCTGCTGTTACAAGTGTGCAGAATCACCGAAATCGCTGTTTTCGTGCTTTTGAATGCGAAAAACACGTTTTCTGGTGTTTTCAACACTCCACAGTGCGTTTGATATGCGGAAACTGCGATATCTTCGGTATCGTTGTTGTTTCCAGCTGAGATATGCACTTTCAGTGATCATCTTCACGATTCTGCTGTTACAAGTGTACAGAATCACCGAAATCGCTGTTTTCGTGCTTTTGAATGCGAAAAACACGTTTTCTGGTGTTTTCAGCACTCCACAGAGCGTTTGATATGCGGAAACTACGATATCTTCGGTATCGTTGTTGTTTCCAGCTGAGATATGCATTTTCAGTGATAATCTTCATGATTCTGCTGTTACAAGTGTGCAGAATCACCGAAATCGCTGTTTTCGTGCTTTTGAATGCGAAAAACACGTTTTCTGGTGTTTTCAGCACTCCACAGTGCGTTTGATATGCGGAAACTGCCATACCTTCGGTATCGTTGTTGTTTCCAGCTGAGATATGCATTATCAGTGATAATCTTCATGATTCTGCTGTTACAAGTGTGCAGAATCACCGAAATCGCTGTTTTCGCGCTATTCAATGCGAAAAACACGTTTTCTGGTGTTTTCAGCACTCCACAGTGCGTTTGATATGCAGAAACTACGATATCTTCGGTATCGTTGTTGTTTCCAGCTGAGTCATACATTTTCAGTGATAATCTTCATGATTCTGTTGTTACAAGTGTGCAGAATCACCGAAATCGCTGTTTTCGTGCTTTTTAATGCGAAAAACACGTTTTCTGGTGTTTTCAGCACTCCACAGTGCGTTTGATATGCGGACACTACGATATCTTCGGTATCGTTGTTGTTTCCAGCTGAGATATGCATTTTCAGTGATAATCTTCATGATTCTGCTGTTACAAGTGTTCAGAATCACCGAAATCGCTGTTTTCGCGCTATTCAATGCTAAAAACACGTTTTCTGGTGTTTTCAGCACTCCACAGTGCGTTTGATATGCGGAAACTACGATATCTTCGGTATCGTTGTTGTTTCCAGCTGAGATATGCATTTTCAGTGATTATCTTCATGATTCTGCTGTTACAAGTGTGCAGAATCACCGAAATCGCTGTTTTCGTGCTTTTGAATGCGAAAAACACGTTTTCTGGTGTTTTCAACACTCCACAGTGCGTTTGATATGCGGAAACTGCGATATCTTCGGTATCGTTGTTGTTTCCAGCTGAGATATGCACTTTCAGTGATAATCTTCACGATTCTGCTGTTACAAGTGTGCAGAATCACCGAAATCGCTGTTTTCGTGCTTTTGAATGCGAAAAACACGTTTTCTGGTGTTTTCAGCACTCCACAGTGCGTTTGATATGCGGACACTACGATATCATCGGTATCGTTGTTGTTTCCAGCTGAGATATGCATTTTCAGTGATAATCTTCATGATTCTGCTGTTACAAGTGTTCAGAATCACCGAAATCGCTGTTTTCGCGATATTCAATGCGAAAAACACGTTTTCTGGTGTTTTCAGCACTCCACAGTGCGTTTGATATGCGGAAACTACGATATCTTCGGTATCGTTGTTGTTTCCAGCTGAGATATGCATTTTCAGTGATTATCTTCATGATTCTGCTGTTACAAGTGTGCAGAATCACCGAAATCTCTGTTTTCGTGCTTTTGAATGCGAAAAACACGTTTTCTGGTGTTTTCAGCACTCCACAGTGCGTTTGATATGCGGACACTACGATATCTTCGGTATCGTTGTTGTTTCCAGCTGAGATATGCATTTTCAGTGATAATCTTCATGATTCTGCTGTTACAAGTGTTCAGAATCACCGAAATCGCTGTTTTCGCGCTATTCAATGCGAAAAACACGTTTTCTGGTGTTTTCAGCACTCCACAGTGCGTTTGATATGCGGAAACTACGATATCTTCGGTATCGTTGTTGTTTCCAGCTGAGATATGCATTTTCAGTGATAATCTTCATGATTCTGCTGTTACAAGTGTGCAGAATCACCGAAATCGCTGTTTTCGCGCTATTCAATGCGAAAAACACGTTTTCTGGTGTTTTCAGCACTCCACAGTGCGTTTGATATGCGGAAACTGCGATATCTTCGGTATCGTTGTTGTTTCCAGCTGAGATATGCACTTTCAGTGATAATCTTCACGATTCTGCTGTTACAAGTGTGCAGAATCACCGAAAAGGCTGTTTTCGTGCTTTTTAATGCGAAAAACACGTTTTCTGGTGTTTTCAGCACTCCACAGTGCGTTTGATATGCGCAAACTACGATATCTTCGGTATCGTTGTTGTTTCCAGCTGAAATATGCATTTTCAGTGATTATATTCATGATTCTGCTGTTACAAGTGTGCAGAATCACCGAAATCGCTGTTATCGTGCTTTTGAATGCGAAAAACACGTTTTCTGGTGTTTTCAGCACTCCACAGTGCGTTTGATATGCGGAAACTACGATATCTTCGGTATCGTTGTTGTTTCCAGCTGAGATATGCATTTTCAGTGATTATCTTCATGATTCTGCTGTTACAAGTGTGCAGAATCACCGAAATCGCTGTTTTCGTGCTTTTGAATGCGAAAAACACGTTTTCTGGTGTTTTCAGCACTCCACAGTGCGTTTGATATGCGGAAACTACGATATCTTCGGTATCGTTGTTGTTTCCAGCTGAGATATGCATTTTCAGTGATAATCTTCATGATTCTGCTGTTACAAGTGTGCAGAATCACCGAAATCGCTGTTTTCGTGCTTTTGAATGCGAAAAACACGTTTTCTGGTGTTTTCAGCACTCCACAGTGCGTTTGACATGCGGAAACTGCCATACCTTCGGTATCGTTGTTGTTTCCAGCTGAGATATGCATTATCAGTGATAATCTTCATGATTCTGCTGTTACAAGTGTGCAGAATCACCGAAATCGCTGTTTTCGCGCTATTCAATGCGAAAAACACGTTTTCTGGTGTTTTCAGCACTCCACAGTGCGTTTGATATGCAGAAACTACGATATCTTCGGTATCGTTGTTGTTTCCAGCTGAGATATGCATTTTCAGTGATAATCTTCATGATTCTGCTGTTACAAGTGTGCAGAATCACCGAAATCGCTGTTTTCGTGCTTTTGAATGCGAAAAACACGTTTTCTGGTGTTTTCAACACTCCACAGTGCGTTTGATATGCGGAAACTGCGATATCTTCGGTATCGTTGTTGTTTCCAGCTGAGATATGCACTTTCAGTGATCATCTTCACGATTCTGCTGTTACAAGTGTGCAGAATCACCGAAATCGCTGTTTTCGTGCTTTTGAATGCGAAAAACACGTTTTCTGGTGTTTTCAGCACTCCACAGAGCGTTTGATATGCGGAAACTACGATATCTTCGGTATCGTTGTTGTTTCCAGCTGAGATATGCATTTTCAGTGATAATCTTCATGATTCTGCTGTTACAAGTGTGCAGAATCACCGAAATCGCTGTTTTCGTGCTTTTGAATGCGAAAAACACGTTTTCTGGTGTTTTCAGCACTCCACAGTGCGTTTGATATGCGGAAACTGCCATACCTTCGGTATCGTTGTTGTTTCCAGCTGAGATATGCATTATCAGTGATAATCTTCATGATTCTGCTGTTACAAGTGTGCAGAATCACCGAAATCGCTGTTTTCGCGCTATTCAATGCGAAAAACACGTTTTCTGGTGTTTTCAGCACTCCACAGTGCGTTTGATATGCAGAAACTACGATATCTTCGGTATCGTTGTTGTTTCCAGCTGAGTCATACATTTTCAGTGATAATCTTCATGATTCTGTTGTTACAAGTGTGCAGAATCACCGAAATCGCTGTTTTCGTGCTTTTTAATGCGAAAAACACGTTTTCTGGTGTTTTCAGCACTCCACAGTGCGTTTGATATGCGGACACTACGATATCTTCGGTATCGTTGTTGTTTCCAGCTGAGATATGCATTTTCAGTGATAATCTTCATGATTCTGCTGTTACAAGTGTTCAGAATCACCGAAATCGCTGTTTTCGCGCTATTCAATGCGAAAAACACGTTTTCTGGTGTTTTCAGCACTCCACAGTGCGTTTGATATGCGGAAACTACGATATCTTCGGTATCGTTGTTGTTTCCAGCTGAGATATGCATTTTCAGTGATAATCTTCATGATTCTGCTGTTACAAGTGTTCAGAATCACCGAAATCGCTGTTTTCGCGCTATTCAATGCGAAAAACACGTTTTCTGGTGTTTTCAGCACTCCACAGTGCGTTTGATATGCGGAAACTACGATATCTTCGGTATCGTTGTTGTTTCCAGCTGAGATATGCATTTTCAGTGATAATCTTCATGATTCTGCTGTTACAAGTGTTCAGAATCACCGAAATCGCTGTTTTCGTGCTTTTTAATGCGAAAAACACGTTTTCTGGTGTTTTCAGCACTCCACAGTGCGTTTGATATGCGGACACTACGATATCTTCGGTATCGTTGTTGTTTCCAGCTGAGATATGCATTTTCAGTGATAATCTTCATGATTCTGCTGTTACAAGTGTTCAGAATCACCGAAATCGCTGTTTTCGCGCTATTCAATGCGAAAAACACGTTTTCTGGTGTTTTCAGCACTCCACAGTGCGTTTGATATGCGGAAACTACGATATCTTCGGTATCGTTGTTGTTTCCAGCTGAGATATGCATTTTCAGTGATTATCTTCATGATTCTGCTGTTACAAGTGTGCAGAATCACCGAAATCGCTGTTTTCGTGCTTTTGAATGCGAAAAACACGTTTTCTGGTGTTTTCAACACTCCACAGTGCGTTTGATATGCGGAAACTGCGATATCTTCGGTATCGTTGTTGTTTCCAGCTGAGATATGCACTTTCAGTGATAATCTTCACGATTCTGCTGTTACAAGTGTGCAGAATCACCGAAATCGCTGTTTTCGTGCTTTTGAATGCGAAAAACACGTTTTCTGGTGTTTTCAGCACTCCACAGTGCGTTTGATATGCGGACACTACGATATCATCGGTATCGTTGTTGTTTCCAGCTGAGATATGCATTTTCAGTGATAATCTTCATGATTCTGCTGTTACAAGTGTTCAGAATCACCGAAATCGCTGTTTTCGCGATATTCAATGCGAAAAACACGTTTTCTGGTGTTTTCAGCACTCCACAGTGCGTTTGATATGCGGAAACTACGATATCTTCGGTATCGTTGTTGTTTCCAGCTGAGATATGCATTTTCAGTGATTATCTTCATGATTCTGCTGTTACAAGTGTGCAGAATCACCGAAATCTCTGTTTTCGTGCTTTTGAATGCGAAAAACACGTTTTCTGGTGTTTTCAGCACTCCACAGTGCGTTTGATATGCGGACACTACGATATCTTCGGTATCGTTGTTGTTTCCAGCTGAGATATGCATTTTCAGTGATAATCTTCATGATTCTGCTGTTACAAGTGTTCAGAATCACCGAAATCGCTGTTTTCGCGCTATTCAATGCGAAAAACACGTTTTCTGGTGTTTTCAGCACTCCACAGTGCGTTTGATATGCGGAAACTACGATATCTTCGGTATCGTTGTTGTTTCCAGCTGAGATATGCATTTTCAGTGATAATCTTCATGATTCTGCTGTTACAAGTGTGCAGAATCACCGAAATCGCTGTTTTCGCGCTATTCAATGCGAAAAACACGTTTTCTGGTGTTTTCAGCACTCCACAGTGCGTTTGATATGCGGAAACTGCGATATCTTCGGTATCGTTGTTGTTTCCAGCTGAGATATGCACTTTCAGTGATAATCTTCACGATTCTGCTGTTACAAGTGTGCAGAATCACCGAAAAGGCTGTTTTCGTGCTTTTTAATGCGAAAAACACGTTTTCTGGTGTTTTCAGCACTCCACAGTGCGTTTGATATGCGCAAACTACGATATCTTCGGTATCGTTGTTGTTTCCAGCTGAGATATGCATTTTCAGTGATTATATTCATGATTCTGCTGTTACAAGTGTGCAGAATCACCGAAATCGCTGTTATCGTGCTTTTGAATGCGAAAAACACGTTTTCGGGTGTTTTCAACACTCCACAGTGCGTTTGATATGCGGAAACTGCGATATCTTCGGTATCGCTGTTGTTTCCAGCTGAGATATGCACTTTCAGTGATAATCTTCACGATTCTGCTGTTACAAGTGTGCAGAATCACCGAAATCGCTGTTTTCGTGCTTTTGAATGCGAAAAACACGTTTTCTGGTGTTTTCAGCACTCCACAGTGCGTTTGATATGCGGAAACTACGATATCTTCGGTATCGTTGTTGTTTCCAGCTGAGATATGCATTTTCAGTGATAATCTTCATGATTCTGCTGTTACAAGTGTGCAGAATCACCGAAATCGCTGTTTTCGTGCTTTTGAATGCGAAAAACACGTTTTCTGGTGTTTTCAGCACTCCACAGTGCGTTTGATATGCGGAAACTGCCATACCTTCGGTATCGTTGTTGTTTCCAGCTGAGATATGCATTATCAGTGATAATCTTCATGATTCTGCTGTTACAAGTGTGCAGAATCACCGAAATCGCTGTTTTCGCGCTATTCAATGCGAAAAACACGTTTTCTGGTGTTTTCAGCACTCCACAGTGCGTTTGATATGCAGAAACTACGATATCTTCGGTATCGTTGTTGTTTCCAGCTGAGTCATGCATTTTCAGTGATAATCTTCATGATTCTGTTGTTACAAGTGTGCAGAATCACCGAAATCGCTGTTTTCGTGCTTTTTAATGCGAAAAACACGTTTTCTGGTGTTTTCAGCACTCCACAGTGCGTTTGATATGCGGAAACTACGATATCTTCGGTATCGTTGTTGTTTCCAGCTGAGATATGCACTTTCAGTGATAATCTTCACGATTCTGCTGTTACAAGTGTGCAGAATCACCGAAATCGCTGTTTTCGTGCTTTTTAATGCGAAAAACACGTTTTCTGGTGTTTTCAGCACTCCACAGTGCGTTTGATATGCGGAAACTGCGATATCTTCGGTATCGTTGTTGTTTCCAGCTGAGATATGCGCTTTCAGTGTTAATCTTCCTGATTCTGCTCTTACAAGTGTGCAGAATCACCGAAATCGCTGTTTTCGCGCTATTCAATGCGAAAAACACGTATTCTGGTGTTTTCAGCACTCCACAGTGCGTTTGATATGCGGAAACTGCCATATCTTCGGTATCGTTGTTGTTTCCAGCTGAGATATGCATTTTCAGTGATTATATTCATGATTCTGCTGTTACAAGTGTGCAGAATCACCGAAATCGCTGTTTTCGTGCTTTTGAATGCGAAAAACACGTTTTCTGGTGTTTTCAACACTCCACAGTGCGTTTGATATGCGGAAACTACGATATCTTCGGTATCGTTGTTGTTTCCAGCTGAGATATGCATTTTCTGTGATTATATTCATGATTCTGCTGTTACAAGTGTGCAGAATCACCGAAATCGCTGTTTTCGTGCTTTTGAATGCGAAAAACACGTTTTCTGGTGTTTTCAGCACTCCACAGTGCGTTTGATATGCGGAAACTGCCATACCTTCGGTATCGTTGTTGTTTCCAGCTGAGATATGCATTATCAGTGATAATCTTCATGATTCTGCTGTTACAAGTGTGCAGAATCACCGAAATCGCTGTTTTCGCGCTATTCAATGCGAAAAACACGTTTTCTGGTGTTTTCAGCACTCCACAGTGCGTTTGATATGCGGAAACTACGATATCTTCGGTATCGTTGTTGTTTCCAGCTGAGACATGCATTTTCAGTGATAATCTTCATGATTCTGCTGTTACAAGTGTGCCGAATCGCCGAAATCGCTGTTTTCGTGCTATTGAATGCGAAAAACACGTTTTCTGGTGTTTTCAGCACTCCACAGTGCGTTTGATATGCGGAAACTGCGATATCTTCGGTATCGTTGGGTTTCCAGCTGAGATATGCATTTTCACTGATAATCTTCACGATTCTGCTGTTACAAGTGTGCAGAATCACCGAAATCGCTGTTTTCGCGCTATTCAATGCGAAAAACACGTTTTCTGGTGTTTTCAGCACTCCACAGTGCGTTTGATATGCAGAAACTACGATATCTTCGGTATCGTTGTTGTTTCCAGCTGAGATATGCATTTTCAGTGATAATCTTCATGATTCTGCTGTTACAAGTGTGCAGAATCACCGAAATCGCTGTTTTCGTGCTTTTGAATGCGAAAAACACGTTTTCTGGTGTTTTCAACACTCCACAGTGCGTTTGATATGCGGAAACTGCGATATCTTCGGTATCGTTGTTGTTTCCAGCTGAGATATGCACTTTCAGTGATCATCTTCACGATTCTGCTGTTACAAGTGTGCAGAATCACCGAAATCGCTGTTTTCGTGCTTTTGAATGCGAAAAACACGTTTTCTGGTGTTTTCAGCACTCCACAGTGCGTTTGATATGCGGAAACTGCGATATCTTCGGTATCGTTGTTGTTTCCAGCTGAGATATGCACTTTCAGTGATCATCTTCACGATTCTGCTGTTACAAGTGTGCAGAATCACCGAAATCGCTGTTTTCGTGCTTTTGAATGCGAAAAACACGTTTTCTGGTGTTTTCAGCACTCCACAGTGCGTTTGATATGCGGAAACTACGATATCTTCGGTATCGTTGTTGTTTCCAGCTGAGATATGCATTTTCAGTGATAATCTTCATGATTCTGCTGTTACAAGTGTGCAGAATCACCGAAATCGCTGTTTTCGTGCTTTTGAATGCGAAAAACACGTTTTCTGGTGTTTTCAGCACTCCACAGTGCGTTTGATATGCGGAAACTGCCATACCTTCGGTATCGTTGTTGTTTCCAGCTGAGATATGCATTATCAGTGATAATCTTCATGATTCTGCTGTTACAAGTGTGCAGAATCACCGAAATCGCTGTTTTCGCGCTATTCAATGCGAAAAACACGTTTTCTGGTGTTTTCAGCACTCCACAGTGCGTTTGATATGCAGAAACTACGATATCTTCGGTATCGTTGTTGTTTCCAGCTGAGTCATGCATTTTCAGTGATAATCTTCATGATTCTGTTGTTACAAGTGTGCAGAATCACCGAAATCGCTGTTTTCGTGCTTTTGAATGCGAAAAACACGTTTTCTGGTGTTTTCAGCACTCCACAGTGCGTTTGATATGCGGAAACTACGATATCTTCGGTATCGTTGTTGTTTCCAGCTGAGATATGCATTTTCAGTGATAATCTTCATGATTCTGCTGTTACAAGTGTGCAGAATCACCGAAATCGCTGTTTTCGTGCTTTTGAATGCGAAAAACACGTTTTCTGGTGTTTTCAGCACTCCACAGTGCGTTTGATATGCGGAAACTGCCATACCTTCGGTATCGTTGTTGTTTCCAGCTGAGATATGCATTATCAGTGATAATCTTCATGATTCTGCTGTTACAAGTGTGCAGAATCACCGAAATCGCTGTTTTCGCGCTATTCAATGCGAAAAACACGTTTTCTGGTGTTTTCAGCACTCCACAGTGCGTTTGATATGCAGAAACTACGATATCTTCGGTATCGTTGTTGTTTCCAGCTGAGATATGCATTTTCAGTGATAATCTTCATGATTCTGCTGTTACAAGTGTGCAGAATCACCGAAATCGCTGTTTTCGTGCTTTTGAATGCGAAAAACACGTTTTCTGGTGTTTTCAACACTCCACAGTGCGTTTGATATGCGGAAACTGCGATATCTTCGGTATCGTTGTTGTTTCCAGCTGAGATATGCACTTTCAGTGATCATCTTCATGATTCTGCTGTTACAAGTGTGCAGAATCACCGAAATCGCTGTTTTCGTGCTTTTGAATGCGAAAAACACGTTTTCTGGTGTTTTCAGCACTCCACAGTGCGTTTGATATGCGGAAACTGCCATACCTTCGGTATCGTTGTTGTTTCCAGCTGAGATATGCATTATCAGTGATAATCTTCATGATTCTGCTGTTACAAGTGTGCAGAATCACCGAAATCGCTGTTTTCGCGCTATTCAATGCGAAAAACACGTTTTCTGGTGTTTTCAGCACTCCACAGTGCGTTTGATATGCGGAAACTACGATATCTTCGGTATCGTTGTTGTTTCCAGCTGAGACATGCATTTTCAGTGATAATCTTCATGATTCTGCTGTTACAAGTGTGCCGAATCGCCGAAATCGCTGTTTTCGTGCTATTGAATGCGAAAAACACGTTTTCTGGTGTTTTCAGCACTCCACAGTGCGTTTGATATGCGGAAACTGCGATATCTTCGGTATCGTTGGGTTTCCAGCTGAGATATGCATTTTCACTGATAATCTTCACGATTCTGCTGTTACAAGTGTGCAGAATCACCGAAATCGCTGTTTTCGCGCTATTCAATGCGAAAAACACGTTTTCTGGTGTTTTCAGCACTCCACAGTGCGTTTGATATGCAGAAACTACGATATCTTCGGTATCGTTGTTGTTTCCAGCTGAGATATGCATTTTCAGTGATAATCTTCATGATTCTGCTGTTACAAGTGTGCAGAATCACCGAAATCGCTGTTTTCGTGCTTTTGAATGCGAAAAACACGTTTTCTGGTGTTTTCAACACTCCACAGTGCGTTTGATATGCGGAAACTGCGATATCTTCGGTATCGTTGTTGTTTCCAGCTGAGATATGCACTTTCAGTGATCATCTTCACGATTCTGCTGTTACAAGTGTGCAGAATCACCGAAATCGCTGTTTTCGTGCTTTTGAATGCGAAAAACACGTTTTCTGGTGTTTTCAGCACTCCACAGTGCGTTTGATATGCGGAAACTGCGATATCTTCGGTATCGTTGTTGTTTCCAGCTGAGATATGCACTTTCAGTGATCATCTTCACGATTCTGCTGTTACAAGTGTGCAGAATCACCGAAATCGCTGTTTTCGTGCTTTTGAATGCGAAAAAGACGTTTTCTGGTGTTTTCAGCACTCCACAGTGCGTTTGATATGCGGAAACTACGATATCTTCGGTATCGTTGTTGTTTCCAGCTGAGATATGCATTTTCAGTGATAATCTTCATGATTCTGCTGTTACAAGTGTGCAGAATCACCGAAATCGCTGTTTTCGTGCTTTTGAATGCGAAAAACACGTTTTCTGGTGTTTTCAGCACTCCACAGTGCGTTTGATATGCGGAAACTGCCATACCTTCGGTATCGTTGTTGTTTCCAGCTGAGATATGCATTATCAGTGATAATCTTCATGATTCTGCTGTTACAAGTGTGCAGAATCACCGAAATCGCTGTTTTCGCGCTATTCAATGCGAAAAACACGTTTTCTGGTGTTTTCAGCACTCCACAGTGCGTTTGATATGCAGAAACTACGATATCTTCGGTATCGTTGTTGTTTCCAGCTGAGTCATGCATTTTCAGTGATAATCTTCATGATTCTGTTGTTACAAGTGTGCAGAATCACCGAAATCGCTGTTTTCGTGCTTTTGAATGCGAAAAACACGTTTTCTGGTGTTTTCAGCACTCCACAGTGCGTTTGATATGCGGAAACTACGATATCTTCGGTATCGTTGTTGTTTCCAGCTGAGATATGCATTTTCAGTGATAATCTTCATGATTCTGCTGTTACAAGTGTGCAGAATCACCGAAATCGCTGTTTTCGTGCTTTTGAATGCGAAAAACACGTTTTCTGGTGTTTTCAGCACTCCACAGTGCGTTTGATATGCGGAAACTGCCATACCTTCGGTATCGTTGTTGTTTCCAGCTGAGATATGCATTATCAGTGATAATCTTCATGATTCTGCTGTTACAAGTGTGCAGAATCACCGAAATCGCTGTTTTCGCGCTATTCAATGCGAAAAACACGTTTTCTGGTGTTTTCAGCACTCCACAGTGCGTTTGATATGCAGAAACTACGATATCTTCGGTATCGTTGTTGTTTCCAGCTGAGATATGCATTTTCAGTGATAATCTTCATGATTCTGCTGTTACAAGTGTGCAGAATCACCGAAATCGCTGTTTTCGTGCTTTTGAATGCGAAAAACACGTTTTCTGGTGTTTTCAACACTCCACAGTGCGTTTGATATGCGGAAACTGCGATATCTTCGGTATCGTTGTTGTTTCCAGCTGAGATATGCACTTTCAGTGATCATCTTCACGATTCTGCTGTTACAAGTGTGCAGAATCACCGAAATCGCTGTTTTCGTGCTTTTGAATGCGAAAAACACGTTTTCTGGTGTTTTCAGCACTCCACAGTGCGTTTGATATGCGGAAACTACGATATCTTCGGTATCGTTGTTGTTTCCAGCTGAGATATGCATTTTCAGTGATAATCTTCATGATTCTGCTGTTACAAGTGTGCAGAATCACCGAAATCGCTGTTTTCGTGCTTTTGAATGCGAAAAACACGTTTTCTGGTGTTTTCAGCACTCCACAGTGCGTTTGATATGCGGAAACTGCCATACCTTCGGTATCGTTGTTGTTTCCAGCTGAGATATGCATTATCAGTGATAATCTTCATGATTCTGCTGTTACAAGTGTGCAGAATCACCGAAATCGCTGTTTTCGCGCTATTCAATGCGAAAAACACGTTTTCTGGTGTTTTCAGCACTCCACAGTGCGTTTGATATGCAGAAACTACGATATCTTCGGTATCGATGTTGTTTCCAGCTGAGTCATGCATTTTCAGTGATAATCTTCATGATTCTGTTGTTACAAGTGTGCAGAATCACCGAAATCGCTGTTTTCGTGCTTTTTAATGCGAAAAACACGTTTTCTGGTGTTTTCAGCACTCCACAGTGCGTTTGATATGCGGACACTACGATATCTTCGGTATCGTTGTTGTTTCCAGCTGAGATATGCATTTCCAGTGATAATCTTCATGATTCTGCTGTTACAAGTGTTCAGAATCACCGAAATCGCTGTTTTCGCGCTATTCAATGCGAAAAACACGTTTTCTGGTGTTTTCAGCACTCCACAGTGCGTTTGATATGCGGAAACTACGATATCTTCGGTATCGTTGTTGTTTCCAGCTGAGATATGCATTTTCAGTGATTATCTTCATGATTCTGCTGTTACAAGTGTGCAGAATCACCGAAATCGCTGTTTTCGTGCTTTTGAATGCGAAAAACACGTTTTCTGGTGTTTTCAACACTCCACAGTGCGTTTGATATGCGGAAACTGCGATATCTTCGGTATCGTTGTTGTTTCCAGCTGAGATATGCACTTTCAGTGATAATCTTCACGATTCTGCTGTTACAAGTGTGCAGAATCACCGAAATCGCTGTTTTCGTGCTTTTGAATGCGAAAAACACGTTTTCTGGTGTTTTCAGCACTCCACAGTGCGTTTGATATGCGGACACTACGATATCTTCGGTATCGTTGTTGTTTCCAGCTGAGATATGCATTTTCAGTGATAATCTTCATGATTCTGCTGTTACAAGTGTTCAGAATCACCGAAATCGCTGTTTTCGCGATATTCAATGCGAAAAACACGTTTTCTGGTGTTTTCAGCACTCCACAGTGCGTTTGATATGCGGAAACTACGATATCTTCGGTATCGTTGTTGTTTCCAGCTGAGATATGCATTTTCAGTGATTATCTTCATGATTCTGCTGTTACAAGTGTGCAGAATCACCGAAATCTCTGTTTTCGTGCTTTTGAATGCGAAAAACACGTTTTCTGGGGTTTTCACCACTCCACAGTTCGTTGAATATGCAGAACAGGAGATATCTTGGTTTTCGTGAGGTTTCTAGCAGAGATATGCATTTTCTGCGATAATCATAGTGAGACTTCTGTTAGAAGTATGCAGAAACATCGAGAGCGCTCTATTCGAGCTATTTAATCCGAGAAACTCGTTTTCTGGGCTTTTCACCACTCCACAGTTCGTTGGATATGCAGAACCGGAGATATCTTGGTTTTCGTGGGGTTTCAAGATCAGATATGCATTTCCTGGGATAATCTTGGTGAGACTTCCGTCCGAAGTATGCTGAATCATCGAGATCGCACTTTTCGATCTATTTAATGCGAGAAACACGTTATCTGGAGATTTCACCACACCACAGTTCGTTGGATGTGCAGAACCGCAGATATCTTGGTTTTTGTGGGGTTTCAAGCTGAGATATGCATTTTTTACGATAATCTTGGTGATACTTCCGTCCGAAGTATTCTTAATCATCGAGATCTCTAGTTTCGAGCAATTTAATGCGAGAAACACGTTATCTGGTGTTTTCAGCACTCCACAGTGCGTTTGATATGCAGAACCAGCGATATCCTGGTTTTCGTTGTGGATTCAAGCTGAGATATGCAATTTCTGCGATAATCTTGGTGAGACTTCTGTCCGATGTATGCAGAATCATCGAGATCGCACTTTTCGATCTATTTAATGCGAGAAACACGTTGTCTGGTGTTTTCACCACTCCACAGTTGGTTTGATATGCAGAACCGGCGATGTTTGGTTTTCGTGGGGTTTCAAGCAGAGATATGCATTTTCTGCGATAATCATAGTGAGACTTCTGTTAGAAGTATGCAGAATCATCGAGATCGCACTTTTCGATCTATTTAATGCGAGAGACACGTTGTCTGGTGTTTTCACCACTCCACAGTTGGTTTGATATGCAGAACCGGCGATGTTTGGTTTTCGTCGGGTTTCAAGTTGAGATATGCATTTTCTACGATAATCTTGGTGAAACATCTGTCCGAAGTATGCAGAAACATCAAGAGCACTCTTTTCGAGCTATTTAATGCGAGAAACACATTTTCTGGGGTTTTCACCACACCACAGTTCGTTGGATGTGCAGAACCGGAGATATCTTGGTTTTCGTGGGGATTCAAGCTGAGATATGCAATTTCTGCGATAATCTTTGTGAGACTTCTGTCCGAAGTATGCTTAATCATCGAGATCGTACTTTTCGAGCTATTTAATGCGAGATACACGTTTTCTGGGGTTTTCACCACTCCACTGTTCGTTGAATATGCAGAACAGGAGATATCTTGGTTTTCGTGGGGTTTCTAGCAGAGATATGCATTTTCTGCGATAATCATAGTGAGACTTCTGTTAGAAGTATGCATGATCATCGAGATCGCACTTTTCGATCTATTTAATGCGAGAAACACGTTGCCTGGTGTTCTCACCACTCCACAGTTGGTTTGATATGCAGAACCGGCGATGTTTGGTTTTCGTCGGGTTTCAAGTTGAGATATGCATTTTCTACGATAATCTTGGTGAAACATCTGTCCGAAGTATGCAGAAACATCAAGAGCGCTCGTTTCGAGCTATTTAATGCGAGAAACACGTTTTCTGGGGTTTTCACCACTCCACTGTTCGTTGAATATGCAGAGCAGGAGATATCTTGGTTTTCGTGAGGTTTCTAGCAGAGATATGCATTTTCTGCGATAATCATAGTGAGACTTCTGTTAGAAGGATGCAGAATCATCGAGATCGCACTTTTCGATCTATTTAATGCGAGAAACACGTTGTCTGGTGTTTTCACCACTCCATAGTACGTTTGGCATGCAGAACCGGAGATATCTTGGTTTCGGTCGGGTTTCAAGCTGAGATATGCATTTTCTACGATAATCTTGGTGAAACATCTGTCCGAAGTATGCAGAAACATCAAGAGCGCTCGTTTAGAGCTATTTAATGCGAGAAACACGTTGTCTGGTGTTTTCACCACTCCACAGTTGGTTTGATATGCAGAACCGGCGATGTTTGGTTTTCGTCGGGTTTCAAGTTGAGATATGCATTTTCTACGATAATCTTGGTGAAACATCTGTCCGAAGTATGCAGAAACATCAAGAGCGCTCTTTTCGAGCTATTTAATGCGAGAAACACGTTTTCTGGGGTTTTCACCACTCCACAGTTGGTTTGATATGCAGAACCCGCGATATTTTGGTTTTCGTCGGGTTTCAAGCTGAGATATGCATTTTCTACGATAATCTTGGTGAAACATCTGTCCGAAGTATGCTGAATCATCGAGATCGCTCTTTTGGAGCTAGTTAGTGCGAGAAACACGTTATCTGGTGTTTTCACCACTCCACAGTGCGTTTGATATGCAGAACCGGCGATATCTTGGTTTTTGTGGGGTTTCAAGCTGAGATATGCAATTTCTGCGATAATCTTGGTGAGACTTCTGTCCGAAGTATGCTTAATCATCGAGATCGTACTTTTCGAGCTATTTAATGCGAGATACACGTTTTCTGGGGTTTTCACCACTCCACTGTTCGTTGAATATGCAGAACAGGAGATATCTTGGTTTTCGTGGGGTTTCTAGCAGAGATATGCATTTTCTGCGATAATCATAGTGAGACTTCTGTTAGAAGTATGCATGATCATCGAGATCGCACTTTTCGATCTATTTAATGCGAGAAACACGTTGCCTGGTGTTCTCACCACTCCACAGTTGGTTTGATATGCAGAACCGGCGATGTTTGGTTTTCGTCGGGTTTCAAGTTGAGATATGCATTTTCTACGATAATCTTGGTGAAACATCTGTCCGAAGTATGCAGAAACATCAAGAGCGCTCTTTTCGAACTATTTAATGCGAGAAAGACGTTTTCTGGGGTTTTCACCACACCACAGTTCGTTGGATGTGCAGAACCGGAGATATCTTGGTTTTCGTGGGGATTCAAGCTGAGATATGCAATTTCTGCGATAATCTTGGTGAGACTTCTGTCCGAAGTATGCTTAATCATCGAGATCGTACTTTTCGAGCTATTTAATGCGAGATACACGTTTTCTGGGGTTTTCACCACTCCACTGTTCGTTGAATATGCAGAACAGGAGATATCTTGGTTTTCGTGGGGTTTCTAGCAGAGATATGCATTTTCTGCGATAATCATAGTGAGACTTCTGTTAGAAGTATGCATGATCATCGAGATCGCTCTTTCCGACCTATTTAATGCGAGAAACACGTTATCTGGTGTTTTCACCACTCCACAGTGCGTTTGATATGCAGAACCAGCGATATCTTGGTTTTTGTGGGGTTTCAAGCTGAGATATGCATGTTTTACGATAATCTTGGTGAGACTTCTGTCCGAAGTATGCTTAATCATCGAGATTGTACTTTTCGAGCTATTTAATGCGAGAAACACGTTTTCTGGGGTTTTCACCACTCCACTGTTCGTTGAATATGCAGAACAGGAGATATCTTGGTTTTCGTGGGGTTTCTAGCAGAGATATGCATTTTCTGCGATAATCATAGTGAGACTTCTGTTAGAAGTATGCAGATACATCGAGATCGCACTTTTCGATCTATTTAATGCGAGAGACACGTTGTCTGGTGTTTTCACCACTCCACAGTTGGTTTGATATGCAGAACCGGCGATGTTTGGTTTTCGTCGGGTTTCAAGTTGAGATATGCATTTTCTACGATAATCTTAGTGAAACATCTGTCCGAAGTATGCAGAAACATCAAGAGCACTCTTTTCGAGCTATTTAATGCGAGAAACACGTTTTCTGGGGTTTTCACCACACCACAGTTCGTTGGATGTGCAGAACCGGAGATATCTTGGTTTTCGTAGGGTTTCAAGCTGAGATATGCATTTTCTGCGATAATCTTGGTGAGACCTCTGTCCGAAGTATGCAGAATCATCCAGATCGTACTTTTCGAGCTATTTAATGCGAGAAACACGTTTTCTGGGGTTTTCACCACTCCACTGTTCGTTGAATATGCACAACAGGAGATATCTTGGTTTTCGTGGGGTTTCTAGCAGAGATATGCATTTTCTGCAATAATCATAGTGAGACTTCTGTTAGAAGTATGCAGAATCATCGAGATCGCACTTTTCGATCTATTTAATGCGAGAAACACGTTGTCTGGTGTTTTCACCACTCCACAGTTGGTTTGATATGCAGAACCGGCGATGTTTGGTTTTCGTCGGGTTTCAAGTTGAGATATGCATTTTCTACGATAATCTTGGTGAAACATCTGTCCGAAGTATGCAGAAACATCAAGAGCGCTCTTTTCGAACTATTTAATGCGAGAAACACGTTTTCTGGGGTTTTCACCACACCACAGTTCGTTGGATGTGCAGAACCGGAGATATCTTGGTTTTCGTGGGGATTCAAGCTGAGATATGCAATTTCTGCGATAATCTTGGTGAGACTTCTGTCCGAAGTATGCTTAATCATCGAGATCGTACTTTTCGAGCTATTTAATGCGAGAAACACGTTTTCTGGGGTTTTCACCACTCCACTGTTCGTTGAATATGCAGAACAGGAGATATCTTGGTTTTCGTGGGATTTCTAGCAGAGATATGCATTTTCTGCGATAATCATAGTGAGACTTCTGTTAGAAGTATGCATGATCATCGAGATCGCACTTTTCGATCTATTTAATGCGAGAAACACGTTGCCTGGTGTTTTCACCACTCCACAGTTGGTTTGATATGCGGAAACTGCCATATCTTCGGTATCGTTGTTGTTTCCAGCTGAGATATGCATTTTCAGTGATTATATTCATGATTCTGCTGTTACAAGTGTGCAGAATCACCGAAATCGCTGTTTTCGTGCTTTTGAATGCGAAAAACACGTTTTCTGGTGTTTTCAACACTCCACAGTGCGTTTGATATGCGGAAACTACGATATCTTCGGTATCGTTGTTGTTTCCAGCTGAGATATGCATTTTCAGTGATTATATTCATGATTCTGCTGTTACAAGTGTGCAGAATCACCGAAATCGCTGTTTTCGTGCTTTTGAATGCGAAAAACACGTTTTCTGGTGTTTTCAGCACTCCACAGTGCGTTTGATATGCGGAAACTGCCATACCTTCGGTATCGTTGTTGTTTCCAGCTGAGATATGCATTATCAGTGATAATCTTCATGATTCTGCTGTTACAAGTGTGCAGAATCACCGAAATCGCTGTTTTCGCGCTATTCAATGCGAAAAACACGTTTTCTGGTGTTTTCAGCACTCCACAGTGCGTTTGATATGCGGAAACTACGATATCTTCGGTATCGTTGTTGTTTCCAGCTGAGACATGCATTTTCAGTGATAATCTTCATGATTCTGCTGTTACAAGTGTGCCGAATCGCCGAAATCGCTGTTTTCGTGCTATTGAATGCGAAAAACACGTTTTCTGGTGTTTTCAGCACTCCACAGTGCGTTTGATATGCGGAAACTGCGATATCTTCGGTATCGTTGGGTTTCCAGCTGAGATATGCATTTTCACTGATAATCTTCACGATTCTGCTGTTACAAGTGTGCAGAATCACCGAAATCGCTGTTTTCGCGCTATTCAATGCGAAAAACACGTTTTCTGGTGTTTTCAGCACTCCACAGTGCGTTTGATATGCAGAAACTACGATATCTTCGGTATCGTTGTTGTTTCCAGCTGAGATATGCATTTTCAGTGATAATCTTCATGATTCTGCTGTTACAAGTGTGCAGAATCACCGAAATCGCTGTTTTCGTGCTTTTGAATGCGAAAAACACGTTTTCTGGTGTTTTCAACACTCCACAGTGCGTTTGATATGCGGAAACTGCGATATCTTCGGTATCGTTGTTGTTTCCAGCTGAGATATGCACTTTCAGTGATCATCTTCACGATTCTGCTGTTACAAGTGTGCAGAATCACCGAAATCGCTGTTTTCGTGCTTTTGAATGCGAAAAACACGTTTTCTGGTGTTTTCAGCACTCCACAGTGCGTTTGATATGCGGAAACTGCGATATCTTCGGTATCGTTGTTGTTTCCAGCTGAGATATGCACTTTCAGTGATCATCTTCACGATTCTGCTGTTACAAGTGTGCAGAATCACCGAAATCGCTGTTTTCGTGCTTTTGAATGCGAAAAACACGTTTTCTGGTGTTTTCAGCACTCCACAGTGCGTTTGATATGCGGAAACTACGATATCTTCGGTATCGTTGTTGTTTCCAGCTGAGACATGCATTTTCAGTGATAATCTTCATGATTCTGCTGTTACAAGTGTGCCGAATCGCCGAAATCGCTGTTTTCGTGCTATTTAATGCGAAAAACAAGTTTTCTGGTGTTTTCAGCACTCCACAGTGCGTTTGATATGCGGAAACTGCGATATCTTCGGTATCGTTGGGTTTCCAGCTGAGATATGCATTTTCACTGATAATCTTCACGATTCTGCTGTTACAAGTGTGCCGAATCGCCGAAATCGCTGTTTTCGTGCTATTGAATGCGAAAAACACGTTTTCTGGTGTTTTCAGCACTCCACAGTGCGTTTGATATGCGGAAACTGCGATATCTTGGTTTTTGTGGGGTTTCAAGCTGAGATATGCATGTTTTACGATAATCTTGGTGAGACTTCTGTCCGAAGTATGCTTAATCATCAAGATCGCTCTATTCGAGCTATTTAATGCGAGAAACACGTTATCTGGTGTTTTCAGCACTCCACAGTGCGTTTGGTATGCAGAACCAGCGATATCCTGGTTTTCGTTGTGGATTCAAGCTGAGATATGCAATTTCTGCGATAATCTTGGTGAGACTTCTGTCCGATGTATGCAGAATCATCGAGATCGCACTTTTCGATCTATTTAATGCGAGAAACACGTTGTCTGGTGTTTTCACCACTCCACAGTTGGTTTGATATGCAGAACCGGCGATGTTTGGTTTTCGTGGGGTTTCAAGCTGAGATATGCATTTTCTGCGACAATCTTGGTGAGACCTCTGTCCGAGGTATGCAGAACGTCGAGATCGCTCTTTCCGACCTATTTAATGCGAGAAACACGTTATCTGGTGTTTTCACCACTCCACAGTGCGTTTGATATGCAGAACCAGCGATATCTTGGTTTTTGTGGGGTTTCAAGCTGAGATATGCATGTTTTACGATAATCTTGGTGAGACTTCTGTCCGAAGTATGCTTAATCATCGAGATTGTACTTTTCGAGCTATTTAATGCTAGAAACACGTTTTCTGGGGTTTTCACCACTCCACTGTTCGTTGAATATGCAGAACAGGAGATATCTTGGTTTTCGTGGGGTTTCTAGCAGAGATATGCATTTTCTGCGATAATCATAGTGAGACTTCTGTTAGAAGTATGCAGATACATCGAGATCGCACTTTTCGATCTATTTAATGCGAGAGACACGTTGTCTGGTGTTTTCACCACTCCACAGTTGGTTTGATATGCAGAACCGGCGATGTTTGGTTTTCGTCGGGTTTCAAGTTGAGATATGCATTTTCTACGATAATCTTAGTGAAACATCTGTCCGAAGTATGCAGAAACATCAAGAGCACTCTTTTCGAGCTATTTAATGCGAGAAACACGTTTTCTGGGGTTTTCACCACACCACAGTTCGTTGGATGTGCAGAACCGGAGATATCTTGGTTTTCGTGGGGTTTCAAGCTGAGATATGCATTTTCTGCGATAATCTTGGTGAGACCTCTGTCCGAAGTATGCAGAATCATCCAGATCGTACTTTTCGAGCTATTTAATGCGAGAAACACGTTTTCTGGGGTTTTCACCACTCCACTGTTCGTTGAATATGCAGAACAGGAGATATCTTGGTTTTCGTGGGGTTTCTAGCAGAGATATGCATTTTCTGCAATAATCATAGTGAGACTTCTGTTAGAAGTATGCAGAATCATCGAGATCGCACTTTTCGATCTATTTAATGCGAGAAACACGTTGTCTGGTGTTTTCACCACTCCACAGTTGGTTTGATATGCAGAACCGGCGATGTTTGGTTTTCGTCGGGTTTCAAGTTGAGATATGCATTTTCTACGATAATCTTGGTGAAACATCTGTCCGAAGTATGCAGAAACATCAAGAGCGCTCTTTTCGAACTATTTAATGCGAGAAACACGTTTTCTGGGGTTTTCACCACACCACAGTTCGTTGGATGTGCAGAACCGGAGATATCTTGGTTTTCGTGGGGATTCAAGCTGAGATATGCAATTTCTGCGATAATCTTGGTGAGACTTCTGTCCGAAGTATGCTTAATCATCGAGATCGTACTTTTCGAGCTATTTAATGCGAGAAACACGTTTTCTGGGGTTTTCACCACTCCACTGTTCGTTGAATATGCAGAACAGGAGATATCTTGGTTTTCGTGGGGTTTCTAGCAGAGATATGCATTTTCTGCGATAATCATAGTGAGACTTCTGTTAGAAGTATGCATGATCATCGAGATCGCACTTTTCGATCTATTTAATGCGAGAAACACGTTGCCTGGTGTTTTCACCACTCCACAGTTGGTTTGATATGCGGAAACTGCCATATCTTCGGTATCGTTGTTGTTTCCAGCTGAGATATGCATTTTCAGTGATTATATTCATGATTCTGCTGTTACAAGTGTGCAGAATCACCGAAATCGCTGTTTTCGTGCTTTTGAATGCGAAAAACACGTTTTCTGGTGTTGTCAACACTCCACAGTGCGTTTGATATGCGGAAACTACGATATCTTCGGTATCGTTGTTGTTTCCAGCTGAGATATGCATTTTCAGTGATTATATTCATGATTCTGCTGTTACAAGTGTGCAGAATCACCGAAATCGCTGTTTTCGTGCTTTTGAATGCGAAAAACACGTTTTCTGGTGTTTTCAGCACTCCACAGTGCGTTTGATATGCGGAAACTGCCATACCTTCGGTATCGTTGTTGTTTCCAGCGGAGATATGCATTATCAGTGATAATCTTCATGATTCTGCTGTTACAAGTGTGCAGAATCACCGAAATCGCTGTTTTCGCGCTATTCAATGCGAAAAACACGTTTTCTGGTGTTTTCAGCACTCCACAGTGAGTTTGATATGCGGAAACTACGATATCTTCGGTATCGTTGTTGTTTCCAGCTGAGACATGCATTTTCAGTGATAATCTTCATGATTCTGCTGTTACAAGTGTGCCGAATCGCCGAAATCGCTGTTTTCGTGCTATTGAATGCGAAAAACACGTTTTCTGGTGTTTTCAGCACTCCACAGTGCGTTTGATATGCGGAAACTACGATATCTTCGGTATCGTTGTTGTTTCCAGCTGAGATATGCATTTTCACTGATAATCTTCACGATTCTGCTGTTACAAGTGTGCAGAATCACCGAAATCGCTGTTTTCGTGCTTTTGAATGCGAAAAACACGTTTTCTGGTGTTTTCAGCACTCCACAGTGCGTTTGATATGCGGAAACTGCCATACCTTCGGTATCGTTGTTGTTTCCAGCTGAGATATGCATTATCAGTGATAATCTTCATGATTCTGCTGTTACAAGTGTGCAGAATCACCGAAATCGCTGTTTTCGCGCTATTCAATGCGAAAAACACGTTTTCTGGTGTTTTCAGCACTCCACAGTGCGTTTGATATGCAGAAACTACGATATCTTCGGTATCGTTGTTGTTTCCAGCTGAGATATGCATTTTCAGTGATAATCTTCATGATTCTGCTGTTACAAGTGTGCAGAATCACCGAAATCGCTGTTTTCGTGCTTTTGAATGCGAAAAACACGTTTTCTGGTGTTTTCAACACTCCACAGTGCGTTTGATATGCGGAAACTGCGATATCTTCGGTATCGTTGTTGTTTCCAGCTGAGATATGCACTTTCAGTGATCATCTTCACGATTCTGCTGTTACAAGTGTGCAGAATCACCGAAATCGCTGTTTTCGTGCTTTTGAATGCGAAAAACACGTTTTCTGGTGTTTTCAGCACTCCACAGTGCGTTTGATATGCGGAAACTACGATATCTTCGGTATCGTTGTTGTTTCCAGCTGAGATATGCATTTTCAGTGATAATCTTCATGATTCTGCTGTTACAAGTGTGCAGAATCACCGAAATCGCTGTTTTCGTGCTTTTGAATGCGAAAAACACGTTTTCTGGTGTTTTCAGCACTCCACAGTGCGTTTGATATGCGGAAACTGCCATACCTTCGGTATCGTTGTTGTTTCCAGCTGAGATATGCATTATCAGTGATAATCTTCATGATTCTGCTGTTACAAGTGTGCAGAATCACCGAAATCGCTGTTTTCGCGCTATTCAATGCGAAAAACACGTTTTCTGGTGTTTTCAGCACTCCACAGTGCGTTTGATATGCAGAAACTACGATATCCTCGGTATCGTTGTTGTTTCCAGCTGAGTCATGCATTTTCAGTGATAATCTTCATGATTCTGTTGTTACAAGTGTGCAGAATCACCGAAATCGCTGTTTTCGTGCTTTTGAATGCGAAAAACACGTTTTCTGGTGTTTTCAGCACTCCACAGTGCGTTTGATATGCGGAAACTACGATATCTTCGGTATCGTTGTTGTTTCCAGCTGAGATATGCATTTTCAGTGATAATCTTCATGATTCTGCTGTTACAAGTGTGCAGAATCACCGAAATCGCTGTTTTCCTGCTTTTGAATGCGAAAAACACGTTTTCTGGTGTTTTCAGCACTCCACAGTGCGTTTGATATGCAGAAACTGCCATACCTTCGGTATCGTTGTTGTTTCCAGCTGAGATATGCATTATCAGTGATAATCTTCATGATTCTGCTGTTACAAGTGTGCAGAATCATCGAAATCGCTGTTTTCGCGCTATTCAATGCGAAAAACACGTTTTCTGGTGTTTTCAGCACTCCACAGTGCGTTTGATATGCAGAAACTACGATATCTTCGGTATCGTTGTTGTTTCCAGCTGAGATATGCATTTTCAGTGATAATCTTCATGATTCTGCTGTTACAAGTGTGCAGAATCACCGAAATCGCTGTTTTCGTGCTTTTGAATGCGAAAAACACGTTTTCTGGTGTTTTCAACACTCCACAGTGCGTTTGATATGCGGAAACTGCGATATCTTCGGTATCGTTGTTGTTTCCAGCTGAGATATGCACTTTCATTGATCATCTTCACGATTCTGCTGTTACAAGTGTGCAGAATCACCGAAATCGCTGTTTTCGTGCTTTTGAATGCGAAAAACACGTTTTCTGGTGTTTTCAGCACTCCACAGTGCGTTTGATATGCGGAAACTACGATATCTTCGGTATCGTTGTTGTTTCCAGCTGAGATATGCATTTTCAGTGATAATCTTCATGATTCTGCTGTTACAAGTGTGCAGAATCACCGAAATCGCTGTTTTCGTGCTTTTGAATGCGAAAAACACGTTTTCTGGTGTTTTCAGCACTCCACAGTGCGTTTGATATGCGGAAACTGCCATACCTTCGGTATCGTTGTTGTTTCCAGCTGAGATATGCATTATCAGTGATAATCTTCATGATTCTGCTGTTACAAGTGTGCAGAATCACCGAAATCGCAGTTTTCGCGCTATTCAATGCGAAAAACACGTTTTCTGGTGTTTTCAGCACTCCACAGTGCGTTTGATATGCAGAAACTACGATATCTTCGGTATCGTTGTTGTTTCCAGCTGAGTCATGCATTTTCAGTGATAATCTTCATGATTCTGTTGTTACAAGTGTGCAGAATCACCGAAATCGCTGTTTTCGTGCTTTTTAATGTGAAAAACACGTTTTCTGGTGTTTTCAGCACTCCACAGTGCGTTTGATATGCGGACACTACGATATCTTCGGTATCGTTGTTGTTTCCAGCTGAGATATGCATTTTCAGTGATAATCTTCATGATTCTGCTGTTACAAGTGTTCAGAATCACCGAAATCGCTGTTTTCGCGCTATTCAATGCGAAAAACACGTTTTCTGGTGTTTTCAGCACTCCACAGTGCGTTTGATATGCGGAAACTACGATATCTTCGGTATCGTTGTTGTTTCCAGCTGAGATATGCATTTTCAGTGATTATCTTCATGATTCTGCTGTTACAAGTGTGCAGAATCACCGAAATCGCTGTTTTCGTACTTTTGAATGCGAAAAACACGTTTTCTGGTGTTTTCAACACTCCACAGTGCGTTTGATATGCGGAAACTGCGATATCTTCGGTATCGTTGTTGTTTCCAGCTGAGGTATGCACTTTCAGTGATACTCTTCACGATTCTGCTGTTACAAGTGTGCAGAATCACCGAAATCGCTGTTTTCGTGCTTTTGAATGCGAAAAACACGTTTTCTGGTGTTTTCAGCACACCACAGTGCGTTTGATATACGGACACTACGATATCTTCGGTATCGTTGTTGTTTCCAGCTGAGATATGCATTTTCAGTGATAATCTTCATGATTCTGCTGTTACAAGTGTTCAGAATCACCGAAATCGCTGTTTTCGCGATATTCAATGCGAAAAACACGTTTTCTGGTGTTTTCAGCACTCCACAGTGCGTTTGATATGCGGAAACTACGATATCTTCGGTATCGTTGTTGTTTCCAGCTGAGATATGCATTTTCAGTGATTATCTTCATGATTCTGCTGTTACAAGTGTGCAGAATCACCGAAATCTCTGTTTTCGTGCTTTTGAATGCGAAAAACACGTTTTCTGGGGTTTTCACCACTCCACAGTTCGTTGAATATGCAGAACAGGAGATATCTTGGTTTTCGTGAGGTTTCTAGCAGAGATATGCATTTTCTGCGATAATCATAGTGAGACTTCTGTTAGAAGTATGCAGAAACATCGAGAGCGCTCTATTCGAGCTATTTAATCCGAGAAACTCGTTTTCTGGGCTTTTCACCACTCCACAGTTCGTTGGATATGCAGAACCGGAGATATCTTGGTTTTCGTGGGGTTTCAAGATCAGATATGCATTTCCTGGGATAATCTTGGTGAGACTTCCGTCCGAAGTATGCTGAATCATCGAGATCGCACTTTTCGATCTATTTAATGCGAGAAACACGTTATCTGGAGATTTCACCACACCACAGTTCGTTGGATGTGCAGAACCGCAGATATCTTGGTTTTTGTGGGGTTTCAAGCTGAGATATGCATTTTTTACGATAATCTTGGTGATACTTCCGTCCGAAGTATGCTTAATCATCGAGATCTCTAGTTTCGAGCTATTTAATGCGAGAAACACGTTATCTGGTGTTTTCAGCACTCCACAGTGCGTTTGATATGCAGAACCAGCGATATCCTGGTTTTCGTTGTGGATTCAAGCTGAGATATGCAATTTCTGCGATAATCTTGGTGAGACTTCTGTCCGATGTATGCAGAATCATCGAGATCGCACTTTTCGATCTATTTAATGCGAGAAACACGTTGTCTGGTGTTTTCACCACTCCACAGTTGGTTTGATATGCAGAACCGGCGATGTTTGGTTTTCGTCGGGTTTCAAGTTGAGATATGCATTTTCTACGATAATCTTGGTGAAACATCTGTCCGAAGTATGCAGAAACATCAAGAGCGCTCTTTTCGAACTATTTAATGCGAGAAAGACGTTTTCTGGGGTTTTCACCACACCACAGTTCGTTGGATGTGCAGAACCGGAGATATCTTGGTTTTCGTGGGGATTCAAGCTGAGATATGCAATTTCTGCGATAATCTTGGTGAGACTTCTGTCCGAAGTATGCTTAATCATCGAGATCGTACTTTTCGAGCTATTTAATGCGAGATACACGTTTTCTGGGGTTTTCACCACTCCACTGTTCGTTGAATATGCAGAACAGGAGATATCTTGGTTTTCGTGGGGTTTCTAGCAGAGATATGCATTTTCTGCGATAATCATAGTGAGACTTCTGTTAGAAGTATGCATGATCATCGAGATCGCACTTTTCGATCTATTTAATGCGAGAAACACGTTGCCTGGTGTTCTCACCAATCCACAGTTGGTTTGATATGCAGAACCGGCGATGTTTGGTTTTCGTCGGGTTTCAAGTTGAGATATGCATTTTCTACGATAATCTTGGTGAAACATCTGTCCGAAGTATGCAGAAACATCAAGAGCGCTCGTTTCGAGCTATTTAATGCGAGAAACACGTTTTCTGGGGTTTTCACCACTCCACTGTTCGTTGAATATGCAGAACAGGAGATATCTTGGTTTTCGTGAGGTTTCTAGCAGAGATATGCATTTTCTGCGATAATCATAGTGAGACTTCTGTTAGAAGTATGCAGAATCATCGAGATCGCACTTTTCGATCTATTTAATGCGAGAAACACGTTGTCTGGTGTTTTCACCACTCCATAGTACGTTTGGCATGCAGAACCGGAGATATCTTGGTTTCGGTCGGGTTTCAAGCTGAGATATGCATTTTCTACGATAATCTTGGTGAAACATCTGTCCGAAGTATGCAGAAACATCAAGAGCGCTCGTTTCGAGCTATTTAATGCGAGAAACACGTTTTCTGGGGTTTTCACCACTCCACTGTTCGTTGAATATGCAGAACAGGAGATATCTTGGTTTTCGTGGGGTTTCTAGCAGAGATATGCATTTTCTGCGATAATCATAGTGAGACTTCTGTTAGAAGTATGCAGAAACATCGAGAGCGCTCTATTCGAGCTATTTAATGCGAGAAACTCGTTTTCTGGGCTTTTCACCACTCCACAGTTCGTTGGATATGCAGAACCGGAGATATCTTGGTTTTCGTGGGGTTTCAAGATGAGATATGCATTTCCTGGGATAATCTTGGTGAGACTTCCGTCCGAAGTATGCTGAATCATCGAGATCGCACTTTTCGATCTATTTAATGCGAGAAACACGTTGTCTGGTGTTTTCACCACTCCACAGTTGGTTTGATATGCAGAACCGGCGATGTTTGGTTTTCGTCGGGTTTCAAGTTGAGATATGCATTTTCTACGATAATCTTGGTGAAACATCTGTCCGAAGTATGCAGAAACATCAAGAGCGCTCTTTTCGAGCTATTTAATGCGAGAAGCACGTTTTCTGGGGTTTTCACCACTCCACAGTTGGTTTGATATGCAGAACCCGCGATATTTTGGTTTTCGTCGGGTTTCAAGCTGAGATATGCATTTTCTACGATAATCTTGGTGAAACATCTGTCCGAAGTATGCTGAATCATCGAGATCGCTCTTTTGGAGCTAGTTAGTGCGAGAAACACGTTATCTGGTGTTTTCACCACTCCACAGTGCGTTTGATATGCAGAACCGGCGATATCTTGGTTTTTGTGGGGTTTCAAGCTGAGATATGCATGTTTTACGATAATCTTGGTGAGACTTCTGTCCGAAGTATGCTTAATCATCAAGATCGCTCTATTCGAGCTATTTAATGCGAGAAACACGTTATCTGGTGTTTTCAGCACTCCACAGTGCGTTTGGTATGCAGAACCAGCGATATCCTGGTTTTCGTTGTGGATTCAAGCTGAGATATGCATTTTCTGCGACAATCTTGGTGAGACCTCTGTCCGAGGTATGCAGAACGTCGAGATCGCTCTTTCCGACCTATTTAATGCGAGAAACACGTTATCTGGTGTTTTCACCACTCCACAGTGCGTTTGATATGCAGAACCAGCGATATCTTGGTTTTTGTGGGGTTTCAAGCTGAGATATGCATGTTTTACGATAATCTTGGTGAGACTTCTGTCCGAAGTATGCTTAATCATCGAGATTGTACTTTTCGAGCTATTTAATGCGAGAAACACGTTTTCTGGGGTTTTCACCACTCCACTGTTCGTTGAATATGCAGAACAGGAGATATCTTGGTTTTCGTGGGGTTTCTAGCAGAGATATGCATTTTCTGCGATAATCATAGTGAGACTTCTGTTAGAAGTATGCAGATACATCGAGATCGCACTTTTCGATCTATTTAATGCGAGAGACACGTTGTCTGGTGTTTTCACCACTCCACAGTTGGTTTGATATGCAGAACCGGCGATGTTTGGTTTTCGTCGGGTTTCAAGTTGAGATATGCATTTTCTACGATAATCTTAGTGAAACATCTGTCCGAAGTATGCAGAAACATCAAGAGCACTCTTTTCGAGCTATTTAATGCGAGAAACACGTTTTCTGGGGTTTTCACCACACCACAGTTCGTTGGATGTGCAGAACCGGAGATATCTTGGTTTTCGTGGGGTTTCAAGCTGAGATATGCATTTTCTGCGATAATCTTGGTGAGACCTCTGTCCGAAGTATGCAGAATCATCCAGATCGTACTTTTCGAGCTATTTAATGCGAGAAACACGTTTTCTGGGGTTTTCACCACTCCACTGTTCGTTGAATATGCAGAACAGGAGATATCTTGGTTTTCGTGGGGTTTCTAGCAGAGATATGCATTTTCTGCAATAATCATAGTGAGACTTCTGTTAGAAGTATGCAGAATCATCGAGATCGCACTTTTCGATCTATTTAATGCGAGAAACACGTTGTCTGGTGTTTTCACCACTCCACAGTTGGTTTGATATGCAGAACCGGCGATGTTTGGTTTTCGTCGGGTTTCAAGTTGAGATATGCATTTTCTACGATAATCTTGGTGAAACATCTGTCCGAAGTATGCAGAAACATCAAGAGCGCTCTTTTCGAACTATTTAATGCGAGAAACACGTTTTCTGGGGTTTTCACCACACCACAGTTCGTTGGATGTGCAGAACCGGAGATATCTTGGTTTTCGTGGGGATTCAAGCTGAGATATGCAATTTCTGCGATAATCTTGGTGAGACTTCTGTCCGAAGTATGCTTAATCATCGAGATCGTACTTTTCGAGCTATTTAATGCGAGAAACACGTTTTCTGGGGTTTTCACCACTCCACTGTTCGTTGAATATGCAGAACAGGAGATATCTTGGTTTTCGTGGGGTTTCTAGCAGAGATATGCATTTTCTGCGATAATCATAGTGAGACTTCTGTTAGAAGTATGCATGATCATCGAGATCGCACTTTTCGATATATTTAATGCGAGAAACACGTTGCCTGGTGTTTTCACCACTCCACAGTTGGTTTGATATGCGGAAACTGCCATATCTTCGGTATCGTTGTTGTTTCCAGCTGAGATATGCATTTTCAGTGATTATATTCATGATTCTGCTGTTACAAGTGTGCAGAATCACCGAAATCGCTGTTTTCGTGCTTTTGAATGCGAAAAACACGTTTTCTGGTGTTTTCAACACTCCACAGTGCGTTTGATATGCGGAAACTACGATATCTTCGGTATCGTTGTTGTTTCCAGCTGAGATATGCATTTTCAGTGATTATATTCATGATTCTGCTGTTACAAGTGTGCAGAATCACCGAAATCGCTGTTTTCGTGCTTTTGAATGCGAAAAACACGTTTTCTGGTGTTTTCAGCACTCCACAGTGCGTTTGATATGCGGAAACTGCCATACCTTCGGTATCGTTGTTGTTTCCAGCTGAGATATGCATTATCAGTGATAATCTTCATGATTCTGCTGTTACAAGTGTGCAGAATCACCGAAATCGCTGTTTTCGCGCTATTCAATGCGAAAAACACGTTTTCTGGTGTTTTCAGCACTCCACAGTGCGTTTGATATGCGGAAACTACGATATCTTCGGTATCGTTGTTGTTTCCAGCTGAGACATGCATTTTCAGTGATAATCTTCATGATTCTGCTGTTACAAGTGTGCCGAATCGCCGAAATCGCTGTTTTCGTGCTATTGAATGCGAAAAACACGTTTTCTGGTGTTTTCAGCACTCCACAGTGCGTTTGATATGCGGAAACTGCGATATCTTCGGTATCGTTGGGTTTCCAGCTGAGATATGCATTTTCACTGATAATCTTCACGATTCTGCTGTTACAAGTGTGCAGAATCACCGAAATCGCTGTTTTCGCGCTATTCAATGCGAAAAACACGTTTTCTGGTGTTTTCAGCACTCCACAGTGCGTTTGATATGCAGAAACTACGATATCTTCGGTATCGTTGTTGTTTCCAGCTGAGATATGCATTTTCAGTGATAATCTTCATGATTCTGCTGTTACAAGTGTGCAGAATCACCGAAATCGCTGTTTTCGTGCTTTTGAATGCGAAAAACACGTTTTCTGGTGTTTTCAACACTCCACAGTGCGTTTGATATGCGGAAACTGCGATATCTTCGGTATCGTTGTTGTTTCCAACTGAGATATGCACTTTCAGTGATCATCTTCACGATTCTGCTGTTACAAGTGTGCAGAATCACCGAAATCGCTGTTTTCGTGCTTTTGAATGCGAAAAACACGTTTTCTGGTGTTTTCAGCACTCCACAGTGCGTTTGATATGCGGAAACTGCGATATCTTCGGTATCGTTGTTGTTTCCAGCTGAGATATGCACTTTCAGTGATCATCTTCACGATTCTGCTGTTACAAGTGTGCAGAATCACCGAAATCGCTGTTTTCGTGCTTTTGAATGCGAAAAACACGTTTTCTGGTGTTTTCAGCACTCCACAGTGCGTTTGATATGCGGAAACTACGATATCTTCGGTATCGTTGTTGTTTCCAGCTGAGACATGCATTTTCAGTGATAATCTTCATGATTCTGCTGTTACAAGTGTGCCGAATCGCCGAAATCGCTGTTTTCGTGCTATTTAATGCGAAAAACACGTTTTCTGGTGTTTTCAGCACTCCACAGTGCGTTTGATATGCGGAAACTGCGATATCTTCGGTATCGTTGGGTTTCCAGCTGAGATATGCATTTTCACTGATAATCTTCACGATTCTGCTGTTACAAGTGTGCCGAATCGCCGAAATCGCTGTTTTCGTGCTATTGAATGCGAAAAACACGTTTTCTGGTGTTTTCAGCACTCCACAGTGCGTTTGATATGCGGAAACTGCGATATCTTGGTTTTTGTGGGGTTTCAAGCTGAGATATGCATGTTTTACGATAATCTTGGTGAGACTTCTGTCCGAAGTATGCTTAATCATCAAGATCGCTCTATTCGAGCTATTTAATGCGAGAAACACGTTATCTGGTGTTTTCAGCACTCCACAGTGCGTTTGGTATGCAGAACCAGCGATATCCTGGTTTTCGTTGTGGATTCAAGCTGAGATATGCAATTTCTGCGATAATCTTGGTGAGACTTCTGTCCGATGTATGCAGAATCATCGAGATCGCACTTTTCGATCTATTTAATGCGAGAAACACGTTGTCTGGTGTTTTCACCACTCCACAGTTGGTTTGATATGCAGAACCGGCGATGTTTGGTTTTCGTGGGGTTTCAAGCTGAGATATGCATTTTCTGCGACAATCTTGGTGAGACCTCTGTCCGAGGTATGCAGAACGTCGAGATCGCTCTTTCCGACCTATTTAATGCGAGAAACACGTTATCTGGTGTTTTCACCACTCCACAGTGCGTTTGATATGCAGAACCAGCGATATCTTGGTTTTTGTGGGGTTTCAAGCTGAGATATGCATGTTTTACGATAATCTTGGTGAGACTTCTGTCCGAAGTATGCTTAATCATCGAGATTGTACTTTTCGAGCTATTTAATGCGAGAAACACGTTTTCTGGGGTTTTCACCACTCCACTGTTCGTTGAATAAGCAGAACAGGAGATATCTTGGTTTTCGTGGGGTTTCTAGCAGAGATATGCATTTTCTGCGATAATCATAGTGAGACTTCTGTTAGAAGTATGCAGATACATCGAGATCGCACTTTTCGATCTATTTAATGCGAGAGACACGTTGTCTGGTGTTTTCACCACTCCACAGTTGGTTTGATATGCAGAACCGGCGATGTTTGGTTTTCGTCGGGTTTCAAGTTGAGATATGCATTTTCTACGATAATCTTAGTGAAACATCTGTCCGAAGTATGCAGAAACATCAAGAGCACTCTTTTCGAGCTATTTAATGCGAGAAACACGTTTTCTGGGGTTTTCACCACACCACAGTTCGTTGGATGTGCAGAACCGGAGATATCTTGGTTTTCGTGGGGTTTCAAGCTGAGATATGCATTTTCTGCGATAATCTTGGTGAGACCTCTGTCCGAAGTATGCAGAATCATCCAGATCGTACTTTTCGAGCTATTTAATGCGAGAAACACGTTTTCTGGGGTTTTCACCACTCCACTGTTCGTTGAATATGCAGAACAGGAGATATCTTGGTTTTCGTGGGGTTTCTAGCAGAGATATGCATTTTCTGCAATAATCATAGTGAGACTTCTGTTAGAAGTATGCAGAATCATCGAGATCGCACTTTTCGATCTATTTAATGCGAGAAACACGTTGTCTGGTGTTTTCACCACTCCACAGTTGGTTTGATATGCAGAACCAGCGATGTTTGGTTTTCGTCGGGTTTCAAGTTGAGATATGCATTTTCTACGATAATCTTGGTGAAACATCTGTCCGAAGTATGCAGAAACATCAAGAGCGCTCTTTTCGAACTATTTAATGCGAGAAACACGTTTTCTGGGGTTTTCACCACACCACAGTTCGTTGGATGTGCAGAACCGGAGATATCTTGGTTTTCGTGGGGATTCAAGCTGAGATATGCAATTTCTGCGATAATCTTGGTGAGACTTCTGTCCGAAGTATGCTTAATCATCGAGATCGTACTTTTCGAGCTATTTAATGCGAGAAACACGTTTTCTGGTTTTTTCACCACTCCACTGTTCGTTGAATATGCAGAACAGGAGATATCTTGGTTTTCGTGGGGTTTCTAGCAGAGATATGCATTTTCTGCGATAATCATAGTGAGACTTCTGTTAGAAGTATGCATGATCATCGAGATCGCACTTTTCGATCTATTTAATGCGAGAAACACGTTGCCTGGTGTTTTCACCACTCCACAGTTGGTTTGATATGCGGAAACTGCCATATCTTCGGTATCGTTGTTGTTTCCAGCTGAGATATGCATTTTCAGTGATTATATTCATGATTCTGCTGTTACAAGTGTGCAGAATCACCGAAATCGCTGTTTTCGTGCTTTTGAATGCGAAAAACACGTTTTCTGGTGTTTTCAACACTCCACAGTGCGTTTGATATGCGGAAACTACGATATCTTCGGTATCGTTGTTGTTTCCAGCTGAGATATGCATTTTCAGTGATTATATTCATGATTCTGCTGTTACAAGTGTGCAGAATCACCGAAATCGCTGTTTTCGTGCTTTTGAATGCGAAAAACACGTTTTCTGGTGTTTTCAGCACTCCACAGTGCGTTTGATATGCGGAAACTGCCATACCTTCGGTATCGTTGTTGTTTCCAGCTGAGATATGCATTATCAGTGATAATCTTCATGATTCTGCTGTTACAAGTGTGCAGAATCACCGAAATCGCTGTTTTCGCGCTATTCAATGCGAAAAACACGTTTTCTGGTGTTTTCAGCACTCCACAGTGCGTTTGATATGCGGAAACTACGATATCTTCGGTATCGTTGTTGTTTCCAGCTGAGACATGCATTTTCAGTGATAATCTTCATGATTCTGCTGTTACAAGTGTGCCGAATCGCCGAAATCGCTGTTTTCGTGCTATTGAATGCGAAAAACACGTTTTCTGGTGTTTTCAGCACTCCACAGTGCGTTTGATATGCGGAAACTGCGATATCTTCGGTATCGTTGGGTTTCCAGCTGAGATATGCACTTTCAGTGATCATCTTCACGATTCTGCTGTTACAAGTGTGCAGAATCACCGAAATCGCTGTTTTCGTGCTTTTGAATGCGAAAAACACGTTTTCTGGTGTTTTCAGCACTCCACAGTGCGTTTGATATGCGGAAACTGCGATATCTTCGGTATCGTTGTTGTTTCCAGCTGAGATATGCACTTTCAGTGATCATCTTCACGATTCTGCTGTTACAAGTGTGCAGAATCACCGAAATCGCTGTTTTCGTGCTTTTGAATGCGAAAAACACGTTTTCTGGTGTTTTCAGCACTCCACAGTGCGTTTGATATGCGGAAACTACGATATCTTCGGTATCGTTGTTGTTTCCAGCTGAGATATGCATTTTCAGTGATAATCTTCATGATTCTGCTGTTACAAGTGTGCAGAATCACCGAAATCGCTGTTTTCGTGCTTTTGAATGCGAAAAACACGTTTTCTGGTGTTTTCAGCACTCCACAGTGCGTTTGATATGCGGAAACTGCCATACCTTCGGTATCGTTGTTGTTTCCAGCTGAGATATGCATTATCAGTGATAATCTTCATGATTCTGCTGTTACAAGTGTGCAGAATCACCGAAATCGCTGTTTTCGCGCTATTCAATGCGAAAAACACGTTTTCTGGTGTTTTCAGCACTCCACAGTGCGTTTGATATGCAGAAACTACGATATCCTCGGTATCGTTGTTGTTTCCAGCTGAGTCATGCATTTTCAGTGATAATCTTCATGATTCTGTTGTTACAAGTGTGCAGAATCACCGAAATCGCTGTTTTCGTGCTTTTGAATGCGAAAAACACGTTTTCTGGTGTTTTCAGCACTCCACAGTGCGTTTGATATGCGGAAACTACGATATCTTCGGTATCGTTGTTGTTTCCAGCTGAGATATGCATTTTCAGTGATAATCTTCATGATTCTGCTGTTACAAGTGTGCAGAATCACCGAAATCGCTGTTTTCGTGCTTTTGAATGCGAAAAACACGTTTTCTGGTGTTTTCAGCACTCCACAGTGCGTTTGATATGCGGAAACTGCCATACCTTCGGTATCGTTGTTGTTTCCAGCTGAGATATGCATTATCAGTGATAATCTTCATGATTCTGCTGTTACAAGTGTGCAGAATCACCGAAATCGCTGTTTTCGCGCTATTCAATGCGAAAAACACGTTTTCTGGTGTTTTCAGCACTCCACAGTGCGTTTGATATGCAGAAACTACGATATCTTCGGTATCGTTGTTGTTTCCAGCTGAGATATGCATTTTCAGTGATAATCTTCATGATTCTGCTGTTACAAGTGTGCAGAATCACCGAAATCGCTGTTTTCGTGCTTTTGAATGCGAAAAACACGTTTTCTGGTGTTTTCAACACTCCACAGTGCGTTTGATATGCGGAAACTGCGATATCTTCGGTATCGTTGTTGTTTCCAGCTGAGATATGCACTTTCAGTGATCATCTTCACGATTCTGCTGTTACAAGTGTGCAGAATCACCGAAATCGCTGTTTTCGTGCTTTTGAATGCGAAAAACACGTTTTCTGGTGTTTTCAGCACTCCACAGTGCGTTTGATATGCGGAAACTACGATATCTTCGGTATCGTTGTTGTTTCCAGCTGAGATATGCATTTTCAGTGATAATCTTCATGATTCTGCTGTTACAAGTGTGCAGAATCACCGAAATCGCTGTTTTCGTGCTTTTGAATGCGAAAAACACGTTTTCTGGTGTTTTCAGCACTCCACAGTGCGTTTGATATGCGGAAACTGCCATACCTTCGGTATCGTTGTTGTTTCCAGCTGAGATATGCATTATCAGTGATAATCTTCATGATTCTGCTGTTACAAGTGTGCAGAATCACCGAAATCGCAGTTTTCGCGCTATTCAATGCGAAAAACACGTTTTCTGGTGTTTTCAGCACTCCACAGTGCGTTTGATATGCAGAAACTACGATATCTTCGGTATCGTTGTTGTTTCCAGCTGAGTCATGCATTTTCAGTGATAATCTTCATGATTCTGTTGTTACAAGTGTGCAGAATCACCGAAATCGCTGTTTTCGTGCTTTTTAATGTGAAAAACACGTTTTCTGGTGTTTTCAGCACTCCACAGTGCGTTTGATATGCGGACACTACGATATCTTCGGTATCGTTGTTGTTTCCAGCTGAGATATGCATTTTCAGTGATAATCTTCATGATTCTGCTGTTACAAGTGTTCAGAATCACCGAAATCGCTGTTTTCGCGCTATTCAATGCGAAAAACACGTTTTCTGGTGTTTTCAGCACTCCACAGTGCGTTTGATATGCGGAAACTACGATATCTTCGGTATCGTTGTTGTTTCCAGCTGAGATATGCATTTTCAGTGATTATCTTCATGATTCTGCTGTTACAAGTGTGCAGAATCACCGAAATCGCTGTTTTCGCGCTATTCAATGCGAAAAACACGTTTTCTGGTGTTCTCACCACTCCACAGTTGGTTTGATATGCAGAACCGGCGATGTTTGGTTTTCGTCGGGTTTCAAGTTGAGATATGCATTTTCTACGATAATCTTGGTGAAACATCTGTCCGAAGTATGCAGAAACATCAAGAGCGCTCGTTTCGAGCTATTTAATGCGAGAAACACGTTTTCTGGGGTTTTCACCACTCCACTGTTCGTTGAATATGCAGAACAGGAGATATCTTGGTTTTCGTGAGGTTTCTAGCAGAGATATGCATTTTCTGCGATAATCATAGTGAGACTTCTGTTAGAAGTATGCAGAATCATCGAGATCGCACTTTTCGATCTATTTAATGCGAGAAACACGTTGTCTGGTGTTTTCACCACTCCATAGTACGTTTGGCATGCAGAACCGGAGATATCTTGGTTTCGGTCGGGTTTCAAGCTGAGATATGCATTTTCTACGATAATCTTGGTGAAACATCTGTCCGAAGTATGCAGAAACATCAAGAGCGCTCGTTTCGAGCTATTTAATGCGAGAAACACGTTTTCTGGGGTTTTCACCACTCCACTGTTCGTTGAATATGCAGAACAGGAGATATCTTGGTTTTCGTGAGGTTTCTAGCAGAGATATGCATTTTCTGCGATAATCATAGTGAGACTTCTGTTAGAAGTATGCAGAAACATCGAGAGCGCTCTATTCGAGCTATTTAATGCGAGAAACTCGTTTTCTGGGCTTTTCACCACTCCACAGTTCGTTGGATATGCAGAACCGGAGATATCTTGGTTTTCGTGGGGTTTCAAGATGAGATATGCATTTCCTGGGATAATCTTGGTGAGACTTCCGTCCGAAGTATGCTGAATCATCGAGATCGCACTTTTCGATCTACTTAATGCGAGAAACACGTTGTCTGGTGTTTTCACCACTCCACAGTTGGTTTGATATGCAGAACCGGCGATGTTTGGTTTTCGTCGGGTTTCAAGTTGAGATATGCATTTTCTACGATAATCTTGGTGAAACATCTGTCCGAAGTATGCAGAAACATCAAGAGCGCTCTTTTCGAGCTATTTAATGCGAGAAACACGTTTTCTGGGGTTTTCACCACTCCACAGTTGGTTTGATATGCAGAACCCGCGATATTTTGGTTTTCGTCGGGTTTCAAGCTGAGATATGCATTTTCTACGATAATCTTGGTGAAACATCTGTCCGAAGTATGCTGAATCATCGAGATCGCTCTTTTGGAGCTAGTTAGTGCGAGAAACACGTTATCTGGTGTTTTCACCACTCCACAGTGCGTTTGATATGCAGAACCGGCGATATCTTGGTTTTTGTGGGGTTTCAAGCTGAGATATGCATGTTTTACGATAATCTTGGGGAGACTTCTGTCCGAAGTATGCTTAATCATCAAGATCGCTCTATTCGAGCTATTTAATGCGAGAAACACGTTATCTGGTGTTTTCAGCACTCCACAGTGCGTTTGGTATGCAGAACCAGCGATATCCTGGTTTTCGTTGTGGATTCAAGCTGAGATATGCAATTTCTGCGATAATCTTGGTGAGACTTCTGTCCGATGTATGCAGAATCATCGAGATCGCACTTTTCGATCTATTTAATGCGAGAAACACGTTGTCTGGTGTTTTCACCACTCCACAGTTGGTTTGATATGCAGAACCGGCGATGTTTGGTTTTCGTGGGGTTTCAAGCTGAGATATGCATTTTCTGCGACAATCTTGGTGAGACCTCTGTCCGAGGTATGCAGAACGTCGAGATCGCTCTTTCCGACCTATTTAATGCGAGAAACACGTTATCTGGTGTTTTCACCACTCCACAGTGCGTTTGATATGCAGAACCAGCGATATCTTGGTTTTTGTGGGGTTTCAAGCTGAGATATGCATGTTTTACGATAATCTTGGTGAGACTTCTGTCCGAAGTATGCTTAATCATCGAGATTGTACTTTTCGAGCTATTTAATGCGAGAAACACGTTTTCTGGGGTTTTCACCACTCCACTGTTCGTTGAATATGCAGAACAGGAGATATCTTGGTTTTCGTGGGGTTTCTAGCAGAGATATGCATTTTCTGCGATAATCATAGTGAGACTTCTGTTAGAAGTATGCAGATACATCGAGATCGCACTTTTCGATCTATTTAATGCGAGAGACACGTTGTCTGGTGTTTTCACCACTCCACAGTTGGTTTGATATGCAGAACCGGCGATGTTTGGTTTTCGTCGGGTTTCAAGTTGAGATATGCATTTTCTACGATAATCTTAGTGAAACATCTGTCCGAAGTATGCAGAAACATCAAGAGCACTCTTTTCGAGCTATTTAATGCGAGAAACACGTTTTCTGGGGTTTTCACCACACCACAGTTCGTTGGATGTGCAGAACCGGAGATATCTTGGTTTTCGTGGGGTTTCAAGCTGAGATATGCATTTTCTGCGATAATCTTGGTGAGACCTCTGTCCGAAGTATGCAGAATCATCCAGATCGTACTTTTCGAGCTATTTAATGCGAGAAACACGTTTTCTGGGGTTTTCACCACTCCACTGTTCGTTGAATATGCAGAACAGGAGATATCTTGGTTTTCGTGGGGTTTCTAGCAGAGATATGCATTTTCTGCGATAATCATAGTGAGACTTCTGTTAGAAGTATGCAGAATCATCGAGATCGCACTTTTCGATCTATTTAATGCGAGAAACACGTTGTCTGGTGTTTTCACCACTCCACAGTTGGTTTGATATGCAGAACCGGCGATGTTTGGTTTTCGTCGGGTTTCAAGTTGAGATATGCATTTTCTACGATAATCTTGGTGAAACATCTGTCCGAAGTATGCAGAAACATCAAGAGTGCTCTTTTCGAACTATTTAATGCGAGAAACACGTTTTCTGGGGTTTTCACCACACCACAGTTCGTTGGATGTGCAGAACCGGAGATATCTTGGTTTTCGTGGGGATTCAAGCTGAGATATGCAATTTCTGCGATAATCTTGGTGAGACTTCTGTCCGAAGTATGCTTAATCATCGAGATCGTACTTTTCGAGCTATTTAATGCGAGAAACACGTTTTCTGGGGTTTTCACCACTCCACTGTTCGTTGAATATGCAGAACAGGAGATATCTTGGTTTTCGTGGGGTTTCTAGCAGAGATATGCATTTTCTGCGATAATCATAGTGAGACTTCTGTTAGAAGTATGCATGATCATCGAGATCGCACTTTTCGATCTATTTAATGCGAGAAACACGTTGCCTGGTGTTTTCACCACTCCACAGTTGGTTTGATATGCAGAACCGGCGATGTTTGGTTTTCGTCGGGTTTCAAGTTGAGATATGCATTTTCTACGATAATCTTGGTGAAACATCTGTCCGAAGTATGCAGAAACATCAAGAGCGCTCGTTTCGAGCTATTTAATGCGAGAAACACGTTTTCTGGGGTTTTCACCACTCCACTGTTCGTTGAATATGCAGAACAGGAGATATCTTGGTTTTCGTGAGGTTTCTAGCAGAGATATGCATTTTCTGCGATAATCATAGTGAGACTTCTGTTAGAAGTATGCAGAATCATCCAGATCGCACTTTTCGATCTATTTAATGCGAGAAACACGTTGTCTGGTGTTTTCACCACTCCACAGTACGTTTGGCATGCAGATCCGGAGATATCTTGGTTTCGGTCGGGTTTCAAGCTGAGATATGCATTTTCTACGATAATCTTGGTGAAACATCTGTCCGAAGTATGCAGAAACATCGAGAGCGCTCTATTCGAGCTATTTAATGCGAGAAACTCGTTTTCTGGGCTTTTCACCACTCCACAGTTCGTTGGAGATGCAGAACCGGAGATATCTTGGTTTTCGTGGGGTTTCAAGATGAGATATGCATTTCCTGGGATAATCTTGGTGAGACTTCCGTCCGAAGTATGCTGAATCATCGAGATCGCACTTTTCGATCTATTTAATGCGAGAAACACGTTGTCTGGTGTTTTCACCACTCCACAGTTGGTTTGATATGCAGAACCGGCGATGTTTGGTTTTCGTCGGGTTTCAAGTTGAGATATGCATTTTCTACGATAATCTTGGTGAAACATCTGTCCGAAGTATGCAGAAACATCAAGAGCGCTCTTTTCGAGCTATTTAATGCGAGAAACACGTTTTCTGGGGTTTTCACCACACCACAGTTCGTTGGATGTGCAGAACCGGAGATATCTTGGTTATCGTGGGGTTTCAAGCTGAGATATGCATTTTCTGCGATAATCTTGGTGAGACCTCTGTCCGAAGTATGCAGAAACATCGAGATCGCACTTTTCGATCTATTTAATGCGAGAAACACGTAGTCTGGTGTTTTCACCACTCCACAGTTGGTTTGATATGCAGAACCGGCGATGTTTGGTTTTCGTCGGGTTTCAAGTTGAGATATGCATTTTCTACGATAATCTTGGTGAAACATCTGTCCGAAGTATGCAGAAACATCAAGAGCGCTCGTTTCGAACTATTTAATGCGAGAAACACGTTTTCTGGGGTTTTCACCACACCACAGTTCGTTGGATGTGCAGAACCGGAGATATCTTGGTTTTCGTGGGGTTTCAAGCTGAGATATGCATTTTCTGCGATAATCTTGGTGAGACCTCTGTCCGTAGTATGCAGAACGTCGAGATCGCTCTTTTCGACCTATTTAATGCGAGAAACACGTTATCTGGTGTTTTCACCACTCCACAGTGCGTTTGATATGCAGAACCAGCGATATCTTGGTTTTTGTGGGGTTTCAAGCTGAGATATGCATTTTTTACGATAATCTTTGTGAGACTTCTGTCCGAAGTATGCTTAATCATCGAGATCGCTCTATTCGAGCTATTTAATGCGAGAAACACGTTATCTGGTGGTTTCAGCACTCCACAGTGCGTTTGATATGCAGAACCAGCGATATCTTGGTTTTCGTGGGGATTCAAGCTGAGATATGCAATTTCTGCGATAATCTTGGTGTGACTTCTGTCCGAAGTATGCTTAATCATCGAGATCGCTCGTTTCGGGGTATTTAATGCGAGAAACACGTTGTCTGGTGTTTTCACCACTCCACAGTACGTTTGGCATGCAGAACCGGAGATATCTTGGTTTCGGTCGGGTTTCAAGCTGAGATATGCATTTTCTACGATAATCTTGGTGAAGCATCTGTCCGAAGTATGCAGAAACATCGAGAGCGCTCTTTTCGAGCTACTTAATGCGAGAAACTCGTTTTCTGGGGTTTTCACCACTCCACAGTTCGTTGGATATGCAGAACCGGAGATATCTTGGTTTTCGTGGGGTTTCAAGATGAGATATGCATTTTCTGCGATAATCTTGGTGGGTCTTTTGTCAGAAGTATGCAGAATCATCTAGACCGCTCTTTTCGAGCTACTTAATGCACGAAACACGTTTTCTGGTGTTTTCACCACTCCGCAGTACGTTTGACATGCAGAACCGGTGATATCTTGGTTTCGGTCGGGTTTCAAGCTGAGATATGCATTTTCTACGATAATCCTGGTGAGACTTCTGTCAGAAGTATGCAGAATCTTCGAGAACGCTCCTTTCGAGCTACCTAATGCGCGAAACACGTTTTCTGGTGTTTTCACCACTCCACGGTACGTTTGATGTGCAGAACTGGAGATAACTCGGTTTTCGTCGGGTTTCAAGCTGAGATATGCATTTTCTACGATAATCTTGGTGAGACTTCTGTCAGAAGTATGCAGGATCTTCGAGAACGCTCTTTTCGAGCTATTTAATGCGAGAAACACGTTATCTGGTGTTTTCACCACTCCACAGTGCGTTTGATATGCAGTACCAGCGATATCTTGGTTTTCGTGGGGTTTCAAGCTGAGATATGCATTTCCTGCGATAATCTTGGTGAGACTTCTGTCCGAAGTATGCTGAATAATCGAGATCGCCCTTTTCGAGCTATTTAATGCGAGAAACACGTTTTCTGGGGTTTTCACCACTCCACTGTTCGTTGAATATGCAGAACAGGAGATATCTTGGTTTTCGTGGGGTTTCTAGCAGAGATATGCATTTTCTGCGATAATCATAGTGAGACTTCTGTTAGAAGTATGCAGAATCATCGAGATCGCACTTTTCGATCTATTTAATGCGAGAAACACGTTGTCTGGTGTTTTCACCACTCCACAGTTGGTTTGATATGCAGAACCGGCGATGTTTGGTTTTCGTCGGGTTTCAAGTTGAAATATGCATTTTCTACGATAATCTTGGTGAAACATCTGTCCGAAGTATGCAGAAACATCAAGAGCGCTCTTTTCGAACTATTTAATGCGAGAAACACGTTTTCTGGGGTTTTCACCACACCACAGTTCGTTGGATGTGCAGAACCGGAGATATCTTGGTTTTCGTGGGGATTCAAGCTGAGATATGCAATTTCTGCGATAATCTTGGTGAGACTTCTGTCCGAAGTATGCTTAATCATCGAGATCGTACTTTTCGAGCTATTTAATGCGAGAAACACGTTTTCTGGGGTTTTCACCACTCCACTGTTCGTTGAATATGCAGAACAGGAGATATCTTGGTTTTCGTGGGGTTTCTAGCAGAGATATGCATTTTCTGCGATAATCATAGTGAGACTTCTGTTAGAAGTATGCATGATCATCGAGATCGCACTTTTCGATCTATTTAATGCGAGAAACACGTTGCCTGGTGTTTTCACCACTCCACAGTGCGTTTGATATGCAGAACCAACGATATCTTGGTTTTTGTGGGGTTTCAAGCTGAGATATGCATTTTTTACGATAATCTTTGTGAGACGTCTGTCCGAAGTATGCTTAATCATCGAGATCGCTCTATTCGAGCTATTTAATGCGAGAAACACGTTATCTGGTGGTTTCAGCAATCCACAGTGCGTTTGATAGGCAGAACCTGCGATATCTTGGTTTTCGTGGGGATTCAAGCTGAGATATGCAATTTCTGCGATAATCTTGGTGAGACTTCTGTCCGAAGTATGCTTAATCATCGAGATCGCTCGTTTCGAGGTATTTAATGCGAGAAACACGTTATTTGGTGTTTTCACTACTCCACAGTGCGTATGATATGCAGAACCGACGATATCGTGGTTTTCGTGGGGTTTCAAGCTCAGATATGCATTTTCTGCGATAATCTTGGTGAGACTTCTGTCCGAAGTATGGAGAGTCATCGAGATCGTACTTTTCGAGCTATTTAATGCGAGAAACACGTTTTCTGGGGTTTTCACCACTCCACAGTTCGTTGGATATGCAGAACGGGAGATATCTTGGTTTTCGTGGGGTTTCTAGCAGAGATATGCATTTTCTGCGATAATCATGGTGAGACTTCTGTTAGAAGTATGCAGAATCATCGAGATCGCACTTTTCGATCTATTTAATGCGAGAAACACGTTGTCTGGTGTTTTCACCACTCCACAGTTGGTTTGATATGCAGAACCGGCGATGTTTGGTTTTCGTCGGGTTTCAAGCTGAGATATGCATTTTCTGCGATAATCTTGGTGAAACATCTGTCCGAAGTATGCAGAAACATCAAGAGCGCTCGTTTCGAGCTATTTAATGCGAGAAACACGTTTTCTGGGGTTTTCACCACACCACAGTTCGTTGGATGTGCAGAACCGGAGATATCTTGGTTTTCGTGGGGTTTCAAGCTGAGATATGCATTTTCTGCGATAATCTTGGTGAGACCTCTGTCCGAAGTATGCAGAACGTCGAGATCGCTCTTTTCGACCTATTTAATGCGAGAAACACGTTATTTGGTGTTTTCACCACTCCACAGTGCGTATGATATGCAGAACCGACGATATCTTGGTTTTCGTGGGGTTTCATGCTCAGATATGCATTTTCTGCGATAATCTTGGTGAGACTTCTGTCCGAAGTATGCAGAGTCATCGAGATCGTACTTTTCGAGCTATTTAATGCGAGAAACACGTTTTCTGGGGTTTTCACCACTCCACAGTTCGTTGGATATGCAGAACGGGAGATATCTTGGTTTTCGTGGGGTTTCTAGCAGAGATATGCATTTTCTGCGATAATCATGGTGAGACTTCTGTTAGAAGTATGCAGAATCATCGAGATCGCACTTTTCGATCTATTTAATGCGAGAAACACGTTGTCTGGTGTTTTCACCACTCCACAGTTGGTTTGATATGCAGAACCGGCGATGTTTGGTTTTCGTCGGGTTTCAAGCTGAGATATGCATTTTCTGCGATAATCTTGGTGAAACATCTGTCCGAAGTATGCAGAAACATCAAGAGCGCTCTTTTCGAGCTATTTAATGCGAGAAACACGTTTTCTGGGGTTTTCACCACACCACAGTTCGTTGGATGTGCAGAACCGGAGATATCTTGGTTTTCGTGGGGTTTCAAGCTGAGATATGCATTTTCTGCGATAATCTTGGTGAGACCTCTGTCCGAAGTATGCAGAAACATCGAGATCGCTCTTTTCGACCTATTTAATGCGAGAAACACGTTATCTGGTGTTTTCACCACTCCACAGTGCGTTTGATATGCAGAACCGGCGATATCTTGGTTTTTGTGGGGTTTCAAGCTGAGATATGCATTTTTTACGATAATCTTGGTGAGACTTCTGTCCGAAGTATGCTTAATCATCAAGATCGCTCTATTCGAGCTATTTAATGCGAGAAACACGTTATCTGGTGTTTTCAGCACTCCACAGTGCGTTTGATATGCAGAACCAGCGATATCCTGGTTTTCGTGGGGATTCAAGCTGAGATATGCAATTTCTGCGATAAGCTTGGTGAGACTTCTGTCCGAAGTATGCTTAATCATCGAGATCGTACTTTTCGAGCTATTTAATACGAGAAACACGTTTTCTGGGGTTTTCACCACTCCACTGTTCGTTGAATATGCAGAACAGGAGATATCTTGGTTTTCGTGAGGTTTCTAGCAGAGATATGCATTTTCTGCGATAATCATAGTGAGACTTCTGTTAGAAGTATGCAGAATCATCGAGATCGCACTTTTCGATCTATTTAATGCGAGAAACACGTTGTCTGGTGTTTTCACCACTCCACAGTACGTTTGGCATGCAGAACCGGAGATATCTTGGTTTCGGTCAGGTTTCAAGCTGAGACATGCATTTTCTAGGATAATCTTGGTGAAACATCTGTCCGAAGTATGCAGAAACATCGAGAGCGCTCTATTCGAGCTATTTAATGCGAGAAACTCGTTTTCTGGGCTTTTCACCACTCCACAGTTCGTTGGATATGCAGAACCGGAGATATCTTGGTTTTCGTGGGGTTTCAAGATGAGATATGCATTTCCTGGGATAATCTTGGTGAGACTTCCGTCCGAAGTATGCTGAATCATCGAGATCGCACTTTTCGATCTATTTAATGCGAGAAACACGTTGTCTGGTGTTTTCACCACTCCACAGTTGGTTTGATATGCAGAACCGGCGATGTTTGGTTTTCGTCGGGTTTCAAGTTGAGATATGCATTTTCTACGATAATCTTGGTGAAACATCTGTCCGAAGTATGCAGAAACATCAAGAGCGCTCTTTTCGAGCTATTTAATGCGAGAAACACGTTTTCTGGGGTTTTCAAGACTCCACAGTTCGTTGGATATGCAGAACAGGAGGTATCTTGGTTTTCGTGGGGTTTCTAGAAGAGATATGCATTTTCTGCGATAATCATGGTGAGACTTCTGTTAGAAGTATGCAGGATCATCGAGATCGCACTTTTCGATCTATTTAATGCGAGAAACACGTTTTCTGGGGTTTTCACCACTCCACTGTTCGTTGAATATGCAGAACAGGAGATATCTTGGTCTTCGTGAGGTTTCTAGCAGAGATATGCATTTTCTGCGATAATCATAGTGAGACTTCTGTTAGAAGTATGCAGAATCATCGAGATCGCACTTTTCGATCTATTTAATGCGAGAAACACGTTGTCTGGTGTTTTCACCACTCCACAGTACGTTTGGCATGCAGAACCGGAGATATCTTGGTTTCGGTCGGGTTTCAAGCTGAGATATGCATTTTCTACGATAATCTTGATGAAACATCTGTCCGAAGTATGCAGAAACATCGAGAGCGCTCTTTTCGAGCTACTTAATGCGAGAAACTCGTTTTCTGGGGTTTTCACCACTCCACAGTGCGTTTGATATGCAGTACCAGCGATATCTTGGTTTTCGTGGGGTTTCAAACTGAGATATGCATTTCCTGCGATAATCTTGGTGAAACATCTGTCCGAAGTATGCAGAAACATCGAGATCGCTCGTTTCGAGCTCTTTAATGCGAGAAACACGTTTTCTGGTGTTTTCACCACTCCACAGTACGTTTGACATGCAGAACCGAAGATATCCTGGTTTCGGTCGGGTTTCAAGCTGAGATATGCATTTTCTGCGATAATCTTGGTGAGACTTCAGTCAGAAGTATGCAGAATCATCTAGATCGCTCGTTTCGAGCTATTTAATGCGAAAAAACAACTTTTCTGGTGTTTTCAACATTCCACAGTGCGTTTGATATGCAGAACAGGCGATATCTTGATTTTCGTGGTGTTTCCTGCAGAGATATGCATTTTTGCGATAATCTTGGTGAGACTTCAGTCAGAAGTATGCAGAATCATCTAGATCGCTCGTTTCGAGCTCTTTAATGCGAGAAACACGTTATCTGGTGTTTTCACCACTCCACAGTGCTTTTGATATGCAGAACCGGCGACATCTTGATTTTCGTGAGGTTTCTAGCTGAGATATGCATTTTCTGCGATAATGTTGGTGAGACTTCAGTCAGAAGTATGCAGAATCATCTAGATCGCTCGTTTCGAGCTATTTAATGCGAAAAAACAAGTTTTCTGGTGTTTTCAACATTCCACAGTGCGTTTGATATGCAGAACCGGCGACATCTTGATTTTCGTGAGGTTTCTAGCTGAGATATGCATTTTCTGCGATAATGTTGGTGAGACTTCAGTCAGAAGTATGCAGAATCATCTAGATCGCTCGTTTCGAGCTATTTAATGCGAAAAAACAAGTTTTCTGGTGTTTTATCCACTCCACAGTGCGTTTGATATGTAGAGCCGCCGATAACTTGGTTTTCGTGGGCTTTCCAGCTAAAATATGCATTTTCTGCGATAATCTTGGTGAGTCTTCTGTCAGAAGTATGCAGAATCATCGAGATCGCTCTATTCGAGCCATTTAATGCGAGAAACACGTTATCTGGTGCTTTCATCACTCCACAGGGCGTTTGATATGCAGAACCGGCGATATCTTGGTTTTCGTGGGGTTTCCAGCTGAGATATGCATTTTCTGCGATAATCTTGGTGAGACTTCTGTCCGAAGTATGCTTAATCATCGAGATCGCTCGTTTCGACCTATTTAATGCGAGAAACACGTTATCTGGTGTTTTCACCACTCCACAGTGCGTTTGATATGCAGAACCGGCGACATCTTGGCTTTCGTCGTGGTTCAAGCTGAGATATGCATTTTCTGCGATAATCTTGGTGAGACATCAGTCAGATGTATGCAGAATCATCTAGATCGCTCGTTTCAAGCTGATTAATACGAGAAACACGTTTTCTGGTGTTTTCACCACTCCACAGTACGTTTGACATGCAGAACCGAAGATATCCTGGTTTCGGTCGGGTTTCAAGCTGAGATATGCATTTTCTGCGATAATCTTGGTGAGACTTCAGTCAGAAGTATGCAGAATCATCTAGATCGCTCTTGTCGAGCTAGTTTATGCAAAAAAACAAGTTTCCTGGTGTTTTCACCACACCACAGTTCGTTGGATGTGCAGAACCGGAGATATCTTGGTTTTCGTGGGGTTTCAAGATGAGATATGCATTTTCTGCGATAATCTTGGTGAGACCTCTGTCCGTAGTATGCAGAACGTCGAGATCGCTCTTTTCGACCTATTTAATGCGAGAAACACGTTATCTGGTGTTTTCACCACTCCACAGTGCGTTTGATATGCAGAACCAGCGATATCGTGGTTTTTGTGGGGTTTCAAGCTGAGATATGCATTTTTTACGATAATCTTTGTGAGACTTCTGTCCGAAGTATGCTTAATCATCGAGATCGCTCTATTCGAGCTATTTAATGCGAGAAACACGTTATCTGGTGGTTTCAGCACTCCACAGTGCGTTTGATATGCAGAACCAGCGATATCTTGGTTTTCGTGGGGATTCAAGCTGAGATATGCAATTTCTGCGATAATCTTGGTGAGACTTCTGTCCGAAGTATGCTTAATCATCGAGATCGCTCGTTTCGAGGTATTTAATGCGAGAAACACGTTACCTGGTGTTTTCACCACTCCACAGTGCGTATGATATGCAGAACCGACGATATCTTGGTTTTCGTTGGGTTTCAAGCTCAGATATGCATTTTCTGCGATAATCTTTGTGAGACTTCTGTCCGAAGTATGCAGAAACATCAAGAGCGCTCTTTTCGAGCTATTTAATGCGAGAAACACGTTCTCTGGTTGTTTTCACCACTCCACAGTGCGTTTGATATGCAGAACCGGCGATGTTTGGTTTTCGTCGGGTTTCAAGCTGAGATATGCATTTTCTGCGATAATCTTGGTGAAACATATGTCCGAAGTATGCAGAAACATCAAGAGCGCTCTTTTCGAGCTATTTAATGCGAGAAACACGTTCTCTGGTTGTTTTCACCACTCCACAGTTCGTTGGATATGCAGACCGGGAGATATCTTGGTTTTCGTGGGGTTTCTAGCAGAGATATGCATTTTCTGCGATAATCATGGTGAGACTTCTGTTAGAAGTATGCAGAATCATCGAGATCGCACTTTTCGATCTATTTAATGCGAGAAACACGTTGTCTGGTGTTTTCACCACTCCACAGTTGGTTTGATATGCAGAACCGGCGATGTTTGGTTTTCGTCGGGTTTCAAGCTGAGATATGCATTTTCTGCGATAATCTTGATGAAACATCTGTCCGAAGTATGCAGAAACATCAAGAGCGCTCTTTTCGAGCTATTTAATGCGAGAAACACGTTTTCTGGGGTTTTCACCACACCACAGTTCGTTGGATGTGCAGAACCGGAGATATCTTGGTTTTCGTGGGGTTTCAAGCTGAGATATGCATTTTCTGCGATAATCTTGGTGAGACCTCTGTCCGAAGTATGCAGAAACATCGAGATCGCTCTTTTCGACCTATTTAATGCGAGAAACACGTTATCTGGTGTTTTCACCACTCCACAGTGCGTTTGATATGCAGAACCGGCGATATCTTGGTTTTTGTGGGGTTTCAAGCTGAGATATGCATTTTTTACGATAATCTTGGTGAGACTTCTGTCCGAAGTATGCTTAATCATCAAGATCGCTCTATTCGAGCTATTTAATGCGAGAAACACGTTATCTGGTGTTTTCAGCACTCCACAGTGCGTTTGATATGCAGAACCAGCGATATCCTGGTTTTCGTGGGGATTCAAGCTGAGATATGCAATTTCTGCGATAAGCTTGGTGAGACTTCTGTCCGAAGTATGCTTAATCATCGAGATCGTACTTTTCGAGCTATTTAATACGAGAAACACGTTTTCTGGGGTTTTCACCACTCCACTGTTCGTTGAATATGCAGAACAGGAGATATCTTGGTTTTCGTGAGGTTTCTAGCAGAGATATGCATTTTCTGCGATAATCATAGTGAGACTTCTGTTAGAAGTATGCAGAATCATCGAGATCGCACTTTTCGATCTATTTAATGCGAGAAACACGTTGTCTGGTGTTTTCACCACTCCACAGTTGGTTTGATATGCAGAACCGGCGATGTTTGGTTTTCGTCGGGTTTCAAGTTGAGATATGCATTTTCTACGATAATCTTGGTGAAACATCTGTCCGAAGTATGCAGAAACATCAAGAGCGCTCTTTTCGAGCTATTTAATGCGAGAAACACGTTTTCTGGGGTTTTCAAGACTCCACAGTTCGTTGGATATGCAGAACAGGAGGTATCTTGGTTTTCGTGGGGTTTCTAGAAGAGATATGCATTTTCTGCGATAATCATGGTGAGACTTCTGTTAGAAGTATGCAGGATCATCGAGATCGCACTTTTCGATCTATTTAATGCGAGAAACACGTTTTCTGGGGTTTTCACCACTCCACTGTTCGTTGAATATGCAGAACAGGAGATATCTTGGTCTTCGTGAGGTTTCTAGCAGAGATATGCATTTTCTGCGATAATCATAGTGAGACTTCTGTTAGAAGTATGCAGAATCATCGAGATCGCACTTTTCGATCTATTTAATGCGAGAAACACGTTGTCTGGTGTTTTCACCACTCCACAGTACGTTTGGCATGCAGAACCGGAGATATCTTGGTTTCGGTCGGGTTTCAAGCTGAGATATGCATTTTCTACGATAATCTTGATGAAACATCTGTCCGAAGTATGCAGAAACATCGAGAGCGCTCTTTTCGAGCTACTTAATGCGAGAAACTCGTTTTCTGGGGTTTTCACCACTCCACAGTGCGTTTGATATGCAGTACCAGCGATATCTTGGTTTTCGTGGGGTTTCAAACTGAGATATGCATTTCCTGCGATAATCTTGGTGAAACATCTGTCCGAAGTATGCAGAAACATCGAGATCGCTCGTTTCGAGCTCTTTAATGCGAGAAACACGTTTTCTGGTGTTTTCACCACTCCACAGTACGTTTGACATGCAGAACCGAAGATATCCTGGTTTCGGTCGGGTTTCAAGCTGAGATATGCATTTTCTGCGATAATCTTGGTGAGACTTCAGTCAGAAGTATGCAGAATCATCTAGATCGCTCGTTTCGAGCTATTTAATGCGAAAAAACAACTTTTCTGGTGTTTTCAACATTCCACAGTGCGTTTGATATGCAGAACAGGCGATATCTTGATTTTCGTGGTGTTTCCAGCAGAGATATGCATTTTTGCGATAATCTTGGTGAGACTTCAGTCAGAAGTATGCAGAATCATCTAGATCGCTCGTTTCGAGCTCTTTAATGCGAGAAACACGTTATCTGGTGTTTTCACCACTCCACAGTGCTTTTGATATGCAGAACCGGCGACATCTTGATTTTCGTGAGGTTTCTAGCTGAGATATGCATTTTCTGCGATAATGTTGGTGAGACTTCAGTCAGAAGTATGCAGAATCATCTAGATCGCTCGTTTCGAGCTATTTAATGCGAAAAAACAAGTTTTCTGGTGTTTTCAACATTCCACAGTGCGTTTGATATGCAGAACCGGCGACATCTTGATTTTCGTGAGGTTTCTAGCTGAGATATGCATTTTCTGCGATAATGTTGGTGAGACTTCAGTCAGAAGTATGCAGAATCATCTAGATCGCTCGTTTCGAGCTATTTAATGCGAAAAAACAAGTTTTCTGGTGTTTTATCCACTCCACAGTGCGTTTGATATGCAGAACCGTGCGAAATCTTGATTTTCGTGAGGTTTCTAGCTGAGATATGCATTTTCTGCGATAATGTTGTTGAGACTTCAGTCAGAAGTATGCAGAATCATCTAGATCGCTCGTTTCGAGCTATTTAATGCGAAAAAACAAGTTTTCTGGTGTTTTAACCACTCCACAGTGCGTTTGATATGTAGAGCCGCCGATAACTTGGTTTTCGAGGGGTTTCCAGCTAAAATATGCATTTTCTGCGATAATCTTGGTGAGTCTTCTGTCAGAAGTATGCAGAATCATCGAGATCGCTCTATTCGAGCCATTTAATGCGAGAAACACGTTATCTGGTGTTTTCATCACTCCACAGGGCGTTTGATATGCAGAACCGGCGATATCTTGGTTTTCGTGGGGTTTCCAGCTGAGATATGCATTTTCTGCGATAATCTTGGTGAGACTTTAGTCAGAAGTATGCAGAATCATCTAGATCGCTCTTGTCGAGCTAGTTAATGCGAGAAACACGTTTCCTGGTGTTTTCCCCACTCCGCAGTGCGTTTGATATGCAGAACCAGCGATATCTTGGTTTTCGTGGGGTTTCAAGCTGAGATATGCATTTTTTACGATAATCTTGATGAGACTTCTGTCAGAAGTATGCAGAATCATCGAGATCCCTCTTTTCGGGCTATTTCATGCGAGAAACACGTTATCTGGTGTTTTCACCACTCCACAGAGCGTTTGATATGCAGAACCGGCGACATCTTGGCTATCGTCTCGTATCAAGCTGAGATATGCATTTTCTGCGATAATCTTGGTGAGACTTCAGTCAGAAGTATGCAGAATCATCTAGATCGCTCGTTTCGAGCTCTTTAATGCGAGAAACACGTTATCTGGTGTTTTCAACACTCCACAGTGCGTTTGATATGCAGAACCGGCGACATCTTGGCTTTCGTCGGGGTTCAAGCTGAGATATGCATTTTCTGTGATAATCTTGGTGAGACATCAGTCAGATGTATGCAGAATCATCTAGATCGCTCGTTTCAAGCTGATTAATGCGAGAAACACGTTTTCTGGTGTTTTCACCACTCCACAGTACGTTTGACATGCAGAACCGAAGATATCCTGGTTTCGGTCGGGTTTCAAGCTGAGATATGCATTTTCTGCGATAATCTTGGTGAGACTTTAGTCAGAAGTATGCAGAATTATCTAGATCGCTCGTTTCGAGCTATTTAATGCGAAAAAACAAGTTTTCTGGTGTTTTGACCACACCACAGTGCCTTTGATATGTAGAGCCGCCGATAACTTGGTTTTCGTCGGGTTTCAAGCTGAGATATGCATTTTCTGCGATAATCTTGGTGAGACTTCAGTCAGAAGTATGCAGAATCATCTAGATCGCCCTTGTCGAGCTATTTAATGCAAAAAAACAAGTTTCCTGGTGTTTTCAACATTCCACAGTGCGTTTGATATGCAGAACCGGCGATATCTTGATTTTCGTGGTGTTTCCAGCTGAGATATGCATTTTCTGCGATAATCTTGGTGATTCTTCTGTCAGAAGTATGCAGAATCATCGAGATCCCTCTTTTCGAGCTATTTAATGCGAGAAACACGCTATCTAGTGTTTTCACCACTCCACAGTGCGTTTGATATGCAGAACCGGCGACATCTTGGCTTTCGTCGGGGTTCAAGCTGAGATATGCATTATCTGCGATAATCTTGGTGAGTCTTCTGTCAGAAGTATGCAGAACCATCGAGATCCCTCTTTTCGAGCTATTTAATGCGGGAAACACGTTATCTGGTGTTTTCACCACTCCACGGTGCGTTTGATATGCAGAACCGGCAAAATCTTGGATTTCGTCGGGTTTCAAGCTGAGATATGCATTTTCTACGATAATCTTGGTGAGACTTCTGTCAGAAGTATGCAGAATCATCGGGATCGCTCTTTTCGAGCTATTTAATGCGAAAAACACGTTATCTGGTGTTTTCACCACTCCACAGTGCGTTTGATATGCAGAACCAGCGATATCTTGGTTTTCGTGGGGATTCAAGCTGAGATATGCAATTTCTACGATAATCTTGGTGAGACTTCCGTCCGAAGTATGCTTAATCATCGAGATCGCTCGTTTCGAGCTATTTAATGCGAGAAACACGTTTTCTGGGGTTTACACCACACCACAGTTCGTTGGATGTGCAGAACCGGAGATATCTTGGTTTTCGTGGGGTTTCAAGCTGAGATATGCATTTTCTGCGATAATCTTGGGGAGACATCTGTCCGAAGTATGCAGAAACATCGAGATCGCTCTTTTCGACCTATTTAATGCGAGAAACACGTTATCTGGTGTTTTCCCCACTCCGCAGTGCGTTTGATATGCCGAACCAGCGATATCTTGGTTTTCGTGGGGTTTCAAGCTGAGATATGCATTTTCTGCGATAATCTTGGTGAGTCTTCTGTCAGAAGTATACAGAATCATCGAGATCCCTCTTTTCGAGCTATTTAATGCGAGAAACACGTTATCTGGTGTTTTCACCACTCCACAGTGCGTTTGATATGCAGAACCGGCGACATTTTGGCTTTCGTCGGGGTTCAAGCTGAGATATGCATTTTCTGCGATAATCTTGGTGAGACCTCTGTCCGAAGTATGCAGAAACATCGAGATCGCTCTTTTCGACCTATTTAATGCGAGAAACACGTTTCCTGGTGTTTTCCCCACTCCGCAGAGCGTTTGATATGCAGAACCAGCGATATCTTGGTTTTCGTGGGGTTTCAAGCTGAGATATGCATTTTTTACGATAATGTTGGTGAGACTTCTGTCAGTAGTATGCAGAATCATCGGGACCGCTGTTTTCGAGCTATTTAATGCGAGAAACACGATATCTGGTTGTTTTCACCACTCCACAGTGCGTTTGATATGCAGAACCGGCGTCATCTTGATTTTCGTGAGGTTTCATGGTGAGATATGCATTTTCCGCGATAATCTTGGTGAGACCTCTGTCCGAAGTATGCAGAAACATCGAGATCGCTCTTTTCGACCTATTTAATGCGAGAAACACGTTTCCTGGTGTTTTCCCCACTCCGCAGAGCGTTTGATATGCAGAACCAGCGATATCTTGGTTTTCGTGGGGTTTCAAGCTGAGATATGCATTTTTTACGATAATCTTGATGAGACCTCTGTCAGAAGTATGCAGAATCATCGAGATCCCTCTTTTCGGGCTATTTAATGCGAGAAACACGTTATCTGGTGTTTTCACCACTCCACAGTGCGTTTGATATGCAGAACCGGCGACATCTTGGCTTTCGTCGGGTATCAAGCTGAGATATGCATTTTCTACGATAATCTTGGTGAGACTTTTATCAGAAGTATGCTTAATCATCGAGATCGCTTGTTTCGAGCTATTTAATGCGAGAAACACGTTATCTGGTGTTTTCACCACTCCACAGTGCGTATGATATGCAGAACCGGCGATATCTTGGTTTCCGTGGGGTTTCAAGCTGAGATATGCATTTTCTGCGATAATCTTGGTGGACTTCTGTCCGAAGTATGCTGAAACATCGAGATCGCTCTTTTCGAGCTAGCTAATGCGAGAAAAACCTTATCCGGTGTTTTCACCACTCCACAGTGCGTTTGATATGCAGAACAGGCGATATCTTGATTTTCGAGGTGTTTCCAGCTGAGATATGCATTTTCTGCGATAATCTTGGTGGGTCTTTTGTCAGAAGTATGCAGAATCATCTAGATCGCTCTTTTCGAGCTACTTAATGCACGAAACACGTTTTCTGGTGTTTTCACCACTCCACAGTACGTTTGACATGCAGAACCGGAGATATCTTGATTTTCGTGGTGTTTCCAGCTGAGATATGCATTTTCTGCGATAATCTTGGTGATTCTTCTGTCAGAAGTATGCAGAATCATCGAGATCCCTCTTTTCGAGCTATTTAATGCGAGAAACACGCTATCTAGTGTTTTCACCACTCCACAGTGCGTTTGATATGCAGAACCGGCGACATCTTGGCTTTCGTCGGGGTTCAAGCTGAGATATGCATTATCTGCGATAATCTTGGTGAGTCTTCTGTCAGAAGTATGCAGAACCATCGAGATCCCTCTTTTCGAGCTATTTAATGCGGGAAACACGTTATTTGGTGTTTTCACCACTCCACGGTGCGTTTGATATGCAGAACCGGCAAAATCTTGGATTTCGTCGGGTTTCAAGCTGAGATATGCATTTTCTACGATAATCTTGGTGAGACTTCTGTCAGAAGTATGCAGAATCATCGGGATCGCTCTTTTCGAGCTATTTAATGCGAAAAACACGTTATCTGGTGTTTTCACCACTCCACAGTGCGTTTGATATGCAGAACCAGCGATATCTTGGTTTTCGTGGGGATTCAAGCTGAGATATGCAATTTCTACGATAATCTTGGTGAGACTTCCGTCCGAAGTATGCTTAATCATCGAGATCGCTCGTTTCGAGCTATTTAATGCGAGAAACACGTTTTCTGGGGTTTACACCACACCACAGTTCGTTGGATGTGCAGAACCGGAGATATCTTGGTTTTCGTGGGGTTTCAAGCTGAGATATGCATTTTCTGCGATAATCTTGGGGAGACATCTGTCCGAAGTATGCAGAAACATCGAGATCGCTCTTTTCGACCTATTTAATGCGAGAAACACGTTATCTGGTGTTTTCCCCACTCCGCAGTGCGTTTGATATGCCGAACCAGCGATATCTTGGTTTTCGTGGGGTTTCAAGCTGAGATATGCATTTTCTGCGATAATCTTGGTGAGTCTTCTGTCAGAAGTATACAGAATCATCGAGATCCCTCTTTTCGAGCTATTTAATGCGAGAAACACGTTATCTGGTGTTTTCACCACTCCACAGTGCGTTTGATATGCAGAACCGGCGACATTTTGGCTTTCGTCGGGGTTCAAGCTGAGATATGCATTTTCTGCGATAATCTTGGTGAGACCTCTGTCCGAAGTATGCAGAAACATCGAGATCGCTCTTTTCGACCTATTTAATGCGAGAAACACGTTTCCTGGTGTTTTCCCCACTCCGCAGAGCGTTTGATATGCAGAACCAGCGATATCTTGGTTTTCGTGGGGTTTCAAGCTGAGATATGCATTTTTTACGATAATGTTGGTGAGACTTCTGTCAGTAGTATGCAGAATCATCGGGACCGCTGTTTTCGAGCTATTTAATGCGAGAAACACGATATCTGGTTGTTTTCACCACTCCACAGTGCGTTTGATATGCAGAACCGGCGTCATCTTGATTTTCGTGAGGTTTCATGGTGAGATATGCATTTTCCGCGATAATCTTGGTGAGACCTCTGTCCGAAGTATGCAGAAACATCGAGATCGCTCTTTTCGACCTATTTAATGCGAGAAACACGTTTCCTGGTGTTTTCCCCACTCCGCAGAGCGTTTGATATGCAGAACCAGCGATATCTTGGTTTTCGTGGGGTTTCAAGCTGAGATATGCATTTTTTACGATAATCTTGATGAGACCTCTGTCAGAAGTATGCAGAATCATCGAGATCCCTCTTTTCGGGCTATTTAATGCGAGAAACACGTTATCTGGTGTTTTCACCACTCCACAGTGCGTTTGATATGCAGAACCGGCGACATCTTGGCTTTCGTCGGGTATCAAGCTGAGATATGCATTTTCTACGATAATCTTGGTGAGACTTTTATCAGAAGTATGCTTAATCATCGAGATCGCTTGTTTCGAGCTATTTAATGCGAGAAACACGTTATCTGGTGTTTTCACCACTCCACAGTGCGTATGATATGCAGAACCGGCGATATCTTGGTTTCCGTGGGGTTTCAAGCTGAGATATGCATTTTCTGCGATAATCTTGGTGGACTTCTGTCCGAAGTATGCTGAAACATCGAGATCGCTCTTTTCGAGCTAGCTAATGCGAGAAAAACCTTATCCGGTGTTTTCACCACTCCACAGTGCGTTTGATATGCAGAACAGGCGATATCTTGATTTTCGAGGTGTTTCCAGCTGAGATATGCATTTTCTGCGATAATCTTGGTGGGTCTTTTGTCAGAAGTATGCAGAATCATCTAGATCGCTCTTTTCGAGCTACTTAATGCACGAAACACGTTTTCTGGTGTTTTCACCACTCCACAGTACGTTTGACATGCAGAACCGGAGATATCTTGGTTCCGGTCGGGTTTCAAGCTGAGATATGCATTTTCTACGATAATCCTGGTGAGACTTCTGCCAGAAGTATGCAGAATCTTCGAGAACGCTCTTTTCGAGCTACTTAATGCGCGAAACACGTTTTCTGGTGTTTTCACCACTCCACGGTACGTTTGAAGTGCAGAACCGGAGATAACTCGGTTTTCGTCGGGTTTCAAGCTGAGATATGCATTTTCTACGATAATCTTGGTGAGACTTCTGTCAGAAGTATGCAGGATCATCGAGAACGCTCTTTTCGAGCTACTTATTGCGACAAACACGTTATCTGGTGTTTTTAGAACTCCACAGTGCGTTTGATATGCAGAACCAGCGATATCTTGGGTTTCGTGGGGTTTCAAGCTGAGATATGCATTATTTACGATAATTTTGGTGAGATTTCTGTCCGAAGTATGCAGAATCATCGAGATCGCTCGTTTCGAGCTATTTAATGCGAGAAACACTTTATCTGGTGTTTTCACCACTCCACAGTTCGTTGGATATGCAGAACAGTAGATATCCTGGTATTCGTGGGGTTTCAAGCAGAGATATGCATTTTCTGCGATAATCTTGGTGAGACTTCTGTTAGAAGTATGCAGAATCGTCGAGATCGCTCGTTTCGAGCTATTTAATGCGAGAAACACGTTATCTGGTGTTTTCACCACTCCACAGTGCGTTGGATATGCAGAACCGGAGATATTTTGGTTTTCGTTGGGTTTCAAGCTGAGATATGCATTTTCTACGATAAGCTTGGTGAAACATCTGTCCGAAGTATGCAGAACCATTGAGATCGCTCGTTTCGAGCTATTTAATGCGAGAAACACGTTATCTGGTGTTTTCACCACTCCACAGTTCGTTGGATATGCAGAACAGTAGATATCCTGGTTTTCGTGGGGTTTCAAGCAGAGATATGCATTTTCTGCGATAATATTGGTGAGTCTTCTGTCAGATGTATGCAGAAACATCGAGAGCGCTCTTTTCGAGATATTTATTGCGAGAAACACGTTATCTGGTGTTTTCACCACTCCACAGTGCGTTTGATATGCAGTACCAGCGATATCTTGGTTTCGGTCGGGTTTCAACCTGAGATATGCATTTTCTACGATAATCTTGGTGAGACTTCTGTCAGAAGTATGCAGAATCTTCGAGAACGCTCTTTTCGAGCTATTTAATGCGAGAAACACGATATCTGGTGTTTTCACCACTCCACAGTGCGCTGGATATGCAGAACCGCAGATATTTTGGTTTCCGTGGGGTTTCAAGCTGAGATATGCATTTCCTGCGATAATCTTGGTGAGACTTCTGTCCGAAGTATGCAGAATCATCGAGAACGCTCGTTTCGAGCTACTTAATGCGAGAAACACGTTATCTGGGGTTTTCACCACTCCACAGTGCGTTTGATATGCAGAACCAGCGATATCTTGGCTTTCGTGGGGTTTCCAGCTGAGATATGCATTTTCTGCGACAATCTTGGTGGGTCTTTTGTCAGATGTATGCAGAATCATCTAGATCGTTCACGTTATCTGAAACACGGTGTTTTCACCACTCCACAGTGCGTTGGATATGCAGAACCGGAGATATTTTGGTTTTCGTCGGGGTTCAAGCTGAGATATGCATTTTCTGCGATAATCTTGGTGAGACCTCTGTCCGAAGTATGCAGAAACATCGAGATCGCTCTTTTCGACCTATTTAATGCGAGAAACACGTTTCCTGGTGTTTTCCCCACTCCGCAGAGCGTTTGATATGCAGAACCAGCGATATCTTGGTTTTCGTGGGGTTTCAAGCTGAGATATGCATTTTTTACGATAATGTTGGTGAGACTTCTGTCAGTAGTATGCAGAATCATCGGGACCGCTGTTTTCGAGCTATTTAATGCGAGAAACACGATATCTGGTTGTTTTCACCACTCCACAGTGCGTTTGATATGCAGAACCGGCGTCATCTTGATTTTCGTGAGGTTTCATGGTGAGATATGCATTTTCCGCGATAATCTTGGTGAGACCTCTGTCCGAAGTATGCAGAAACATCGAGATCGCTCTTTTCGACCTATTTAATGCGAGAAACACGTTTCCTGGTGTTTTCCCCACTCCGCAGAGCGTTTGATATGCAGAACCAGCGATATCTTGGTTTTCGTGGGGTTTCAAGCTGAGATATGCATTTTTTACGATAATCTTGATGAGACCTCTGTCAGAAGTATGCAGAATCATCGAGATCCCTCTTTTCGGGCTATTTAATGCGAGAAACACGTTATCTGGTGTTTTCACCACTCCACAGTGCGTTTGATATGCAGAACCGGCGACATCTTGGCTTTCGTCGGGTATCAAGCTGAGATATGCATTTTCTACGATAATCTTGGTGAGACTTTTATCAGAAGTATGCTTAATCATCGAGATCGCTTGTTTCGAGCTATTTAATGCGAGAAACACGTTATCTGGTGTTTTCACCACTCCACAGTGCGTATGATATGCAGAACCGGCGATATCTTGGTTTCCGTGGGGTTTCAAGCTGAGATATGCATTTTCTGCGATAATCTTGGTGGACTTCTGTCCGAAGTATGCTGAAACATCGAGATCGCTCTTTTCGAGCTAGCTAATGCGAGAAAAACCTTATCCGGTGTTTTCACCACTCCACAGTGCGTTTGATATGCAGAACAGGCGATATCTTGATTTTCGAGGTGTTTCCAGCTGAGATATGCATTTTCTGCGATAATCTTGGTGGGTCTTTTGTCAGAAGTATGCAGAATCATCTAGATCGCTCTTTTCGAGCTACTTAATGCACGAAACACGTTTTCTGGTGTTTTCACCACTCCACAGTACGTTTGACATGCAGAACCGGAGATATCTTGATTTTCGTGGTGTTTCCAGCTGAGATATGCATTTTCTGCGATAATCTTGGTGATTCTTCTGTCAGAAGTATGCAGAATCATCGAGATCCCTCTTTTCGAGCTATTTAATGCGAGAAACACGCTATCTAGTGTTTTCACCACTCCACAGTGCGTTTGATATGCAGAACCGGCGACATCTTGGCTTTCGTCGGGGTTCAAGCTGAGATATGCATTATCTGCGATAATCTTGGTGAGTCTTCTGTCAGAAGTATGCAGAACCATCGAGATCCCTCTTTTCGAGCTATTTAATGCGGGAAACACGTTATCTGGTGTTTTCACCACTCCACGGTGCGTTTGATATGCAGAACCGGCAAAATCTTGGATTTCGTCGGGTTTCAAGCTGAGATATGCATTTTCTACGATAATCTTGGTGAGACTTCTGTCAGAAGTATGCAGAATCATCGGGATCGCTCTTTTCGAGCTATTTAATGCGAAAAACACGTTATCTGGTGTTTTCACCACTCCACAGTGCGTTTGATATGCAGAACCAGCGATATCTTGGTTTTCGTGGGGATTCAAGCTGAGATATGCAATTTCTACGATAATCTTGGTGAGACTTCCGTCCGAAGTATGCTTAATCATCGAGATCGCTCGTTTCGAGCTATTTAATGCGAGAAACACGTTTTCTGGGGTTTACACCACACCACAGTTCGTTGGATGTGCAGAACCGGAGATATCTTGGTTTTCGTGGGGTTTCAAGCTGAGATATGCATTTTCTGCGATAATCTTGGGGAGACATCTGTCCGAAGTATGCAGAAACATCGAGATCGCTCTTTTCGACCTATTTAATGCGAGAAACACGTTATCTGGTGTTTTCCCCACTCCGCAGTGCGTTTGATATGCCGAACCAGCGATATCTTGGTTTTCGTGGGGTTTCAAGCTGAGATATGCATTTTCTGCGATAATCTTGGTGAGTCTTCTGTCAGAAGTATACAGAATCATCGAGATCCCTCTTTTCGAGCTATTTAATGCGAGAAACACGTTATCTGGTGTTTTCACCACTCCACAGTGCGTTTGATATGCAGAACCGGCGACATTTTGGCTTTCGTCGGGGTTCAAGCTGAGATATGCATTTTCTGCGATAATCTTGGTGAGACCTCTGTCCGAAGTATGCAGAAACATCGAGATCGCTCTTTTCGACCTATTTAATGCGAGAAACACGTTTCCTGGTGTTTTCCCCACTCCGCAGAGCGTTTGATATGCAGAACCAGCGATATCTTGGTTTTCGTGGGGTTTCAAGCTGAGATATGCATTTTTTACGATAATGTTGGTGAGACTTCTGTCAGTAGTATGCAGAATCATCGGGACCGCTGTTTTCGAGCTATTTAATGCGAGAAACACGATATCTGGTTGTTTTCACCACTCCACAGTGCGTTTGATATGCAGAACCGGCGTCATCTTGATTTTCGTGAGGTTTCATGGTGAGATATGCATTTTCCGCGATAATCTTGGTGAGACCTCTGTCCGAAGTATGCAGAAACATCGAGATCGCTCTTTTCGACCTATTTAATGCGAGAAACACGTTTCCTGGTGTTTTCCCCACTCCGCAGAGCGTTTGATATGCAGAACCAGCGATATCTTGGTTTTCGTGGGGTTTCAAGCTGAGATATGCATTTTTTACGATAATCTTGATGAGACCTCTGTCAGAAGTATGCAGAATCATCGAGATCCCTCTTTTCGGGCTATTTAATGCGAGAAACACGTTATCTGGTGTTTTCACCACTCCACAGTGCGTTTGATATGCAGAACCGGCGACATCTTGGCTTTCGTCGGGTATCAAGCTGAGATATGCATTTTCTACGATAATCTTGGTGAGACTTTTATCAGAAGTATGCTTAATCATCGAGATCGCTTGTTTCGAGCTATTTAATGCGAGAAACACGTTATCTGGTGTTTTCACCACTCCACAGTGCGTATGATATGCAGAACCGGCGATATCTTGGTTTCCGTGGGGTTTCAAGCTGAGATATGCATTTTCTGCGATAATCTTGGTGGACTTCTGTCCGAAGTATGCTGAAACATCGAGATCGCTCTTTTCGAGCTAGCTAATGCGAGAAAAACCTTATCCGGTGTTTTCACCACTCCACAGTGCGTTTGATATGCAGAACAGGCGATATCTTGATTTTCGAGGTGTTTCCAGCTGAGATATGCATTTTCTGCGATAATCTTGGTGGGTCTTTTGTCAGAAGTATGCAGAATCATCTAGATCGCTCTTTTCGAGCTACTTAATGCACGAAACACGTTTTCTGGTGTTTTCACCACTCCACAGTACGTTTGACATGCAGAACCGGAGATATCTTGGTTCCGGTCGGGTTTCAAGCTGAGATATGCATTTTCTACGATAATCCTGGTGAGACTTCTGCCAGAAGTATGCAGAATCTTCGAGAACGCTCTTTTCGAGCTACTTAATGCGCGAAACACGTTTTCTGGTGTTTTCACCACTCCACGGTACGTTTGAAGTGCAGAACCGGAGATAACTCGGTTTTCGTCGGGTTTCAAGCTGAGATATGCATTTTCTACGATAATCTTGGTGAGACTTCTGTCAGAAGTATGCAGGATCATCGAGAACGCTCTTTTCGAGCTACTTATTGCGACAAACACGTTATCTGGTGTTTTTAGAACTCCACAGTGCGTTTGATATGCAGAACCAGCGATATCTTGGGTTTCGTGGGGTTTCAAGCTGAGATATGCATTATTTACGATAATTTTGGTGAGATTTCTGTCCGAAGTATGCAGAATCATCGAGATCGCTCGTTTCGAGCTATTTAATGCGAGAAACACTTTATCTGGTGTTTTCACCACTCCACAGTTCGTTGGATATGCAGAAAAGTAGATATCCTGGTATTCGTGGGGTTTCAAGCAGAGATATGCATTTTCTGCGATAATCTTGGTGAGACTTCTGTTAGAAGTATGCAGAATCGTCGAGATCGCTCGTTTCGAGCTATTTAATGCGAGAAACACGTTATCTGGTGTTTTCACCACTCCACAGTGCGTTGGATATGCAGAACCGGAGATATTTTGGTTTTCGTTGGGTTTCAAGCTGAGATATGCATTTTCTACGATAAGCTTGGTGAAACATCTGTCCGAAGTATGCAGAACCATTGAGATCGCTCGTTTCGAGCTATTTAATGCGAGAAACACGTTATCTGGTGTTTTCACCACTCCACAGTTCGTTGGATATGCAGAACAGTAGATATCCTGGTTTTCGTGGGGTTTCAAGCAGAGATATGCATTTTCTGCGATAATATTGGTGAGTCTTCTGTCAGATGTATGCAGAAACATCGAGAGCGCTCTTTTCGAGATATTTATTGCGAGAAACACGTTATCTGGTGTTTTCACCACTCCACAGTGCGTTTGATATGCAGTACCAGCGATATCTTGGTTTCGGTCGGGTTTCAACCTGAGATATGCATTTTCTACGATAATCTTGGTGAGACTTCTGTCAGAAGTATGCAGAATCTTCGAGAACGCTCTTTTCGAGCTATTTAATGCGAGAAACACGATATCTGGTGTTTTCACCACTCCACAGTGCGCTGGATATGCAGAACCGCAGATATTTTGGTTTCCGTGGGGTTTCAAGCTGAGATATGCATTTCCTGCGATAATCTTGGTGAGACTTCTGTCCGAAGTATGCAGAATCATCGAGAACGCTCGTTTCGAGCTACTTAATGCGAGAAACACGTTATCTGGGGTTTTCACCACTCCACAGTGCGTTTGATATGCAGAACCAGCGATATCTTGGCTTTCGTGGGGTTTCCAGCTGAGATATGCATTTTCTGCGACAATCTTGGTGGGTCTTTTGTCAGATGTATGCAGAATCATCTAGATCGTTCACGTTATCTGAAACACGGTGTTTTCACCACTCCACAGTGCGTTGGATATGCAGAACCGGAGATATTTTGGTTTTCGTCGGGTTTCAAGCTGAGATATGCATTTTCTGCGATAATCTTGTTGAGACTTCTGTCCGAAGTATGCAGAAACATCGAGAGCGCTCTTTTCGAGCTATTTATTGCGAGAAACACGTTCTCTGGTTGTTTTCACCACTCCACAGTGCGTTTGATATGCAGAACCGGCGATATCTTGATTTTCGTGGTGTTTCCAGCTGAGATATGCATTTTCTGCGAGAATCTTGGTGGGTCTTTTGTCAGAAGTATGCAGAATCATCTAGATCGCTCTTTTCGAGCTACTTAATGCGAGAAACACGTTATCTGATGTTTTCAACACTCCACAGTGCGTTTGATATGCAGAACCAGCGATATCTTGATTTTCGAGGTGTTTCCAGCTGAGATATGCATTTTCTGCGATAATCTTGGTGGGTCTTTTGTCAGAAGGATGCAGAATCATCTAGATCGCTCTTTTCGAGCTACATAATGCACGAAACACGTTTTCTGGTGTTTTCACCACTCCGCAGTACGTTTGACATGCAGAACCGGAGATATCTTGGTTTCGGTCGGGTTTCAAGCTGAGATATGCATTTTCTACGATAATCCTGGTGAGACTTCTGTCAGAAGTATGCAGGATCTTCGAGAACGCTCTTTTCGAGCTACTTATTGCGACAAACACGTTATCTGGTGTTTTCAGCACTCCACAGTGCGTTTGATATGCAGAACCAGCGATATCTTGGTTTTCGTGGGGTTTCAAGCTGAGATATGCATTTTTTACGATAATTTTGGTGAGATTTCTGTCCGAAGTATGCAGAATCATCGAGATCGGCCTTTTCGAGCTATTTAATGCGAGAAACACGTTCTCTGGTTGTTTTCACCACTCCACAGTGCGTTTGATATGCAGAACCGGGAACATCTTGATTTTCGTGAGGTTTCGAGCAGTGATATGCATTTTCTGCGATAATATTGGTGGGTCTTTTGTCAGAAGTATGCAGAATCATCTAGATCGCTCTTTTCGAGCTACTTAATGCACGAAACACGTTTTCTGGTGTTTTCACCACTCCACAGTACGTTTGATATGCAGAACCGGCGATATCTTGGTTTTCGTGGGGTTTCAAGCTGAGATATGCATTTTCTGCGATAATCTTAGTGAGACTTCTGTCCGAAGTATGCTGAATCATCGAGATCGCTCTTTTCGAGCTAGTTAGTGCGAGAAACACGTTATCTGGTGTTTCCACCACTCCACAGTGCGTTTGATATGCAGAACAGTACATAACTTGGTTTTCGTGGGGTTTCAAGCTGAGATATGCATTTTCTGCGATAATCTTGTTGAGACTTCTGTCCGAAGTATGCAGAATCATCGAGATCGCTCGTTTCGAGCTATTTAATGCGAGAAACACGTTCTCTGGTTGTTTTCACCACTCCACAGTGCGTTTGATATGCAGAACAGGCGATATCTTGATTTTCGAGGTGTTTCCAGCTGAGATATGCATTTCCTGCGATAATCTTGGTGACACTTCCGTCCGAAGTATGCTGAATCATCGAGATCGCTCTTTTCGAGCTATTTAATGCGAGAAACACGTTCTCTGGTTGTTTTCACCACTCCACTGTGCGTTTGATATGCAGAACAGGCGATATCTTGATTTTCGAGGTGTTTCCAGCTGAGATATGCATTTTCTGCGATAATCTTGGTGGGTCTTTTGTCAGAAGTATGCAGAATCATCTAGATCGCTCTTTTCGAGCTACTTAATGCGAGAAACACGTTATCTGATGTTTTCAACACTCCACAGTGCGTTTGATATGCAGAACCAGCGATATCTTGATTTTCGAGATGTTTCCAGCTGAGATATGCATTTTCTGCGATAATCTTGGTGGGTCTTTTGTCAGAAGTATGCAGAATCATCTAGATCGCTCTTTTCGAGCTACTTAATGCACGAAACACGTTTTCTGGTGTTTTCACCACTCCACAGTGCGTTGGATATGCAGAACCGGAGATATTTTGGTTTTCGTGGGGTTTCAAGCTGAGATATGCATTTTCTGCGATAATCTTGGTGAGACTTCTGTCCGAAGTATGCTGAATCATCGAGATCGCTCTTTTCGAGCTAGTTAGTGCGAGAAACACGTTATCTGGTGTTTTCGCCACTCCACAGTGCGTTTGATATTCAGAACAGTACATATCTTGGTTTTCGTGGGGTTTCAAGCTGAGATATGCATTTTCTGCGATAATCTTGTTGAGACTTCTGTCCGAAGTATGCAGAATCATCGAGATCGCTCGTTTCGAGCTATTTAATGCGAGAAACACGTTATCTGGTGTATTCACCACTCCACAGTGCGTTGGATATGCAGAACCGCAGATATTTTGGTTTTCGTCGGGTTTCAAGCTGAGATATGCATTTTCTACGATAAGCTTGGTGAAACATCTGTGCGAAGTATGCAGAAACGTCGAGAGCGCTCTTTTCGAGCTATTTAATGCGAGAAACAGGTTTTCTGGGGTTTTCACCACTCCACAGTTCGTTGGATATGCAGAACCGGACATGTCTTATTTTCGTGGGGTTTCAAGCTGAGATATGCATTTCCTGCGATAATCTTGGTGAGACTTCTGTCCGAAGTATGCTGAATCATCTAGATCGCTCTTTTCGAGCTATTTAATGCGAGAAACACGTTATCTGCTGTTTTCACCACTCCACAGTGCGTTCGATATGCAGAACCAGCGATATCTTGGATTTCGTGGCATTTCAAGCTGAGACACGCATTTCCTGCGATAATCTTGGTGAGACTTCTGTCCGAAGTATGCTGAATCATCGAGACTGCTCTTTTCGAGCTAGTTAGTGCGAGAAACACGTTATCTGCTGTTTTCACCACTCCACAGTGCGTTTGACATGCAGAACCGGAGATATCTTGGTTTCGGTCGGGTTTCAAGCTGAGATAGGCATTTTTTACGATAATTTAGGTGAGACTTCTGTCCGAAGTATGCAGAAGCATCGAGATCGCTCGTTTCGAGCTATTTAATGCGAGAAACACGTTATCTGGTGTTTTCACCACTCCACAGTGCGTTTGATATGCAGAACCGGCGATATCTTGGTTTTCGTGGGGTTTCAAGCTGAGATATGCATTTTCTGCGATAATCTTAGTGAGACTTCTGTCCGAAGTATGCTGAATCATCGAGATCGCTCTTTTCGAGCTAGTTAGTGCGAGAAACACGTTATCTGGTGTTTTCACCATTCCACAGTGCGTTTGATATGCAGAACAGTACATAACTTGGTTTTCGTGGGGTTTCAAGCTGAGATATGCATTTTCTGCGATAATCTTGGTGAGACTTCTGTCCGAAGTAAGCTGAATCATCGAGATCGCTCTTTTCGAGCTATGTAATGCGAGAAACACGTTCTCTGGTTGTTTTCACCACTCCACAGTGCGTTTGATATGCAGAACAGGCGATATCTTGATTTTCGAGGTGTTTCCAGCTGAGATATGCATTTTCTGCGATAATCTTGGTGGGTCTTTTGTCAGAAGTATGCAGAATCATCTAGATCGCTCTTTTCGAGCTACTTAATGCACGAAACACGTTTTCTGGTGTTTTCACCACTCCACAGTACGTTTGACATGCAGAACCGGAGATATCTTGGTTTCGGTCGGGTTTCAAGCTGAGATATGCATTTTCTACGATAATCCTGGTGAGACTTCTGTCAGAAGTATGCAGAATCTTCGAGAACGCTCTTTTCGAGCTACTTAATGCGCGAAACACGTTTTCTGGTGTTTTCACAACTCCAAGGTACGTTTGAAGTGCAGCACCGGAGATAACTCGGTTTTCGCCGGGTTTCAAGCTGAGATATGCATTTTCTACTATAATCTTGGTGGGACTTCTGTCAGAAGTATGCAGGATCTTCGAGAACGCTCTTTTCGAGCTACTTATTGCGACAAACACGTTATCTGGTGTTTTCAGCACTCCACAGTGCGTTTGATATGCAGAACCAGCGATATCTTGGTTTTCGTGGGGTTTCAAGCTGAGATATGCATTTTTTACGATAATTTTGGTGAGATTTCTGTCCGAAGTATGCAGAATCATCGAGATCGCTCGTTTCGAGCTATTTAATGCGAGAAACACGTTATCTGGTGTTTTCACCACTCCACAGTGCGTTTGATATGCAGAACCAGCGATATCTTGGCTTTCGTGGGGTTTCAAGCTGAGATATGCATTTTTTACGATAATCTTGTTGAGACTTCTGTCCGAAGTATGAAGCATCATCGCGATCGCTCTATTCGAGCTATTTAATGCGAGAAACACGTTTTCTGGGGTTTTCACCACTCCACAGTGCGTTTGATATGCAGAACCAGCGATATCTTGGTTTTCGTGGGGTTTCAAGCTGAGATATGCATTTCGTGCGATAATCTTGGTGAGACTTCTGTCCGAAGTATGCTTAATCATCGAGATCGCTCTTTTCGAGCTAGTTAATGCGAGAAAAACCTTATCCGGTGTTTTCACCACTCCACAGTGCGTTGGATACGCAGAACCGCAGATATTTAGGTTTTCGTGGGGTTTCAAGCTGAGATATGCATTTCCTGCGATAATCTTGGTGAGACTTCTGTCCGAAGTATGCAGAATCATCGAGAACGCTCGTTTCGAGCTACTTAATGCGAGAAACACGTTATCTGGTGTTTTCACCACTCCACAGTGCGTTTGATATGCAGAACCAGCGATATCTTGGCTTTCGTGGGGTTTCAAGCTGAGATATGCATTTTTTACGATAATCTTGTTGAGACTTCTGTCCGAAGTATGAAGCATCATCGAGATCGCTCTATTCGAGCTATTTAATGCGAGAAACACGTTTTCTGGGGTTTTCACCACTCCACAGTGCGTTTGATATGCAGAACCAGCGATATCTTGGTTTTCGTGGGGTTTCAAGCTGAGATATGCATTTTTTACGATAATCTTGGTGAGACTTCTGTCCGAAGTATGCTTAATCATCGAGATCGCTCTTTTCGAGCTAGTTAATGCGAGAAAAACCTTATCCGGTGTTTTCACCACTCCACAGTGCGTTTGATATGCTGAACACAGCGATATCTTGGTTTTCGTGGGGTTTCAAGCTGAGATATGCATTTGTTACGATAATCTTGTTGAGACTTCTGTCCGAAGTATGACGAATCATCGAGATCGCTCTATTCGAGCTATTTAATGCGAGAAACACGATATCTGGTGTTTTCACCACTCCACAGTGCGTTGGATATGCAGAACCGCAGATAGTTTGGTTTTCGTGGGGTTTCAAGCTGAGATATGCATTTTTTACGATAATTTTGGTGAAACATCTGTCCGAAGTATGCAGAAACGTCGAGAGCGCTCTTTTCGAGCTATTTAATGCGAGAAACACGTTTTCTGGGGTTTTCACCACTCCACAGTTCGTTGGAAATGCAGAACCGGAGATATCTTGGTTTTCGTGGGGTTTCAAGCTGAGATATGCATTTCGTGCGATAATCTTGGTGAGACTTCTGTCCGAAGTATGCTGAATCATCGAGATCGCTCTTTTCGAGCTATTTAATGCGAGAAACACGTTCTCTGGTTGTTTTCACCACTCCACAGTGCGTTTGATATGCAGAACAGGCGATATCTTGATTTTCGAGGTGTTTCCAGCTGAGATATGCATTTTCTGCGATAATCTTGGTGGGTCTTTTGTCAGAAGTATGCAGAATCATCTAGATCGCTCTTTTCGAGCTACTTAATGCACGAAACACGTTTTCTGGTGTTTTCACCACTCCACAGTACGTTTGACATGCAGAACCGGAGATATCTTGGTTTCGGCCGGGTTTCAAGCTGAGATATGCATTTTCTACGATAATCCTGGTGAGACTTCTGTCAGAAGTATGCAGAATCTTCGAGAACGCTCTTTTCGAGCTACTTATTGCGACAAACACGTTATCTGGTGTTTTCAGCACTCCACAGTGCGTTTGATATGCAGAACCAGCGATATCTTCGTTTTCGTGGGGTTTCAAGCTGAGATATGCATTTTCTACGATAAGCTTGGTGAAACATCTGTCCGAAGTATGCAGAAACGTCGAGAGCGCTCTTTTCGAGCTATTTAATGCGAGAAACACGTTTTCTGGGGTTTTCACCACTCCACAGTTCGTTGGATATGCAGAACAGTAGATATCCTGGTTTACGTGGGGTTTCAAGCAGAGATATGCATTTTCTGCGATAATCTTGGTGAGACTTCTGTTAGAAGTATGCAGAACCATCGAGATCGCTCGTTTCGAGCTATTTAATGCGAGAAACACGTTATCTGGTGTTTTCACCACTCCACAGCGCGTTGGATATGCAGAACAGTAGATATCCTGGTTTTCGTGGGGTTTCATGCAGAGATATGCATTTTCTGCGATAATCTTGGTGAGACTTCTGTTACAAGTATACAGAATCATCGAGATCGCTCGTTTCGAGCTATTTAATGCGAGAAACACGTTATCTGGTGTTTTCACCACTCCACAGTGCGTTGGATATGCAGAAACGGAGATATTTTGGTTTTCGTCGGGTTTCAAGCTGAGATATGCATTTTCTACGATAAGCTTGGTGAAACATCTGTCCGAAGTATGCAGAAACGTCGAGAGCGCTCTTTTCGAGCTATTTAATGCGAGAAACACGTTTTCTGGGGTTTTCACCACTCCACAGTTCGTTGGATATGCAGAACAGTAGATATCCTGGTTTACGTGGGGTTTCAAGCAGAGATATGCATTTTCTGCGATAATCTTGGTGAGACTTCTGTTAGAAGTATGCAGAACCATCGAGATCGCTCGTTTCGAGCTATTTAATGCGAGAAACACGTTATCTGGTGTTTTCACCACTCCACAGCGCGTTGGATATGCAGAACCGGAGATATTTTGGTTTTCGTCGGGTTTCAAGCTGAGATATGCATTTTCTGCGATAATCTTGGTGGGTCTTTTGTCAGAAGTATGCAGAATCATCGAGATCGCTCGTTTCGAGCTATTTAATGCGAGAAACACGTTATCTGGTGTTTTCACCACTCCACAGTGCGTTGGATATGCAGAAACGGAGATATTTTGGTTTTCGTCGGGGTTCAAGCTGAGACATGCATTTTCTACGATAATCTTGGTGAGACTTCTGTCAGAAGGATGCAGAATCATCGGGATCGGCCTCTTCGAGCTATTTAATGCGAGAAACACGTTCTCTGGTTGTTTTCACCACTCCGCAGTGCGTTTGATATGCAGAACCGGCAACATCTTGATTTTCGTGAGGTTTCGAGTTGAGATATGCATTTTCTGCGATAATATTGGTGAGACTTCAGTCAGAAGTATGCAGAATCATCTAGATCGCTCTTTTCGAGCTACTTAATGCACGAAACACGTTTTCTGGTGTTTTCACCACTCCACAGTGCGTTTGATATGCAGAACCGGCAACATCTTGATTTTCGTGAGGTTTCGAGCTGAGATATGCATTTTCTGCGATAATCTTGTTGAGACTTCTGTCCGAAGTATGCAGAAACATCGAGAGCGCTCTTTTCGAGCTACTTAATGCACGAAATACGTTTTCTGGTGTTTTCACCACTCCACGGTACGTTTGATGTGCAGAACCGGAGATAACTCGGTTTTCGTTGGGTTTCAAGCTGAGATATGCATTTTCTACGATAATCTTGGTGACACTTCTGTCAGAAGTATGCAGAATCATCTAGATCGCTCTTTTCGAGCTACTTAATGCACGAAACACGTTTTCTGGTGTTTTCACCACTCCACAGTGCGTTTGATATGCAGAACCGGCAACATCTTGATTTTCGTGAGGTTTCGAGTTGAGATATGCATTTTCTGCGATAATATTGGTGAGACTTCAGTCAGAAGTATGCAGAATCATCGAGATCGCACGTTTCGTGCTATTTAATGCGAGAAACACGTTATCTGGTGTTTTCACCACTCCACAGTGCGTTGGATATGCAGAACCAGTGATATTTTGGTTTTCGTCGGGTTTCAAGCTGAGATATGCATTTTCTACGATAAGCTTGGTGAAACATCTGTCCGAAGTATGCAGAAACGTCGAGAGCGCTCTTTTCGTGCTATTTAATGCGAGAAACACGTTTTCTGGGGTTTTCACCACTCCACAGTTCGTTGGATATGCAGAACAGTAGTTATCCTGGTTTTCGTGGGGTTTCAAGCAGAGACATGCATTTTCTGCGATAATCTTAGTGAGACTTCTGTCCGAAGTATGCAGAAACGTCGGGAGCGCTCTTTTCGAGCTATTTAATGCGAGAAACACGTTTTCTGGGGTTTTCACCACTCCACAGTTCGTTGGATATGCAGAACCGGAGATATCTTGGTTTTCGTGGGGTTTCAAGCTGAGATATGCATTTCCTGCGATAATCTTGGTGATACTTCTGTCCGAAGTATGCTGAATCATCGAGATCGCTCTTTTCGAGCTAGTTAGTGCGAGAAACACGTTATCTGGTGATTTCACCACTCCACAGTGCGGTTGATATGCAGAACAGTACATATCTTGGTTTTCGTGGGGTTTCAAGCTGAGATATGCATTTGTTACGATAATCTTGTTGAGACTTCTGTCCGAAGTATGACGAATCATCGAGATCGCTCTATTCGAGCTATTTAATGCGAGAAACACGATATCTGGTGTTTTCACCACTCCACAGTGCGTTGGATATGCAGAACCGCAGATAGTTTGGTTTTCGTGGGGTTTCAAGCTGAGATATGCATTTTTTACGATAATTTTGGTGAAACATCTGTCCGAAGTATGCAGAAACGTCGAGAGCGCTCTTTTCGAGCTATTTAATGCGAGAAACACGTTTTCTGGGGTTTTCACCACTCCACAGTTCGTTGGAAATGCAGAACCGGAGATATCTTGGTTTTCGTGGGGTTTCAAGCTGAGATATGCATTTCGTGCGATAATCTTGGTGAGACTTCTGTCCGAAGTATGCAGAAACATCGAGAGCGCTCTTTTCGAGCTACTTAATGCACGAAACACGTTTTCTGGTGTTTTCACCACTCCACGGTACGTTTGATGTGCAGAACCGGAGATAACTCGGTTTTCGTTGGGTTTCAAGCTGAGATATGCATTTTCTACGATAATCTTGGTGACACTTCTGTCAGAAGTATGCAGGATCTTCGAGAACGCTCTTTTCGAGCTACTTATTGCGACAAACACGTTATCTGGTGTTTTCAGCACTCCACAGTGCGTTTGATATGCAGAACCAGCGATATCTTGGTTTTCGTGGGGTTTCAATCTGAGATATGCATTTTTTACGATAATTTTTGTGAGATTTCTGTCCGAAGTATGCAGAATCATCGAGATCGCTCGTTTCGAGCTATTTAATGCGAGAAACACGTTATCTGGTGTTTTCACCACTCCACAGTTCGATGGATATGCAGAACAGTAGATATCCTGGTTTTCGTGGGGTTTCAAGCAGAGATATGCATTTTCTGCGATAAGCTTGGTGAGACTTCTGTTAGAAGTATGCAGAATCATCGAGATCGCACGTTTCGTGCTATTTAATGCGAGAAACACGTTATCTGGTGTTTTCACCACTCCACAGTGCGTTGGATATGCAGAACCAGTGATATTTTGGTTTTCGTCGGGTTTCAAGCTGAGATATGCATTTTCTACGATAAGCTTGGTGAAACATCTGTCCGAAGTATGCAGAAACGTCGAGAGCGCTCTTTTCGTGCTATTTAATGCGAGAAACACGTTTTCTGGGGTTTTCACCACTCCACAGTTCGTTGGATATGCAGAACAGTAGTTATCCTGGTTTTCGTGGGGTTTCAAGGAGAGACATGCATTTTCTGCGATAATCTTAGTGAGACTTCTGTCCGAAGTATGCAGAAACGTCGGGAGCGCTCTTTTCGAGCTATTTAATGCGAGAAACACGTTTTCTGGGGTTTTCACCACTCCACAGTTCGTTGGATATGCAGAACCGGAGATATCTTGGTTTTCGTGGGGTTTCAAGCTGAGATATGCATTTCCTGCGATAATCTTGGTGATACTTCTGTCCGAAGTATGCTGAATCATCGAGATCGCTCTTTTCGAGCTAGTTAGTGCGAGAAACACGTTATCTGGTGATTTCACCACTCCACAGTGCGGTTGATATGCAGAACAGTACATATCTTGGTTTTCGTGGGGTTTCAAGCTGAGATATGCATTTTCTGCGATAATCTTGTTGAGACTTCTGTCAGAAGTATGCAGAATCATCGAGATCGCTCGTTTCGAGCTATTTAATGCGCGAAACATGTTATCTGGTGTTTTCACCACTCCACAGTGCGTTGGATATGCAGAACCGCAGATATTTTGGTTTTCGTGGGGTTTCAAGCTGAGATATGCATTTTCTGCGATAATCTTAGTGAGACATCTGTCCGACTTATTCTTAATTATCGAGATCGCTCGTTTCGAGCAAATCAATGCGAGAAACACGTAATCTGGTGTTTTCACCACTCCACAGTGCGTATGATATGCAGAACCGGCGATATCTTGGTTTTCGTGGGGTTTCAAGCTGAGATATGCATTTTCTGCGATAATCTTGGTGAGACTTCTGTCCGAAGTATGCTGAAACATCGAGATCGCTCTTTTCGAGCTAGTTAATGCGAGAATCACGTTATCTGGTGTTTTCACCACTCCACAGTGCGTTGGATATGCAGAACCGCAGATATTTAGGTTTTCGTGGGGTTTCAAGCTGAGATATGCATTTCCTGCGATAATCTTGGTGAGACTTCTGTCCGAAGTATGCAGAATCATCGAGAACGCTCGTTTCGAGCTACTTAATGCGAGAAACACGTTATCTGGTGTTTTCACCACTCCACAGAGCGTTTGATATGCAGAACCAGCGATATCTTGGCTTTCGTGGGGTTTCAAGCTGAGATATGCATTTTTTACGATAATCTTGTTGAGACTTCTGTCCGAAGTATGAAGTATCATCGAGATCGCTCTATTCGAGCTATTTAATGCGAGAAACACGTTTTCTGGGGTTTTCACCACTCCACAGTGCGTTTGATATGCAGAACCAGCGATATCTTGGTTTTCGTGGGGTTTCAAGCTGAGATATGCATTTTTTACGATATTCTTGGTGAGACTTCTGTCCGAAGTATGCTTAATCATCGAGATCGCTTGTTTCGAGCTATTTAATGCGAGAAACACGTTATCTGGTGTTTTCACCACTCCACAGTGCGTATGATATGCAGAACCGGCGATATCTTGGTTTTCGTGGGGTTCCAAGCTGAGATATGCATTTTCTGCGATAATCTTGGTGGACTTCTGTCCGAAGTATGCTGAAACTTCGAGATCGCTCTTTTCGAGCTAGTTAATGCGAGAAAAACCTTATCCGGTGTTTTCACCACTCCACAGTGCGTTTGATATGCTGAACACAGCGATATCTTGGTTTTCGTGGGGTTTCAAGCTGAGATATGCATTTGTTACGATAATCTTGTTGAGACTTCTGTCCGAAGTATGACGAATCATCGAGATCGCTCTATTCGAGCTATTTAATGCGAGAAACACGATATCTGGTGTTTTCACCACTCCACAGTAAGTTGGATATGCAGAACCGCAGATATTTTGGTTTTCGTGGGGTTTCAAGCTGAGATATGCATTTTTACGATAATTTTGGTGAAACATCTGTCCGAAGTATGCAGAAACGTCGAGAGCGCTCTTTTCGAGCTATTTAATGCGAGAAACACGTTTTCTGGGGTTTTCACCACTCCACAGTTCGTTGGAAATGCAGAACCGGAGATATCTTGGTTTTCGTGGGGTTTCAAGCTGAGATATGCATTTCGTGCGATAATCTTGGTGAGACTTCTGTCCGAAGTATGCTGAATCATCGAGATCGCTCTTTTCGAGCTATTTAATGCGAGAAACACGTTCTCTGGTTGTTTTCACCACTCCACAGTGCGTTTGATATGCAGAACAGGCGATATCTTGATTTTCGAGGTGTTTCCAGCTGAGATATGCATTTTCTGCGATAATCTTGGTGGGTCTTTTGTCAGAAGTATGCAGAATCATCTAGATCGCTCTTTTCGAGCTACTTAATGCACGAAACACGTTTTCTGGTGTTTTCACCACTCCACAGTACGTTTGACATGCAGAACCGGAGATATCTTGGTTTCGGCCGGGTTTCAAGCTGAGATATGCATTTTCTACGATAATCCTGGTGAGACTTCTGTCAGAAGTATGCAGAATCTTCGAGAACGCTCTTTTCGAGCTACTTATTGCGACAAACACGTTATCTGGTGTTTTCAGCACTCCACAGTGCGTTTGATATGCAGAACCAGCGATATCCTGGTTTTCGTGGGGTTTCAAGCAGAGATATGCATTTTCTGCGATAATCTTGGTGAGACTTCTGTCCGAAGTATGCTGAATCATCGAGATCGCTCTTTTCGAGCTATTTAATGCGAGAAACACGTTCTCTGGTTGTTTTCACCACTCCACAGTGCGTTTGATATGCAGAACAGGCGATATCTTGATTTTCGAGGTGTTTCCAGCTGAGATATGCATTTTCTGCGATAATCTTGGTGGGTCTTTTGTCAGAAGTATGCAGAATCATCGAGATCGCTCTTTTCGATCTATTTAATGCGAGAAACACGTTATCTGCTGTTTTCACCACTCCACAGTGCGTTTGATAATGCAGAACCGGCGACATCTTTGATTTCGTCGGGGTTCAAGCTGAGATATGCATTTTCTACGATAATCTTGGTGAGACTTCTGTCAGAAGTATGCAGAATCATCGGGATCGGACTTTTCGAGCTATTTAATGCGAGAAACACGTTCTCTGGTTGTTTTCACCACTCCACAGTGCGTTTGATATGCAGAACCGGCAAGATCTTGATTTTCGTGAGGTTTCGAGCTGAGATATGCATTTTCTGCGATAATATTGGTGAGACTTCAGTCAGATGTATGCAGAATCATCTAGATCGCTCTTTTCGAGCTACTTAATGCACGAAACACGTTTTCTGGTGTTTTCACCACTCCACAGTGCGTTTGATATGCAGAACCGGCAACATCTTGATTTTCGTGAGGTTTCGAGCTGAGATATGCATTTTCTGCGATAATATTGGTGAGACTTCAGTCAGAATTATGCAGAATCATCTAGATCGCTCTTTTCGAGCTACTTAATGCGCGAAACACGTTTTCTGGTGTTTTCACCACTCCACAGTGCGTTTGATATGCAGAACAGGCGATATCTTGATTTTCGAGGTGTTTCCAGCTGCGATATGCATTTTCTGCGACAATCTTGGTGGGTGTTTTGTCAGAAGTATGCAGAATCATCTAGATCGCTCTTTTCGAGCTACTTAATGCACGAAACACGTTTTCTGGTGTTTTCACCACTCCACGGTACGTTTGATGTGCAGAACCGGAGATAACTCGGTTTTCGTCGGGTTTCAAGCTGAGATATGCATTTTCTACGATAATCTTGGTGAGACTTCTGTCAGAAGTATGCACAATCATCGGGATCGGCCTTTTCGAGCTATTTAATGCGAGAAACACGTTCTCTGGTTGTTTTCACCACTCCACAGTGCGTTTGATATGCAGAACCGGGAACATCTTGATTTTCCTGAGGTTTCGAGCTGTGATATGCATTTTCTGCGATAATATTGGTGAGACTTCAGTCAGAAGTATGCAGAATCATCTAGATCGCTCTTTTCGAGCTATTTAATGCGAGAAACACGTTTTCTGGGGTTTTCACCACTCCACAGTGCGTTTGATATGCAGAACCGGCGATATCTTGGTTTTCGTGGGGTTTCAATCTGAGATATGCATTTTTTACGATAATTTTTGTGAGATTTCTGTCCGAAGTATGCAGAATCATCGAGATCGCTCGTTTCGAGCTATTTAATGCGAGAAACACGTTATCTGGTGTTTTCACCACTCCACAGTTCGATGGATATGCAGAACAGTAGATATCCTGGTTTTCGTGGGGTTTCAAGCAGAGATATGCATTTTCTGCGATAAGCTTGGTGAGACTTCTGTTAGAAGTATGCAGAATCATCGAGATCGCACGTTTCGTGCTATTTAATGCGAGAAACACGTTATCTGGTGTTTTCACCACTCGACAGTGCGTTGGATATGCAGAACCGGTGATATTTTGGTTTTCGTCGGGTTTCAAGCTGAGATATGCATTTTCTACGATAAGCTTGGTGAAACATCTGTCCGAAGTATGCAGAAACGTCGAGAGCGCTCTTTTCCTGCTATTTAATGCGAGAAACACGTTTTCTGGGGTTTTCACCACTCCACAGTTCGTTGGATATGCAGAACAGTAGTTATCCTGGTTTTCGTGGGGTTTCAAGCAGAGATATGCATTTTCTGCGATAATCTTGGTGAGACTTCTGTTAGAAGTATGCAGAATCATCTAGATCCCTCTTTTCGAGCTATTTAATGCGAGAAACACGTTTTCTGGGGTTTTCACCACTCCACAGTGCGTTTGATAATGCAGAACCGGCGACATCTTTGATTTCGTCGGGGTTCAAGCTGAGATATGCATTTTCTACGATAATCTTGGTGAGACTTCTGTCAGAAGTATGCACAATCATCGGGATCGGCCTTTTCGAGCTATTTAATGCGAGAAACACGTTCTCTGGTTGTTTTCACCACTCCACAGTGCGTTTGATATGCAGAACCGGGAACATCTTGATTTTCGTGAGGTTTCGAGCTGTGATATGCATTTTCTGCGATAATATTGGTGAGACTTCAGTCAGAAGTATGCAGAATCATCTAGATCGCTCTTTTCGAGCTATTTAATGCGAGAAACACGTTTTCTGGGGTTTTCACCACTCCACAGTGCGTTTGATATGCAGAACCGGCGATATCTTGGTTTTCGTGGGGTTTCAAGCTGAGACATGCATTTTCTGCGATAATCTTAGTGAGACTTCTGTCCGAAGTATGCAGAAACGTCGGGAGCGCTCTTTTCGAGCTATGTAATGCGAGAAACACGTTTTCTGGGGTTTTCACCACTCCACAGTTCGTTGGATATGCAGAACCGGAGATATCTTGGTTTTCGTGGGGTTTCAAGCTGAGATATGCATTTCCTGCGATAATCTTGATGAGACTTCTGTCCGAAGTATGCTGAATCATCGAGATCGCTCTTTTCGAGCTAGTTAGTGCGAGAAACACGTTATCTGGTGATTTCACCACTCCACAGTGCGGTTGATATGCAGAACAGTACATATCTTGGTTTTCGTGGGGTTTCAAGCTGAGATATGCATTTTCTGCGATAATCTTGTTGAGACTTCTGTCAGAAGTATGCAGAATCATCGAGATCGCTCGTTTCGAGCTATTTAATGCGCGAAACATGTTATCTGGTGTTTTCACCACTCCACAGTGCGTTGGATATGCAGAACCGCAGATATTTTGGTTTTCGTGGGGTTTCAAGCTGAGATATGCATTTTCTGCGATAATCTTAGTGAGACATCTGTCCGAATTACTCTTAATTATCGAGATCGCTCGTTTCGAGCAATTCAATGCGAGAAACACGTTATCTGGTGTTTTCACCACTCCACAGTGCGTATGATATGCAGAACCGGCGATATCTTGGTTTTCGTGGGGTTTCAAGCTGAGATATGCATTTTCTGCGATAATCTTGGTGAGACTTCTGTCCGAAGTATGCTGAAACATCGAGATCGCTCTTTTCGAGCTAGTTAATGCGAGAATCACGTTATCTGGTGTTTTCACCACTCCACAGTGCGTTTGATATGCAGAACCGGCGATATCTTGGTTTTCGTGGGGTTTCAAGCTGAGATATCCATTTTCTGCGATAATCTTAGTGAGACTTCTGTCCGAAGTATGCTGAATCATCGAGATCGCTCTTTTCGAGCGAGTTAGTGCGAGAAACACGTTATCTGTTGTTTTCACCACTCCACAGTGCGTTTGATATGCAGAACAGTACATATCTTGGTTTTCGTGGGGTTTCAAGCTGAGATATGCATTTTTTGCGATAATCTTAGTGAGACTTCTGTCCGAAGTATGCTGAATCATCGAGATTGCTCTTTTCGAGCTAGTTAGTGCGAGAAACACGTTATCTGGTGTTTTCACCACTCCACAGTGCGTTTGATATGCAGAACCGGCGATATCTTGGTTTTCGTGGGGTTTCAAGCTGAGATATGCATTTTTTACGATAATCTTGGTGAGACTTCTGTCCGAAGTATGAAGAATCATCGAGATCGCACGTTTCGTGCTATTTAATGCGAGAAACACGTTATCTGGTGTTTTCACCACTCCACAGTGCGTTGGATATGCAGAACCAGTGATATTTTGGTTGTCGTCGGGTTTCAAGCTGAGATATGCATTTTCTACGATAAGCTTGGTGAAACATCTGTCCGAAGTATGCAGAAACGTCGAGAGCGCTCTTTTCGTGCTATTTAATGCGAGAAACACGTTTTCTGGGGTTTTCACCACTCCACAGTTCGTTGGATATGCAGAACAGTAGTTATCCTGGTTTTCGTGGGGTTTCAAGGAGAGACATGCATTTTCTGCGATAATCTTAGTGAGACTTCTGTCCGAAGTATGCAGAAACGTCGGGAGCGCTCTTTTCGAGCTATTTAATGCGAGAAACACGTTTTCTGGGGTTTTCACCACTCCACAGTTCGTTGGATATGCAGAACCGGAGATATCTTGGTTTTCGTGGGGTTTCAAGCTGAGATATGCATTTCCTGCGATAATCTTGGTGATACTTCTGTCCGAAGTATGCTGAATCATCGAGATCGCTCTTTTCGAGCTAGTTAGTGCGAGAAACACGTTATCTGGTGATTTCACCACTCCACAGTGCGGTTGATATGCAGAACAGTACATATCTTGGTTTTCGTGGGGTTTCAAGCTGAGATATGCATTTTCTGCGATAATCTTGTTGAGACTTCTGTCAGAAGTATGCAGAATCATCGAGATCGCTCGTTTCGAGCTATTTAATGCGCGAAACATGTTATCTGGTGTTTTCACCACTCCACAGTGCGTTGGATATGCAGAACCGCAGATATTTTGGTTTTCGTGGGGTTTCAAGCTGAGATATGCATTTTCTGCGATAATCTTAGTGAGACATCTGTCCGACTTATTCTTAATTATCGAGATCGCTCGTTTCGAGCAAATCAATGCGAGAAACACGTAATCTGGTGTTTTCACCACTCCACAGTGCGTATGATATGCAGAACCGGCGATATCTTGGTTTTCGTGGGGTTTCAAGCTGAGATATGCATTTTCTGCGATAATCTTGGTGAGACTTCTGTCCGAAGTATGCTGAAACATCGAGATCGCTCTTTTCGAGCTAGTTAATGCGAGAATCACGTTATCTGGTGTTTTCACCACTCCACAGTGCGTTGGATATGCAGAACCGCAGATATTTAGGTTTTCGTGGGGTTTCAAGCTGAGATATGCATTTCCTGCGATAATCTTGGTGAGACTTCTGTCCGAAGTATGCTGAATCATCGAGATCGCTCTTTTCGAGCTAGTTAGTGCGAGAAACACGTTATCTGGTGATTTCACCACTCCACAGTGCGGTTGATATGCAGAACAGTACATATCTTGGTTTTCGTGGGGTTTCAAGCTGAGATATGCATTTTCTGCGATAATCTTGGTGAGACTTCTGTCCGAAGTATGCAGAATCATCGAGAACGCTCGTTTCGAGCTACTTAATGCGAGAAACACGTTATCTGGTGTTTTCACCACTCCACAGAGCGTTTGATATGCAGAACCAGCGATATCTTGGCTTTCGTGGGGTTTCAAGCTGAGATATGCATTTTTTACGATAATCTTGTTGAGACTTCTGTCCGAAGTATGAAGTATCATCGAGATCGCTCTATTCGAGCTATTTAATGCGAGAAACACGTTTTCTGGGGTTTTCACCACTCCACAGTGCGTTTGATATGCAGAACCAGCGATATCTTGGTTTTCGTGGGGTTTCAAGCTGAGATATGCATTTTTTACGATATTCTTGGTGAGACTTCTGTCCGAAGTATGCTTAATCATCGAGATCGCTTGTTTCGAGCTATTTAATGCGAGAAACACGTTATCTGGTGTTTTCACCACTCCACAGTGCGTATGATATGCAGAACCGGCGATATCTTGGTTTTCGTGGGGTTCCAAGCTGAGATATGCATTTTCTGCGATAATCTTGGTGGACTTCTGTCCGAAGTATGCTGAAACTTCGAGATCGCTCTTTTCGAGCTAGTTAATGCGAGAAAAACCTTATCCGGTGTTTTCACCACTCCACAGTGCGTTTGATATGCTGAACACAGCGATATCTTGGTTTTCGTGGGGTTTCAAGCTGAGATATGCATTTGTTACGATAATCTTGTTGAGACTTCTGTCCGAAGTATGACGAATCATCGAGATCGCTCTATTCGAGCTATTTAATGCGAGAAACACGATATCTGGTGTTTTCACCACTCCACAGTAAGTTGGATATGCAGAACCGCAGATATTTTGGTTTTCGTGGGGTTTCAAGCTGAGATATGCATTTTTTACGATAATTTTGGTGAAACATCTGTCCGAAGTATGCAGAAACGTCGAGAGCGCTCTTTTCGAGCTATTTAATGCGAGAAACACGTTTTCTGGGGTTTTCACCACTCCACAGTTCGTTGGAAATGCAGAACCGGAGATATCTTGGTTTTCGTGGGGTTTCAAGCTGAGATATGCATTTCGTGCGATAATCTTGGTGAGACTTCTGTCCGAAGTATGCTGAATCATCGAGATCGCTCTTTTCGAGCTATTTAATGCGAGAAACACGTTCTCTGGTTGTTTTCACCACTCCACAGTGCGTTTGATATGCAGAACAGGCGATATCTTGATTTTCGAGGTGTTTCCAGCTGAGATATGCATTTTCTGCGATAATCTTGGTGGGTCTTTTGTCAGAAGTATGCAGAATCATCTAGATCGCTCTTTTCGAGCTACTTAATGCACGAAACACGTTTTCTGGTGTTTTCACCACTCCACAGTACGTTTGACATGCAGAACCGGAGATATCTTGGTTTCGGCCGGGTTTCAAGCTGAGATATGCATTTTCTACGATAATCCTGGTGAGACTTCTGTCAGAAGTATGCAGAATCTTCGAGAACGCTCTTTTCGAGCTACTTATTGCGACAAACACGTTATCTGGTGTTTTCAGCACTCCACAGTGCGTTTGATATGCAGAACCAGCGATATCCTGGTTTTCGTGGGGTTTCAAGCAGAGATATGCATTTTCTGCGATAATCTTGGTGAGACTTCTGTCCGAAGTATGCTGAATCATCGAGATCGCTCTTTTCGAGCTATTTAATGCGAGAAACACGTTCTCTGGTTGTTTTCACCACTCCACAGTGCGTTTGATATGCAGAACAGGCGATATCTTGATTTTCGAGGTGTTTCCAGCTGAGATATGCATTTTCTGCGATAATCTTGGTGGGTCTTTTGTCAGAAGTATGCAGAATCATCGAGATCGCTCTTTTCGATCTATTTAATGCGAGAAACACGTTATCTGCTGTTTTCACCACTCCACAGTGCGTTTGATAATGCAGAACCGGCGACATCTTTGATTTCGTCGGGGTTCAAGCTGAGATATGCATTTTCTACGATAATCTTGGTGAGACTTCTGTCAGAAGTATGCAGAATCATCGGGATCGGACTTTTCGAGCTATTTAATGCGAGAAACACGTTCTCTGGTTGTTTTCACCACTCCACAGTGCGTTTGATATGCAGAACCGGCAAGATCTTGATTTTCGTGAGGTTTCGAGCTGAGATATGCATTTTCTGCGATAATATTGGTGAGACTTCAGTCAGATGTATGCAGAATCATCTAGATCGCTCTTTTCGAGCTACTTAATGCACGAAACACGTTTTCTGGTGTTTTCACCACTCCACAGTGCGTTTGATATGCAGAACCGGCAACATCTTGATTTTCGTGAGGTTTCGAGCTGAGATATGCATTTTCTGCGATAATATTGGTGAGACTTCAGTCAGAATTATGCAGAATCATCTAGATCGCTCTTTTCGAGCTACTTAATGCGCGAAACGCGTTCTCTGGTTGTTTTCACCACTCCACAGTGCGTTTGATATGCAGAACAGACGATATCTTGATTTTCGAGGTGTTTCCAGCTGAGATATGCATTTTCTGCGACAATCTTGGTGGGTGTTTTGTCAGAAGTATGCAGAATCATCTAGATCGCTCTTTTCGAGCTACTTAATGCACGAAACACGTTTTCTGGTGTTTTCACCACTCCACGGTACGTTTGATGTGCAGAACCGGAGATAACTCGGTTTTCGTCGGGTTTCAAGCTGAGATATGCATTTTCTACGATAATCTTGGTGAGACTTCTGTCAGAAGTATGCACAATCATCGGGATCGGCCTTTTCGAGCTATTTAATGCGAGAAACACGTTCTCTGGTTGTTTTCACCACTCCACAGTGCGTTTGATATGCAGAACCGGGAACATCTTGATTTTCCTGAGGTTTCGAGCTGTGATATGCATTTTCTGCGATAATATTGGTGAGACTTCAGTCAGAAGTATGCAGAATCATCTAGATCGCTCTTTTCGAGCTATTTAATGCGAGAAACACGTTTTCTGGGGTTTTCACCACTCCACAGTGCGTTTGATATGCAGAACCGGCGATATCTTGGTTTTCGTGGGGTTTCAATCTGAGATATGCATTTTTTACGATAATTTTTGTGAGATTTCTGTCCGAAGTATGCAGAATCATCGAGATCGCTCGTTTCGAGCTATTTAATGCGAGAAACACGTTATCTGGTGTTTTCACCACTCCACAGTTCGATGGATATGCAGAACAGTAGATATCCTGGTTTTCGTGGGGTTTCAAGCAGAGATATGCATTTTCTGCGATAAGCTTGGTGAGACTTCTGTTAGAAGTATGCAGAATCATCGAGATCGCACGTTTCGTGCTATTTAATGCGAGAAACACGTTATCTGGTGTTTTCACCACTCGACAGTGCGTTGGATATGCAGAACCGGTGATATTTTGGTTTTCGTCGGGTTTCAAGCTGAGATATGCATTTTCTACGATAAGCTTGGTGAAACATCTGTCCGAAGTATGCAGAAACGTCGAGAGCGCTCTTTTCCTGCTATTTAATGCGAGAAACACGTTTTCTGGGGTTTTCACCACTCCACAGTTCGTTGGATATGCAGAACAGTAGTTATCCTGGTTTTCGTGGGGTTTCAAGCAGAGATATGCATTTTCTGCGATAATCTTGGTGAGACTTCTGTTAGAAGTATGCAGAATCATCTAGATCCCTCTTTTCGAGCTATTTAATGCGAGAAACACGTTTTCTGGGGTTTTCACCACTCCACAGTGCGTTTGATAATGCAGAACCGGCGACATCTTTGATTTCGTCGGGGTTCAAGCTGAGATATGCATTTTCTACGATAATCTTGGTGAGACTTCTGTCAGAAGTATGCACAATCATCGGGATCGGCCTTTTCGAGCTATTTAATGCGAGAAACACGTTCTCTGGTTGTTTTCACCACTCCACAGTGCGTTTGATATGCAGAACCGGGAACATCTTGATTTTCGTGAGGTTTCGAGCTGTGATATGCATTTTCTGCGATAATATTGGTGAGACTTCAGTCAGAAGTATGCAGAATCATCTAGATCGCTCTTTTCGAGCTATTTAATGCGAGAAACACGTTTTCTGGGGTTTTCACCACTCCACAGTGCGTTTGATATGCAGAACCGGCGATATCTTGGTTTTCGTGGGGTTTCAAGCTGAGACATGCATTTTCTGCGATAATCTTAGTGAGACTTCTGTCCGAAGTATGCAGAAACGTCGGGAGCGCTCTTTTCGAGCTATGTAATGCGAGAAACACGTTTTCTGGGGTTTTCACCACTCCACAGTTCGTTGGATATGCAGAACCGGAGATATCTTGGTTTTCGTGGGGTTTCAAGCTGAGATATGCATTTCCTGCGATAATCTTGATGAGACTTCTGTCCGAAGTATGCTGAATCATCGAGATCGCTCTTTTCGAGCTAGTTAGTGCGAGAAACACGTTATCTGGTGATTTCACCACTCCACAGTGCGGTTGATATGCAGAACAGTACATATCTTGGTTTTCGTGGGGTTTCAAGCTGAGATATGCATTTTCTGCGATAATCTTGTTGAGACTTCTGTCAGAAGTATGCAGAATCATCGAGATCGCTCGTTTCGAGCTATTTAATGCGCGAAACATGTTATCTGGTGTTTTCACCACTCCACAGTGCGTTGGATATGCAGAACCGCAGATATTTTGGTTTTCGTGGGGTTTCAAGCTGAGATATGCATTTTCTGCGATAATCTTAGTGAGACATCTGTCCGAATTACTCTTAATTATCGAGATCGCTCGTTTCGAGCAATTCAATGCGAGAAACACGTTATCTGGTGTTTTCACCACTCCACAGTGCGTATGATATGCAGAACCGGCGATATCTTGGTTTTCGTGGGGTTTCAAGCTGAGATATGCATTTTCTGCGATAATCTTGGTGAGACTTCTGTCCGAAGTATGCTGAAACATCGAGATCGCTCTTTTCGAGCTAGTTAATGCGAGAATCACGTTATCTGGTGTTTTCACCACTCCACAGTGCGTTTGATATGCAGAACCGGCGATATCTTGGTTTTCGTGGGGTTTCAAGCTGAGATATCCATTTTCTGCGATAATCTTAGTGAGACTTCTGTCCGAAGTATGCTGAATCATCGAGATCGCTCTTTTCGAGCGAGTTAGTGCGAGAAACACGTTATCTGTTGTTTTCACCACTCCACAGTGCGTTTGATATGCAGAACAGTACATATCTTGGTTTTCGTGGGGTTTCAAGCTGAGATATGCATTTTTTGCGATAATCTTAGTGAGACTTCTGTCCGAAGTATGCTGAATCATCGAGATTGCTCTTTTCGAGCTAGTTAGTGCGAGAAACACGTTATCTGGTGTTTTCACCACTCCACAGTGCGTTTGATATGCAGAACCGGCGATATCTTGGTTTTCGTGGGGTTTCAAGCTGAGATATGCATTTTTTACGATAATCTTGGTGAGACTTCTGTCCGAAGTATGAAGAATCATCGAGATCGCTCTATTCGAGCTATTTAATGCGAGAAACACGTTATCTGGTGTTTTCACCACTCCACAGTGCGTTTGATATGCAGAACCGGCGATATCTTGTTTTCGTGGGGTTTCAATCTGAGATATGCATTTTCTGCGATAATCTTGGTGAGACTTCTGTCAGAAGTATGCAGGATCTTCGAGAACGCTCTTTTCCAGCTACATAATGCAAGAAACTCGTTTTCTGGTGTTTTCACCACTCCGCAGTGCGTCTGATATGCAGAACCGGCAACATCTTGATTTTCGTGAGGTTTCGAGTTGAGATATGCATTTTCTGCGATAATATTGGTGAGACTTCAGTCAGAAGTATGCAGAATCATCTAGATCGCTCTTTTCGAGCTACTTAATGCACGAAACACGTTTTCTGGTGTTTTCACCACTCCACAGTGCGTTTGATATGCAGAACCGGCAACATCTTGATTTTCGTGAGGTTTCGAGCTGAGATATGCATTTTCTGCGATAATCTTGTTGAGACTTCTGTCCGAAGTATGCAGAAACATCGAGAGCGCTCTTTTCGAGCTATTTATTGCGAGAAACACGTTCTCTGGTTGTTTTCACCACTCCACAGTGCGTTTGATATGCAGCACCGGCGATATCTTGATTTTCGTGGTGTTTCCAGCTGAGATATGCATTTTCTGCGATAATCTTGGTGGGTCTTTTGTCAGAAGTATGCAGAATCATCTAGATCGCTCTTTTCGATATATTTAATGCGAGAAACACGTTATCTGGTGTTTTCACCACTCCACAGTGCGTTTGATAATGCAGAACCGGCGACATCTTTGATTTCGTCGGGGTTCAGGCTGAGATATGCATTTTCTACGATAATCTTGGTGAGACTTCTGTCAGAAGTATGCACAATCATCGGGATCGGCCTTTTCGAGCTATTTAATGCGAGAAACACGTTCTCTGGTTGTTTTCACCACTCCACAGTGCGTTTGATATGCAGAACCGGGAACATCTTTGATTTCGTCGGGGTTCAAGCTGAGATATGCATTTTCTACGATAATCTTGGTGAGACTTCTGTCAGAAGTATGCACAATCATCGGGATCGGCCTTTTCGATCTATTTAATGCGAGAAACACGTTATCTGCTGTTTTCACCACTCCACAGTGCGTTTGATAATGCAGAACCGGCGACATCTTTGATTTCGTCGGGGTTCAAGCTGAGATATGCATTTTCTACGATAATCTTGGTGAGACTTCTGTCAGAAGTATGCAGAATCATCTAGATCGCTCTTTTCGAGCTATTTAATGCGAGAAACACGTTCTCTGGTTGTTTTCACCACTCCACAGTGCGTTTGATATGCAGAACCGGCAAGATCTTGATTTTCGTGAGGTTTCGAGCTGAGATATGCATTTTCTGCGATAATATTAGTGAGACTTCAGTCAGATGTATGCAGAATCATCTAGATCGCTCTTTTCGAGCTACTTAATGCACGAAACACGTTTTCTGGTGTTTTCACCACTCCACAGTGCGTTTGATATGCAGAACCGGCAACATCTTGATTTTCGTGAGGTTTCGAGCTGAGATATGCATTTTCTGCGATAATATTGGTGAGACTTCAGTCAGAATTATGCAGAATCATCTAGATCGCTCTTTTCGAGCTACTTAATGCGCGAAACACGTTCTCTGGTTGTTTTCACCACTCCACAGTGCGTTTGATATGCAGAACAGGCGATATCTTGATTTTCGAGGTGTTTCCAGCTGAGATATGCATTTTCTGCGATAATCTTGGTGGGTGTTTTGTCAGAAGTATGCAGAATCATCTAGATCGCTCTTTTCGAGCTACTTAATGCACGAAACACGTTTTCTGGTGTTTTCACCACTCCACGGTACGTTTGATGTGCAGAACCGGAGATAACTCGGTTTTCGTCGGGTTTCAAGCTGAGATATGCATTTTCTACGATAATCTTGGTGAGACTTCTGTCAGAAGTATGCACAATCATCGGGATCGGCCTTTTCGAGCTATTTAATGCGAGAAACACGTTCTCTGGTTGTTTTCACCACTCCACAGTGCGTTTGATATGCAGAACCGGGAACATCTTGATTTTCCTGAGGTTTCGAGCTGTGATATGCATTTTCTGCGATAATATTGGTGAGACTTCAGTCAGAAGTATGCAGAATCATCTAGATCGCTCTTTTCGAGCTATTTAATGCGAGAAACACGTTTTCTGGGGTTTTCACCACTCCACAGTGCGTTTGATATGCAGAACCGGCGATATCTTGGTTTTCGTGGGGTTTCAATCTGAGATATGCATTTTTTACGATAATTTTTGTGAGATTTCTGTCCGAAGTATGCAGAATCATCGAGATCGCTCGTTTCGAGCTATTTAATGCGAGAAACACGTTATCTGGTGTTTTCACCACTCCACAGTTCGATGGATATGCAGAACAGTAGATATCCTGGTTTTCGTGGGGTTTCAAGCAGAGATATGCATTTTCTGCGATAAGCTTGGTGAGACTTCTGTTAGAAGTATGCAGAATCATCGAGATCGCACGTTTCGTGCTATTTAATGCGAGAAACACGTTATCTGGTGTTTTCACCACTCCACAGTGCGTTGGATATGCAGAACCGGTGATATTTTGGTTTTCGTCGGGTTTCAAGCTGAGATATGCATTTTCTACGATAAGCTTGGTGAAACATCTGTCCGAAGTATGCAGAAACGTCGAGAGCGCTCTTTTCGTGCTATTTAATGCGAGAAACACGTTTTCTGGGGTTTTCACCACTCCACAGTTCGTTGGATATGCAGAACAGTAGTTATCCTGGTTTTCGTGGGGTTTCAAGCAGAGATATGCATTTTCTGCGATAATCTTGGTGAGACTTCTGTTAGAAGTATGCAGAATCATCTAGATCGCTCTTTTCGAGCTATTTAATGCGAGAAACACGTTTTCTGGGGTTTTCACCACTCCACAGTGCGTTTGATAATGCAGAACCGGCGACATCTTTGATTTCGTCGGGGTTCAAGCTGAGATATGCATTTTCTACGATAATCTTGGTGAGACTTCTGTCAGAAGTATGCACAATCATCGGGATCGGCCTTTTCGAGCTATTTAATGCGAGAAACACGTTCTCTGGTTGTTTTCACCACTCCACAGTGCGTTTGATATGCAGAACCGGGAACATCTTGATTTTCGTGAGGTTTCGAGCTGTGATATGCATTTTCTGCGATAATATTGGTGAGACTTCAGTCAGAAGTATGCAGAATCATCTAGATCGCTCTTTTCGAGCTATTTAATGCGAGAAACACGTTTTCTGGGGTTTTCACCACTCCACAGTGCGTTTGATATGCAGAACCGGCGATATCTTGGTTTTCGTGGGGTTTCAAGCTGAGACATGCATTTTCTGCGATAATCTTAGTGAGACTTCTGTCCGAAGTATGCAGAAACGTCGGGAGCGCTCTTTTCGAGCTATGTAATGCGAGAAACACGTTTTCTGGGGTTTTCACCACTCCACAGTTCGTTGGATATGCAGAACCGGAGATATCTTGGTTTTCGTGGGGTTTCAAGCTGAGATATGCATTTCCTGCGATAATCTTGATGAGACTTCTGTCCGAAGTATGCTGAATCATCGAGATCGCTCTTTTCGAGCTAGTTAGTGCGAGAAACACGTTATCTGGTGATTTCACCACTCCACAGTGCGGTTGATATGCAGAACAGTACATATCTTGGTTTTCGTGGGGTTTCAAGCTGAGATATGCATTTTCTGCGATAATCTTGTTGAGACTTCTGTCAGAAGTATGCAGAATCATCGAGATCGCTCGTTTCGAGCTATTTAATGCGCGAAACATGTTATCTGGTGTTTTCACCACTCCACAGTGCGGTTGATATGCAGAACAGTACATATCTTGGTTTTCGTGGGGTTTCAAGCTGAGATATGCATTTTCTGCGATAATCTTGGTGAGACTTCTGTCCGAAGTATGCTGAAACATCGAGATCGCTCTTTTCGAGCTAGTTAATGCGAGAATCACGTTATCTGGTGTTTTCACCACTCCACAGTGCGTTTGATATGCAGAACCGGCGATATCTTGGTTTTCGTGGGGTTTCAAGCTGAGATATCCATTTTCTGCGATAATCTTAGTGAGACTTCTGTCCGAAGTATGCTGAATCATCGAGATCGCTCTTTTCGAGCGAGTTAGTGCGAGAAACACGTTATCTGTTGTTTTCACCACTCCACAGTGCGTTTGATATGCAGAACAGTACATATCTTGGTTTTCGTGGGGTTTCAAGCTGAGATATGCATTTTTTGCGATAATCTTAGTGAGACTTCTGTCCGAAGTATGCTGAATCATCGAGATTGCTCTTTTCGAGCTAGTTAGTGCGAGAAACACGTTATCTGGTGTTTTCACCACTCCACAGTGCGTTTGATATGCAGAACCGGCGATATCTTGGTTTTCGTGGGGTTTCAAGCTGAGATATGCATTTTTTACGATAATCTTGGTGAGACTTCTGTCCGAAGTATGAAGAATCATCGAGATCGCTCTATTCGAGCTATTTAATGCGAGAAACACGTTATCTGGTGTTTTCACCACTCCACAGTGCGTTTGATATGCAGAACCGGCGATATCTTGTTTTCGTGGGGTTTCAATCTGAGATATGCATTTTCTGCGATAATCTTGGTGAGACTTCTGTCAGAAGTATGCAGGATCTTCGAGAACGCTCTTTTCCAGCTACATAATGCAAGAAACTCGTTTTCTGGTGTTTTCACCACTCCGCAGTGCGTCTGATATGCAGAACCGGCAACATCTTGATTTTCGTGAGGTTTCGAGTTGAGATATGCATTTTCTGCGATAATATTGGTGAGACTTCAGTCAGAAGTATGCAGAATCATCTAGATCGCTCTTTTCGAGCTACTTAATGCACGAAACACGTTTTCTGGTGTTTTCACCACTCCACAGTGCGTTTGATATGCAGAACCGGCAACATCTTGATTTTCGTGAGGTTTCGAGCTGAGATATGCATTTTCTGCGATAATCTTGTTGAGACTTCTGTCCGAAGTATGCAGAAACATCGAGAGCGCTCTTTTCGAGCTATTTATTGCGAGAAACACGTTCTCTGGTTGTTTTCACCACTCCACAGTGCGTTTGATATGCAGCACCGGCGATATCTTGATTTTCGTGGTGTTTCCAGCTGAGATATGCATTTTCTGCGATAATCTTGGTGGGTCTTTTGTCAGAAGTATGCAGAATCATCTAGATCGCTCTTTTCGATATATTTAATGCGAGAAACACGTTATCTGGTGTTTTCACCACTCCACAGTGCGTTTGATAATGCAGAACCGGCGACATCTTTGATTTCGTCGGGGTTCAAGCTGAGATATGCATTTTCTACGATAATCTTGGTGAGACTTCTGTCAGAAGTATGCACAATCATCGGGATCGGCCTTTTCGAGCTATTTAATGCGAGAAACACGTTCTCTGGTTGTTTTCACCACTCCACAGTGCGTTTGATATGCAGAACCGGGAACATCTTTGATTTCGTCGGGGTTCAAGCTGAGATATGCATTTTCTACGATAATCTTGGTGAGACTTCTGTCAGAAGTATGCACAATCATCGGGATCGGCCTTTTCGAGCTATTTAATGCGAGAAACACGTTCTCTGGTTGTTTTCACCACTCCACAGTGCGTTTGATATGCAGAACCGGGAACATCTTGATTTTCGCGAGGTTTCGAGCTGTGATATGCATTTTCTGCGATAATATTGGTGAGACTTCAGTCAGAAGTATGCAGAATCATCTAGATCGCTCTTCTCGAGCTATTTAATGCGAGAAACACGTTTTCTGGGGTTTTCACCACTCCACAGTGCGTTTGAAATGCAGAACCAGCGATATCTTGGTTTTCGTGGGGTTTCAATCTGAGATATGCATTTTTTACGATAATTTTTGTGAGATTTCTGTCCGAAGTATGCAGAATCATCGAGATCGCTCGTTTCGAGCTATTTAATGCGAGAAACACGTTATCTGGTGTTTTCACCACTCCACAGTTCGATGGATATGCAGAACAGTAGATATCCTGGTTTTCGTGGGGTTTCAAGCAGAGATATGCATTTTCTGCGATAAGCTTGGTGAGACTTCTGTTAGAAGTATGCAGAATCATCGAGATCGCACGTTTCGTGCTATTTAATGCGAGAAACACGTTATCTGGTGTTTTCACCACTCCACAGTGCGTTGGATATGCAGAACCGGTGATATTTTGGTTTTCGTCGGGTTTCAAGCTGAGATATGCATTTTCTACGATAAGCTTGGTGAAACATCTGTCCGAAGTATGCAGAAACGTCGAGAGCGCTCTTTTCGTGCTATTTAATGCGAGAAACACGTTTTCTGGGGTTTTCACCACTCCACAGTTCGTTGGATATGCAGAACAGTAGTTATCCTGGTTTTCGTGGGGTTTCAAGCAGAGATATGCATTTTCTGCGATAATCTTGGTGAGACTTCTGTTAGAAGTATGCAGAATCATCTAGATCGCTCTTTTCGAGCTATTTAATGCGAGAAACACGTTTTCTGGGGTTTTCACCACTCCACAGTGCGTTTGATAATGCAGAACCGGCGACATCTTTGATTTCGTCGGGGTTCAAGCTGAGATATGCATTTTCTACGATAATCTTGGTGAGACTTCTGTCAGAAGTATGCACAATCATCGGGATCGGCCTTTTCGAGCTATTTAATGCGAGAAACACGTTCTCTGGTTGTTTTCACCACTCCACAGTGCGTTTGATATGCAGAACCGGGAACATCTTGATTTTCGTGAGGTTTCGAGCTGTGATATGCATTTTCTGCGATAATATTGGTGAGACTTCAGTCAGAAGTATGCAGAATCATCTAGATCGCTCTTTTCGAGCTATTTAATGCGAGAAACACGTTTTCTGGGGTTTTCACCACTCCACAGTGCGTTTGATATGCAGAACCGGCGATATCTTGGTTTTCGTGGGGTTTCAAGCTGAGACATGCATTTTCTGCGATAATCTTAGTGAGACTTCTGTCCGAAGTATGCAGAAACGTCGGGAGCGCTCTTTTCGAGCTATGTAATGCGAGAAACACGTTTTCTGGGGTTTTCACCACTCCACAGTTCGTTGGATATGCAGAACCGGAGATATCTTGGTTTTCGTGGGGTTTCAAGCTGAGATATGCATTTCCTGCGATAATCTTGGTGAGACTTCTGTCCGAAGTATGCTGAATCATCGAGATCGCTCTTTTCGAGCTAGTTAGTGCGAGAAACACGTTATCTTGTGATTTCACCACACCACAGTGCGGTTGATATGCAGAACAGTACATATCTTGGTTTTCGTGGGGTTTCAAGCTGAGATATGCATTTTCTGCGATAATCTTGGTGAGACTTCTGTCCGAAGTATGCTGAAACATCGAGATCGCTCTTTTCGAGCTAGTTAATGCGAGAATCACGTTATCTGGTGTTTTCACCACTCCACAGTGCGTTTGATATGCAGAACCGGCGATATCTTGGTTTTCGTGGGGTTTCAAGCTGAGATATGCATTTTCTGCGATAATCTTAGTGAGACTTCTGTCCGAAGTATGCTGAATCATCGAGATCGCTCTTTTCGAGCTAGTTACTGCGAGAAACACGTTATCTGTTGTTTTCACCACTCCACAGTGCGTTTGATATGCAGAACAGTACATATCTTGGTTTTCGTGGGGTTTCAAGCTGAGATATGCATTTTTTGCGATAATCTTAGTGAGACTTCTGTCCGAAGTATGCTGAATCATCGAGATTGCTCTTTTCGAGCTAGTTAGTGCGAGAAACACGTTATCTGGTGTTTTCACCACTCCACAGTGCGTTTGATATGCAGAACCGGCGATATCTTGGTTTTCGTGGGGTTTCAAGCTGAGATATGCATTTTTTACGATAATCTTGGTGAGACTTCTGTCCGAAGTATGAAGAATCATCGAGATCGCTCTATTCGAGCTATTTAATGCGAGAAACACGTTATCTGGTGTTTTCACCACTCCACAGTGCGTTTGATATGCAGAACCGGCGATATCTTGTTTTCGTGGGGTTTCAATCTGAGATATGCATTTTCTGCGATAATCTTGGTGAGACTTCTGTCAGAAGTATGCAGGATCTTCGAGAACGCTCTTTTCCAGCTACATAATGCAAGAAACACGTTTTCTGGTGTTTTCACCACTCCACAGTACGTTTGATATGCAGAACCGGCGACATCTTGGTTTTCGTGGGGTTTCAATCTGAGATATGCATTTTCTACGATAAGCTTGGTGAAACATCTGTCCGAAGTATGCAGAAATGTCGAGAGCGCTCTTTTCGTGCTATTTAATGCGAGAAACACGTTTTCTGGGGTTTTCACTACTCCACAGTTCGTTGGATATGCAGAACAGTAGTTATCCTTGTTTTCGTGGGGTTTCAAGCAGAGATATGCATTTTCTGCGATAATCTTGGTGAGACTTCTGTTAGAAGTATGCAGAATCATCTAGATCGCTCTTTTCGAGCTATTTAATGCGAGAAACACGTTTTCTGGGGTTTTCACCACTCCACAGTGCGTTTGATAATGCAGAACCGGCGACATCTTTGATAATGTCGGGGTTCAAACTGAGATATGCATTTTCTACGATAATCTTGGTGAGACTTCTGTCAGAAGTATGCAGAATCATCGGGATAGGCCTTTACGAGCTATTTAATGCGAGAAACACGTTCTCTGGTTGTTTTCACCACTCCAAAGCACGTTTGACATGCAGAACCGGAGATATCTTGGTTTCGGTCGGGTTTCAAGCTGAGATATGCATTTTCTACGATAATCTTGGTGAGAATCTGTCAGAAGTATGCAGAATCATCGAGATCACTCTTTTCGAGCTATTTAATGCGAGAAACACGTTATCTGGTGTATTGACCACTCCACAGTGCGTTTGATATGCAGAACCAGCGATATCTTGGATTTCGTCTGGTTTCAAGTTGAGATATGCATTTTCTGCGATAATATTGGTGAGACTTCAGTAAGAAGTATGCAGAATCATCTAGATCGCTCTTTTCGAGCTATTTAATGCGAGAAACACTTTTTCTGGCGTATTCACCACTCCACAGTACATTTGACATGCAGAAACGGATATATATTGGTTTCGGTCGGGTTTCAAGCTGAGATATGCATTTTCTGCGATAATCTTGGTGAGACGTCTGTCAGAAGTATGCAGAATCATCTAGATCGCTCGTTTCGAGCTGCTTAATGCGAGAACCACGTTTTCTGTTGTTTTCACCACTCCACAGTGCGTTTGATATGCAGAACAGGCGACATCTTGGCTTTCGTCGGGGTTCAAGCTGAGATATGCATTTTCTGCGATAATCTTGGTGAGACTTCTGTCAGAAGTATGCAGGATCTTCGAGAACGCTCGTTTCGAGCTATTTAATGCGCGAAACATGTTATCTGGTGTTTTCACCACTCCACAGTGCGTTGGATATGCAGAACCGCAGATATTTTGGTTTTCGTGGGGTTTCAAGCTGAGATACGCATTTTCTGCGATAATCTTAGTGAGACTTCTGTCCGAAGTATGCTGAATCATCGAGATCGCTCTTTTCGAGCTTGTTAGTGCGACAAACACGTTATCTGGTGTTTTCACCACTCCACAGTGCGTTTGAAATGCAGAACCGGCGATATCTTGGTTTTCGTGGGGTTTCAAGCTGAGATATGCATTTTTTACGATAATCTTGGTGAGACTTCTGTCCGAAGTATGCTGAAACATCGAGATCGCTCTTTTCGAGCTAGTTAATGCGAGAAAAAACTTATCCGCTGTTTTCACCACTCCACAGTGCGTTTGATATGCAGAACCAGCGATATCTTGGCTTTCGTGGGGTTTCAAGCTGAGATATGCATTTTTTACGATAATCTTGGTGAGACTTCTGTCCGAAGTATGAAGAATCATCGAGATCGCTCTATTCGAGCTATTTAATGCGAGAAACACGTTATCTGGTGTTTTCTCCACTCCACAGTGCGTTTGATATGCAGAACCGGCGATATCTTGGTTTTCGTGAGGTTTCAAGCTGAGATATGCATTTTCTGCGATAATCTTGGTGAGACTTCTGTCCGAAGTATGCTGAAACATCGAGATCGCTCTTTTCGAGCTAGTTAATGCGAGAAAAAACTTATCCGCTGTTTTCACCACTCCACAGTGCGTTTGATATGCAGAACCAGCGATATCTTGGCTTTCGTGGGGTTTCAAGCTGAGATATGCATTTTTTCCGATAATCTTGGTGAGACTTCTGTCCGAAGTATGAAGAAGCATCGAGATCGCTCAATTCGAGCTATTTAATGCGAGAAATACGTTTTCTGGGGTTTTCACCACTCCACAGTGCGTTTGATATGCAGAACACTGCGATATCTTGGTTTTCGTGGGGTTTGAAGCTGAGATATGCATTTTTTACGGTAATTTTGGTGAGTCTTCTGTCCGAAGTATGCTTAATTATCGAGATCGCTCGTTTAGAGCTATTCAATGCGAGAAACACGTTAGCTGGTGTTTTCACCACTCCACAGTGCGTATGATATGCAGAACCGGCGATATCTTGGTTTTGTGGTGTTTCAAGCTGAGATATGCATTTTCTGCGATAATCTTGGTGAGACTTCTGTCCGAAGTATGCAGAATCATCGAGATCGCTCTTTTCGAGCTAGTTAATGCGAGAAAAACCTTATCCGGTGTTTTCACCACTCCACAGTGCGTTTGATATGCAGAAGCAGCGATATCTTGGCTTTCGTGGGGTTTCAAGCTGAGATACGCATTTTTTACGATAATCTTGGTGAGACTTCTGTCCGAAGTATGAAGCATCATAGAGTACGCTCTATTCGAGCTATTTAATGCGAGAAACACGTTTTCAGGGAGTTTTCACCTCTCCACAGTGCGTTCGATATGCTGAACACAGCGATATCTTGGTTTTCGTGGGGTTTCAAGCTGAGATATGCATTTTCTGCGATAATCTTGTTGAGACTTCTGTCAGAAGTATGCAGAATCATCGAGATCGCTCGTTTCGAGCTATTTAATGCGAGAAACACGTTATCTGGTGTTTTCACCACTCCACAGTTCGATGGATATGCAGAACAGTAGATATCCTGGTTTTCGTGGGGTTTCAAGCAGAGATATGCATTTTCTGCGATAAGCATGGTGAGACTTCTGTTAGAAGTATGCAGAATCATCGAGATCGCTCGTTTCGAGCTATTTAATGCGCGAAACATGTTATCTGGTGTTTTCACCACTCCACAGTGCGTTGGATATGCAGAACCGCAGATATTTTGGTTTTCGTGGGGTTTCAAGCTGAGATATGCATTTTCTGCGATAATGTTAGTGAGACTTCTGTTAGAAGTATGCTGAATCATCGAGATCGCTCTTTTCGAGCTAGTTAGTGCGAGAAACACGTTATCTGGTGATTTCACCACTCCACAGTGCGGTCGATATGCAGAACAGTACATATCTTGGTTTTCGTGGGGTTTCAAGCTGAGATATGCATTTTCTGCGATAATCTTGTTGAGACTTCTGGCAGAAGTATGCAGAATCATCGAGATCGCTCGTTTCGAGCTACTTAATGCGCGAAACATGTTATCTGGTGTTTTCACCACTCCACAGTGCGTTGGATATGCAGAACCGCAGATATTTTGGTTTTCGTGGGGTTTCAAGCTGAGATATGCATTTTCTGCGATAATCTTAGTGAGACTTCTGTCCGAATTATGCTTAATTATCGAGATCGCACGTTTCGAGCAATTCAATGCGAGAAACACGTTATCTGGTGTTTTCACCACTCCACAGTGCGTATGATATGCAGAACCGGCGATATCTTGGTTTTCGTGGGGTTTCAAGCTGAGATATGCATTTTCTGCGATAATCTTAGTGAGACTTCTGTCCGAATTATGCTTAATTATCGAGATCGAACGTTTCGAGCAATTCAATGCGAGAAACACGTTATCTGGTGTTTTCACCACTCCACAGTGCGTATGATATGCAGAACCGGCGATATCTTGGTTTTCGTGGGGTTTCAAGCTGAGATATGCATTTTCTGCGATCACCTTGGTGAGACTTCTGTCCGAAGTATGCTGAAACATCGAGATCGCTCTTTTCGAGCTAGTTAATGCGAGAAAAACCTTATCCGGTGTTTTCACCACTCCACAGTGCGTTTGATGTGCAGAACCGGCGATATCATGGTTTTCGTGGGGTTTCAAGCTGAGATATGCATTTTCTGCGATAATCTTAGTGAGACTTCTGTCCGAAGTATGCTGAATCATCGAGATCGCTCTTTTCGAGCTAGTTAGTGCGAGAAACACGTTATCTGGTGTTTTCACCACTCCACAGTGCGTTAGACATGCAGAGCCGGAGATATCTTCGTTTCGGTCGGGTTTCAAGCTGAGATATGCATTTTCTACGATAATATTGGTGAGACCTCTGTCAGAAGTATGCAGAATCATCTAGATCGCTCGTTTCGAGCTATTTAATGCGAAAAGACAAGTTTTCTGGTGTTTTCATCACTCCACAGGGCGTTTGATATGCAGAACCGGCGATATCTTGGTTTTCGTGGGGTTTCCAGCTGAGATATGCAGTTTCTGCGATAATCTTGGTGAGACTTTAGTCAGAAGTATGCAGAATCATCTAGATCGCTCGTTTCGAGCTACTTAATGCGAAAAAACAAGTTTTCTGGTGTTTTGACCACTCCACAGTGCGTTTGATATGTAGAGCCGCCGATAACTTGGTTTTCGTGGGATTTCCAGCTGAAATATGCATTTTCTGCGATAATATTGGTGAGACTTCAGCCAGAAGTATGCAGAATCATCTAGATCGCTCGTTTCGAGCTACTTAATGCGAAAAGACAAGTTTTCTGGTGTTTTGACCACTCCACAGTGCGTTTGATATGTAGAGCCGCCGATAACTTGGTTTTCGTGGGGTTTCAAGCTGAGATATGCATTTTCAGCGATAAGCTTGGTGAGTCTTCTGCCAGAAGTATGCAGAATCATCTAGATCGCTCTTTTCGAGCTATTTAATGCGAGAAACACGTTTTGTGGTGTATTCACCACTCCACAGTGGGTTAGACAAGCAGAACCGGAGATATCTTCGTTTCGGTCGGGTTTCAAGCTGAGATATGCATTTTCTACGATAATATTGGTGAGACCTCTGTCAGAAGTATGCAGAATCATCTAGATCGCTCGTTTCGTGCTATTTAATGCGAAAAGACAAGTTTTCTGGTGTTTTCATCACTCCACAGGGCGTTTGATATGCAGAACCGGCGATATCTTGGTTTTCGTGGGGTTTCCAGCTGAGATATGCATTTTCTGCGATAATCTTGGTGAGACTTTAGTCAGAAGTATGCAGAATCATCTAGATCGCTCGTTTCGAGCTACTTAATGCGAAAAAACAAGTTTTCTGGTGTTTTGACCACTCCACAGTGCGTTTGATATGTAGAGCCGCCGATAACTTGGTTTTCGTGGGATTTCCAGCTGAAATATGCATTTTCTGCGATAATATTGGTGAGACTTCCGTCAGATGTATGCAGAATCATCTAGATCGCTCGTTTCGAGCTACTTAATGCGAAAAGACAAGTTTTCTGGTGTTTTGACCACTCCACAGTGCGTTTGATATGTAGAGCCGCCGATAACTTGGTTTTCGTGGGGTTTCCAGCTGGAATATGCATTTTCAGCGATAATCTTGGTGAGTCTTCTGTCAGAAGTATGCAGAATCATCGAGATCGCTCTATTCGAGCTATGTAATGCGAGAAACACGTTATCTGGTGTTTTCATCATTCCACAGGGCGTTTGATATGCAGAATCGGCGATATCTTGGTTTTCGTGGGGTTTCCAGCTGAGATATGCATTTTCTGCGATAATCTTGGTGAGTCTTCTGCCAGAAGTATGCAGAATCATCTAAATCGCTCGTTTCGAGCTATTTAATGCGAAAAGACAAGTTTTCTGGTGTTTTCAACACTCCACAGGGCGTTTGATATGCAGAACCGGCGATATCTTGGTTTTCGTGGGGTTTCCAGCTGAGATATGCATTTTCTGCGATAATCTTGGTGAGACTTTAGTCAGAAGTATGCAGAATCATCTAGATCGCTCGTTTCGAGCTATTTAATGCGAGAAACACGTTTTCTGGTGTATTCACCACTCCACAGTGCGTTAGACAAGCAGAACCGGAGATATCTTCGTTTCGGTCGGGTTTCAAGCTGAGATATGCATTTTCTACGATAATATTGGTGAGACCTCTGTCAGAAGTATGCAGAATCATCTAGATCGCTCGTTTCGAGCTATTTAATGCGAAAAGACAAGTTTTCTGGTGTTTTCATCACTCCACAGGGCGTTTGATATGCAGAACCGGCGATATCTTGGTTTTCGTGGGGTTTCCAGCTGGAATATGCATTTTCGGCGATAATCTTGGTGAGTCTTCTGTCAGAAGTATGCAGAATCATCGAGATCGCTCTATTCGAGCTATGTAATGCGAGAAACACGTTATCTGGTGTTTTCATCATTCCACAGGGCGTTTGATATGCAGAATCGGCGATATCTTGGTTTTCGTGGGGTTTCCAGCTGAGATATGCATTTTCTGCGATAATCTTGGTGAGTCTTCTGCCAGAAGTATGCAGAATCATCTAAATCGCTCGTTTCGAGCTATTTAATGCGAAAAGACAAGTTTTCTGGTGTTTTCAACACTCCACAGGGCGTTTGATATGCAGAACCGGCGATATCTTGGTTTTCGTGGGGTTTCCAGCTGAGATATGCATTTTCTGCGATAATCTTGGTGAGACTTTAGTCAGAAGTATGCAGAATCATCTAGATCGCTCGTTTCGAGCTATTTAATGCGAGAAACACGTTTTCTGGTGTATTCACCACTCCACAGTGCGTTAGACAAGCAGAACCGGAGATATCTTCGTTTCGGTCGGGTTTCAAGCTGAGATATGCATTTTCTACGATAATATTGGTGAGACCTCTGTCAGAAGTATGCAGAATCATCTAGATCGCTCGTTTCGAGCTATTTAATGCGAAAAGACAAGTTTTCTGGTGTTTTCATCACTCCACAGGGCGTTTGATATGCAGAACCGGCGATATCTTGGTTTTCGTGGGGTTTCCAGCTGGAATATGCATTTTCGGCGATAATCTTGGTGAGTCTTCTGTCAGAAGTATGCAGAATCATTGAGATCGCTCTATTCGAGCTATGTAATGCGAGAAACACGTTATCTGGTGTTTTCATCATTCCACAGGGCGTTTGATATGCAGAATCGGCGATATCTTGGTTTTCGTGGGGTTTCCAGCTGAGATATGCATTTTCTGCGATAATCTTGGTGAGTCTTCTGCCAGAAGTATGCAGAATCATCTAGATCGCTCTTTTCGAGCTATTTAATGCGAGAAACACGTTATCTGGTGTTTTCATCACTCCACAGCGCGTTTGATATGCAGAACCGGCGATATCTTGGTTTTCGTGGGGTTTCCAGCTGAGATATGCATTTTCTGCGATAATCTTGGTGAGACTTTAGTCAGAAGTATGCAGAATCATCTAGATCGCTCGTTTCGAGCTACTTAATGCGAAAAAACAAGTTTTCTGGTGTTTTGACCACTCCACAGTGCGTTTGATATGTAGAGCCGCCGATAACTTGGTTTTCTTGGGATTTCCAGCTGAAATATGCATTTTCTGCGATAATATTGGTGAGACTTCAGTCAGAAGTATGCAGAATCATCTAGATCGCTCGTTTCGAGCTATTTAATGCGAAAAGACAAGTTTTCTGGTGTTTTGACCACTCCACAGTGCGTTTGATATGTAGAGCCGCCGATAACTTGGTTTTCGTGGGGTTTCCAGCTGAAATATGCATTTTCTGCGATAATCTTGGTGAGTCTTCTGTCAGAAGTATGCAGAATCATCGAGATCGCTCTATTCGAGCTATTTAATGCGAGAAACACGTTATCAGGTGTTTTCATCACTCCACAGGGCGTTTGATATGCAGAACCGGCGATATCTTGGTTTTCGTGGGGTTTCAAGCTGAGATATGCATTTTTTACGATAATCTTGGTGAGACTTCTGTCGGAAGTATGCTTAGTCATCGAGATCGCTCGTTTCGAGCTATTTAATGCGAGAAACACGTTATCTGGTGTTTTCACCACTCCACAGTGCGTATGATATGCAGAACCGGCGATATCTGGGTTTTCGTGGGGTTTCAAGCTTAGATATGCATTTTCAGCGATAATCTTGGAGAGACTTCTGTCCGAAGTATGCTGAAACATCGAGATCGCTCTTTTCGAGCTAGTTAATGCGAGAAAAACCTTATCCGGTTGTTTCACCACTCCACAGTGCGCTTGATTTGCAGAACCAGCGATATCTTCGCTTTCGTGGGGTATCAAGGTGAGATATGCATTTCCTGCGATAATCTTGGTGAGACTTCTGTCCGAAGTATGCAGAAACGTCGAGAGCGCTCTTTTCGAGCTATTTAATGCGAGATACACGTTTTCTGGGGTTTTCACCACTCCACAGTTCGTTGGATATGCAGAACCGGAGATATCTTGGTTTTCGTGGGGTTTCAAGCTGCGATATGCATTTCCTGCGATAATCTTGGTGAGACTTCTGTCCGAAGTATGCTGAATCATCGGGATCGCACTTTTCGAGCTATTTAATGCGAGAAACACGTTCTCTGGATGTTTCACCACTCCACAGTGCGTTTGATGTGCAGAACAGGCGATATCTTGATTTTCGTGGTGTTTCCAGCTGAGATATGCATTTTCGGCGATAATCTTGGTGGGTCTTTTGTCAGAAGTATGCAGAAACATCGAGAGCGCTCTTTTCGAGCTATTTAATGTGAGAAACTCGTTTTCTGGGGTTTTCACTACTCCGCAGTGCGTTTGATATGCAGAACCAGCGATATCTTGGTTTCCGAGGGGCTTCAAGCTGAGATATGCATTTCCTGCAATAATATTGGTGAGACTTCAGTCAGATGTATACAGAATCTTCGAGATCGCACTTTTCTAGCTATTTAATGCGAAAAAACAAGTTTTCTGGGTCTTTGACCACTCCACAGTGCGTTTGATATGTAGAGCCGCCGATAACTTGGTTTTCATGGGGTTTCCAACTGAAATATGCATTTTCTGCGATAATCTTGGTGTTTCATCTATACGAAGTATGCAGAATCATCGAGAACGCTCGTTTCGAGCTACTTAATGCGAGAAACACGTTCTCTGGTGTTTTCACCACTCCACAGTGCGTTTGACATGCAGAACCGGCGATATTTTGGTTTCGCTCGGGTTTCAAGCTGAGATATGCATTTTCTACGATAAACCTGCCGAGACTTCTGTCAGAAGTATGCAGAATCTTCGAGAACGCTCTTTTCGAGCTACTTAATCCGCGAAACACGTTTTCTGGTGTTTTCACCACTCCACGGTACGTTTGATGTGCAGAACCGGAGATAACTCGGTTTTCGTCGGGTTTCAAGCTGAGATATGCATTTTCTACGATAATCTTGGTGAGACTTCTGTCCGAAGTATGCAGAATCATCGAGATCGCTCGTTTAGAGCTATTCAATGCGAGAAACACGTTATCTGGTGTTTTCACCACTCCACAGTGCGTATGATATGCAGAACCGGCGATATCTTGGTTTTGTGGTGTTTCAAGCTGAGATATGCATTTTTTCCGATAATCTTGGTGAGACTTCTGTCCGAAGTATGAAGAAGCATCGAGATCGCTCAATTCGAGCTATTTAATGCGAGAAATACGTTTTCTGGGGTTTTCACCACTCCACAGTGCGTTTGATATGCAGAACACTGCGATATCTTGGTTTTCGTGGGGTTTGAAGCTGAGATATGCATTTTTTACGGTAATTTTGGTGAGTCTTCTGTCCGAAGTATGCTTAATTATCGAGATCGCTCGTTTAGAGCTATTCAATGCGAGAAACACGTTATCTGGTGTTTTCACCACTCCACAGTGCGTATGATATGCAGAACCGGCGATATCTTGGTTTTGTGGTGTTTCAAGCTGAGATATGCATTTTCTGCGATAATCTTGGTGAGACTTCTGTCCGAAGTATGCAGAATCATCGAGATCGCTCTTTTCGAGCTAGTTAATGCGAGAAAAACCTTATCCGGTGTTTTCACCACTCCACAGTGCGTTTGATATGCAGAAGCAGCGATATCTTGGCTTTCGTGGGGTTTCAAGCTGAGATACGCATTTTTTACGATAATCTTGGTGAGACTTCTGTCCGAAGTATGAAGCATCATAGAGTACGCTCTATTCGAGCTATTTAATGCGAGAAACACGTTTTCAGGGAGTTTTCACCTCTCCACAGTGCGTTCGATATGCTGAACACAGCGATATCTTGGTTTTCGTGGGGTTTCAAGCTGAGATATGCATTTTCTGCGATAATCTTGTTGAGACTTCTGTCAGAAGTATGCAGAATCATCGAGATCGCTCGTTTCGAGCTATTTAATGCGAGAAACACGTTATCTGGTGTTTTCACCACTCCACAGTTCGATGGATATGCAGAACAGTAGATATCCTGGTTTTCGTGGGGTTTCAAGCAGAGATATGCATTTTCTGCGATAAGCATGGTGAGACTTCTGTTAGAAGTATGCAGAATCATCGAGATCGCTCGTTTCGAGCTATTTAATGCGCGAAACATGTTATCTGGTGTTTTCACCACTCCACAGTGCGTTGGATATGCAGAACCGCAGATATTTTGGTTTTCGTGGGGTTTCAAGCTGAGATATGCATTTTCTGCGATAATGTTAGTGAGACTTCTGTTAGAAGTATGCTGAATCATCGAGATCGCTCTTTTCGAGCTAGTTAGTGCGAGAAACACGTTATCTGGTGATTTCACCACTCCACAGTGCGGTCGATATGCAGAACAGTACATATCTTGGTTTTCGTGGGGTTTCAAGCTGAGATATGCATTTTCTGCGATAATCTTGTTGAGACTTCTGGCAGAAGTATGCAGAATCATCGAGATCGCTCGTTTCGAGCTACTTAATGCGCGAAACATGTTATCTGGTGTTTTCACCACTCCACAGTGCGTTGGATATGCAGAACCGCAGATATTTTGGTTTTCGTGGGGTTTCAAGCTGAGATATGCATTTTCTGCGATAATCTTAGTGAGACTTCTGTCCGAATTATGCTTAATTATCGAGATCGCACGTTTCGAGCAATTAAATGCGAGAAACACGTTATCTGGTGTTTTCACCACTCCACAGTGCGTATGATATGCAGAACCGGCGATATCTTGGTTTTCGTGGGGTTTCAAGCTGAGATATGCATTTCCTGCGATAATCTTAGTGAGACTTCTGTCCGAATTATGCTTAATTATCGAGATCGCACGTTTCGAGCAATTCAATGCGAGAAACACGTTATCTGGTGTTTTCACCACTCCACAGTGCGTATGATATGCAGAACCGGCGATATCTTGGTTTTCGTGGGGTTTCAAGCTGAAATATGCATTTTCTGCGATCATCTTGGTGAGACTTCTGTCCGAAGTATGCTGAAACATCGAGATCGCTCTTTTCGAGCTAGTTAATGCGAGAAAAACCTTATCCGGTGTTTTCACCACTCCACAGTGCGTTTGATGTGCAGAACCGGCGATATCATGGTTTTCGTGGGGTTTCAAGCTGAGATATGCATTTTCTGCGATAATCTTAGTGAGACTTCTGTCCGAAGTATGCTGAATCATCGAGATCGCTCTTTTCGAGCTAGTTAGTGCGAGAAACACGTTATCTGGTGTTTTCACCACTCCACAGTGCGTTAGACATGCAGAGCCGGAGATATCTTCGTTTCGGTCGGGTTTCAAGCTGAGATATGCATTTTCTACGATAATATTGGTGAGACCTCTGTCAGAAGTATGCAGAATCATCTAGATCGCTCGTTTCGAGCTATTTAATGCGAAAAGACAAGTTTTCTGGTGTTTTCATCACTCCACAGGGCGTTTGATATGCAGAACCGGCGATATCTTGGTTTTCGTGGGGTTTCCAGCTGAGATATGCAGTTTCTGCGATAATCTTGGTGAGACTTTAGTCAGAAGTATGCAGAATCATCTAGATCGCTCGTTTCGAGCTACTTAATGCGAAAAAACAAGTTTTCTGGTGTTTTGACCACTCCACAGTGCGTTTGATATGTAGAGCCGCCGATAACTTGGTTTTCGTGGGATTTCCAGCTGAAATATGCATTTTCTGCGATAATATTGGTGAGACTTCAGCCAGAAGTATGCAGAATCATCTAGATCGCTCGTTTCGAGCTACTTAATGCGAAAAGACAAGTTTTCTGGTGTTTTGACCACTCCACAGTGCGTTTGATATGTAGAGCCGCCGATAACTTGGTTTTCGTGGGGTTTCAAGCTGAGATATGCATTTTCAGCGATAAGCTTGGTGAGTCTTCTGCCAGAAGTATGCAGAATCATCTAGATCGCTCTTTTCGAGCTATTTAATGCGAGAAACACGTTTTCTGGTGTATTCACCACTCCACAGTGCGTTAGACAAGCAGAACCGGAGATATCTTCGTTTCGGTCGGGTTTCAAGCTGAGATATGCATTTTCTACGATAATATTGGTGAGACCTCTGTCAGAAGTATGCAGAATCATCTAGATCGCTCGTTTCGAGCTATTTAATGCGAAAAGACAAGTTTTCTGGTGTTTTCATCACTCCACAGGGCGTTTGATATGCAGAACCGGCGATATCTTGGTTTTCGTGGGGTTTCCAGCTGGAATATGCATTTTCAGCGATAATCTTGGTGAGTCTTCCGTCAGAAGTATGCAGAATCATCGAGATCGCTCTATTCGAGCTATGTAATGCGAGAAACACGTTATCTGGTGTTTTCATCATTCCACAGGGCGTTTGATATGCAGAATCGGCGATATCTTGGTTTTCGTGGGGTTTCCAGCTGAGATATGCATTTTCTGCGATAATCTTGGTGAGTCTTCTGCCAGAAGTATGCAGAATCATCTAGATCGCTCTTTTCGAGCTATTTAATGCGAGAAACACGTTATCTGGTGTTTTCATCACTCCACAGCGCGTTTGATATGCAGAACCGGCGATATCTTGGTTTTCGTGGGGTTTCCAGCTGAGATATGCATTTTCTGCGATAATCTTGGTGAGACTTTAGTCAGAAGTATGCAGAATCATCTAGATCGCTCGTTTCGAGCTACTTAATGCGAAAAAACAAGTTTTCTGGTGTTTTGACCACTCCACAGTGCGTTTGATATGTAGAGCCGCCGATAACTTGGTTTTCATGGGGTTTCCAGCTGAAATATGCATTTTCTGCGATAATCTTGGTGTTTCATCTATACGAAGTATGCAGAATCATCGAGAACGCTCGTTTCGAGCTACTTAATGCGAGAAACACGTTCTCTGGTGTTTTCACCTCTCCACAGTGCGTTTGACATGCAGAACCGGCGATATTTTGGTTTCGCTCGGGTTTCAAGCTGAGATATGCATTTTCTACGATAAACCTGCCGAGACTTCTGTCAGAAGTATGCAGAATCTTCGAGAACGCTCTTTTCGAGCTACTTAATCCGCGAAACACGTTTTCTGGTGTTTTCACCACTCCACGGTACGTTTGATGTGCAGAACCGGAGATAACTCGGTTTTCGTCGGGTTTCAAGCTGAGATATGCATTTTCTACGATAATCTTGGTGAGACTTCTGTCCGAAGTATGCAGAATCATCGAGATCGCTCTATTCGAGTTATTTAATGCGACAAACACGTTATCCGGTGTTTTCACCACTCCACAGAGGGTTTGATATGCAGAACCGGCGATATCTTGGTTTTCGTGGGGTTTCAAGCTGAGATACGCATTTTCTGCGATAATCTTGGTGAGACTTCTGTTAGAAGTATGCAGAAGCATCGAGATCGCTCGTTTCGAGCTAGTTAATGCGAGAAACACGTTATCTGGTGTTATCACCACTCCACAGTGCGTTTGATATGCAGAACCGGCAACATCTTGATTTTCGTGAGGTTTCGTGCTGAGATATGCATTTTCTGCGATAATATTGGTGAGACTTCAGTCAGAAGTATGCAGAATCATCTAGATCGCTCTTTTCGAGCTATTTATTACGAAAAAACAAGTTTTCTGGTGTTTTCACCACTCCACAGTGCGTTTGATATGCAGAACCGGCGATATTTTGGTTTTCGTCGGGTTTCAAGCTGAGATATGCATTTTCTACGAAAATCTTGGTGAAACATCTGTCCGAAGTATGCAGAAACATCGAGAGCGCTCTTTTCGAGCTATCTAATGCGAGAAACTCGTTTTTTGGGGTTTTCACCACTCCACAGTTCGTTGGATATGCAGAACAGTAGATATCTTGGTTTTCGTGGGGTTGCAAGCTGAGATATGCATTTCCTGCGATAATGTTGGTGAGACTTCAGTCCGAAGTATGCTGAATCATCTAGATCGCTCTTTTCGAGCTATCTAATGCGAGAAACACGTTATCTGGTGTTTTCACCACTCCGCAGTGCGTTTGATATGCAGAACCAGCGATATCTTGGTTTTCGTGGGGCTTCAAACTGAGATATGCATTTTCTGCAATAATATTGGTGAGACTTCAGTCAGAAGCATGCAGAATCTTCGAGATCGCACTTTTCTAGCTATTAAATGCGAGAAACACGTTATCTGGTGTTTTCACCACTCCACAGTGCGTTTGATATGCAGTACCAGCGATATCTTGGTTTTCGTGGGGTTTCAAGCTGAGATATGCATTTTCTGCAATAATATTGGTGAGACTTCAGTCACAAGTATGCAGAATCATCTAGATCGCTCTTTTCGAACTATTTAATGCGAAAAAACAAGTTTTCTGGTGTTTTGACCACTCCACAGTGCGTTTGATATGTAGAGCCGCCGATAACTTGGTTTTCATGGGGTTTCCAGCTGAAATATGCATTTTCTGCGATAATCTTGGTGTTTCATCTATACGAAGTATGCAGAATCATCGAGAACGCTCGTTTCGAGCTACTTAATGCGAGAAACACGGTATCTGGTGTTTTCACCACTCCACAGTTTGTTTGATATGCAGAACCAGCGATATCTTGGCTTTCGTGGGGTTTCAAGCTGGGATATGCATTTTCTGCAATAATATTGGTGAGACTTCAGTCACAAGTATGCAGAATCATCTAGATCGCTCTTTTCGAGCTATTTAATGCGAGAAACACGTTATCTGGTGTTTTCACCACTCCACAGTGCGTTTGATATGCAGTACCAGCGATATCTTGGTTTTCGTGGGGTTTCAAGCTGAGATATGCATTTTTTACGATAATCTTGGTGAGACTTCTGTCCGATGTAGGCAGAATCATCGAGATCGCTCTATTCGAGCTATTTAATGCGACAAACACGTTATCTGGTGTTTTCAGCACTCCACAGTGCGTTTGATATGCAGAACCAGCGATAGCTTGGTTTTCGTGGGGTTTCTAGCTGAGATATGCATTTTATACGATAATCTTGGTGAGACATCTGTCCGAAGTATGCTTAATTATCGAGATCGCTCGTTTCGAGCTATTTAATGCGAGAAACACGTTATCTAGTGTTTTCACCACTCCACAGTGCGTTGGATATGCAGAACAGTAGATATCTTGTTTTTCGTGGGGTTTCAAGCAGAGATATGCATTTTCTGCGATAATCTTGGTGAGACTTCTGTCCGAAGTATGCAGAATCATCGAGATCGCTCGTTTCGAGCTATTTAATGCGAGAAACACGTTATCTGGTGTTTTTACCACTCCACAGTGCGTTGGATATGCAGAACCGGAGATATTTTGGTTTTCGTCGGGTTTCAAGCTGAGATATGCATTTTCTACGATAAGCTTGGTGTAACATCTGTCCGAAGTATGCAGAAACGTCGAGAGCGCTCTTTTCGAGCTATTTAGTGCGAGAAACACGTTTTCTGGGGTTTTCACCACTCCACAGATCGTTGGATATGCAGAACAGTAGATATCTTGGTTTTCGTGGGGTTTCAATCTGAGATATGCATTTTTTACGATAATCTTGGTGAGACTTCTGTCCGAAGTATGCTTAATCATCGAGATCGCTCGTTTCGAGCTATTTAATGCGAGAAACACGTTATCTGGTGTTTTCACCACTCCACAGTGCGTATGATATGCAGAACCAGCGATATCTTGGTTTTCGTGGGGTTTCAAGCTGAGATATGCATTTTCTGCGATAATCTTGGTGAGACTTCTGTCCGAAGTATGCTGAAACATCGAGATCGCTCTTTTCGAGCTAGTTAATGCGAGAAAAAACTTATCCGCTGTATTCACCACTCCACAGTGCGTTTGATATGCAGAACACAGCGATATCTTGGTTTTCGTGGGGTTTCAAGCTGAGATATGCATTTTCTGCGATAATCTTGGTGAGACTTCTGTCCGAAGTATGCTGAATCATCGAGATCGCTCTTTTCGAGCTGGGTAGTGCGAGAAACACGTTATCTGGTGTTTTCACCACTCCACAGTGCGTTTGATATGCAGAACCGGCGACATCTTTGATTTCGTCGGGGTTCAAGTTGAGATATGCATTTTCTACGATAATCTTGGTGAGACTTCTGTCGGAAGTATGCAGAATCATCGTGATCGGCCTTTTCGAGCTATTTAATGCGAGAAACACGTTATCTGGTGTTTTCACCACTCCACAGTGCGTTTGATATGCAGAACAGTAGATATCTTGGTTTTCGTGGGGTTTCAAGCTGAGATATGCATTTTCTGCGATAATCTTGGTGAGACTTCTGTTAGAAGTATGCAGAATCATCGAGATCGCACTTTTCGAGCTATTTAATGCGAGAAACACGTTATCTGGTGTTTTCACCACTCCACAGTTGGTTTGATATGCAGAACAGTAGATATCTTGGTTTTCGTGGGGTTTCAAGCTGAGATATGCATTATCTGCGATAATCTTGTTGAGACTTCTGTCCGAAGTATGCAGAATCATCGAGATCGCTCGTTTCGAGCTACTTAATGCGAGAAACACGGTATCTGGAGTTATCACCACTCCACAGTGCGTTGGATATGCAGAGCAGTAGATATCTTGGTTTTCGTCGGGTTTCAAGCTGAGATATGCATTTTCTACGATAAGCTTGGTGAAACATCTGTCCGAAGTATGCAGAAACATCGAGAGCGCTCTTTTCGAGCTATTTAATGCGAGAAACACGTTTTCTGGGATTTTCACCACTCCACAGTTCGTTGGATATGCAGAACAGTAGATATCTTGGTTTTCGTGGGGTTTCAAGCAGAGATATGCATTTTCTGCGATAATCTTTGTGAGACTTCTGTTAGAATTATGCAGAATCATCTAGATCGCTCTTTTCGAGCTACTTAATGCAAGGAACACGTTTTTTGGTGTTTTCACCACTCCACAGTACGTTTGACATGCAGAACCGGAGATATCTTGGTTTCGGTCGGGTTTCAAGCTGAGATATGCATTTTCTACGATAATCCTGGTGAGACTTCTGTCTGAAGTATGCAGAATCTTCGAGAACGCTCTTTTCGAGCTACTTACTGCGCGAAACACGTTTTCTGGTGTTTTCACCACTCCACGGTACGTTTGATGTGCAGAACCGGAGATAACTCGGTTTTCGTTGGGTTTCAAGCTGAGATATGCATTTTCTACGATAATCTTGGTGAGACTTCTGTCAGAAGTATCCAGGATCTTCGAGATCGCTCTTTTCGAGCTATTTAATGCGAGAAACACGTTATCTGGTGTTTTCACCACTCCACAGTGCGTTTGATATGCAGTACCAGCGATATCTTGGTTTTCGTGGGGTTTCAAGCTGAGATATGCATTTTTTACGATAATCTTGGTGAGACTTCTGTCCGATGTAGGCAGAATCATCGAGATCGCTCTATTCGAGCTATTTAATGCGACAAACACGTTATCTGGTGTTTTCAGCACTCCACAGTGCGTTTGATATGCAGAACCAGCGATAGCTTGGTTTTCGTGGGGTTTCTAGCTGAGATATGCATTTTATACGATAATCTTGGTGAGACATCTGTCCGAAGTATGCTTAATTATCGAGATCGCTCGTTTCGAGCTATTTAATGCGAGAAACACGTTATCTAGTGTTTTCACCACTCCACAGTTCGTTGGATATGCAGAACAGTAGATATCTTGTTTTTCGTGGGGTTTCAAGCAGAGATATGCATTTTCTGCGATAATCTTGGTGAGACTTCTGTCCGAAGTATGCAGAATCATCGAGATCGCTCGTTTCGAGCTATTTAATGCGAGAAACACGTTATCTGGTGTTTTTACCACTCCACAGTGCGTTGGATATGCAGAACCGGAGATATTTTGGTTTTCGTCGGGTTTCAAGCTGAGATATGCATTTTCTACGATAAGCTTGGTGAAACATCTGTCCGAAGTATGCAGAAACGTCGAGAGCGCTCTTTTCGAGCTATTTAGTGCGAGAAACACGTTTTCTGGGGTTTTCACCACTCCACAGTTCGTTGGATATGCAGAACAGTAGATATCTTGGTTTTCGTGGGGTTTCAATCTGAGATATGCATTTTTTACGATAATCTTGGTGAGACTTCTGTCCGAAGTATGCTTAATCATCGAGATCGCTCGTTTCGAGCTATTTAATGCGAGAAACACGTTATTTGGTGTTTTCACCACTCCACAGTGCGTATGATATGCAGAACCAGCGATATCTTGGTTTTCGTGGGGTTTCAAGCTGAGATATGCATTTTCTGCGATAATCTTGGTGAGACTTCTGTCCGAAGTATGCTGAAACATCGAGATCGCTCTTTTCGAGCTAGTTAATGCGAGAAAAAACTTATCCGCTGTATTCACCACTCCACAGTGCGTTTGATATGCAGAACACAGCGATATCTTGGTTTTCGTGGGGTTTCAAGCTGAGATATGCATTTTCTGCGATGATCTTGGTGAGACTTCTGTCCGAAGTATGCTGAATCATCGAGATCGCTCTTTTCGAGCTGGGTAGTGCGAGAAACACGTTATCTGGTGTTTTCACCACTCCACAGTGCGTTTGATATGCAGAACCGGCGACATCTTTGATTTCGTCGGGGTTCAAGTTGAGATATGCATTTTCTACGATAATCTTGGTGGGTCTTTTGTCAGAAGTATGCAGAATCATCTAGATCGCTCTTTTCGAGCTATTTAATGCGAGAAACACGATATCTGGTGTTTTCACCACTCCACAGTGCGTTTGATATGCAGTACCAGCGATATCTTGGTTTTCGTGGGGTTTCAAGCTGAGATATGCATATTTTACGATAATCTTGGTGAGACTTCTGTCCGATGTAGGCAGAATCATCGAGATCGCTCTATTCGAGCTATTTAATGCGACAAACACGTTATCTGGTGTTTTCAGCACTCCACAGTGCGTTTGATATGCAGAACCAGCGATAGCTTGGTTTTCGTGGGGTTTCAGGCTGAGATATGCATTTTATACGATAATCTTGGTGAGACTTCTGTCCGAAGTATGCTTAATAATCGAGATCGCTCGTTTCGAGCTATTTAATGCGAGAAACACGTTATCTGGTGTTTTCACCACTCCACAGTTCGTTGGATATGCAGAACAGTAGATATCTTGGTTTTCGTGGGGTTTCAAGCAGAGATATGCATTTTCTGCGATAATCTTGGTGAGACTTCTGTCCGAATTATGCAGAATCATCGAGATCGCTCGTTTCGAGCTATTTAATGCGAGAAACACGTTATCTGGTGTTTTTACCACTCCACAGTGCGTTGGATATGCAGAACCGGAGATATTTTGGTTTTCGTCGGGTTTCAAGCTGAGATATGCATTTTCTACGATAAGCTTGGTGAAACATCCGTCCGAAGTATGCAGAAACGTCGAGAGCGCTCTTTTCGAGCTATTTAATGCGAGAAACACGTTTTCTGGGGTTTTCGATACTCCACAGTTCGTTGGATATGCAGAACAGTAGATATCTTGGTTTTCGTGGGGTTTCAATCTGAGATATGCATTTTTTACGATAATCTTGGTGAGACTTCTGTCCGAAGTATGCTTAATCATCGAGATCGCTCGTTTCGAGCTATTTAATGCGAGAAACACGTTATCTGGTGTTTTCACCACTCCACAGTGCGTATGATATGCAGAACCGGCGATATCTTGGTTTTCGTGGGGTTTCAAGCTGAGATATGCATTTTCTGCGATAATCTTGGTGAGACTTCTGTCCGAAATATGCTGAATCATCGAGATTGCTCTTTTCGAGCTGGGTAGTGCGAGAAACACGTTATCTGGTGTTTTCACCACTCCACAGTGCGTTTGATATGCAGAACCGGCGACATCTTGATATTCGTGAGGTTTTAAGCTGAGATATGGATTTTCTACGATAATCTTGGTGAGACTTCAGTCAGAAGTATGCAGAATCATCTAGATCGCTCTTTTCAAGCTATTTAATGCGAAAAAACAAGTTTTCTGGTGTTTTCAACATTCCACAGTGCGTTTTATATGCAGAACCGGCGATATCTTGATTCTCGTTGTGTTTCCAGCTGAGATATGCATTTTCTGCGATAATCTTGGTGAGTCTTCTGTCAGAAGTATGCAGAATCATCGAGATCCCTTTTTTCGAGCTATTTAATGCGAGAAACACGTTTTCTGGTTGTTTTCACGACTCCACAGTGCGTTTGATATGCAGAACCGGAGATATTTTGGTTTTCGTCGGGTTTCAAGCTGAGATATGCATTTTCTACGATAAGCTTGGTGAAACATCTGTCCGAAGTATGCAGAAACGTCGAGAGCGCTCTTTTCGAGCTATTTAATGCGAGAAACACGTTTTCTGGGGTTTTCACCACTCCACAGTTCGTTGGATATGCAGAACAGTAGATATCTTGGTTTTCGTGGGGTTTCAATCTGAGATATGCATTTTTTACGATAATCTTGGTGAGACTTCTGTCCGAAGTATGCTGAAACATCGAGATCGCTCTTTTCGAGCTAGTTAATGCGAGAAAAAACTTATCCGCTGTATTCACCACTCCACAGTGCGTTTGATATGCAGAACACAGCGATATCTTGGTTTTCGTGGGGTTTCAAGCTGAGATATGCATTTTCTGCGATAATCTTGGTGAGACTTCTGTCCGAAATATGCTGAATCATCGAGATTGCTCTTTTCGAGCTGGGTAGTGCGAGAAACACGTTATCTGGTGTTTTCACCACTCCACAGTGCGTTTGATATGCAGAACCGGCGACATCTTGATATTCGTGAGGTTTTAAGCTGAGATATGCATTTTATACGATAATCTTGGTGAGACTTCTGTCCGAAGTATGCTTAATAATCGAGATCGCTCGTTTCGAGCTATTTAATGCGAGAAACACGTTATCTGGTGTTTTCACCACTCCACAGTTCGTTGGATATGCAGAACAGTAGATATCTTGGTTTTCGTGGGGTTTCAAGCAGAGATATGCATTTTCTGCGATAATCTTGGTGAGACTTCTGTCCGAAGTATGCAGAATCATCGAGATCGCTCGTTTCGAGCTATTTAATGCGAGAAACACGTTATCTGGTGTTTTTACCACTCCACAGTGCGTTGGATATGCAGAACCGGAGATATTTTGGTTTTCGTCGGGTTTCAAGCTGAGATATGCATTTTCTACGATAAGCTTGGTGAAACATCTGTCCGAAGTATGCAGAAACGTCGAGAGCGCTCTTTTCGAGCTATTTAATGCGAGAAACACGTTTTCTGGGGTTTTCACCACTCCACAGTTCGTTGGATATGCAGAACAGTAGATATCTTGGTTTTCGTGGGGTTTCAATCTGAGATATGCATTTTTTACGATAATCTTGGTGAGACTTCTGTCCGAAGTATGCTGAAACATCGAGATCGCTCTTTTCGAGCTAGTTAATGCGAGAAAAAACTTATCCGCTGTATTCACCACTCCACAGTGCGTTTGATATGCAGAACACAGCGATATCTTGGTTTTCGTGGGGTTTCAAGCTGAGATATGCATTTTCTGCGATAATCTTGGTGAGACTTCTGTCCGAAGTATGCTGAATCATCGAGATCGCTCTTTTCGAGCTGGGTAGTGCGAGAAACACGTTATCTGGTGTTTTCACCACTCCACAGTGCGTTTGATATGCAGAACCGGCGACATCTTTGATTTCGTCGGGGTTCAAGTTGAGATATGCATTTTCTACGATAATCTTGGTGAGACTTCTGTCAGAAGTATGCAGAATCATCGTGATCGGCCTTTTCGAGCTATTTAATGCGAGAAACACGTTATCTGGTGTTTTCACCACTCCACAGTGCGTTTGATATGCAGAACAGTAGATATCTTGGTTTTCGTCGGGTTTCAAGCTGAGATATGCATTTTCTGCGATAATCTTGGTGAAACTTCTGTCCGAAGTATGCTGAAACATCGAGATCGCTCTTTTCGAGCTAGTTAATGCGAGAAAAAACTTATCCGCTGTATTCACCACTCCACAGTGCGTTTGATATGCAGAACACAGCGATATCTTGGTTTTCGTGGGGTTTCAAGCTGAGATATGCATTATCTGCGATAATCTTGTTGAGACTTCTGTCCGAAGTATGCAGAATCATCGAGATCGCTCGTTTCGAGCTACTTAATGCGAGAAACACGGTATCTGGAGTTATCACCACTCCACAGTGCGTTGGATATGCAGAGCAGTAGATATCTTGGTTTTCGTCGGGTTTCAAGCTGAGATATGCATTTTCTACGATAAGCTTGGTGAAACATCTGTCCGAAGTATGCAGAAACATCGAGAGCGCTCTTTTCGAGCTATTTAATGCGAGAAACACGTTTTCTGGGATTTTCACCACTCCACAGTTCGTTGGATATGCAGAACAGTAGATATCTTGGTTTTCGTGGGGTTTCAAGCAGAGATATGCATTTTCTGCGATAATCTTTGTGAGACTTCTGTTAGAATTATGCAGAATCATCTAGATCGCTCTTTTCGAGCTACTTAATGCAAGGAACACGTTTTCTGGTGTTTTCACCACTCCACAGTACGTTTGACATGCAGAACCGGAGATATCTTGGTTTCGGTCGGGTTTCAAGCTGAGATATGCATTTTCTACGATAATCCTGGTGAGACTTCTGTCTGAAGTATGCAGAATCTTCGAGAACGCTCTTTTCGAGCTACTTACTGCGCGAAACACGTTTTCTGGTGTTTTCACCACTCCACGGTACGTTTGATGTGCAGAACCGGAGATAACTCGGTTTTCGTTGGGTTTCAAGCTGAGATATGCATTTTCTACGATAATCTTGGTGAGACTTCTGTCAGAAGTATCCAGGATCTTCGAGATCGCTCTTTTCGAGCTATTTAATGCGAGAAACACGTTATCTGGTGTTTTCACCACTCCACAGTGCGTTTGATATGCAGTACCAGCGATATCTTGGTTTTCGTGGGGTTTCAAGCTGAGATATGCATTTTTTACGATAATCTTGGTGAGACTTCTGTCCGATGTAGGCAGAATCATCGAGATCGCTCTATCCGAGCTATTTAATGCGACAAACACGTTATCTGGTGTTTTCAGCACTCCACAGTGCGTTTGATATGCAGAACCAGCGATAGCTTGGTTTTCGTGGGGTTTCTAGCTGAGATATGCATTTTATACGATAATCTTGGTGAGACATCTGTCCGAAGTATGCTTAATTATCGAGATCGCTCGTTTCGAGCTATTTAATGCGAGAAACACGTTATCTAGTGTTTTCACCACTCCACAGTTCGTTGGATATGCAGAACAGTAGATATCTTGTTTTTCGTGGGGTTTCAAGCAGAGATATGCATTTTCTGCGATAATCTTGGTGAGACTTCTGTCCGAAGTATGCAGAATCATCGAGATCGCTCGTTTCGAGCTATTTAATGCGAGAAACACGTTATTTGGTGTTTTCACCACTCCACAGTGCGTATGATATGCAGAACCAGCGATATCTTGGTTTTCGTGGGGTTTCAAGCTGAGATATGCATTTTCTGCGATAATCTTGGTGAGACTTCTGTCCGAAGTATGCTGAAACATCGAGATCGCTCTTTTCGAGCTAGTTAATGCGAGAAAAAACTTATCCGCTGTATTCACCACTCCACAGTGCGTTTGATATGCAGAACACAGCGATATCTTGGTTTTCGTGGGGTTTCAAGCTGAGATATGCATTTTCTGCGATAATCTTGGTGAGACTTCTGTCCGAAGTATGCTGAATCATCGAGATCGCTCTTTTCGAGCTGGGTAGTGCGAGAAACACGTTATCTGGTGTTTTCACCACTCCACAGTGCGTTTGATATGCAGAACCGGCGACATCTTTGATTTCGTCGGGGTTCAAGTTGAGATATGCATTTTCTACGATAATCTTGGTGAGACTTCTGTCAGAAGTATGCAGAATCATCGTGATCGGCCTTTTCGAGCTATTTAATGCGAGAAACACGTTATCTGGTGTTTTCACCACTCCACAGTGCGTTTGATATGCAGAACAGTAGATATCTTGGTTTTCGTGGGGTTGCAAGCTGAGATATGCATTTTCTGCGATAATCTTGGTGAGACTTCTGTTAGAAGTATGCAGAACCATCGAGATCGCACTTTTCGAGCTATTTAATGCGAGAAACACGTTATCTGGTGTTTTCACCACTCCACAGTTGGTTTGATATGCAGAACAGTAGATATCTTGGTTTTCGTGGGGTTTCAAGCTGAGATATGCATTATCTGCGATAATCTTGTTGAGACTTCTGTCCGAAGTATGCAGAATCATCGAGATCGCTCGTTTCGAGCTACTTAATGCGAGAAACACGGTATCTGGAGTTATCACCACTCCACAGTGCGTTGGATATGCAGAGCAGTAGATATCTTGGTTTTCGTCGGGTTTCAAGCTGAGATATGCATTTTCTACGATAAGCTTGGTGAAACATCTGTCCGAAGTATGCAGAAACATCGAGAGCGCTCTTTTCGAGCTATTTAATGCGAGAAACACGTTTTCTGGGATTTTCACCACTCCACAGTTCGTTGGATATGCAGAACAGTAGATATCTTGGTTTTCGTGGGGTTTCAAGCAGAGATATGCATTTTCTGCGATAATCTTTGTGAGACTTCTGTTAGAATTATGCAGAATCATCTAGATCGCTCTTTTCGAGCTACTTAATGCAAGGAACACGTTTTCTGGTGTTTTCACCACTCCACAGTACGTTTGACATGCAGAACCGGAGATATCTTGGTTTCGGTCGGGTTTCAAGCTGAGATATGCATTTTCTACGATAATCCTGGTGAGACTTCTGTCTGAAGTATGCAGAATCTTCGAGAACGCTCTTTTCGAGCTACTTACTGCGCGAAACACGTTTTCTGGTGTTTTCACCACTCCACGGTACGTTTGATGTGCAGAACCGGAGATAACTCGGTTTTCGTTGGGTTTCAAGCTGAGATATGCATTTTCTACGATAATCTTGGTGAGACTTCTGTCAGAAGTATCCAGGATCTTCGAGATCGCTCTTTTCGAGCTATTTAATGCGAGAAACACGTTATCTGGTGTTTTCACCACTCCACAGTGCGTTTGATATGCAGTACCAGCGATATCTTGGTTTTCGTGGGGTTTCAAGCTGAGATATGCATTTTTTACGATAATCTTGGTGAGACTTCTGTCCGATGTAGGCAGAATCATCGAGATCGCTCTATTCGAGCTATTTAATGCGACAAACACGTTATCTGGTGTTTTCAGCACTCCACAGTGCGTTTGATATGCAGAACCAGCGATAGCTTGGTTTTCGTGGGGTTTCTAGCTGAGATATGCATTTTATACGATAATCTTGGTGAGACATCTGTCCGAAGTATGCTTAATTATCGAGATCGCTCGTTTCGAGCTATTTAATGCGAGAAACACGTTATCTAGTGTTTTCACCACTCCACAGTTCGTTGGATATGCAGAACAGTAGATATCTTGTTTTTCGTGGGGTTTCAAGCAGAGATATGCATTTTCTGCGATAATCTTGGTGAGACTTCTGTCCGAAGTATGCAGAATCATCGAGATCGCTCGTTTCGAGCTATTTAATGCGAGAAACACGTTATTTGGTGTTTTCACCACTCCACAGTGCGTATGATATGCAGAACCAGCGATATCTTGGTTTTCGTGGGGTTTCAAGCTGAGATATGCATTTTCTGCGATAATCTTGGTGAGACTTCTGTCCGAAGTATGCTGAAACATCGAGATCGCTCTTTTCGAGCTAGTTAATGCGAGAAAAAACTTATCCGCTGTATTCACCACTCCACAGTGCGTTTGATATGCAGAACACAGCGATATCTTGGTTTTCGTGGGGTTTCAAGCTGAGATATGCATTTTCTGCGATGATCTTGGTGAGACTTCTGTCCGAAGTATGCTGAATCATCGAGATCGCTCTTTTCGAGCTGGGTAGTGCGAGAAACACGTTATCTGGTGTTTTCACCACTCCACAGTGCGTTTGATATGCAGAACCGGCGACATCTTTGATTTCGTCGGGGTTCAAGTTGAGATATGCATTTTCTACGATAATCTTGGTGAGACTTCTGTCAGAAGTATGCAGAATCATCGTGATCGGCCTTTTCGAGCTATTTAATGCGAGAAACACGTTATCTGGTGTTTTCACCACTCCACAGTGCGTTTGATATGCAGAACAGTAGATATCTTGGTTTTCGTGGGGTTTCAAGCTGAGATATGCATTTTCTGCGATAATCTTGTTGAGACTTCTGTCCGGAGTATGCAGAAACATCGAGAGCGCTCTTTTCGAGCTATTTATTGCGAGAAACACGTTTTCTGGTGTTTTCACCACTCCACGGTACGTTTGATGTGCAGAACCGGAGATAACTCGGTTTTCGTTGGGTTTCAAGCTGAGATATGCATTTTCTACGATAATCTTGGTGAGACTTCTGTCAGAAGTATCCAGGATCTTCGAGATCGCTCTTTTCGAGCTATTTAATGCGAGAAACACGTTCTCTGGTTGTTTTCACCACTCCGCAGTGCGTTTGATATGCAGAACCAGGCGACATCTTTGATTTCGTCGGGGTTCAAGTTGAGATATGCATTTTCTACGATAATCTTGGTGGGTCTTTTGTCAGAAGTATGCAGAATCATCTAGATCGCTCTTTTCGAGCTATTTAATGCGAGAAACACGATATCTGGTGTTTTCACCACTCCACAGTGCGTTTGATATGCAGTACCAGCGATATCTTGGTTTTCGTGGGGTTTCAAGCTGAGATATGCATATTTTACGATAATCTTGGTGAGACTTCTGTCCGATGTAGGCAGAATCATCGAGATCGCTCTATTCGAGCTATTTAATGCGACAAACACGTTATCTGGTGTTTTCAGCACTCCACAGTGCGTTTGATATGCAGAACCAGCGATAGCTTGGTTTTCGTGGGGTTTCAGGCTGAGATATGCATTTTATACGATAATCTTGGTGAGACTTCTGTCCGAAGTATGCTTAATAATCGAGATCGCTCGTTTCGAGCTATTTAATGCGAGAAACACGTTATCTGGTGTTTTCACCACTCCACAGTTCGTTGGATATGCAGAACAGTAGATATCTTGGTTTTCGTGGGGTTTCAAGCAGAGATATGCATTTTCTGCGATAATCTTGGTGAGACTTCTGTCCGAAGTATGCAGAATCATCGAGATCGCTCGTTTCGAGCTATTTAATGCGAGAAACACGTTATCTGGTGTTTTTACCACTCCACAGTGCGTTGGATATGCAGACCCGGAGATATTTTGGTTTTCGTCGGGTTTCAAGCTGAGATATGCATTTTCTACGATAAGCTTGGTGAAACATCTGTCCGAAGTATGCAGAAACGTCGAGAGCGCTCTTTTCGAGCTATTTAATGCGAGAAACACGTTTTCTGGGGTTTTCACCACTCCACAGTTCGTTGGATATGCAGAACAGTAGATATCTTGGTTTTCGTGGGGTTTCAATCTGAGATATGCATTTTTTACGATAATCTTGGTGAGACTTCTGTCCGAAGTATGCTTAATCATCGAGATCGCTCGTTTCGAGCTATTTAATGCGAGAAACACGTTATCTGGTGTTTTCACCACTCCACAGTGCGTATGATATGCAGAACCGGCGATATCTTGGTTTTCGTGGGGTTTCAAGCTGAGATATGCATTTTCTGCGATAATCTTGGTGAGACTTCTGTCCGAAATATGCTGAATCATCGAGATTGCTCTTTTCGAGCTGGGTAGTGCGAGAAACACGTTATCTGGTGTTTTCACCACTCCACAGTGCGTTTGATATGCAGAACCGGCGACATCTTGATATTCGTGAGGTTTTAAGCTGAGATATGGATTTTCTACGATAATCTTGGTGAGACTTCAGTCAGAAGTATGCAGAATCATCTAGATCGCTCTTTTCAAGCTATTTAATGCGAAAAAACAAGTTTTCTGGTGTTTTCAACATTCCACAGTGCGTTTTATATGCAGAACCGGCGATATCTTGATTTTCGTTGTGTTTCCAGCTGAGATATGCATTTTCTGCGATAATCTTGGTGAGCCTTCTGTCAGAAGTATGCAGAATCATCGAGATCCCTTTTTTCGAGCTATTTAATGCGAGAAACACGTTTTCTGGTTGTTTTCACGACTCCACAGTGCGTTTGATATGCAGAACCGGAGATATTTTGGTTTTCGTCGGGTTTCAAGCTGAGATATGCATTTTCTACGATAAGCTTGGTGAAACATCTGTCCGAAGTATGCAGAAACGTCGAGAGCGCTCTTTTCGAGCTATTTAATGCGAGAAACACGTTTTCTGGGGTTTTCACCACTCCACAGTTCGTTGGATATGCAGAACAGTAGATATCTTGGTTTTCGTGGGGTTTCAATCTGAGATATGCATTTTTTACGATAATCTTGGTGAGACTTCTGTCCGAAGTATGCTGAAACATCGAGATCGCTCTTTTCGAGCTAGTTAATGCGAGAAAAAACTTATCCGCTGTATTCACCACTCCACAGTGCGTTTGATATGCAGAACACAGCGATATCTTGGTTTTCGTGGGGTTTCAAGCTGAGATATGCATTTTCTGCGATAATCTTGGTGAGACTTCTGTCCGAAATATGCTGAATCATCGAGATTGCTCTTTTCGAGCTGGGTAGTGCGAGAAACACGTTATCTGGTGTTTTCACCACTCCACAGTGCGTTTGATATTCAGAACCGGCGACATCTTGATATTCGTGTGGTTTTAAGCTGAGATATGCATTTTATACGATAATCTTGGTGAGACTTCTGTCCGAAGTATGCTTAATAATCGAGATCGCTCGTTTCGAGCTATTTAATGCGAGAAACACGTTATCTGGTGTTTTCACCACTCCACAGTTCGTTGGATATGCAGAACAGTAGATATCTTGGTTTTCGTGGGGTTTCAAGCAGAGATATGCATTTTCTGCGATAATCTTGGTGAGACTTCTGTCCGAAGTATGCAGAATCATCGAGATCGCTCGTTTCGAGCTATTTAATGCGAGAAACACGTTATCTGGTGTTTTTACCACTCCACAGTGCGTTGGATATGCAGAACCGGAGATATTTTGGTTTTCGTCGGGTTTCAAGCTGAGATATGCATTTTCTACGATAAGCTTGGTGAAACATCTGTCCGAAGTATGCAGAAACGTCGAGAGCGCTCTTTTCGAGCTATTTAATGCGAGAAACACGTTTTCTGGGGTTTTCACCACTCCACAGTTCGTTGGATATGCAGAACAGTAGATATCTTGGTTTTCGTGGGGTTTCAATCTGAGATATGCATTTTTTACGATAATCTTGGTGAGACTTCTGTCCGAAGTATGCTGAAACATCGAGATCGCTCTTTTCGAGCTAGTTAATGCGAGAAAAAACTTATCCGCTGTATTCACCACTCCACAGTGCGTTTGATATGCAGAACACAGCGATATCTTGGTTTTCGTGGGGTTTCAAGCTGAGATATGCATTTTCTGCGATAATCTTGGTGAGACTTCTGTCCGAAATATGCTGAATCATCGAGATTGCTCTTTTCGAGCTGGGTAGTGCGAGAAACACGTTATCTGGTGTTTTCACCACTCCACAGTGCGTTTGATATGCAGAACCGGCGACATCTTGATATTCGTGAGGTTTTAAGCTGAGATATGGATTTTCTACGATAATCTTGGTGAGACTTCAGTCAGAAGTATGCAGAATCATCTAGATCGCTCTTTTCAAGCTATTTAATGCGAAAAAACAAGTTTTCTGGTGTTTTCAACATTCCACAGTGCGTTTTATATGCAGAACCGGCGATATCTTGATTTTCGTTGTGTTTCCAGCTGAGATATGCATTTTCTGCGATAATCTTGGTGAGTCTTCTGTCAGAAGTATGCAGAATCATCGAGATCCCTTTTTTCGAGCTATTTAATGCGAGAAACACGTTTTCTGGTTGTTTTCACGATTCCACAGTGCGTTTGATATGCAGAACCGGCGACATCTTGATTTTCGTGAGGTTTCAAGCTGAGATATGGATTTTTTACGTTAATCTTGGTGAGACTTCAGTCAGAAGTATGCAGAATTATCTAGATCGCTCTTTTCATGCTATTTAATGCGAAAAAACAAGTTTTCTGGTGTTTTCACCACTCCACAGTGCGTTTGATATGCAGAACCGGCGACATCTTGGATTTCGTCGGGTTTCAAGCTGAGATATGCATTTTCTACGTTAATCTTTGTGAGACTTCTGTCAGAAGTATGCAGAATCTTCGAGATTGCTCGTTTCGAGCTACTTATTGCGAGAAACACGATATCTGGTGTTTTCACCACTCTACAGTACGTTTGACATGCAGAACCGGCGAAATCTAGCTTTTCGTGGGTTTTCAAGCTGAGATATGAATTTTCTGCGATAATCTTGGTGTGACTTCAGTCAGAAGTATGCAGAATCATCTAGATCGCTCTTTTCAAGCTATTTAATGCGAAAAAACAATTTTTCTGGTGTTTCCACCACTCCACAGTGCGTTTGATATGCAGAACCGGCGACATCTTGGATTTCGTCGGGTTTCAAGCTGAGATATGCATTTTCTACGATAATCTTGGTGAGACTTCTGTCAGAAGTATGCAGAATCTTCGAGATCGCTCTTTTCGAGCTATTTAATGCGAGAAACACGTTTTCTGGCGTATTCACCACTCCACAGTACGTTTGACATGCAGAACCGGCGAAATCTTGCTTATCGTGGGTTTTCAAGCTGAGATATGCATTTTCTGCGATAATCTTGGTGAGACTTCTGTCAGAAGTATGCAGAATCTTCGAAAACGCTCTTTTCGAGCTACATAATGCGAGAAACACGTTATCTGGTGTTTTCACCACTCCACAGTGCGTCAGATATGCAGAACCGGCGACATCTTGGATTTCGTCGGGTTTCAAGTTGAGATATGCATTTTCTACGATAATCTTGGTGAGACTTCTGTCAGAAGTATGCAGAATCTTTGAGAACGCTCTTTTCGAGCTACATAATGCGAGAAACACGTTATCTGGTGTTTTCACCACTCCACAGTGCGTTTGATATGCAGAACCGGCGACATCTTGGCTTTCGTCGGGTATCAAGCTGAGATATGCATTTTCAACGATAATCTTGGTGAGACTTCTGTCAGAAGTATGCAGAATCATGGGGATCGCTCTTTTCGAGCTATTTAATGCGAGAAACACGTTGTCTGGTTGTTTTCACTACTCCACAGTGCGTTTGATATGCAGAACCGGCGACATCTTGATTTTCGTGAGGTTTCAAGCTGAGATATGGATTTTCTATGATAATCTTGGTGAGACTTCAGTCAGAAGTATGCAGAATCATCTAGATCGCTCTTTTCAAGCTATTTAATGCGAAAAAACAATTTTTCTGGTGTTTCCACCACTCCACAGTGCGTTTGATGTGCAGAACCGGCGACATCTTGGATTTCGACAGGTTTCAAGCTGAGATATGCATTTTCTACGATAATCTTGGTGAGACTTCTGTCAGAAGTATGCAGAATCTTCGAGATCGCTCTTTTCGAGCTATTTAATGTGTGAAACACGTTTTCTGGTGTATTCACCACTGCACAGTACGTTTGACATGCAGAACCGTCGAAATCTTGCTTTTCGTGGGTTGTCAAGCTGAGATATGCATTTTCTGCGATAATCTTGGTGAGACTTCTGTCAGAAGTTTGCAGAATCTTCGAGAACGCTCTTTTCGAGCTGCTTAATGCGAGCAACATGTTTTCTGGTGTTTTCACCACTCCACAGTGCGTTTGATATGCAGAACCGGCGACATCTTGGCTTTCGTCGGGTTTCAAGCTGAGATATGCATTTTCTACGATAATCTTGATGGGACTTCTGTCAGAAGTATGCAGAATCATCGAGATCCGTTTTTTCGAGCTATTTAATGCGAGAAACACGTTATCTGGTGTTTTCACCACTCCACAGTGCGTTCGATATGCAGAACCGGCGACATCTTGGATTTCGTCGGGTTTCAAGCTGAGATATGCATTTTCTACGATAATCTTGATGGGACTTCTGTCAGAAGTATGCAGAATCTTCGAGGTCGCTCTTTTCGAGCTATTTAATGCGAGAAACACGTTTTCTGGCGTATTCACCACTCCACAGTACGTTTGACATGCAGAACCGGCGAAATCTTGCTTTTCGTGGGTTTTCAAGCTGAGATATGCATTTTCTGCGATAATCTTGGTGAGACTACTGTCAGAAGTATGCAGAATCTTCGAAAACGCTCTTTTCGAGCTACATAATGCGAGAAACACGTTATCTCTTGTTTCCACTACTCCACAGTGCGTTTGATATGCAGAACCAGCGACATCTTGGCTTTCGTCGGGTATCAAGCTGAGATATGCATTTTCAACGATAATCTTGGTGAGACTTCTGTCAGCAGTATGCAGAATCATCGGGATCGCTCTTTTCGAGCTATTTAATGCGAGAAACACGTTGTGTGGTTGTTTTCACGACTCCACAGTGCGTTTGATATGCAGAACCGGCGATATCTTGATTTTCGTTGTGTTTCCAGCTGAGATATGCATTTTCTGTGATAATCTTGGTGAGTCTTCTGTCAGAAGTATGCAGAATCATGGGGATCGCTCTTTTCGAGCTATTTAATGCGAGAAACACGTTGTCTGGTTGTTTTCACGACTCCACAGTGCGTTTGATATGCAGAACCGGCGACATCTTGATATTCGTGAGGTTTTAAGCTGAGATATGGATTTTCTACGATAATCTTGGTGAGACTTCAGTCAGAAGTATGCAGAATAATCTAGATCGCTCTTTTCAAGCTATTTAATGCGAAAAAACAAGTTTTCTGGTGTTTTCAACATTCCACAGTGCGTTTTATATGCAGAACCGGCGATATCTTGATTTTCGTTGTGTTTCCAGCTGAGATATGCATTTTCTGCGATAATCTTGGTGAGTCTTCTGTCAGAAGTATGCAGAATCATCGAGATCCCTTTTGTCGAGCTATTTAATGCGAGAAACACGTTGTCTGGTTGTTTTCACGACTCCACAGTGCGTTTGATATGCAGAACCGGCGACATCTTGATTTTCGTGAGGTTTCAAGCTGAGATATGGATTTTTTACGTTAATCTTGGTGAGACTTCAGTCAGAAGTATGCAGAATTATCTAGATAGCTCTTTTCAAGCTATTTAATGCGAAAAAACAAGTTTTCTGGTGTTTTCACCACTCCACAGTGCGTTTGATATGCAGAACCGGCGACATCTTGGATTTCGTCGGGTTTCAAGCTGAGATATGCATTTTCTACGTTAATCTTTGTGAGACTTCTGTCAGAAGTATGCAGAATCTTCGAGATTGCTCGTTTCGAGCTACTTATTGCGAGAAACACGATATCTGGTGTTTTCACGACTCCACAGTGCGTTTGATATGCAGAACCGGCGACATCTTGATATTCGTGAGGTTATAAGCTGAGATATGGATTTTCTACGATAATCTTGGTGAGACTTCAGTCAGAAGTATGCAGAATCATCTAGATCGCTCTTTTCAAGCTATTTAATGCGAAAAAACAAGTTTTCTGGTGTTTTCACCACTCCACAGTGCGTATGATATGCAGAACCAGCGATATCTTGGTTTTCGTGGGGTTTCAAGCTGAGATATGCATTTTCTGCGATAATCTTGGTGAGACTTCTGTCCGAAGTATGCTGAAACATCGAGATCGCTCTTTTCGAGCTAGTTAATGCGAGAAAAAACTTATCCGCTGTATTCACCACTCCACAGTGCGTTTGATATGCAGAACACAGCGATATCTTGGTTTTCGTGGGGTTTCAAGCTGAGATATGCATTTTCTGCGATGATCTTGGTGAGACTTCTGTCCGAAGTATGCTGAATCATCGAGATCGCTCTTTTCGAGCTGGGTAGTGCGAGAAACACGTTATCTGGTGTTTTCACCACTCCACAGTGCGTTTGATATGCAGAACCGGCGACATCTTTGATTTCGTCGGGGTTCAAGTTGAGATATGCATTTTCTACGATAATCTTGGTGAGACTTCTGTCAGAAGTATGCAGAATCATCGTGATCGGCCTTTTCGAGCTATTTAATGCGAGAAACACGTTATCTGGTGTTTTCACCACTCCACAGTGCGTTTGATATGCAGAACAGTAGATATCTTGGTTTTCGTGGGGTTTCAAGCTGAGATATGCATTTTCTGCGATAATCTGGTTGAGACTTCTGTCCGGAGTATGCAGAAACATCGAGAGCGCTCTTTTCGAGCTATTTATTGCGAGAAACACGTTTTCTGGTGTTTTCACCACTCCACGGTACGTTTGATGTGCAGAACCGGAGATAACTCGGTTTTCGTTGGGTTTCAAGCTGAGATATGCATTTTCTACGATAATCTTGGTGAGACTTCTGTCAGAAGTATCCAGGATCTTCGAGATCGCTCTTTTCGAGCTATTTAATGCGAGAAACACGTTCTCTGGTTGTTTTCACCACTCCACAGTGCGTTTGATATGCAGAACCAGGCGACATCTTTGATTTCGTCGGGGTTCAAGTTGAGATATGCATTTTCTACGATAATCTTGGTGGGTCTTTTGTCAGAAGTATTTAGAATCATCTAGATCGCTCTTTTCGAGCTATTTAATGCGAGAAACACGATATCTGGTGTTTTCACCACTCCACAGTGCGTTTGATATGCAGTACCAGCGATATCTTGGTTTTCGTGGGGTTTCAAGCTGAGATATGCATATTTTACGATAATCTTGGTGAGACTTCTGTCCGATGTAGGCAGAATCATCGAGATCGCTCTATTCGAGCTATTTAATGCGAGAAACACGTTATCTGGTGTTTTTACCACTCCACAGTGCGTTGGATATGCAGAACCGGAGATATTTTGGTTTTCGTCGGGTTTCAAGCTGAGATATGCATTTTCTACGATAAGCTTGGTGAAACATCTGTCCGAAGTATGCAGAAACGTCGAGAGCGCTCTTTTCGAGCTATTTAATGCGAGAAACACGTTTTCTGGGGTTTTCACCACTCCACAGTTCGTTGGATATGCAGAACAGTAGATATCTTGGTTTTCGTGGGGTTTCAATCTGAGATATGCATTTTTTACGATAATCTTGGTGAGACTTCTGTCCGAAGTATGCTGAAACATCGAGATCGCTCTTTTCGAGCTAGTTAATGCGAGAAAAAACTTATCCGCTGTATTCACCACTCCACAGTGCGTTTGATATGCAGAACACAGCGATATCTTGGTTTTCGTGTGGTTTCAAGCTGAGATATGCATTTTCTGCGATAATCTTGGTGAGACTTCTGTCCGAAATATGCTGAATCATCGAGATTGCTCTTTTCGAGCTGGGTAGTGCGAGAAACACGTTATCTGGTGTTTTCACCACTCCACAGTGCGTTTGATATGCAGAACCGGCGACATCTTGATATTCGTGAGGTTTTAAGCTGAGATATGGATTTTCTACGATAATCTTGGTGAGACTTCAGTCAGAAGTATGCAGAATCATCTAGATCGCTCTTTTCAAGCTATTTAATGCGAAAATACAAGTTTTCTGGTGTTTTCAACATTCCACAGTGCGTTTTATATGCAGAACCGGCGATATCTTGATTTTCGTTGTGTTTCCAGCTGAGATATGCATTTTCTGCGATAATCTTGGTGAGTCTTCTGTCAGAAGTATGCAGAATCATCGAGATCCCTTTTTTCGAGCTATTTAATGCGAGAAACACGTTTTCTGGTTGTTTTCACGACTCCACAGTGCGTTTGATATGCAGAACCGGCGACATCTTGATTTTCGTGAGGTTTCAAGCTGAGATATGGATTTTTTACGTTAATCTTGGTGAGACTTCAGTCAGAAGTATGCAGAATTATCTAGATCGCTCTTTTCATGCTATTTAATGCGAAAAAACAAGTTTTCTGGTGTTTTCACCACTCCACAGTGCGTTTGATATGCAGAACCGGCGACATCTTGGATTTCGTCGGGTTTCAAGCTGAGATATGCATTTTCTACGTTAATCTTTGTGAGACTTCTGTCAGAAGTATGCAGAATCTTCGAGATTGCTCGTTTCGAGCTACTTATTGCGAGAAACACGATATCTGGTGTTTTCACCACTCCACAGTACGTTTGACATGCAGAACCGGCGAAATCTAGCTTTTCGTGGGTTTTCAAGCTGAGATATGAATTTTCTGCGATAATCTTGGTGTGACTTCAGTCAGAAGTATGCAGAATCATCTAGATCGCTCTTTTCAAGCTATTTAATGCGAAAAAACAATTTTTCTGGTGTTTCCACCACTCCACAGTGCGTTTGATATGCAGAACCGGCGACATCTTGGATTTCGTCGGGTTTCAAGCTGAGATATGCATTTTCTACGATAATCTTGGTGAGACTTCTGTCAGAAGTATGCAGAATCTTCGAGATCGCTCTTTTCGAGCTATTTAATGCGAGAAACACGTTTTCTGGCGTATTCACCACTCCACAGTACGTTTGACATGCAGAACCGGCGAAATCTTGCTTATCGTGGGTTTTCAAGCTGAGATATGCATTTTCTGCGATAATCTTGGTGAGACTTCTGTCAGAAGTATGCAGAATCTTCGAAAACGCTCTTTTCGAGCTACATAATGCGAGAAACACGTTATCTGGTGTTTTCACCACTCCACAGTGCGTCAGATATGCAGAACCGGCGACATCTTGGATTTCGTCGGGTTTCAAGTTGAGATATGCATTTTCTACGATAATCTTGGTGAGACTTCTGTCAGAAGTATGCAGAATCTTTGAGAACGCTCTTTTCGAGCTACATAATGCGAGAAACACGTTATCTGGTGTTTTCACCACTCCACAGTGCGTTTGATATGCAGAACCGGCGACATCTTGGCTTTCGTCGGGTATCAAGCTGAGATATGCATTTTCAACGATAATCTTGGTGAGACTTCTGTCAGAAGTATGCAGAATCATGGGGATCGCTCTTTTCGAGCTATTTAATGCGAGAAACACGTTGTCTGGTTGTTTTCACTACTCCACAGTGCGTTTGATATGCAGAACCGGCGACATCTTGATTTTCGTGAGGTTTCAAGCTGAGATATGGATTTTCTATGATAATCTTGGTGAGACTTCAGTCAGAAGTATGCAGAATCATCTAGATCGCTCTTTTCAAGCTATTTAATGCGAAAAAACAATTTTTCTGGTGTTTCCACCACTCCACAGTGCGTTTGATGTGCAGAACCGGCGACATCTTGGATTTCGACGGGTTTCAAGCTGAGATATGCATTTTCTACGATAATCTTGGTGAGACTTCTGTCAGAAGTATGCAGAATCTTCGAGATCGCTCTTTTCGAGCTATTTAATGTGTGAAACACGTTTTCTGGTGTATTCACCACTGCACAGTACGTTTGACATGCAGAACCGTCGAAATCTTGCTTTTCGTGGGTTGTCAAGCTGAGATATGCATTTTCTGCGATAATCTTGGTGAGACTTCTGTCAGAAGTTTGCAGAATCTTCGAGAACGCTCTTTTCGAGCTGCTTAATGCGAGCAACATGTTTTCTGGTGTTTTCACCACTCCACAGTGCGTTTGATATGCAGAACCGGCGACATCTTGGCTTTCGTCGGGTTTCAAGCTGAGATATGCATTTTCTACGATAATCTTGATGGGACTTCTGTCAGAAGTATGCAGAATCATCGAGATCCGTTTTTTCGAGCTATTTAATGCGAGAAACACGTTATCTGGTGTTTTCACCACTCCACAGTGCGTTCGATATGCAGAACCGGCGACATCTTGGATTTCGTCGGGTTTCAAGCTGAGATATGCATTTTCTACGATAATCTTGATGGGACTTCTGTCAGAAGTATGCAGAATCTTCGAGGTCGCTCTTTTCGAGCTATTTAATGCGAAAAAACAAGTTTTCTGGTGTTTTCACCACTCCACAGTGCGTTTTATATGCAGAACCGGCGATATCTTGATTTTCGTTGTGTTTCCAGCTGAGATATGCATTTTCTGCGATAATCTTGGTGAGACTTCTGTCAGAAGTATGCAGAATCATCTAGATCGCTCTTTTCAAGCTATGTAATGCGAAAAAACAATTTTTCTGGTGTTTCCACCACTCCACAGTGCGTTTGATATGCAGAACCGGCGACATGTTGGCTTTCGTCGGGTATCAAGCTGAGATATGCATTTTCAACGATAATCTTGGTGAGACTTCTGTCAGAAGTATGCAGAATCATCGGGATCGCTCTTTTCGAGCTATTTCATGCGAGAAACACGTTGTCTGGTTGTTTTCACTACTCCACAGTGCGTTTGATATGCAGAACCGGCGACATCTTGATTTTCGTGAGGTTTCAAGCTGAGATATGGATTTTCTATGATAATCTTGGTGAGACTTCAGTCAGAAGTATGCAGAATCATCTAGATCGCTCTTTTCAAGCTATTTAATGCGAAAAAACAATTTTTCTGGTGTTTCCACCACTCCACAGTGCGTTTGATATGCAGAACCGGCGACATCTTGGATTTCGTCGGGTTTCAAGCTGAGATATGCATTTTCAACGATAATCTTGGTGAGACTTCTGTCAGAAGTATGCAGAATCATCGGGTTCGCTCTTTTCGAGCTATTTCATGCGAGAAACACGTTGTCTGGTTGTTTTCACTACTCCACAGTGCGTTTGATATGCAGAACCGGCGACATCTTGATTTTCGTGAGGTTTCAAGCTGAGAAATGGATTTTCTATGATAATCTTGGTGAGACTTCAGTCAGAAGTATGCAGAATCATCTAGATCGCTCTTTTCAAGCTATGTAATGCGAAAAAACAATTTTTCTGGTGTTTCCACCACTCCACAGTGCGTTTGATATGCAGAACCGGCGACATCTTGGCTTTCGTCGGGTATCAAGCTGAGATATGCATTTTCAACGATAATCTTGGTGAGACTTCTGTCAGAAGTATGCAGAATCATCGGGATCGCTCTTTTCGAGCTATTTCATGCGAGAAACACGTTGTCTGGTTGTTTTCACTACTCCACAGTTCGTTTGATATGCAGAACCGGCGACATCTTGATTTTCGTGAGGTTTCAAGCTGAGATATGGATTTTCTATGATAATCTTGGTGAGACTTCAGTCAGAAGTATGCAGAATCATCTAGATCGCTCTTTTCAAGCTATTTAATGCGAAAAAACAATTTTTCTGGTGTTTTCACCACTCCACAGTGCGTTTGATATGCAGAACCGGCGACATCTTGGATTTCGTCGGGTTTCCAGCTGAGATATGCATTTTCTGCGATAATCTTGGTGAGACTTCTGTCAGAAGCATGCAGAATCTTCGAAAACGCTCTTTTCGAGCTACATAATGCGAGAAACACGTTATCTGGTGTTTCTACTACTCCACAGTGCGTTTGATATGCAGAACCGGCGAGATCTTGGATTTCGTCGGGTTTCAAGCTGAGATATGCATTTTCTACGTTAATCTTTGTGAGACTTCTGTCAGAAGTATGCAGAATCTTCGAGATTGCTCTTTTCGAGCTACTTATTGCGAGAAACTCGATATGTGGTGTTTTCACCACTCCACAGTACGTTTGACATGCAGAACCGGCGAAATCTTGCTTTTCGTGGGTTTGCAAGCTGAGATATGAATTTTCTGCGATAATCTTGGTGAGACTTCAGTCAGAAGTATGCAGAATCATCGAGATCGCTCTTTTCGAGCTATTTAATGTGAAAAAACAAGTTTTCTGGTGTTTTCAACATTCCACAGTGCGTTTTATATGCAGAACCGGCGATATCTTGGTTTCGGTCGGGGTTCAAGCTGAGATATGCATTTTCTACGATAATCTTGGTGAGACTTCTGTCAGAAGTATGCAGAATCTTCGAGAACGCTCTTTTCGAGCTACATAATGCGAGAAACACGTTATCTGGTGTTTCCACTACTCCACAGTGCGTTTGATATGCAGATCCAGCGACATCTTGGCTTTCGTCGGGTATCAAGCTGAGATATGCATTTTCAACGATAATCTTGGTGAGACTTCTGTCAGTAGTATGCAGAATCATCGGGATCGCTCTTTTCGAGCTATTTAATGCGAGAAACACGTTGTGTGGTTGTTTTCACGACTCCACAGTGCGTTTGATATGCAGAACCGGCGACATCTTGATTTTCGTGAGGTTTCAAGCTGAGATATGGATTTTTTACGTTAATCTTGGTGAGACTTCAGTCAGAAGTATGCAGAATTATCTAGATAGCTCTTTTCAAGCTATTTAATGCGAAAAAACAAGTTTTCTGGTGTTTTCACCACTCCACAGTGCGTTTGATATGCAGAACCGGCGACATCTTGGATTTCGTCGGGTTTCAAGCTGAGATATGCATTTTCAACGATAATCTTGGTGAGACTTCTGTCAGAAGTATGCAGAATCATCGGGATCGCTCTTTTCGAGCTATTTGATGCGAGAAACACGTTGTCTGGTTGTTTTCACTACTCCACAGTGCGTTTGATATGCAGAACCGGCGACATCTTGATTTTCGTGAGGTTTCAAGCTGAGATATGGATTTTCTATGATAATCTTGGTGAGACTTCAGTCAGAAGTATGCAGAATCATCTAGATCGCTCTTTTCAAGCTATTTAATGCGAAAAAACAATTTTTCTGGTGTTTCCACCACTCCACAGTGCGATTGATATGCAGAACCGGCGACATCTTGGATTTCGTCGGGTTTCAAGCTGAGATATGCATTTTCAACGATAATCTTGGTGAGACTTCTGTCAGAAGTATGCAGAATCATCGGGTTCGCTCTTTTCGAGCTATTTCATGCGAGAAACACGTTGTCTGGTTGTTTTCACTACTCCACAGTGCGTTTGATATGCAGAACCGGCGACATCTTGATTTTCGTGAGGTTTCAAGCTGAGATATGGATTTTCTATGATAATCTTGGTGAGACTTCAGTCAGAAGTATGCAGAATCATCTAGATCGCTCTTTTCAAGCTATGTAATGCGAAAAAACAATTTTTCTGGTGTTTCCACCACTCCACAGTGCGTTTGATATGCAGAACCGGCGACATCTTGGCTTTCGTCGGGTATCAAGCTGAGATATGCATTTTCAACGATAATCTTGGTGAGACTTCTGTCAGAAGTATGCAGAATCATCGGGATCGCTCTTTTCGAGCTACATAATGCGAGAAACACGTTATCTGGTGTTTCCACTACTCCACAGTGCGTTTGATATGCAGATCCAGCGACATCTTGGCTTTCGTCGGGTATCAAGCTGAGATATGCATTTTCAACGATAATCTTGGTGAGACTTCTGTCAGTAGTATGCAGAATCATCGGGATCGCTCTTTTCGAGCTATTTAATGCGAGAAACACGTTGTGTGGTTGTTTTCACGACTCCACAGTGCGTTTGATATGCAGAACCGGCGACATCTTGATTTTCGTGAGGTTTCAAGCTGAGATATGGATTTTTTACGTTAATCTTGGTGAGACTTCAGTCAGAAGTATGCAGAATTATCTAGATAGCTCTTTTCAAGCTATTTAATGCGAAAAAACAAGTTTTCTGGTGTTTTCACCACTCCACAGTGCGTTTGATATGCAGAACCGGCGACATCTTGGATTTCGTCGGGTTTCAAGCTGAGATATGCATTTTCTACGTTAATCTTTGTGAGACTTCTGTCAGAAGTATGCAGAATCTTCGAGATTGCTCGTTTCGAGCTACTTATTGCGAGAAACACGATATCTGGTGTTTTCACGACTCCACAGTGCGTTTGATATGCAGAACCGGCGACATCTTGATATTCGTGAGGTTATAAGCTGAGATATGGATTTTCTACGATAATCTTGGTGAGACTTCAGTCAGAAGTATGCAGAATCATCTAGATCGCTCTTTTCAAGCTATTTAATGCGAAAAAACAAGTTTTCTGGTGTTTTCAACATTCCACAGTGCGTTTTATATGCAGAACCGGCGATATCTTGATTTTCGTTGTGTTTCCAGCTGAGATATGCATTTTCTGCGATAACCTTGGTGAGACTTCTGTCAGAAGTATGCAGAATCATCTAGATCGCTCTTTTCAAGCTATGGAATGCGAAAAAACAATTTTTCTGGTGTTTCCACCACTCCACAGTGCGTTTGATATGCAGAACCGGCGACATGTTGGCTTTCGTCGGGTATCAAGCTGAGATATGCATTTTCAACGATAATCTTGGTGAGACTTCTGTCAGAAGTATGCAGAATCATCGGGATCGCTCTTTTCGAGCTATTTGATGCGAGAAACACGTTGTCTGGTTGTTTTCACTACTCCACAGTGCGTTTGATATGCAGAACCGGCGACATCTTGATTTTCGTGAGGTTTCAAGCTGAGATATGGATTTTCTATGATAATCTTGGTGAGACTTCAGTCAGAAGTATGCAGAATCATCTAGATCGCTCTTTTCAAGCTATTTAATGCGAAAAAACAATTTTTCTGGTGTTTCCACCACTCCACAGTGCGATTGATATGCAGAACCGGCGACATCTTGGATTTCGTCGGGTTTCAAGCTGAGATATGCATTTTCAACGATAATCTTGGTGAGACTTCTGTCAGAAGTATGCAGAATCATCGGGTTCGCTCTTTTCGAGCTATTTCATGCGAGAAACACGTTGTCTGGTTGTTTTCACTACTCCACAGTGCGTTTGATATGCAGAACCGGCGACATCTTGATTTTCGTGAGGTTTCAAGCTGAGATATGGATTTTCTATGATAATCTTGGTGAGACTTCAGTCAGAAGTATGCAGAATCATCTAGATCGCTCTTTTCAAGCTATGTAATGCGAAAAAACAATTTTTCTGGTGTTTCCACCACTCCACAGTGCGTTTGATATGCAGAACCGGCGACATCTTGGCTTTCGTCGGGTATCAAGCTGAGATATGCATTTTCAACGATAATCTTGGTGAGACTTCTGTCAGAAGTATGCAGAATCATCGGGATCGCTCTTTTCGAGCTATTTCATGCGAGAAACACGTTGTCTGGTTGTTTTCACTACTCCACAGTGCGTTTGATATGCAGAACCGGCGACATCTTGATTTTCGTGAGGTTTCAAGCTGAGATATGGATTTTCTATGATAATCTTGGTGAGACTTCAGTCAGAAGTATGCAGAATCATCTAGATCGCTCTTTTCAAGCTATTTAATGCGAAAAAACAATTTTTCTGGTGTTTTCACCACTCCACAGTGCGTTTGATATGCAGAACCGGCGACATCTTGGATTTCGTCGGGTTTCAAGCTGAGATATGCATTTTCTACGTTAATCTTTGTGAGACTTCTGTCAGAAGTATGCAGAATCTTCGAGATTGCTCGTTTCGAGCTACTTATTGCGAGAAACACGATATCTGGTGTTTTCACCACTCCACAGTACGTTTGACATGCAGAACCGGCGAAATCTAGCTTTTCGTGGGTTTTCAAGCTGAGATATGAATTTTCTGCGATAATCTTGGTGTGACTTCAGTCAGAAGTATGCAGAATCATCTAGATCGCTCTTTTCAAGCTATTTAATGCGAAAAAACAATTTTTCTGGTGTTTCCACCACTCCACAGTGCGTTTGATATGCAGAACCGGCGACATCTTGGATTTCGTCGGGTTTCAAGCTGAGATATGCATTTTCTGCGATAATCTTGGTGAGACTTCTGTCAGAAGCATGCAGAATCTTCGAAAACGCTCTTTTCGAGCTACATAATGCGAGAAACACGTTATCTGGTGTTTCCACTACTCCACAGTGCGTTTGATATGCAGAACCGGCGAGATCTTGGATTTCGTCGGGTTTCAAGCTGAGATATGAATTTTCTGCGATAATCTTGGTGAGACTTCTGTCAGAAGCATGCAGAATCTTCGAGATTGCTCTTTTCGAGCTACTTATTGCGAGAAACTCGATATGTGGTGTTTTCACCACTCCACAGTACGTTTGACATGCAGAACCGGCGAAATCTTGCTTTTCGTGGGTTTTCAATCTGAGATATGAATTTTCTGCGATAATCTTGGTGAGACTTCAGTCAGAAGTATGCAGAATCATCGAGATCGCTCTTTTCGAGCTATTTAATGTGAAAAAACAAGTTTTCTGGTGTTTTCAACATTCCACAGTGCGTTTTATATGCAGAACCGGCGATATCTTGGTTTCGGTCGGGGTTCAAGCTGAGATATGCATTTTCTACGATAATCTTGGTGAGACTTCTGTCAGAAGTATGCAGAATCTTCGAGAACGCTCTTTTCGAGCTACATAATGCGAGAAACACGTTATCTGGTGTTTCCACTACTCCACAGTGCGTTTGATATGCAGAACCAGCGACATCTTGGCTTTCGTCGGGTATCAAGCTGAGATATGCATTTTCAACGATAATCTTGGTGAGACTTCTGTCAGCAGTATGCAGAATCATCGGGATCGCTCTTTTCGAGCTATTTAATGCGAGAAACACGTTGTGTGGTTGTTTTCACGACTCCACAGTGCGTTTGATATGCAGAACCGGCGACATCTTGATTTTCGTGAGGTTTCAAGCTGAGATATGGATTTTCTGCGATAATCTTGGTGAGACTTCAGTCAGAAGTATGCAGAATCATCTAGATCGCTCTTTTCAAGCTATTTAATGCGAAAAAACAATTTTTCTGGTGTTTTCACCACTCCACAGTGCGTTTGATATGCAGAACCGGCGACATCTTGGATTTCGTCGGGTTTCAAGCTGAGATATGCATTTTCTACGTTAATCTTTGTGAGACTTCTGTCAGAAGTATGCAGAATCTTCGAGATTGCTCGTTTCGAGCTACTTATTGCGAGAAACACGATATCTGGTGTTTTCACCACTCCACAGTACGTTTGACATGCAGAACCGGCGAAATCTAGCTTTTCGTGGGTTTTCAAGCTGAGATATGAATTTTCTGCGATAATCTTGGTGTGACTTCAGTCAGAAGTATGCAGAATCATCTAGATCGCTCTTTTCAAGCTATTTAATGCGAAAAAACAATTTTTCTGGTGTTTCCACCACTCCACAGTGCGTTTGATATGCAGAACCGGCGACATCTTGGATTTCGTCGGGTTTCAAGCTGAGATATGCATTTTCTGCGATAATCTTGGTGAGACTTCTGTCAGAAGCATGCAGAATCTTCGAAAACGCTCTTTTCGAGCTACATAATGCGAGAAACACGTTATCTGGTGTTTCCACTACTCCACAGTGCGTTTGATATGCAGAACCGGCGAGATCTTGGATTTCGTCGGGTTTCAAGCTGAGATATGCATTTTCTACGTTAATCTTTGTGAGACTTCTGTCAGAAGTATGCAGAATCTTCGAGATTGCTCTTTTCGAGCTACTTATTGCGAGAAACTCGATATGTGGTGTTTTCACCACTCCACAGTACGTTTGACATGCAGAACCGGCGAAATCTTGCTTTTCGTGGGTTTTCAATCTGAGATATGAATTTTCTGCGATAATCTTGGTGAGACTTCAGTCAGAAGTATGCAGAATCATCGAGATCGCTCTTTTCGAGCTATTTAATGTGAAAAAACAAGTTTTCTGGTGTTTTCAACATTCCACAGTGCGTTTTATATGCAGAACCGGCGATATCTTGGTTTCGGTCGGGGTTCAAGCTGAGATATGCATTTTCTACGATAATCTTGGTGAGACTTCTGTCAGAAGTATGGAGAATCTTCGAGAACGCTCTTTTCGAGCTACATAATGCGAGAAACACGTTATCTGGTGTTTTCACCACTCCACAGTGCGTTTGATATGCAGATCCGGCGACATCTTGGATTTCGTCGGGTTTCAAGCTGAGATATGCATTTTCTACGATAATCTTGGTGAGACTTCTGTCAGAAGTATGCAGAATCTTCGAGATCGCTCTTTTCGAGCTATTTAATGTGAGAAACACGTTTTCTGGTGTATTCACCACTGCACAGTACGTTTGACATGCAGAACCGGCGAAATCTTGCTTTTCGTGGGTTGTCAAGCTGAGATATGCATTTTCTGCGATAATCTTGGTGAGACTTCTGTCAGAAGTATGCAGAATCTTCGAAAACGCTCTTTTCGAGCTACATAAAGCGAGAAACACGTTATCTGGTGTTTTCACCACTCCACAGTGCGTTAGATATGCAGAACCGGCGACATCTTGGATTTCGTCGGGTTTCAAGCTGAGATATGCATTTTCTACGTTAATCTTTGTGAGACTTCTGTCAGAAGTATGCAGAATCTTCGAGATCGCTCTTTTCGAGCTACTTATTGCGAGAAACACGATATCTGGTGTTTTCACCACTCCACAGTACGTTTGACATGCAGAACCGGCGAAATCATGCTTTTCGTGGGTTTTCAATCTGAGATATGAATTTTCTGCGATAATCTTGGTGAGACTTCAGTCAGAAGTATGCAGAATCATCGAGATCGCTCTTTTCGAGCTATTTAATGTGAAAAAACAAGTTTTCTGGTGTTTTCAACATTCCACAGTGCGTTTTATATGCAGAACCGGCGATATCTTGGTTTCGGTCGGGGTTCAAGCTGAGATATGCATTTTCTACGATAATCTTGGTGAGACTTCTGTCAGAAGTATGCAGAATCTTCGAGAACGCTCTTTTCGAGCTACATAATGCGAGAAACACGTTATCTGGTGTTTTCACCACTCCACAGTGCGTTTGATATGCAGAACCGGCGACATCTTGGCTTTCGTCGGGTATCAAGCTGAGATATGCATTTTCAACGATAATCTTGGTGAGACTTCTGTCAGAAGTATGCAGAATCATCGGGATCGCTCTTTTCGAGCTATTTCATGCGAGAAACACGTTGTCTGGTTGTTTTCACTACTCCACAGTGCGTTTGATATGCGGAACCGGCGACATCTTGATTTTCGTGAGGTTTCAAGCTGAGATATGGATTTTCTGCGATAATCTTGGTGAGTCTTCTGTCAGAAGTATGCAGAATCATCGAGATCGCTCTATTCGAGCTATTTAATGCGAGAAACACGTTATCTGGTGTTTTCATCATTCCACAGGGCGTTTGATATGCAGAAGCGGCGATATCTTGGTTTTCGTGGGGTTTCCAGCTGAGATATGCATTTTCTGCGATAATCTTGGTGAGACTTTAGTCAGAAGTATGCAGAATCATCTAGATCGCTCGTTTCGAGCTACTTAATGCGAAAAAACAAGTTTTCTGGTGTTTTGACCACTCCACAGTGCGTTTGATATGTAGAGCCGCCGATAACTTGGTTTTCGTGGGGTTTCAAGCTGAGATATGCATTTTCAGCGATAAGCTTGGTGAGTCTTCTGCCAGAAGTATGCAGAATCATCTAGATCGCTCTTTTCGAGCTATTTAATGCGAGAAACACGTTTTCTGGTGCATTCACCACTCCACAGTGCGTTAGACATGCAGAACCGGAGATATCTTCGTTTCGGTCGGGTTTCAAGCTGAGATATGCATTTTCTACGATAATATTGGTGAGACCTCTGTCTGAAGTATGCAGAATCATCTAGATCGCTCGTTTCGAGCTATTTAATGCGAAAAGACAAGTTTTCTGGTGTTTTCATCACTCCACAGGGCGTTTGATATGCAGAACCGGCGATATCTTGGTTTTCGTGAGGTTTCCAGCTGAGATATGCATTTTCTGCGATAATCTTGGTGAGACTTTAGTCAGAAGTATGCAGAATCATCTAGATCGCTCGTTTCGAGCTACTTAATGCGAAAAAACAAGTTTTCTGGTGTTTTCATCACTCCACAGGGCGTTTGATATGCAGAACCGGCGATATCTTGGTTTTCGTGGGGTTTCCAGCTGAGATATGCATTTTCTGCGATAATCTTGGTGAGACTTTAGTCAGAAGTATGCAGAATCATCTAGATCGCTCGTTTCGAGCTACTTAATGCGAAAAAACAAGTTTTCTGGTGTTTTGACCACTCCACAGTGCGTTTGATATGTAGAGCCGCCGATAACTTGGTTTTCGTGGGATTTCCAGCAGAAATATGCATTTTCTGCGATAATATTGGTGAGACTTCCGTCAGATGTATGCAGAATCATCTAGATCGCTCGTTTCGAGCTACTTAATGCGAAAAGACAAGTTTTCTGGTGTTTTGACCACTCCACAGTGCGTTTGATATGTAGAGCCGCCGATAACTTGGTTTTCGTGGGGTTTCCAGCTGGAATATGCATTTTCAGCGATAATCTTGGTGAGTCTTCTGTCAGAAGTATGCAGAATCATCGAGATCGCTCTATTCGAGCTGTGTAATGCGAGAAACACGTTATCTGGTGTTTTCATCACTCCACAGGGCGTTTGATATGCAGAATCGGCGATATCTTGGTTTTCGTGGGGTTTCCAGCTGAGATATGCATTTTCTGCGATAATCTTGGTGAGTCTTCTGCCAGAAGTATGCAGAATCATCTAGATCGCTCTTTTCGAGCTATTTAATGCGAGAAACACGTTATCTGGTGTTTTCATCACTCCACAGCGCGTTTGATATGCAGAACCGGCGATATCTTGGTTTTCGTGGGGTTTCCAGCTGAGATATGCATTTTCTGCGATAATCTTGGTGAGACTTTAGTCAGAAGTATGCAGAATGATCGGGATCGCTCTTGTCGAGCTATTTAATGCGGGAAACACGTTATCTGGTGTTTTCACCACTCCACAGTGCGTTTTATATGCAGAACCGGCGACATCTTGATTTTCGTGAGGTTTCAAGCTGATATATGCATTTTCTGCGATAATATTGGTGAGACTTCAGTCATAAGTATGTAGAATCATCTAGATCTCTCGTTTCGAGCTATTTAATGCGAAAAAACAAGATTTCTGGTGTTTTCAACATTCCACAGTGCGTTTGATATGCAGAACCGGCGACATCTTGGATTTCGTCGGGTTTCAAGCTGAGATATGCATTTTCTGCGATAATCTTGGTGAGACTTCAGTCAGAAGTATGCAGAATGATCGGGATCGCTCTTGTCGAGCTATTTAATGCGGGAAACACGTTGTCTGGTTGTTTTCACGACTCCACAGTGCGTTTGATATGCAGAACCGGCGACATCTTGGATTTCGTCGGGTTTCAAGCTGAGATATGCATTTTCTGCGATAATCTTGGTGTTTCATCTATGAGAAGTATGCAGAATCATCGTGAACGCTCTTTTCGAGCTAGTTATTGCGAGCAACACGTTTTCGGGTGTTTTCACCACTCCACAGTGCGTCTGATATGCAGAACCGGCGACATCTTGGATTTCGTCGCGTCTCAAGCTGAGATATGCGTTTCCAACGATAATCTTGGTGAGACTTCTGTCAGAAGTATGCAGTATAATCGAGATCCCTTTTTTCGAGCTATTTAATGCGAGAAACACGTTATCTGGTGTTTTCACCACTCCACAGTGCGTTTGATATGCAGAACCGGCGACATCTTGGATTTCGTCGGGTTTCAAGCTGAGATATGCATTTTCTACGATAATCTTGATGAGACTTCTGTCAGAAGTATGCAGAATCTTCGAGATCGCACTTTTCGAGTTATTTAATGCGAGAAGCACGTTTTCTGGTGTATTCACCACTCCACAGTACGTTTGACATGCAGAACCGGCGAAATCTTGCTTTTCGTGGGTTTTCAAGCTGAGATATGCATTTTCTGCGATAATCTTGGTGAGACTTCTGTCAGAACTATGCAGAATCTTCGAAAACGCTCTTTTCGAGCTACATAATGCGAGAAACACGTTATCTGGTGTTTTCACTACTCCACAGTGCGTTTGATATGCAGAACCAGCGACATTTTGGCTTTCGTCGGGTATCAAGCTGAGATATGCATTTTCAACGATAATCTTGGTGAGACTACTGTCAGAAATATGCAGAATCTTCGAGAACGCTCTTTTCGAGCTGCATAATGCGAGAAACACGTTATCTGGTGTTTTCACCACTCCACAGTGCGTTTGATATGCAGAACCGGCGACATCTTGGCTTTCGTCGGGTATCAAGTTGAGATATGCATTTTCAACGATAATCTTGGTGGGTCTTTTGTCAGAAGAATGCAGAATCAACTAGATCGCTCTTTTCGAGCTACTTAATACACGAAACACGTTTTCTGGTGTTTTCATCACTCCACAGGGCGTTTGATATGCAGAACCGGCGATATCTTGGTTTTCGTGGGGTTTCCAGCTGAGATATGCATTTTCTGCGATAATCTTGGTGAGACTTTAGTCAGAAGTATGCAGAATCATCTAGATCGCTCGTTTCGAGCTACTTAATGCGAAAAAACAAGTTTTCTGGTGTTTTGACCACTCCACAGTGCGTTTGATATGTAGAGCCGCCGATAACTTGGTTTTCTTGGGATTTCCAGCTGAAATATGCATTTTCTGCGATAATATTGGTGAGACTTCAGTCAGAAGTATGCAGAATCATCTAGATCGCTCGTTTCGAGCTACTTAATGCGAAAAGACAAGTTTTCTGGTGTTTTGACCACTCCACAGTGCGTTTGACATGTAGAGCCGCCGATAACTTGGTTTTCGTGGAGTTTCAAGCTGAGATATGCATTTTCAGCGATAAGCTTGGTGAGTCTTCTGCCAGAAGTATGCAGAATCATCTAGATCGCTCTTTTCGAGCTATTTAATGCGAGAAACACGTTTTCTGGTGTTTTCATCACTCCACAGGGCGTTTGATATGCAGAACCGGCGATATCTTGGTTTTCGTGGGGTTTCCAGCTGAGATATGCATTTTCTGCGATAATCTTGGTGAGACTTTAGTCAGAAGTATGCAGAATCATCTAGATCGCTCGTTTCGAGCTACTTAATGCGAAAAAACAAGTTTTCTGGTGTTTTGACCACTCCACAGTGCGTTTGATATGTAGAGCCGCCGATAACTTGGTTTTCTTGGGATTTCCAGCTGAAATATGCATTTTCTGCGATAATATTGGTGACACTTCTGTCCGAAGTATGCTGAATCATCGAGATCGCTCTTTTCGAGCTAGTTAGTGCGAGAAACACGTTTTCTGGTGTATTCACCACTCCACAGTGCGTTAGACATGCAGAGCCGGAGATATCTTCGTTTCGGTCGGGTTTCAAGCTGAGATATGCATTTTCAGCGATAAGCTTGGTGAGTCTTCTGCCAGAAGTATGCAGAATCATCTAGATCGCTCTTTTCGAGCTATTTAATGCGAGAAACACGTTTTCTGGTGTATTCACCACTCCACAGTGCGTTTGATATGCAGAACCGGCGACATCTTGGATTTCGTCGGGTTTCAAGCTGAGATATGCATTTTCTACGATAATCTTGGTGAGACTTCTGTCAGAAGTATGCAGAATCTTCGAGATCGCTCTTTTCGAGCTATTTAACGTGAGAAACACGTTTTCTGGTGTATTCACCACTGCACAGTACGTTTGACATGCAGAACCGGCGAAATCTTGCTTTTCGTGGGTTGTCAAGCTGAGATATGCATTTTCTGCGATAATCTTGGTGAGACTTCTGTCAGAAGTATGCAGAATCTTCGAAAACGCTCTTTTCGAGCTACATAAAGCGAGAAACACGTTATCTGGTGTTTTCACCACTCCACAGTGCGTTAGATATGCAGAACCGGCGACATCTTGGATTTCGTCGGGTTTCAAGCTGAGATATGCATTTTCTACGTTAATCTTTGTGAGACTTCTGTCAGAAGTATGCAGAATCTTCGAGATCGCTCTTTTCGAGCTACTTATTGCGAGAAACACGATATCTGGTGTTTTCACCACTCCACAGTACGTTTGACATGCAGAACCGGCGAAATCATGCTTTTCGTGGGTTTTCAATCTGAGATATGAATTTTCTGCGATAATCTTGGTGAGACTTCAGTCAGAAGTATGCAGAATCATCGAGATCGCTCTTTTCGAGCTATTTAATGTGAAAAAACAAGTTTCTGGTGTTTTCAACATTCCACAGTGCGTTTTATATGCAGAACCGGCGATATCTTGGTTTCGGTCGGGGTTCAAGCTGAGATATGCATTTTCTACGATAATCTTGGTGAGACTGCTGTCAGAAGTATGCAGAATCTTCGAGAACGCTCTTTTCAAGCTACATAATGCGAGAAACACGTTATCTGGTGTTTTCACCACTCCACAGTGCGTTTGATATGCAGAACCGGCGACATCTTGGCTTTCGTCGGGTATCAAGCTGAGATATGCATTTTCAACGATAATCTTGGTGAGACTTCTGTCAGAAGTATGCAGAATCATCGGGATCGCTCTTTTCGAGCTATTTCATGCGAGAAACACGTTGTCTGGTTGTTTCCACTACTCCACAGTGCGTTTGATATGCAGAACCGGCGACATCTTGATTTTCGTGAGGTTTCAAGCTGAGATATGGATTTTCTGCGATAATCTTGGTGAGACTTCAGTCAGAAGTATGCAGAATCATCTAGATCGCTCTTTTCAAGCTATTTAATGCGAAAAAACAATTTTTCTGGTGTTTCCACCACTCCACAGTGCGTTTGATGTGCAGAACCGGCGACATCTTGGATTTCGTCGGGTTTCAAGCTGAGATATGCATTTTCTACGATAATCTTGGTGAGACTTCTGTCAGAAGTATGCAGAATCTTCGAGATCGCTCTTTTCGAGCTATTTAATGTGTGAAACACGTTTTCTGGTGTATTCACCACTGCACAGTACGTTTGACATGCAGAACCGTCGAAATCTTGCTTTTCGTGGGTTGTCAAGCTGAGATATGCATTTTCTGCGATAATCTTGGTGAGACTTCTGTCAGAAGTATGCAGAATCTTCGAGATCGCTCTTTTCGAGCTACTTATTGCGAGAAACACGATATCTGGTGTTTTCACCACTCCACAGTACGTTTGACATGCAGAACCGGCGAAATCATGCTTTTCGTGGGTTTTCAATCTGAGATATGAATTTTCTGCGATAATCTTGGTGAGACTTCAGTCAGAAGTATGCAGAATCATCGAGATCGCTCTTTTCGAGCTATTTAATGTGAAAAAACAAGTTTTCTGGTGTTTTCAACATTCCACAGTGCGTTTTATATGCAGAACCGGCGATATCTTGGTTTCGGTCGGGGTTCAAGCTGAGATATGCATTTTCTACGATAATCTTGGTGAGACTTCTGTCAGAAGTATGCAGAATCTTCGAGAACGCTCTTTTCGAGCTACATAATGCGAGAAACACGTTATCTGGTGTTTTCACCACTCCACAGTGCGTTTGATATGCAGAACCGGCGACATCTTGGCTTTCGTCGGGTATCAAGTTGAGATATGCATTTTCAACGATAATCTTGGTGGGTCTTTTGTCAGAAGAATGCAGAATCAACTAGATCGCTCTTTTCGAGCTACTTAATGCACGAAACACGTTTTCTGGTGTTTTCATCACTCCACAGGGCGTTTGATATGCAGAATCGGCGATATCTTGTTTTTCGTGGGGTTTCCAGCTGAGATATGCATTTTCTGCGATAATCTTGGTGAGTCTTCTGTCAGAAGTATGCAGAATCATCGAGATCGCTCTATTCGAGCTATTTAATGCGAGAAACACGTTATCTGGTGTTTTCATCACTCCACAGGGCGTTTGATATGCAGAAGCGGCGATATCTTGGTTTTCGTGGGGTTTCCAGCTGAGATATGCATTTTCTGCGATAATCTTGGTGAGACTTTAGTCAGAAGTATGCAGAATCATCTAGATCGCTCGTTTCGAGCTACTTAATGCGAAAAAACAAGTTTTCTGGTGTTTTGACCACTCCACAGTGCGTTTGATATGTAGAGCCGCCGATAACTTGGTTTTCGTGGGGTTTCAAGCTGAGATATGCATTTTCAGCGATAAGCTTGGTGAGTCTTCTGCCAGAAGTATGCAGAATCATCTAGATCGCTCTTTTCGAGCTATTTAATGCGAGAAACACGTTTTCTGGTGCATTCACCACTCCACAGTGCGTTAGACATGCAGAACCGGAGATATCTTCGTTTCGGTCGGGTTTCAAGCTGAGATATGCATTTTCTACGATAATATTGGTGAGACCTCTGTCTGAAGTATGCAGAATCATCTAGATCGCTCGTTTCGAGCTATTTAATGCGAAAAGACAAGTTTTCTGGTGTTATCATCACTCCACAGGGCGTTTGATATGCAGAACCGGCGATATCTTGGTTTTCGTGAGGTTTCCAGCTGAGATATGCATTTTCTGCGATAATCTTGGTGAGACTTTAGTCAGAAGTATGCAGAATCATCTAGATCGCTCGTTTCGAGCTACTTAATGCGAAAAAACAAGTTTTCTGGTGTTTTGACCACTCCACAGTGCGTTTGATATGTAGAGCCGCCGATAACTTGGTTTTCTTGGGATTTCCAGCTGAAATATGCATTTTCTGCGATAATATTGGTGACACTTCTGTCCGAAGTATGCTGAATCATCGAGATCGCTCTTTTCGAGCTAGTTAGTGCGAGAAACACGTTTTCTGGTGTATTCACCACTCCACAGTGCGTTAGACATGCAGAGCCGGAGATATCTTCGTTTCGGTCGGGTTTCAAGCTGAGATATGCATTTTCTACGATAATATTGGTGAGACCTCTGTCAGAAGTATGCAGAATCATCTAGATCGCTCGTTTCGAGCTATTTAATGCGAAGAGACAAGTTTTCTGGTGTTTTCATCACTCCACAGGGCGTTTGATATGCAGAACCGGCGATATCTTGGTTTTCGTGGGGTTTCCAGCTGAGATACGCATTTTCTGCGATAATCTTGGTGAGACTTTAGTCAGAAGTATGCAGAATCATCTAGATCGCTCGTTTCGAGCTACTTAATGCGAAAAAACAAGTTTTCTGGTGTTTTGACCACTCCACAGTGCGTTTGATATGTAGAGCCGACGATAACTTGGTTTTCGTGGGATTTCCAGCTGAAATATGCATTTTCTGCGATAATATTGGTGAGACTTCAGCCAGAAGTATGCAGAATCATCTAGATCGCTCGTTTCGAGCTACTTAATGCGAAAAGACAAGTTTGCTGGTGTTTTGACCACTCCACAGTGCGTTTGATATGTAGAGCCGCCGATAACTTGGTTTTCGTGGGGTTTCAAGCTGAGATATGCATTTTCAGCGATAAGCTTGGTGAGTCTTCTGCCAGAAGTATGCAGAATCATCTAGATCGCTCTTTTCGAGCTATTTAATGCGAGAAACACGTTTTCTGGTGTATTCACCACTCCACAGTGCGTTAGACAAGCAGAACCGGAGATATCTTGGTTTTCGTGGGGTTTCCAGCTGAGATACGCATTTTCTGCGATAATCTTGGTGAGACTTTAGTCAGAAGTATGCAGAATCATCTAGATCGCTCGTTTCGAGCTACTTAATGCGAAAAAACAAGTTTTCTGGTGTTTTGACCACTCCACAGTACGTTTGATATGTAGAGCCGCCGATAACTTGGTTTTCGTGGGGTTTCCAGCTGGAATATGCATTTTCAGCGATAATCTTGGTGAGTCTTCTGTCAGAAGTATGCAGAATCATCGAGATCGCTCTATTCGAGCTATGTAATGCGAGAAACACGTTATCTGGTGTTTTCATCACTCCACAGGGCGTTTGATATGCAGAATCGGCGATATCTTGGTTTTCGTGGGGTTTCCAGCTGAGATATGCATTTTCTGCGATAATCTTGGTGAGTCTTCTGCCAGAAGTATGCAGAATCATCTAGATCGCTCTTTTCGAGCTATTTAATGCGAGAAACACGTTATCTGGTGTTTTCATCACTCCACAGCGCGTTTGATATGCAGAACCGGCGATATCTTGGTTTTCGTGGGGTTTCCAGCTGAGATATGCATTTTCTGCGATAATCTTGGTGAGACTTTAGTCAGAAGTATGCAGAATGATCGGGATCGCTCTTGTCGAGCTATTTAATGCGGGAAACACGTTATCTGGTGTTTTCACCACTCCACAGTGCGTTTTATATGCAGAACCGGCGACATCTTGATTTTCGTGAGGTTTCAAGCTGATATATGCATTTTCTGCGATAATATTGGTGAGACTTCAGTCATAAGTATGCAGAATCATCTAGATCTCTCGTTTCGAGCTATTTAATGCGAAAAAACAAGATTTCTGGTGTTTTCAACATTCCACAGTGCGTTTGATATGCAGAACCGGCGACATCTTGGATTTCGTCGGGTTTCAAGCTGAGATATGCATTTTCTGCGATAATCTTGGTGTTTCATCTATGAGAAGTATGCAGAATCATCGAGAACGCTCTTTTCGAGCTAGTTATTGCGAGCAACACGTTTTCGGGTGTTTTCACCACTCCACAGTGCGTCTGATATGCAGAACCGGCGACATCTTGGATTTCGTCGCGTCTCAAGCTGAGATATGCGTTTCCAACGATAATCTTGGTGAGACTTCTGTCAGAAGTATGCAGTATAATCGAGATCCCTTTTTTCGAGCTATTTAATGCGAGAAACACGTTATCTGGTGTTTTCACCACTCCACAGTGCGTTTGATATGCAGAACCGGCGACATCTTGGATTTCGTCGGGTTTCAAGCTGAGATATGCATTTTCTACGATAATCTTGATGAGACTTCTGTCAGAAGTATGCAGAATCTTCGAGATCGCACTTTTCGAGCTATTTAATGCGAGAAACACGTTTTCTGGTGTATTCACCACTCCACAGTACGTTTGACATGCAGAACCGGCGAAATCTTGCTTTTCGTGGGTTTTCAAGCTGAGATATGCATTTTCTGCGATAATCTTGGTGAGACTTCTGTCAGAACTATGCAGAATCTTCGAAAACGCTCTTTTCGAGCTACATAATGCGAGAAACACGTTATCTGGTGTTTTCACTACTCCACAGTGCGTTTGATATGCAGAACCAGCGACATTTTGGCTTTCGTCGGGTATCAAGCTGAGATATGCATTTTCAACGATAATCTTGGTGAGACTTCTGTCAGAAGTATGCAGAATCTTCGAGAACGCTCTTTTCGAGCTGCATAATGCGAGAAACACGTTATCTGGTGTTTTCACCACTCCACAGTGCGTTTGATATGCAGAACCGGCGACATCTTGGCTTTCGTCGGGTATCAAGTTGAGATATGCATTTTCAACGATAATCTTGGTGGGTCTTTTGTCAGAAGAATGCAGAATCAACTAGATCGCTCTTTTCGAGCTACTTAATGCACGAAACACGTTTTCTGGTGTTTTCATCACTCCACAGGGCGTTTGATATGCAGAACCGGCGATATCTTGGTTTTCGTGGGGTTTCCAGCTGAGATATGCATTTTCTGCGATAATCTTGGTGAGACTTTAGTCAGAAGTATGCAGAATCATCTAGATCGCTCGTTTCGAGCTACTTAATGCGAAAAAACAAGTTTTCTGGTGTTTTGACCACTCCACAGTGCGTTTGATATGTAGAGCCGCCGATAACTTGGTTTTCTTGGGATTTCCAGCTGAAATATGCATTTTCTGCGATAATATTGGTGAGACTTCAGTCAGAAGTATGCAGAATCATCTAGATCGCTCGTTTCGAGCTACTGAATGCGAAAAGACAAGTTTTCTGGTGTTTTGACCACTCCACAGTGCGTTTGACATGTAGAGCCGCCGATAACTTGGTTTTCGTCGAGTTTCAAGCTGAGATATGCATTTTCAGCGATAAGCTTGGTGAGTCTTCTGCCAGAAGTATGCAGAATCATCTAGATCGCTCTTTTCGAGCTATTTAATGCGAGAAACACGTTTTCTGGTGCATTCACCACTCCACAGTGCGTTAGACATGCAGAACCGGAGATATCTTCGTTTCGGTCGGGTTTCAAGCTGAGATATGCATTTTCTACGATAATATTGGTGAGACCTCTGTCAGAAGTATGCAGAATCATCTAGATCGCTCGTTTCGAGCTATTTAATGCGAAAAGACAAGTTTTCTGGTGTTTACATCACTCCACAGGGCGTTTGATATGCAGAACCGGCGATATCTTGGTTTTCGTGGGGTTTCCAGCTGAGATATGCATTTTCTGCGATAATCTTGGTGAGACTTTAGTCAGAAGTATGCAGAATCATCTAGATCGCTCGTTTCGAGCTACTTAATGCGAAAAAACAAGTTTTCTGGTGTTTTGACCACTCCACAGTGCGTTTGATATGTAGAGCCGCCGATAACTTGGTTTTCTGGGGATTTCCAGCTGAAATATGCATTTTCTGCGATAATATTGGTTGACACTTCTGTCCGAAGTATGCTGAATCATCGAGATCGCTCTTTTCGAGCTAGTTAGTGCGAGAAACACGTTTTCTGGTGTATTCACCACTCCACAGTGCGTTAGACATGCAGAGCCGGAGATATCTTCGTTTCGGTCGGGTTTCAAGCTGAGATATGCATTTTCTACGATAATATTGGTGAGACCTCTGTCAGAAGTATGCAGAATCATCTAGATCGCTCGTTTCGAGCTATTTAATGCGAAAAGACAAGTTTTCTGGTGTTTTCATCACTCCACAGGGCGTTTGATATGCAGAACCGGCGATATCTTGGTTTTCGTGGGGTTTCCAGCTGAGATATGCATTTTCTGCGATAATCTTGGTGAGACTTTAGTCAGAAGTATGCAGAATCATCTAGATCGCTCGTTTCGAGCTACTTAATGCGAAAAAACAAGTTTTCTGGTGTTTTGACCACTCCACAGTGCGTTTGATATGTAGAGCCGCCGATAACTTGGTTTTCTTGGGATTTCCAGCTGAAATATGCATTTTCTGCGATAATATTGGTGAGACTTCAGTCAGAAGTATGCAGAATCATCTAGATCGCTCGTTTCGAGCTACTTAATGCGAAAAGACAAGTTTTCTGGTGTTTTGACCACTCCACAGTGCGTTTGACATGTAGAGCCGCCGATAACTTGGTTTTCGTGGAGTTTCAAGCTGAGATATGCATTTTCAGCGATAAGCTTGGTGAGTCTTCTGCCAGAAGTATGCAGAATCATCTAGATCGCTCTTTTCGAGCTATTTAATGCGAGAAACACGTTTTCTGGTGTTTTCATCACTCCACAGGGCGTTTGATATGCAGAACCGGCGATATCTTGGTTTTCGTGGGGTTTCCAGCTGAGATATGCATTTTCTGCGATAATCTTGGTGAGACTTTAGTCAGAAGTATGCAGAATCATCTAGATCGCTCGTTTCGAGCTACTTAATGCGAAAAAACAAGTTTTCTGGTGTTTTGACCACTCCACAGTGCGTTTGATATGTAGAGCCGCCGATAACTTGGTTTTCTTGGGATTTCCAGCTGAAATATGCATTTTCTGCGATAATATTGGTGACACTTCTGTCCGAAGTATGCTGAATCATCGAGATCGCTCTTTTCGAGCTAGTTAGTGCGAGAAACACGTTTTCTGGTGTATTCACCACTCCACAGTGCGTTAGACATGCAGAGCCGGAGATATCTTCGTTTCGGTCGGGTTTCAAGCTGAGATATGCATTTTCAGCGATAAGCTTGGTGAGTCTTCTGCCAGAAGTATGCAGAATCATCTAGATCGCTCTTTTCGAGCTATTTAATGCGAGAAACACGTTTTCTGGTGTATTCACCACTCCACAGTGCGTTTGATATGCAGAACCGGCGACATCTTGGATTTCGTCGGGTTTCAAGCTGAGATATGCATTTTCTACGATAATCTTGGTGAGACTTCTGTCAGAAGTATGCAGAATCTTCGAGATCGCTCTTTTCGAGCTATTTAACGTGAGAAACACGTTTTCTGGTGTATTCACCACTGCACAGTACGTTTGACATGCAGAACCGGCGAAATCTTGCTTTTCGTGGGTTGTCAAGCTGAGATATGCATTTTCTGCGATAATCTTGGTGAGACTTCTGTCAGAAGTATGCAGAATCTTCGAAAACGCTCTTTTCGAGCTACATAAAGCGAGAAACACGTTATCTGGTGTTTTCACCACTCCACAGTGCGTTAGATATGCAGAACCGGCGACATCTTGGATTTCGTCGGGTTTCAAGCTGAGATATGCATTTTCTACGTTAATCTTTGTGAGACTTCTGTCAGAAGTATGCAGAATCTTCGAGATCGCTCTTTTCGAGCTACTTATTGCGAGAAACACGATATCTGGTGTTTTCACCACTCCACAGTACGTTTGACATGCAGAACCGGCGAAATCATGCTTTTCGTGGGTTTTCAATCTGAGATATGAATTTTCTGCGATAATCTTGGTGAGACTTCAGTCAGAAGTATGCAGAATCATCGAGATCGCTCTTTTCGAGCTATTTAATGTGAAAAAACAAGTTTCTGGTGTTTTCAACATTCCACAGTGCGTTTTATATGCAGAACCGGCGATATCTTGGTTTCGGTCGGGGTTCAAGCTGAGATATGCATTTTCTACGATAATCTTGGTGAGACTGCTGTCAGAAGTATGCAGAATCTTCGAGAACGCTCTTTTCAAGCTACATAATGCGAGAAACACGTTATCTGGTGTTTTCACCACTCCACAGTGCGTTTGATATGCAGAACCGGCGACATCTTGGCTTTCGTCGGGTATCAAGCTGAGATATGCATTTTCAACGATAATCTTGGTGAGACTTCTGTCAGAAGTATGCAGAATCATCGGGATCGCTCTTTTCGAGCTATTTCATGCGAGAAACACGTTGTCTGGTTGTTTTCACTACTCCACAGTGCGTTTGATATGCAGAACCGGCGACATCTTGATTTTCGTGAGGTTTCAAGCTGAGATATGGATTTTCTGCGATAATCTTGGTGAGACTTCAGTCAGAAGTATGCAGAATCATCTAGATCGCTCTTTTCAAGCTATTTAATGCGAAAAAACAATTTTTCTGGTGTTTCCACCACTCCACAGTGCGTTTGATGTGCAGAACCGGCGACATCTTGGATTTCGTCGGGTTTCAAGCTGAGATATGCATTTTCTACGATAATCTTGGTGAGACTTCTGTCAGAAGTATGCAGAATCTTCGAGATCGCTCTTTTCGAGCTATTTAATGTGTGAAACACGTTTTCTGGTGTATTCACCACTGCACAGTACGTTTGACATGCAGAACCGTTGAAATCTTGCTTTTCGTGGGTTGTCAAGCTGAGATATGCATTTTCTGCGATAATCTTGGTGAGACTTCTGTCAGAAGTATGCAGAATCTTCGAGATCGCTCTTTTCGAGCTACTTATTGCGAGAAACACGATATCTGGTGTTTTCACCACTCCACAGTACGTTTGACATGCAGAACCGGCGAAATCATGCTTTTCGTGGGTTTTCAATCTGAGATATGAATTTTCTGCGATAATCTTGGTGAGACTTCAGTCAGAAGTATGCAGAATCATCGAGATCGCTCTTTTCGAGCTATTTAATGTGAAAAAACAAGTTTTCTGGTGTTTTCAACATTCCACAGTGCGTTTTATATGCAGAACCGGCGATATCTTGGTTTCGGTCGGGGTTCAAGCTGAGATATGCATTTTCTACGATAATCTTGGTGAGACTTCTGTCAGAAGTATGCAGAATCTTCGAGAACGCTCTTTTCGAGCTACATAATGCGAGAAACACGTTATCTGGTGTTTTCACCACTCCACAGTGCGTTTGATATGCAGAACCGGCGACATCTTGGCTTTCGTCGGGTATCAAGTTGAGATATGCATTTTCAACGATAATCTTGGTGGGTCTTTTGTCAGAAGAATGCAGAATCAACTAGATCGCTCTTTTCGAGCTACTTAATGCACGAAACACGTTTTCTGGTGTTTTCATCACTCCACAGGGCGTTTGATATGCAGAATCGGCGATATCTTGTTTTTCGTGGGGTTTCCAGCTGAGATATGCATTTTCTGCGATAATCTTGGTGAGTCTTCTGTCAGAAGTATGCAGAATCATCGAGATCGCTCTATTCGAGCTATTTAATGCGAGAAACACGTTATCTGGTGTTTTCATCACTCCACAGGGCGTTTGATATGCAGAAGCGGCGATATCTTGGTTTTCGTGGGGTTTCCAGCTGAGATATGCATTTTCTGCGATAATCTTGGTGAGACTTTAGTCAGAAGTATGCAGAATCATCTAGATCGCTCGTTTCGAGCTACTTAATGCGAAAAAACAAGTTTTCTGGTGTTTTGACCACTCCACAGTGCGTTTGATATGTAGAGCCGCCGATAACTTGGTTTTCGTGGGGTTTCAAGCTGAGATATGCATTTTCAGCGATAAGCTTGGTGAGTCTTCTGCCAGAAGTATGCAGAATCATCTAGATCGCTCTTTTCGAGCTATTTAATGCGAGAAACACGTTTTCTGGTGCATTCACCACTCCACAGTGCGTTAGACATGCAGAACCGGAGATATCTTCGTTTCGGTCGGGTTTCAAGCTGAGATATGCATTTTCTACGATAATATTGGTGAGACCTCTGTCTGAAGTATGCAGAATCATCTAGATCGCTCGTTTCGAGCTATTTAATGCGAAAAGACAAGTTTTCTGGTGTTATCATCACTCCACAGGGCGTTTGATATGCAGAACCGGCGATATCTTGGTTTTCGTGAGGTTTCCAGCTGAGATATGCATTTTCTGCGATAATCTTGGTGAGACTTTAGTCAGAAGTATGCAGAATCATCTAGATCGCTCGTTTCGAGCTACTTAATGCGAAAAAACAAGTTTTCTGGTGTTTTGACCACTCCACAGTGCGTTTGATATGTAGAGCCGCCGATAACTTGGTTTTCTTGGGATTTCCAGCTGAAATATGCATTTTCTGCGATAATATTGGTGACACTTCTGTCCGAAGTATGCTGAATCATCGAGATCGCTCTTTTCGAGCTAGTTAGTGCGAGAAACACGTTTTCTGGTGTATTCACCACTCCACAGTGCGTTAGACATGCAGAGCCGGAGATATCTTCGTTTCGGTCGGGTTTCAAGCTGAGATATGCATTTTCTACGATAATATTGGTGAGACCTCTGTCAGAAGTATGCAGAATCATCTAGATCGCTCGTTTCGAGCTATTTAATGCGAAGAGACAAGTTTTCTGGTGTTTTCATCACTCCACAGGGCGTTTGATATGCAGAACCGGCGATATCTTGGTTTTCGTGGGGTTTCCAGCTGAGATACGCATTTTCTGCGATAATCTTGGTGAGACTTTAGTCAGAAGTATGCAGAATCATCTAGATCGCTCGTTTCGAGCTACTTAATGCGAAAAAACAAGTTTTCTGGTGTTTTGACCACTCCACAGTGCGTTTGATATGTAGAGCCGACGATAACTTGGTTTTCGTGGGATTTCCAGCTGAAATATGCATTTTCTGCGATAATATTGGTGAGACTTCAGCCAGAAGTATGCAGAATCATCTAGATCGCTCGTTTCGAGCTACTTAATGCGAAAAGACAAGTTTGCTGGTGTTTTGACCACTCCACAGTGCGTTTGATATGTAGAGCCGCCGATAACTTGGTTTTCGTGGGGTTTCAAGCTGAGATATGCATTTTCAGCGATAAGCTTGGTGAGTCTTCTGCCAGAAGTATGCAGAATCATCTAGATCGCTCTTTTCGAGCTATTTAATGCGAGAAACACGTTTTCTGGTGTATTCACCACTCCACAGTGCGTTAGACAAGCAGAACCGGAGATATCTTGGTTTTCGTGGGGTTTCCAGCTGAGATACGCATTTTCTGCGATAATCTTGGTGAGACTTTAGTCAGAAGTATGCAGAATCATCTAGATCGCTCGTTTCGAGCTACTTAATGCGAAAAAACAAGTTTTCTGGTGTTTTGACCACTCCACAGTACGTTTGATATGTAGAGCCGCCGATAACTTGGTTTTCGTGGGGTTTCCAGCTGGAATATGCATTTTCAGCGATAATCTTGGTGAGTCTTCTGTCAGAAGTATGCAGAATCATCGAGATCGCTCTATTCGAGCTATGTAATGCGAGAAACACGTTATCTGGTGTTTTCATCACTCCACAGGGCGTTTGATATGCAGAATCGGCGATATCTTGGTTTTCGTGGGGTTTCCAGCTGAGATATGCATTTTCTGCGATAATCTTGGTGAGACTTTAGTCAGAAGTATGCAGAATGATCGGGATCGCTCTTGTCGAGCTATTTAATGCGGGAAACACGTTATCTGGTGTTTTCACCACTCCACAGTGCGTTTTATATGCAGAACCGGCGACATCTTGATTTTCGTGAGGTTTCAAGCTGATATATGCATTTTCTGCGATAATATTGGTGAGACTTCAGTCATAAGTATGCAGAATCATCTAGATCTCTCGTTTCGAGCTATTTAATGCGAAAAAACAAGATTTCTGGTGTTTTCAACATTCCACAGTGCGTTTGATATGCAGAACCGGCGACATCTTGGATTTCGTCGGGTTTCAAGCTGAGATATGCATTTTCTGCGATAATCTTGGTGTTTCATCTATGAGAAGTATGCAGAATCATCGAGAACGCTCTTTTCGAGCTAGTTATTGCGAGCAACACGTTTTCGGGTGTTTTCACCACTCCACAGTGCGTCTGATATGCAGAACCGGCGACATCTTGGATTTCGTCGCGTCTCAAGCTGAGATATGCGTTTCCAACGATAATCTTGGTGAGACTTCTGTCAGAAGTATGCAGTATAATCGAGATCCCTTTTTTCGAGCTATTTAATGCGAGAAACACGTTATCTGGTGTTTTCACCACTCCACAGTGCGTTTGATATGCAGAACCGGCGACATCTTGGATTTCGTCGGGTTTCAAGCTGAGATATGCATTTTCTACGATAATCTTGATGAGACTTCTGTCAGAAGTATGCAGAATCTTCGAGATCGCACTTTTCGAGCTATTTAATGCGAGAAACACGTTTTCTGGTGTATTCACCACTCCACAGTACGTTTGACATGCAGAACCGGCGAAATCTTGCTTTTCGTGGGTTTTCAAGCTGAGATATGCATTTTCTGCGATAATCTTGGTGAGACTTCTGTCAGAACTATGCAGAATCTTCGAAAACGCTCTTTTCGAGCTACATAATGCGAGAAACACGTTATCTGGTGTTTTCACTACTCCACAGTGCGTTTGATATGCAGAACCAGCGACATTTTGGCTTTCGTCGGGTATCAAGCTGAGATATGCATTTTCAACGATAATCTTGGTGAGACTTCTGTCAGAAGTATGCAGAATCTTCGAGAACGCTCTTTTCGAGCTGCATAATGCGAGAAACACGTTATCTGGTGTTTTCACCACTCCACAGTGCGTTTGATATGCAGAACCGGCGACATCTTGGCTTTCGTCGGGTATCAAGTTGAGATATGCATTTTCAACGATAATCTTGGTGGGTCTTTTGTCAGAAGAATGCAGAATCAACTAGATCGCTCTTTTCGAGCTACTTAATGCACGAAACACGTTTTCTGGTGTTTTCATCACTCCACAGGGCGTTTGATATGCAGAACCGGCGATATCTTGGTTTTCGTGGGGTTTCCAGCTGAGATATGCATTTTCTGCGATAATCTTGGTGAGACTTTAGTCAGAAGTATGCAGAATCATCTAGATCGCTCGTTTCGAGCTACTTAATGCGAAAAAACAAGTTTTCTGGTGTTTTGACCACTCCACAGTGCGTTTGATATGTAGAGCCGCCGATAACTTGGTTTTCTTGGGATTTCCAGCTGAAATATGCATTTTCTGCGATAATATTGGTGAGACTTCAGTCAGAAGTATGCAGAATCATCTAGATCGCTCGTTTCGAGCTACTGAATGCGAAAAGACAAGTTTTCTGGTGTTTTGACCACTCCACAGTGCGTTTGACATGTAGAGCCGCCGATAACTTGGTTTTCGTGGAGTTTCAAGCTGAGATATGCATTTTCAGCGATAAGCTTGGTGAGTCTTCTGCCAGAAGTATGCAGAATCATCTAGATCGCTCTTTTCGAGCTATTTAATGCGAGAAACACGTTTTCTGGTGCATTCACCACTCCACAGTGCGTTAGACATGCAGAACCGGAGATATCTTCGTTTCGGTCGGGTTTCAAGCTGAGATATGCATTTTCTACGATAATATTGGTGAGACCTCTGTCAGAAGTATGCAGAATCATCTAGATCGCTCGTTTCGAGCTATTTAATGCGAAAAGACAAGTTTTCTGGTGTTTACATCACTCCACAGGGCGTTTGATATGCAGAACCGGCGATATCTTGGTTTTCGTGGGGTTTCCAGCTGAGATATGCATTTTCTGCGATAATCTTGGTGAGACTTTAGTCAGAAGTATGCAGAATCATCTAGATCGCTCGTTTCGAGCTACTTAATGCGAAAAAACAAGTTTTCTGGTGTTTTGACCACTCCACAGTGCGTTTGATATGTAGAGCCGCCGATAACTTGGTTTTCTGGGGATTTCCAGCTGAAATATGCATTTTCTGCGATAATATTGGTTGACACTTCTGTCCGAAGTATGCTGAATCATCGAGATCGCTCTTTTCGAGCTAGTTAGTGCGAGAAACACGTTTTCTGGTGTATTCACCACTCCACAGTGCGTTAGACATGCAGAGCCGGAGATATCTTCGTTTCGGTCGGGTTTCAAGCTGAGATATGCATTTTCTACGATAATATTGGTGAGACCTCTGTCAGAAGTATGCAGAATCATCTAGATCGCTCGTTTCGAGCTATTTAATGCGAAAAGACAAGTTTTCTGGTGTTTTCATCACTCCACAGGGCGTTTGATATGCAGAACCGGCGATATCTTGGTTTTCGTGGGGTTTCCAGCTGAGATATGCATTTTCTGCGATAATCTTGGTGAGACTTTAGTCAGAAGTATGCAGAATCATCTAGATCGCTCGTTTCGAGCTACTTAATGCGAAAAAACAAGTTTTCTGGTGTTTTGACCACTCCACAGTGCGTTTGATATGTAGAGCCGACGATAACTTGGTTTTCGTGGGATTTCCAGCTGAAATATGCATTTTCTGCGATAATATTGGTGAGACTTCAGCCAGAAGTATGCAGAATCATCTAGATCGCTCGTTTCGAGCTACTTAATGCGAAAAGACAAGTTTTCTGGTGTTTTGACCACTCCACAGTGCGTTTGATATGTAGAGCCGCCGATAACTTGGTTTTCGTGGGGTTTCCAGCTGGAATATGCATTTTCAGCGATAATCTTGGTGAGTCTTCTGTCAGAAGTATGCAGAATCATCGAGATCGCTCTATTCGAGCTATGTAATGCGAGAAACACGTTATCTGGTGTTTTCATCACTCCACAGGGCGTTTGATATGCAGAATCGGCGATATCTTGGTTTTCGTGGGGTTTCCAGCTGAGATATGCATTTTCTGCGATAATCTTGGTGAGTCTTCTGCCAGAAGTATGCAGAATCATCTAGATCGCTCTTTTCGAGCTATTTAATGCGAGAAACACGTTATCTGGTGTTTTCATCACTCCACAGCGCGTTTGATATGCAGAACCGGCGATATCTTGGTTTTCGTGGGGTTTCCAGCTGAGATATGCATTTTCTGCGATAATCTTGGTGAGACTTTAGTCAGAAGTATGCAGAATCATCTAGATCGCTCGTTTCGAGCTACTTAATGCGAAAAAACAAGTTTTCTGGTGTTTTGACCACTCCACAGTGCGTTTGATATGTAGAGCCGCCGATAACTTGGTTTTCTTGGGATTTCCAGCTGAAATATGCATTTTCTGCGATAATATTGGTGAGACTTCAGTCAGAAGTATGCAGAATCATCTAGATCGCTCGTTTCGAGCTATTTAATGCGAAAAGACAAGTTTTCTGGTGTTTTGACCACTCCACAGTGCGCTTGATATGTAGAGCCGCCGATAACTTGGTTTTCGTGGGGTTTCCAGCTGAAATATGCATTTTCTGCGATAATCTTGGTGAGTCTTCTGTCAGAAGTATGCAGAATCATCGAGATCGCTCTATTCGAGCTATTTAATGCGAGAAACACGTTATCTGGTGTTTTCATCACTCCACAGGGCGTTTGATATGCAGAACCGGCGATATCTTGGTTTTCGTGGGGTTTCAAGCTGAGATATGCATTTTTTACGATAATCTTGGTGAGACATCTGTCCGAAGTATGCTTAGTCATCGAGATCGCTCGTTTCGAGCTATTTAATGCGAGAAACACGTTATCTGGTGTTTTCACCACTCCACAGTGCGTATGATATGCAGAACCGGCGATATCTGGGTTTTCGTGGGGTTTCAAGCTTAGATATGCATTTTCAGCGATAATCTTGGAGAGACTTCTGTCCGAAGTATGCTGAAACATCGAGATCGCTCTTTTCGAGCTAGTTAATGCGAGAAAAACCTTATCCGGTGTTTTCACCACTCCACAGTGCGTTTGATATGCAGAACCGGCGATAACTTGGTTTTCGTGGGGTTTCAAGCTGAGATATGCATTTTCTGCGATAATCTTGGAGAGACTTCTGTCCGAAGTATGCTGAAACATCGAGATCGCTCTTTTCGAGCTAGTTAATGCGAGAAAAACCTTATCCGGTGGTTTCACCACTCCACAGTGCGCTTGATATGCAGAACCAGCGATATCTTCGCTTTCGTGGGGTATCAAGGTGAGATATGCATTTCCTGCGATAATCTTGGTGAGACTTCTGTCCGAAGTATGCAGAATCATGGCTATCGCTTTTTTCGAGCTATTTAATGCGAGAAACACGTTATCTGCTGTTTTGACCACTCCACAGTGCGTTTGATATGTAGAGCCGCCGATAACTTGGTTTTCGTGGGGTTTCCAGCTGAAATATGCATTTTTTGCGATAATCTTGGTGTTTCATCTATACGAAGTATGCAGAATCATCGAGAACGCTCGTTTCGAGCTACTTAATGCGAGAAACACGGTATGTGATGTTTTCACCACACCACAGTTTGTTTGATATGCAGAACCAGCGATATCTTGGCTTTCGTGGGGTTTCAAGCTGAGATATGCATTTTCTGCGATAATCTTGGTGGGTCTTTTGTCAGAAGTATGCAGAATCAACTAGATCGCTCTTTTCGAGCTACTTAATGCACGAAACACGTTTTCTGGTGTTTTCACCACTCCACAGTACGTTTGACATGCAGAACCGGAGATATCTTGGTTTCGGTCGGGTTTCAAGCTGAGATATGCATTTTCTGCGATAATCTTGGTGAGACTTCTGTTAGAAGGATGCAGAAGCATCGAGATCTCTCGTTTCGAGCTAGTTATTGCGAGAAAAAACTTATCCGGTGATTTCACCACTCCACAGTGCGTTTGATATGCAGAACCAGCGATATCTTGGTTTTCGTGGGGTTTCAAGCTGAGATATGCATTTTTTACGATAATTTTGGTGAGACTTCCGTCCGAAGTATGCAGAAGCATCGAGATCGCTCGTTTCGAGCTATTTAATGCGACAAACACGTTATCCGGAGTTTTCACCACTCCACAGTGCGTTTGATATGCAGAACCGGCGATATCTTGGTTTTCGTGGGGTTTCAAGCTGAGATATGCATTTCCTGCGATATTCTTGGTGAGACTTCTGTCCGAAGTATGCTGTATCATCGAGATCGCTCTTTTCGAGCTATTTAATGCGAGAAACACGTTCTCTGGTTGTTTTCACCACTCCACAGTGCGTTTGATATGCAGAACAGGCGATATCTTGATTTTCGTGGTGTTTCCAACTGAGATATGCATTTTCTGCGATAATCTTGGTGGGTCTTTTGTCAGAAGTATGCAGAATCATCTTGATCGCTCTTTTCGAGCTACTTAATGCACGAAACACGTTTTCTGGTGTTTTCACCACTCCACAGCACGTTTGACATGCAGAACCGGAGATATCTTGGTTTCGGTCGGGTTTCAAGCTGAGATATGCATTTTCTACGATAATCCTGGTGAGACTTCTGTCAGAAGTATGCAGAATCTTCGAGAACGCTCTTTTCGAGCTACTTAATGCGTGAAACACGTTTTCTGGTGTTTTCACCACTCCACGGTACGTTTGATGTGCAGAACCGGAGATAACTCGGTTTTCGTCGGGTTTCAAGCTGAGATATGCATTTTCTACGATAATCTTGGTGAGACTTCTGTCAGAAGTATGCAGGATCTTCGAGAACGCTCTTTTTGAGCTATTTAATGCGAGAAACACGTTATCTGGTGTTTTCACCACTCCACAGTGCGTTTGATATGCAGTACCAGCGATATCTTGGTTTTCGTGGGGTTTCAAGCTGGGATATGCATTTTTTACGATAATCTTGGTGAGACTTCTGTCCGAAGTATGCAGAATCATCGAGATCGCTCTATTCGAGCTATTTAATGCGAGAAACACGTTCTCTGGTTGTTTTCACCACTCCACAGTGCGTTTGATATGCAGATCCGGCAACATCTTGATTTTCGTGAGGTGTCGAGCTGAGATATGCATTTTCTGCGATAATATTGGTGAGACTTCAGTCAGAAGTATGCAGCATCATCTAGATCGCACTTTTCGAGCTATTTGATGCGAAAAAACAAGTTTTCTGGTGTTTTGACCACTCCACAGTGCGTTTGATATGTAGAGCCGCCGATAACTTGGTTTTCATGGGGTTTCCAGCTGAAATATGCATTTTCTGCGATAATCTTGGTGTTTCATCTATACGAAGTATGCAGAATCATCGAGAACGCTCGTTCCGAGCTACTTAATGCGAGAAACACGGTATGTGGTGTTTTCACCACACCACAGTTTGTTTGATATGCAGAACCAGCGATATCTTGGCTTTCGTGGGGTTTCAAGCTGAGATATGCATTTTCTGCGATAATCTTGGTGGGTCTTTTGTCAGAAGTATGCAGAATCAACTAGATCGCTCTTTTCGAGCTACTTAATGCACGAAACACGTTTTCTGGTGTTTTCACCACTCCACAGTACGTTTGACATGCAGAACCGGAGATATCTTGGTTTCGGTCGGGTTTCAAGCTGAGATATGCATTTTCTGCGATAATCTTGGTGAGACTTCTGTTAGAAGGATGCAGAAGCATCGAGATCTCTCGTTTCGAGCTAGTTATTGCGAGAAAAAACTTATCCGGTGATTTCACCACTCCACAGTGCGTTTGATATGCAGAACCAGCGATATCTTGGTTTTCGTGGGGTTTCAAGCTGAGATATGCATTTTTTACGATAATTTTGGTGAGACTTCCGTCCGAAGTATGCAGAAGCATCGAGATCGCTCGTTTCGAGCTATTTAATGCGACAAACACGTTATCCGGAGTTTTCACCACTCCACAGTGCGTTTGATATGCAGAACCGGCGATATCTTGGTTTTCGTGGGGTTTCAAGCTGAGATATGCATTTCCTGCGATATTCTTGGTGAGACTTCTGTCCGAAGTATGCTGTATCATCGAGATCGCTCTTTTCGAGCTATTTAATGCGAGAAACACGTTCTCTGGTTGTTTTCACCACTCCACAGTGCGTTTGATATGCAGAACAGGCGATATCTTGATTTTCGTGGTGTTTCCAACTGAGATATGCATTTCCTGCGATAATCTTGGTGAGACTTCAGTCAGATGTATGCAGAATCTTCGAGATCGCACTTTTCTAGCTATTTAATGCGAAAAAACAAGTTTTCTGGGTCTTCGACCACTCCACAGTGCGTTTGATTTGTAGAGCCGCCGATAACTTGGTTTTCATGGGGTTTCCAGCTGAAATATGCATTTTCTGCGATAATCTTGGTGTTTCATCTATACGAAGTATGCAGAATCATCGAGAACGCTCGTTTCGAGCTACTTAATGCGAGAAACACGTTATCTGGTGTTTTCACCACTCCACAGTGCGTTTGATATGCAGAACCAGCGATATCTTGGCTTTCGTGGGGTTTCAAGCTGAGATATGCATTTTCTGCGATAATATTGGTGAGACTTCAGTCACAAGTATGCAGAATCATCAAGATCGCTCTTTTCGAGCTATTTAATGCGAACAAACACGTTTTCTGGTGTTTTCACCACTCCACAGTACGTTTGACATGCAGAACCGGAGATATCTTGGTTTCGGTCGGGTTTCAAGCTGAGATATGCATTTTCTACGATAAACCTGCCGAGACCTCTGTCAGAAGTATGCAGAATCTTCGAGAACGCTCTTTTCGAGCTACTTAATGCGCGAAACACGTTTTCTGGTGTTTTCACCACTCCACGATACGTTTGATGTGCAGAACCGGAGATAACTCGGTTTTCGTCGGGTTTCAAGCTGAGATATGCATTTTCTACGATAATCTTGGTGAGACTTCTGTCCGAAGTATGCAGAATCATCGAGATCGCTCTATTCGAGTTATTTAATGCGATAAACACGTTATCCGGTGTTTTCACCACTCCACAGTGCGTTTGATATGCAGAACCGGCGATATCTTGGTTTTCGTGGGGTTTCAAGCTGAGATATGCATTTTCTGCGATAATCTTGTTGAGACTTCTGTTAGAAGTATGCAGAAGCATCGAGATCGCTCGTTTCGAGCTATTTAATGCGAGAAACACGTTATCTGGTGTTATCACCACTCCACAGTGCGTTTGATATGCAGAACCGCCAACATCTTGATTTTCGTGAGGTTTCGTGCTGAGATATGCATTTTCTGCGATAATATTGGTGAGACTTCAGTCAGAAGTATGCAGAATCATCTAGATCGCTCTTCTTGAGCTATTTAATGCGAAAAAACAAGTTTTCTGCTGTTTTCACCACTCCACAGTGCGTTTGATATGCAGAACCGGCGATATTTTGGTTTTCGTCGGGTTTCAAGCTGAGATATGCATTTTCTACGAAAATCTTGGTGAAACATCTGTCCGAAGTATGCAGAAACATCGAGAGCGCTCTTTTCGAGCTATCTAATGCGAGAAACTCGTTTTTTGGGGTTTTCACCACTCCACAGTTCGTTGGATATGCAGAACCGGAGATATCTTGGTTTTCGTGGGGTTTCAAGCTGCGATATGCATTTCCTGCGATAATCTTGGTGAGACTTCTGTCCGAAGTATGCTGAATCATCGGGATCGCACTTTTCGAGCTATTTAATGCGAGATACACGTTTTCTGGGGTTTTCACCACTCCACAGTTCGTTGGATATGCAGAACCGGAGATATCTTGGTTTTCGTGGGGTTTCAAGCTGCGATATGCATTTCCTGCGATAATCTTGGTGAGACTTCTGTCCGAAGTATGCTGAATCATCGGGATCGCACTTTTCGAGCTATTTAATGCGAGAAACACGTTCTCTGGTTGTTTTCACCACTCCACAGTGCGGTTGATGTGCAGAACCGGAGATATTTTGGTTTTCGTCGGGTTTCAAGCTGAGATATGCATTTTCTACGATAAGCTTGGTGGAACATCTGTCCGAAGTATGCAGAAACGTCGAGAGCGCTCTTTTCGAGCTATTTAATGCGAGAAACACGTTTTCTGGGGTTTTCACCACTCCACAGTTCGTTGGATATGCAGAACAGTAGATATCTTGGTTTTCTTGGGGTTTCAAGCAGAGATATGCATTTTCTGCGATAATCTTGTTGAGACTTCTGGCCGAAGGATGCAGAATCATCGAGATCGCTCGTTTCGAGCTAGTTAGTGCGAGAAACACGTTATCTGGTGTTTTCACCACTCCACAGTGCGTTTGATATGCAGAACAGTACATATCTTGGTTTTCGTGGGGTTTCCAGCTGAGATATGCATTTTCTGCGATAATCTTGTTGAGACTTCTGTCCGAAGTATGCAGAATCTTCGAGAACGCTCTCTTCGAGCTACTTAATGCGCGAAACACGTTTTCTGGTGTTTTCACCACTCCACGGTACGTTTGATGTGCAGAACCGGAGATAACTCGGTTTTCGTCGGGTTTCAACCTGAGATATGCATTTTCTACGATAATCTTGGTGAGACTTCTGTCCGAAGTATGCAGAATCATCGAGATCGCTCTATTCGAGTTATTTAATGCGACAAACACGTTATCCGGTGTTTTCACCACTCCACAGTGCGTTTGATATGCAGAACCGGCGATATCTTGGTTTTCGTGGGGTTTGAAGCTGAGATATGCATTTTCTGCGATAATCTTGGTGAGACTTCTGTTAGAAGTATGCAGAAGCATCGAGATCGCTCGTTTCGAGCTATTTAATGCGAGAAACACGTTATCTGGTTGTTTTCACCACTCCACAGTGCGGTTGATGTGCAGAACCGGAGATATTTTGGTTTTCGTCGGGTTTCAAGCTGAGATATGCATTTTCTACGAAGATCTTGGTGAAACATCTGTCCGAAGTATGCAGAAACATCGAGAGCGCTCTTTTCGAGCTATCTAATGCGAGAAACTCGTTTTTGGGGGTTTTCACCACTCCACAGTTCGTTGGATATGCAGAACCGGAGATATCTTGGTTTTCGTGGGGTTTCAAGCTGCGATATGCATTTCCTGCGATAATCTTGGTGAGACTTCTGTCCGAAGTATGCTGTATCATCGAGATCGCTCTTTTCGAGCTATCTAATGCGAGAAACACGTTCTCTGGTTGTTTTCACCACTCCACAGTGCGTTCGATATGCAGAACAGGCGATATCTTGATTTTCGTGGTGTTTCCAACTGAGATATGCATTTTCTGCGATAATCTTGGTGGGTCTTTTGTCAGAAGTATGCAGAATCATCTTGATCGCTCTTTTCGAGCTACTTAATGCACGAAACACGTTTTCTGGTGTTTTCACCACTCCACAGCACGTTTGAAATGCAGAACCGGAGATATCTTGGTTTCGGTCGGGTTTCAAGCTGAGATATGCATTTTCTACGATAATCCTGGTGAGACTTCTGTCAGAAGTATGCAGAATCTTCGAGAACGCTCTTTTCGAGCTACTTAATGCGTGACACACGTTTTCTGGTGTTTTCACCACTCCACGGTACGTTTGATGTGCAGAACCGGAGATAACTCGGTTTTCGTCGGGTTTCAAGCTGAGATATGCATTTTCTACGATAATCTTGGTGAGACTTCTGTCAGAAGTATGCAGGATCTTCGAGTACGCTCTTTTTGAGCTATTTAATGCGAGATACACGTTATCTGGTGTTTTCACCACTCCGCAGTGCGTTTGATATGCAGTACCAGCGATATCTTGGTTTTCGTGGGGTTTCAAGCTGGGATATGCATTTTTTACGATAATCTTGGTGAGACTTCTGTCCGAAGTATGCAGAATCATCGAGATCGCTCTATTCGAGCTATTTAATGCGAGAAACACGTTCTCTGGTTGTTTTCACCACTCCACAGTGCGTTTGATATGCAGATCCGGCAACATCTTGATTTTCGTGAGGTTTCGAGCTGAGATATGCATTTTCTGCGATAATATTGGTGAGACTTCAGTCAGAAGTATGCAGAATCATCGAGATCGCCCTTTTCGAGAAAGTTAATGCGAGAAAAACCTTATCCGGTGTTTTCACCACTCCACAGTGCGTTGGATATGCAGAACAAGCGATATCTTGGCTTTCGTGGGGTTTCAAGCTGAGATATGCATTTTCTACGATAATGTTGGTGAAACATCTGTCCGAAGTATGCAGAAACATCGAGAGCGCTCTTTGCGAGCTATTTAATGCGAGAAACACGTTAGCTGGTGTTTTCACCACTCCACAGTTGGTTTGATATGCAGAACCAGCGATATCTTGGTTTCCATGGGGTTTCAAGCTGAGATATGCATTTTTTTCGATAATTTTGGTGAGACTTCTGTCCGAAGTATGCAGAATCATCGAGATCGCTCGTTTCGAGCTATTTAATGCGAGAAACACGTTATCTGGTGTTTTCACCACTCCACAGTTCGTTGGATATGCAGAACAGTAGATATCTTGGTTTTCTTGGGGTTTCAAGCAGAGATATGCATTTTCTGCGATAATCTTGTTGAGACTTCTGGCCGAAGGATGCAGAATCATCGAGATCGCTCGTTTCGAGCTAGTTAGTGCGAGAAACACGTTATCTGGTGTTTTCACCACTCCACAGTGCGTTTGATATGCAGAACAGTACATATCTTGGTTTTCGTGGGGTTTCAAGCTGAGATATGCATTTTCTGCGATAATCTTGTTGAGACTTCTGTCCGAAGTATGCAGACATGTCAAGAGCGCTCTTTTCGAGCTATTTAATGCTAGAAACACGTTTTGTGGGGTTTTCACCACTCCACAGTTCGTTGGATATGCAGAACAGTAGATATCTTGGTTTTCGTGGGGTTGCAAGCTGAGATATGCATTTCCTGCGATAATCTTGGTGAGACTTCAGTCCGAAGTATGCTGAATCATCTAGATCGCTCTTTTCGAGCTATCTAATGCGAGAAACACGTTATCTGGTGTTTTCACCACTCCGCAGTGCGTTTGATATGCAGAACCAGCGATATCTTGGTTTTCGTGGGGCTTCAAGCTGAGATATGCATTTTCTGCAATAATATTGGTGAGACTTCAGTCAGAAATATGCAGAATCTTCGAGATCGCACTTTTCTAGCTATTAAATGCGAGAAACACGTTATCTGGTGTTTTCACCACTCCACAGTGCGTTTGATATGCAGTACCAGCGATATCTTGGTTTTCGTGGGGTTTCAAGCTGAGATATGTATTTTTTACGATAATCTTGGCGAGACTTCTGTCCGAAGTATGTAGAATCATCGAGATCGCTCTATTCGAGTTATTTAATGCGAGAAACGCGTTCTCTGGTTGTTTTCACCACTCCACAGTGCGTTTGATATGCAGAACCGGCAACATCTTGATTTTCGTGAGGTTTCGTGCTGAGATATGCATTTTCTGCGATAATATTGGTGAGACTTCAGTCAGAAGTATGCAGCATCATCTAGATCGCACTTTTCGAGCTATATGATGCGAAAAAACAAGTTTTCTGGTGTTTTGACCACTCCACAGTGCGTTTGATATGCAGAACCGGCGATATCTTGGTTTTCGTGGGGTTTCAAGCTGAGATATGCATTTCCTGCGATATTCTTGGTGAGACTTCTGTCCGAAGTATGCTGTATCATCGAGATCGCTCTTTTCGAGCTATTTAATGCGAGAAACACGTTCTCTGGTTGTTTTCACCACTCCACAGTGCGTTTGATATGCAGAACAGGCGATATCTTGATTTTCGTGGTGTTTCCAACTGAGATATGCATTTTCTGCGATAATCTTGGTGGGTCTTTTGTCAGAAGTATGCAGAATCATCTTGATCGCTCTTTTCGAGCTACTTAATGCACGAAACACGTTTTCTGGTGTTTTCACCACTCCACAGCACGTTTGACATGCAGAACCGGAGATATCTTGGTTTCGGTCGGGTTTCAAGCTGAGATATGCATTTTCTACGATAATCCTGGTGAGACTTCTGTCAGAAGTATGCAGAATCTTCGAGAACGCTCTTTTCGAGCTACTTAATGCGTGAAACACGTTTTCTGGTGTTTTCACCACTCCACGGTACGTTTGATGTGCAGAACCGGAGATAACTCGGTTTTCGTCGGGTTTCAAGCTGAGATATGCATTTTCTACGATAATCTTGGTGAGACTTCTGTCAGAAGTATGCAGGATCTTCGAGAACGCTCTTTTTGAGCTATTTAATGCGAGAAACACGTTATCTGGTGTTTTCACCACTCCACAGTGCGTTTGATATGCAGTACCAGCGATATCTTGGTTTTCGTGGGGTTTCAAGCTGGGATATGCATTTTTTACGATAATCTTGGTGAGACTTCTGTCCGAAGTATGCAGAATCATCGAGATCGCTCTATTCGAGCTATTTAATGCGAGAAACACGTTCTCTGGTTGTTTTCACCACTCCACAGTGCGTTTGATATGCAGATCCGGCAACATCTTGATTTTCGTGAGGTTTCGAGCTGAGATATGCATTTTCTGCGATAATATTGGTGAGACTTCAGTCAGAAGTATGCAGAATCATCGAGATCGCCCTTTTCGAGAAAGTTAATGCGAGAAAAACCTTATCCGGTGTTTTCACCACTCCACAGTGCGTTGGATATGCAGAACAAGCGATATCTTGGCTTTCGTGGGGTTTCAAGCTGAGATATGCATTTTCTACGATAATGTTGGTGAAACATCTGTCCGAAGTATGCAGAAACATCGAGAGCACTCTTTGCGAGCTATTTACTGCGAGAAACACGTTAGCTGGTGTTTTCACCACTCCACAGTTGGTTTGATATGCAGAACCAGCGATATCTTGGTTTTCGTGGGGTTTCAAGCTGAGATATGCATTTTTTTCGATAATTTTGGTGAGACTTCTGTCCGAAGTATGCAGAATCATCGAGATCGCTCGTTTCGAGCTATTTAATGCGAGAAACACGTTATCTGGTGTTTTCACCACTCCACAGTTCGTTGGATATGCAGAACAGTAGATATCTTGGTTTTCTTGGGGTTTCAAGCAGAGATATGCATTTCCTGCGATAATCTTGTTGAGACTTCTGGCCGAAGGATGCAGAATCATCGAGATCGCTCGTTTCGAGCTAGTTAGTGCGAGAAACACGTTATCTGGTGTTTTCACCACTCCACAGTGCGTTTGATATGCAGAACAGTACATATCTTGGTTTTCGTGGGGTTTCAAGCTGAGATATGCATTTTCTGCGATAATCTTGTTGAGACTTCTGTCCGAAGTATGCAGAAATGTCAAGAGCGCTCTTTTCGAGCTATTTAATGCTAGAAACACGTTTTGTGGGGTTTTCACCACTCCACAGTTCGTTGGATATGCAGAACAGTAGATATCTTGGTTTTCGTGGGGTTTCAAGCTGAGATATGCATTTTTTACGATAATTTTGGTGAGACTTCCGTCCGAAGTATGCAGAAGCATCGAGATCGCTCGTTTCGAGCTATTTAATGCGACAAACACGTTATCTGGTGTTTTCACCACTCCGCAGTGCGTTTGATATGCAGAACCAGCGATATCTTGGTTATCGTGGGGCTTCAAGCTGAGATATGCATTTTCTGCAATAATATTGGTGAGACTTCAGTCAGAAATATGCAGAATCTTCGAGATCGCAATTTTCTAGCTATTAAATGCGAGAAACACGTTATCTGGTGTTTTCACCACTCCACAGTGCGTTTGATATGCAGTACCAGCGATATCTTGGTTTTCGTGGGGTTTCAAGCTGAGATATGTATTTTTTACGATAATCTTGGCGAGACTTCTGTCCGAAGTATGTAGAATCATCGAGATCGCTCTATTCGAGTTATTTAATGCGAGAAACGCGTTCTCTGGTTGTTTTCACCACTCCACAGTGCGTTTGATATGCAGAACCGGCAACATCTTGATTTTCGTGAGGTTTCGTGCTGAGATATGCATGTTCTGCGATAATATTGGTGAGACTTCAGTCAGAAGTATGCAGCATCATCTAGATCGCACTTTTCGAGCTATTTAATGCGAAAAAACAAGTTTTCTGGTGTTTTGACCACTCCACAGTGCGTTTGATATGTAGAGCCGCCGATAACTTGGTTTTCATGGGGTTTCCAGCTGAAATATGCATTTTCTGCGATAATCTTGGTGTTTCATCTATACGAAGTATGCAGAATCATCGAGAACGCTCGTTTCGAGCTACTTAATGCGAGAAACACGGTATGTGGTGTTTTCACCACTCCACAGTTTGTTTGATATGCAGAACCAGCGATATCTTGGCTTTCGTGTGGTTTCAAGCTGCGATATGCATTTTCTGCAATAATATTGGTGGGACATCAGTCACAAGTATGCAGAATCATCTAGATCGCTCTTTTCGAGCTATTTAATGCGAAAAAACACGTTTTCTGGTGTTTTCACCACTCCACAGTACGTTTGACATGCAGAACCGGAGATATCTTGGTTTCGGTCGGGTTTCAAGCTGAGATATGCATTTTCTACGATAACCCTGGCGAGACTTCTGTCAGAAGTATGCAGCATCTTGGAGAACGCTCATTTCGAGCTACTTAATGCGCGAAACACGTTTTCTGGTGTTTTCACCACTCCACGGTACGTTTGATGTGCAGAACCGGAGATAACTCTGTTTTCGTCGGGTTTCAAGCTGAGATATGCATTTTCTACGATAATCTTGGTGAGACTTCTGTCCGAAGTATGCAGAATCATCTAGATCGCTCTTTTCGAGCTATTTAATGCGAAAAAACAAGTTTTCTGGTGTTTTCACCACTCCACAGTGCGTTTGATATGCAGAACCGGCGATATCTTGGTTTTCGTCGGGTTTCAAGCTGAGATATGAATTTTCTACGATAATCTTGGTGAGACTTCTGTCAGAAGTATGCAGGATCTTCGAGAACGCTCTTTTCGAGCTATTTAATGCGAGAAACACGTTATCTGGTGTTTTCACCACTCCACAGTGCGTATGATATGCAGAACCGGCGACATCTTGGTTTTCGTGGGGTTTCAAGCTGAGATATGCATTTTCTGCGATAATCTTGTTGAGACTTCTGTCCGAAGAATGCTGAATCATCGAGATCGCTCTTTTCGAGCTATTTAATGCGAGAAACACGTTATCTGGTGATTTCACCACTCCACAGTGCGTTTCATATGCAGAACCAGCGATATCTTGGTTTTCGTGGCACTTCAAGCTGAGATATGCATTTTCTGCGATAATCTTGGCGTGACTTCTGTTAGAAGTATGCAGAATCATCGAGATCTCACTTTTCGAGCTATTTAATGCGAGAAACACGTTATCTGGTGTTTTCACGACTCCACAGTTGGTTTGATATGCAGAACCGGCGATATTTTGGTTTTCGTTGGGTTTCAAGCTGAGATATGCATTTTCTACGATAATCTTGGTGAAACATCTGTCCGAAGTATGCAGAAACATCGAGAGCGCTCTTTTCGAGCTATTTAATGCGAGAAACTCGTTTTCTGGTGTTTTCACCACTCCACAGTGCGTTTGACATGCAGAACCGGAGATATCTTGGTTTCGGTCGGGTTTCAAGCTGAGATATGCATTTTCTACGATAATCTTGGTGAGTCTTCTGTCAGAAGTATGCAGAACCATCGAGAACGCTCGTTTCGAGCTACTTAATGCGAGTAACACGTTTTCTGGTGTTTTCACCACTCCACAGTGCGTTTGATATGCAGAACCTGCGATATCTTGGCTTTCGTGGGGTTTCAAGCTGAGATATGCATTTTTTACGATAATCTTGTTGAGACTTCTGTCCGAAGTATGACGAATCATCGAGATCGCTCTATTCGAGCTATTTAATGCGAGAAATACGTTTTCTGGGGATTTCACCACTCCACAGTTCGTTGGATATGCAGAACCGGAGATATCTTGGTTTTCGTGGGGTTTCAAGCTGAGATATGCATTTCCTGCGATAATCTTGGTGAGACTTCTGTCCGAAGTATGCTGATTCATCGAGATCGCTCTTTTCGAGCTAGTTAGTGCGAGAAACACGTTATCTGGAGTTTTCACCACTCCACAGTGCGTTTGATATGCAGAACAGTACATATCTTGGTTTTCGTGGGGTTTCAAGCTGAGATATGCATTTTTTACGATAATCTTGGTGAGACTTCTGTCCGAAGTATGCTTAATCATCGAGATCGCTTGTTTCGAGCTATTTAATGGGAGAAAAACTTTATCCGGTGTTTTCACCACTCCACAGTGCGTTTGATATGCAGAACCATCGATATCTTGGCTTTCGTGGGGTTTCAAGCTGAGATATGCATTTTTTACGATAATCTTGTTGAGACTTCTGTCCGAAGTATGCAGAATCATCGAGATCGCTCGTTTCGAGCTATTTAATGCGAGAAACACGTTATCTGGTGTTTTCACCAATCCACAGTGCGTTGGATATGCAGAACCGCAGATATTTTGGTTTTCGTGGGGTTTCAAGCTGAGATATGCATTTTTTACGATAATTTTGGTGAAACATCTGTCCGAAGTATGCAGAAACGTCGAAAGCGCTGTTTTCGAGCTATTTAATGCGAGCAACACGTTTTCTGGGGTTTTCACCACTCCACAGTTCGTTGGATATGCAGAACCGGAGATATCTTGGTTTTCGTGGGGATTCAAGCTGAGATATGCATTTCCTGCGATAATCTTGGTGAGACTTCTGTCAGAAGTATGCAGGATCTTCGAGAACGCTCTTTTTGAGCTATTTAATGCGAGAAACACGTTATCTGGTTGTTTTCACCACTCCACAGTGCGTTTGATATGCAGAACAGGCGATATCTTGATTTTCGTGGTGTTTCCAACTGAGATATGCATTTTCTGCGATAATCTTGGTGGGTCTTTTGTCAGAAGTATGCAGAATCATCTTGATCGCTCTTTTCGAGCTACTTAATGCACGAAACACGTTTTCTGGTGTTTTCACCACTCCACAGTACGTTTGACATGCAGAACCGGAGATATCTTGGTTTCGGTCGGGTTTCAAGCTGAGATATGCATTTTCTACGATAATCCTGGTGAGACTTCTGTCAGAAGTATGCAGAATCTTCGAGAACGCTCTTTTCGAGCTACTTAATGCGCGAAACACGTTTTCTGGTGTTTTCACCACTCCACGGTACGTTTGATGTGCAGAACCGGAGATAACTCGGTTTTCGTCGGGTTTCAAGCTGAGATATGCATTTTCTACGATAATCTTGGTGAGACTTCTGTCAGAAGTATGCAGGATCTTCGAGAACGCTCTTTTTGAGCTATTTAATGCGAGAAACACGTTATCTGGTGTTTTCACCACTCCACAGTGCGTTTGATATGCAGATCCGGCAACATCTTGATTTTCGTGAGGTTTCGAGCTGAGATATGCATTTTCTGCGATAATATTGGTGAGACTTCAGTCAGAAGTATGCAGAATCATCGAGATCGCCCTTTTCGAGAAAGTTAATGCGAGAAAAACCTTATCCGGTGTTTTCACCACTCCACAGTGCGTTGGATATGCAGAACAAGCGATATCTTGGCTTTCGTGGGGTTTCAAGCTGAGATATGCATTTTCTACGATAATGTTGGTGAAACATCTGTCCGAAGTATGCAGAAACATCGAGAGCGCTCTTTGCGAGCTATTTAATGCGAGAAACACGTTAGCTGGTGTTTTCACCACTCCACAGTTGGTTTGATATGCAGAACCAGCGATATCTTGGTTTTCGTGGGGTTTCAAGCTGAGATATGCATTTTTTTCGATAATTTTGGTGAGACTTCTGTCCGAAGTATGCAGAATCATCGAGATCGCTCGTTTCGAGCTATTTAATGCGAGAAACACGTTATCTGGTGTTTTCACCACTCCACAGTTCGTTGGATATGCAGAACAGTAGATATCTTGGTTTTCTTGGGGTTTCAAGCAGAGATATGCATTTTCTGCGATAATCTTGTTGAGACTTCTGGCCGAAGGATGCAGAATCATCGAGATCGCTCGTTTCGAGCTAGTTAGTGCGAGAAACACGTTATCTGGTGTTTTCACCACTCCACAGTGCGTTTGATATGCAGAACAGTACATATCTTGGTTTTCGTGGGGTTTCAAGCTGAGATATGCATTTTCTGCGATAATCTTGTTGAGACTTCTGTCCGAAGTATGCAGAAATGTCAAGAGCGCTCTTTTCGAGCTATTTAATGCTAGAAACACGTTTTGTGGGGTTTTCACCACTCCACAGTTCGTTGGATATGCAGAACAGTAGATGTCTTGGTTTTCGTGGGGTTGCAAGCTGAGATATGCATTTCCTGCGATAATCTTGGTGAGACTTCAGTCCGAAGTATGCTGAATCATCTAGATCGCTCTTTTCGAGCTATCTAATGCGAGAAACACGTTATCTGGTGTTTTCACCACTCCGCAGTGCGTTTGATATGCAGAACCAGCGATATCTTGGTTATCGTGGGGCTTCAAGCTGAGATATGCATTTTCTGCAATAATATTGGTGAGACTTCAGTCAGAAATATGCAGAATCTTCGAGATCGCAATTTTCTAGCTATTAAATGCGAGAAACACGTTATCTGGTGTTTTCACCACTCCACAGTGCGTTTGATATGCAGTACCAGCGATATCTTGGTTTTCGTGGGGTTTCAAGCTGAGATATGTATTTTTTACGATAATCTTGGCGAGACTTCTGTCCGAAGTATGTAGAATCATCGAGATCGCTCTATTCGAGTTATTTAATGCGAGAAACGCGTTCTCTGGTTGTTTTCACCACTCCACAGTGCGTTTGATATGCAGAACCGGCAACATCTTGATTTTCGTGAGGTTTCGTGCTGAGATATGCATGTTCTGCGATAATATTGGTGAGACTTCAGTCAGAAGTATGCAGCATCATCTAGATCGCACTTTTCGAGCTATTTAATGCGAAAAAACAAGTTTTCTGGTGTTTTGACCACTCCACAGTGCGTTTGATATGTAGAGCCGCCGATAACTTGGTTTTCATGGGGTTTCCAGCTGAAATATGCATTTTCTGCGATAATCTTGGTGTTTCATCTATACGAAGTATGCAGAATCATCGAGAACGCTCGTTTCGAGCTACTTAATGCGAGAAACACGGTATGTGGTGTTTTCACCACTCCACAGTTTGTTTGATATGCAGAACCAGCGATATCTTGGCTTTCGTGTGGTTTCAAGCTGCGATATGCATTTTCTGCAATAATATTGGTGGGACATCAGTCACAAGTATGCAGAATCATCTAGATCGCTCTTTTCGAGCTATTTAATGCGAAAAAACACGTTTTCTGGTGTTTTCACCACTCCACAGTACGTTTGACATGCAGAACCGGAGATATCTTGGTTTCGGTCGGGTTTCAAGCTGAGATATGCATTTTCTACGATAACCCTGGCGAGACTTCTGTCAGAAGTATGCAGCATCTTGGAGAACGCTCATTTCGAGCTACTTAATGCGCGAAACACGTTTTCTGGTGTTTTCACCACTCCACGGTACGTTTGATGTGCAGAACCGGAGATAACTCTGTTTTCGTCGGGTTTCAAGCTGAGATATGCATTTTCTACGATAATCTTGGTGAGACTGCTGTCCGAAGTATGCAGAATCATCTAGATCGCTCTTTTCGAGCTATTTAATGCGAAAAAACAAGTTTTCTGGTGTTTTCACCACTCCACAGTGCGTTTGATATGCAGAACCGGCGATATCTTGGTTTTCGTCGGGTTTCAAGCTGAGATATGAATTTTCTACGATAATCTTGGTGAGACTTCTGTCAGAAGTATGCAGGATCTTCGAGAACGCTCTTTTCGAGCTATTTAATGCGAGAAACACGTTATCTGGTGTTTTCACCACTCCACAGTGCGTATGATATGCAGAACCGGCGACATCTTGGTTTTCGTGGGGTTTCAAGCTGAGATATGCATTTTCTGCGATAATCTTGTTGAGACTTCTGTCCGAAGAATGCTGAATCATCGAGATCGCTCTTTTCGAGCTATTTAATGCGAGAAACACGTTATCTGGTGATTTCACCACTCCACAGTGCGTTTCATATGCAGAACCAGCGATATCTTGGTTTTCGTGGCACTTCAAGCTGAGATATGCATTTTCTGCGATAATCTTGGCGTGACTTCTGTTAGAAGTATGCAGAATCATCGAGATCGCACTTTTCGAGCTATTTAATGCGAGAAACACGTTATCTGGTGTTTTCACGACTCCACAGTTGGTTTGATATGCAGAACCGGCGATATTTTGGTTTTCGTTGGGTTTCAAGCTGAGATATGCATTTTCTACGATAATCTTGGTGAAACATCTGTCCGAAGTATGCAGAAACATCGAGAGCGCTCTTTTCGAGCTATTTAATGCGAGAAACTCGTTTTCTGGTGTTTTCACCACTCCACAGTGCGTTTGACATGCAGAACCGGAGATATCTTGGTTTCGGTCGGGTTTCAAGCTGAGATATGCATTTTCTACGATAATCTTGGTGAGTCTTCTGTCAGAAGTATGCAGAACCATCGAGAACGCTCGTTTCGAGCTACTTAATGCGAGTAACACGTTTTCTGGTGTTTTCACCACTCCACAGTGCGTTTGATATGCAGAACCTGCGATATCTTGGCTTTCGTGGGGTTTCAAGCTGAGATATGCATTTTTTACGATAATCTTGTTGAGACTTCTGTCCGAAGTATGACGAATCATCGAGATCGCTCTATTCGAGCTATTTAATGCGAGAAATACGTTTTCTGGGGATTTCACCACTCCACAGTTCGTTGGATATGCAGAACCGGAGATATCTTGGTTTTCGTGGGGTTTCAAGCTGAGATATGCATTTCCTGCGATAATCTTGGTGAGACTTCTGTCCGAAGTATGCTGAATCATCGAGATCGCTCTTTTCGAGCTAGTTAGTGCGAGAAACACGTTATCTGGAGTTTTCACCACTCCACAGTGCGTTTGATATGCAGAACAGTACATATCTTGGTTTTCGTGGGGTTTCAAGCTGAGATATGCATTTTTTACGATAATCTTGGTGAGACTTCTGTCCGAAGTATGCTTAATCATCGAGATCGCTTGTTTCGAGCTATTTAATGGGAGAAAAACTTTATCCGGTGTTTTCACCACTCCACAGTGCGTTTGATATGCAGAACCATCGATATCTTGGCTTTCGTGGGGTTTCAAGCTGAGATATGCATTTTTTACGATAATCTTGTTGAGACTTCTGTCCGAAGTATGCAGAATCATCGAGATCGCTCGTTTCGAGCTATTTAATGCGAGAAACACGTTATCTGGTGTTTTCACCAATCCACAGTGCGTTGGATATGCAGAACCGCAGATATTTTGGTTTTCGTGGGGTTTCAAGCTGAGATATGCATTTTTTACGATAATTTTGGTGAAACATCTGTCCGAAGTATGCAGAAACGTCGAAAGCGCTGTTTTCGAGCTATTTAATGCGAGCAACACGTTTTCTGGGGTTTTCACCACTCCACAGTTCGTTGGATATGCAGAACCGGAGATATCTTGGTTTTCGTGGGGATTCAAGCTGAGATATGCATTTCCTGCGATAATCTTGGTGAGACTTCTGTCAGAAGTATGCAGGATCTTCGAGAACGCTCTTTTTGAGCTATTTAATGCGAGAAACACGTTATCTGGTTGTTTTCACCACTCCACAGTGCGTTTGATATGCAGAACAGGCGATATCTTGATTTTCGTGGTGCTTCCAACTGAGATATGCATTTTCTGCGATAATCTTGGTGGGTCTTTTGTCAGAAGTATGCAGAATCATCTTGATCGCTCTTTTCGAGCTACTTAATGCACGAAACACGTTTTCTGGTGTTTTCACCACTCCACAGTACGTTTGACATGCAGAACCGGAGATATCTTGGTTTCGGTCGGGTTTCAAGCTGAGATATGCATTTTCTACGATAATCCTGGTGAGACTTCTGTCAGAAGTATGCAGAATCTTCGAGAACGCTCTTTTCGAGCTACTTAATGCGCGAAACACGTTTTCTGGTGTTTTCACCACTCCACGGTACGTTTGATGTGCAGAACCGGAGATAACTCGGTTTTCGTCGGGTTTCAAGCTGAGATATGCATTTTCTACGATAATCTTGGTGAGACTTCTGTCAGAAGTATGCAGGATCTTCGAGAACGCTCTTTTTGAGCTATTTAATGCGAGAAACACGTTATCTGGTGTTTTCACCACTCCACAGTGCGTTTGATATGCAGTACCAGCGATATCTTGGTTTTCGTGGGGTTTCAAGCTGGGATATGCATTTTTTACGATAATCTTGGTGAGACTTCTGTCCGAAGTATGCAGAATCATCGAGATCGCTCTATTCGAGCTATTTAATGCGATAAACACGTTCTCTGGTTGTTTTCACCACTCCACAGTGCGTTCGATATGCAGATCCGGCAACATCTTGATTTTCGTGAGGTTTCGAGCTGAGATATGCATTTTCTGCGATAATATTGGTGAGACTTCAGTCAGAAGGATGCAGAATCATCGAGATCGCCCTTTTCGAGAAAGTTAATGCGAGAAAAACCTTATCCGGTGTTTTCACCACTCCACAGTGCGTCGGATATGCAGAACAAGCGATATCTTGGCTTTCGTGGGGTTTCAAGCTGAGATATGCATTTTCTACGATAATGTTGGTGAAACATCTGTCCGAAGTATGCAGAAACATCGAGAGCGCTCTTTGCGAGCTATTTAATGCGAGAAACACGTTATCTGGTGTTTTCACCACTCCACAGTTGGTTTGATATGCAGAACCAGCGATATCTTGGTTTTCGTGGGGTTTCAAGCTGAGATATGCATTTCCTGCGATAATCTTGTTGAGACTTCTGTCCGAAGTATGCTGAATCATCGAGATCGCTCTTTTCGAGCTAGTTAGTGCGAGAAACACGTTATCTGGAGTTTTCACCACTCCACAGTGCGTTTGATATGCAGAACAGTACATATCTTGGTTTTCGTGGGGTTTCAAGCTGAGATATGCATTTTTTACGATAATCTTGGTGAGACTTCTGTCCGAAGTATGCTTAATCATCGAGATCGCTTGTTTCGAGCTATTTAATGGGAGAAAAACTTTATCCGGTGTTTTCACCACTCCACAGTGCGTTTGATATGCAGAACCATCTATATCTTGGCTTTCGTGGGGTTTCAAGCTGAGATATGCATTTTTTACGATAATCTTGTTGAGACTTCTGTCCGAAGTATGCAGAATCATCGAGATCGCTCGTTTCGAGCTATTTAATGCGAGAAACACGTTATCTGGTGTTTTCACCACTCCACAGTGCGTTGGATATGCAGAACCGCAGATATTTTGGTTTTCGTGGGGTTTCAAGCTGAGATATGCATTTTTTACGATAATTTTGGTGAAACATCTGTCCGAAGTATGCAGAAACGTCGAGAGCGCTCTTTTCGAGCTATTTAATGCGAGAAACACGTTATCTGGTGTTTTCACCACTCCACAGTGCGTTGGATATGCAGAACCGGAGATATTTTGGTTTTCGTCGGGTTTCAAGCTGAGACATGCATTTTCTACGATAAGCTTGGTGAAACATCTGTCCGAAGTATGCAGAAACGTCGAGAGCGCTCTTTTCGAGCTATTTAATGCGAGAAACACGTTTTCTGGGGTTTTCACCACTCCACAGTTCGTTGGATATGCAGAACAGTAGATATCCTGGTTTTCGTGGGGTTTCAAGCAGAGATATGCATTTTCTGCGATAATCTTGGTGAGACTTCTGTTAGAAGTATGCAGAACCATCGAGATCGCTCGTTCCGAGCTATTTAATGCGAGAAACACGTTATCTGGTGTTTTCACCACTCCACAGTGCGTTGGATGTGCAGAACCGGAGATATTTTGGTTTTCGTCGGGTTTCAAGCTGAGATATGCATTTTCTGCGATAATCTTGTTGAGACTTCTGTCCGAAGTATGCAGAAACATCGAGAGCGCTCTTTTCGAGCTATTTATTGCGAGAAACACGTTCTCTGGTTGTTTTCACCACTCCACAGTGCGTTTGATATGCAGAACCGGCGATATCTTGATTTTCGTGGTGTTTCCAGCTGAGATATGCATTTTCTGCGATAATCTTGGTGGGTCTTTTGTCAGAAGTATGCAGAATCACCTAGATCGCTCTTTTCGAGCTATTTAATGCGAGAAACACGTTATCTGATGTTTTCACCACTCCACAGTGCGTTTGATAATGCAGAACCGGCGACATCTTTGATTTCGTCGGGGTTCAAGCTGAGATATGCATTTTCTACGATAATCTTGGTGAGACTTCTGTCAGAAGTATGCAGAATCATCGGGATCGGCCTTTTCGAGCTATTTAATGCGAGAAACACGTTCTCTGGTTGTTTTCACCACTCCACAGTGCGTTTGATATGCAGAACCGGCAACATCCTGATTTTCGTGAGGTTTCGAGCTGAGATATGCATTTTCTGCGATAATATTGGTGAAACATCTGTCCGAAGTATGCAGAAACGTCGTGAGCGCTCTTTTCGTGCTATTTAATGCGAGAAACACGTTTTCTGGGGTTTTCACCACTCCACAGTTCGTTGGATATGCAGAACAGTAGATATCCTGGTTTTCGTGGGGTTTCAAGCAGAGATATGCATTTTCTGCGATAATCTTGGTGAGACTTCTGTTAGAAGTATGCAGAAACATCGAGAGCGCTCTTTTCGAGCTATTTATTGCGAGAAACACGCTCTCTGGTTGTTTTCACCACTCCACAGTGCGTTTGGAAAGCAGAACCGGCGATATCTTGATTTTCGTGGTGTTTCCAGCTGAGATATGCATTTTCTGCGATAATCTTGGTGGGTCTTTTGTCAGAAGTATGCAGAAACGTCGAGAGCGCTCTTTTCGAGCTATTTAATGCGAGAAACTCGTTTTCTGGGGTTTTCAACACTCCACAGTTCGTTGGATATGCAGATCCTGAGATATCTTGGTTCTCGTGGGGTTTCAATCTGAGATATGCATTTCCTGCGATAATCTTGGTGAGACTTCTGTCCGAAGTATGCTGAATCATCTAGATCGCTCTTTTCGAGCTATTTAATGCGAGAAACACGTTATCTGGTGTTTTCACCACTCCACAGTGCGTTCGATATGCAGAACCAGCGATATCTTGGATTTCGTGGCATTTCAAGCTGTGATACGCATTTCCTGCGATAATCTTGGTGAGACTTCTGTCCGAAGTATGCTGAATCATCGAGATCGCTCTTTTCGAGATAGTTAATGCGAGAAAAACCTTATCCGGTGTTTTCACCACTCCACAGTGCGTTAGATATGCAGAACCAGCGATATCTTGGCTTTCGTGGGGTTTCAAGCTGAGGTATGCATTTTTTACGATAATCTTGGTGAGACTTCTGTCCGAAGTATGAAGAATCATCGAGATCGCTCTATTCGAGCTATTTAATGCGAGAAACACGTTTTCAGGGTGTTTTCACCACTCCACAGTGCGTTTGATATGCTGAACACAGCGATATCTTGGTTTTCGTGAGGTTTCAAGCTGAGATATGCATTTTTTACGATAATTTTGGTGAGATATCTGTCCGAAGTATGCAGAATCATCGAGATCGCTCGTTTCGAGCTATTTAATGCGAGAAACACGTTGTCTGGTGTTTGCACCACTCCACAGTTGGTTTGATATGCAGAACCGGCGATATTTTGGTTTTCGTCGGGTTTCAAGCTGAGATATGCATTTTCTACGATAATATTGGTGAGACTTCAGTCAGAAGTATGCTGAATCATCTAGATCGCTCTTTTCGAGCTATTTAATGCGAGTAACACGTTATCTGGTGTTTTCACCACTCCACAGTGCGTTTCATATGCAGAACCAGCGATATCTTGGTTTTCGTGGCATTTCAAGCTGAGATATGCATTTCCTGCGATAATCTTGGTGAGACTTCTGTCCGAAGTATGCTGAATCATCGAGATCGCTCTTTTCGAGCTAGTTACAGCGAGAAACACGTTATCTGGTGTTTTCACCACTCCACAGTGCGTTTGACATGCAGAACCGGAGATATCTTGGTTTCGTTCGGGTTTCAAGCTGAGATATCCATTTTCTACGAAAATCTTGGTGAGACTTCTGTCAGAAGTATGCAGAATCTTCGAGATCGCACTTTTCGAGCTACTTAATGCGAGAAACACGTTCTCTGGTTGTTTTCACCACTCCACAGTGCGTTTGATATGCAGAACCAGCAACATCTTGATTTTCGTGAGGTTTCGAGCTGAGATATGCATTTTCTGCGATAATATTGGTGAGACTTCAGTCAGAAGTATGCAGAATCATCTAGATCGCTCTTTTCGAGCTAGTCAGAGCGAGAAACACGTTATCTGGTGTTTTCACCACTCCACAGTGCGTTCGATATGCAGAACCAGCGATATCTTGGATTTCGTGGCATTTCAAGCTGAGATACGCATTTCCTGCGATAATCTTGGTGAGACTTCTGTCCGAAGTATGCTGAATCATCGAGATCGCTCTTTTCGAGATAGTTAATGCGAGAAAAACCTTATCCGGTGTTTTCACCACTCCACAGTGCGTTAGATATGCAGAACCAGCGATATCTTGGCTTTCGTGGGGTTTCAAGCTGAGATATGCATTTTTTACGATAATCTTGGTGAGACTTCTGTCCGAAGTATGAAGAATCATCGAGATCGCTCTATTCGAGCTATTTAATGCGAGAGACACGTTTTCAGGGTGTTTTCACCACTCCACAGTGCGTTTGATATGCTGAACACAGCGATATCTTGGTTTTCGTGAGGTTTCAAGCTGAGATATGCATTTTTTACGATAATTTTGGTGAGATATCTGTCCGAAGTATGCAGAATCATCGAGATCGCTCGTTTCGAGCTATTTAATGCGAGAAACACGTTATGTGGTGTTTGCACCACTCTACAGTTGGTTTGATATGCAGAACCGGCGATATTTTGGTTTTCGTCGGGTTTCAAGCTGAGATATGCATTTTCTACGATAATATTGGTGAGACTTCAGTCAGAAGTATGCAGAATCATCTAGATCGCTCTTTTCGAGCTACTTAATGCACGAAACACGTTTTCTGGGGTTTTCAACACTCCTCAGTTCGTTGGATATGCAGAACCGGAGATATCTTGGTTTTCGTGGGGTTTCAAGCTGAGATATGCATTTCCTGCGATAATCTTGGTGAGACTTCTGTCCGAAGTATGCTGAATCATCTAGATCGCTCTTTTCGAGCTATTTAATGCGAGTAACACGTTACCTGGTGTTTTCACCACTCCACAGTGCGTTTGATATGCAGAACCAGCGATATCTTGGTTTTCGTGGCATTTCAAGCTGAGATATGCATTTCCTGCGATAATCTTGGTGAGACTTCTGTCCGAAGTATGAAGAATCATCGAGATCGCTCTATTCGAGCTATTTAATGCGAGAAACACGTTTTCAGGGTGTTTTCACCACTCCACAGTGCGTTTGATATGCTGAACACAGCGATATCTTGGTTTTCGTGAGGTTTCAAGCTGAGATATGCATTTTTTACGATAATTTTGGTGAGATATCTGTCCGAAGTATGCAGAATCATCGAGATCGCTCGTTTCGAGCTATTTAATGCGAGAAACACGTTATCTGGTGTTTGCACCACTCCACAGTTGGTTTGAAATGCAGAACCGGCGATATTTTGGTTTTCGTCGGGTTTCAAGCTGAGATATGCATTTTCTACGATAATATTGGTGAGACTTCAGTCAGAAGTATGCAGAATCATCTAGATCGCTCTTTTCGAGCTACTTAATGCACGAAACACGTTTTCTGGGGTTTTCAACACTCCTCAGTTCGTTGGATATGCAGAACCGGAGATGTCTTGGTTTTCGTGGGGTTTCAAGCTGAGATATGCATTTCCTGCGATAATCTTGGTGAGACTTCTGTCCGAAGTATGCTGAATCATCTAGATCGCTCTTTTCGAGCTATTTAATGCGAGAAATACGTTTTCTGGGGATTTCACCACTCCACAGTTCGTTGGATATGCAGAACCGGAGATATCTTGGTTTTCGTGGCACTTCAAGCTGAGATATGCATTTTCTGCGATAATCTTGTTGAGACTTCTGTCCGAAGAATGCTGAATCATCGAGATCGCTCTTTTCGAGCTATTTAATGCGAGAAACACGTTATCTGGTGATTTCACCACTCCACAGTGCGTTTCATATGCAGAACCAGCGATATCTTGGTTTTCGTGGCACTTCAAGCTGAGATATGCATTTTCTGCGATAATCTTGGCGTGACTTCTGTTAGAAGTATGCAGAATCATCGAGATCGCACTTTTCGAGCTATTTAATGCGAGAAACACGTTATCTGGTGTTTTCACGACTCCACAGTTGGTTTGATATGCAGAACCGGCGATATTTTGGTTTTCGTTGGGTTTCAAGCTGAGATATGCATTTTCTACGATAATCTTGGTGAAACATCTGTCCGAAGTATGCAGAAACATCGAGAGCGCTCTTTTCGAGCTATTTAATGCGAGAAACTCGTTTTCTGGTGTTTTCACCACTCCACAGTGCGTTTGACATGCAGAACCGGAGATATCTTGGTTTCGGTCGGGTTTCAAGCTGAGATATGCATTTTCTACGATAATCTTGGTGAGTCTTCTGTCAGAAGTATGCAGAACCATCGAGAACGCTCGTTTCGAGCTACTTAATGCGAGTAACACGTTTTCTGGTGTTTTCACCACTCCACAGTGCGTTTGATATGCAGAACCTGCGATATCTTGGCTTTCGTGGGGTTTCAAGCTGAGATATGCATTTTTTACGATAATCTTGTTGAGACTTCTGTCCGAAGTATGACGAATCATCGAGATCGCTCTATTCGAGCTATTTAATGCGAGAAATACGTTTTCTGGGGATTTCACCACTCCACAGTTCGTTGGATATGCAGAACCGGAGATATCTTGGTTTTCGTGGGGTTTCAAGCTGAGATATGCATTTCCTGCGATAATCTTGGTGAGACTTCTGTCCGAAGTATGCTGAATCATCGAGATCGCTCTTTTCGAGCTAGTTAGTGCGAGAAACACGTTATCTGGAGTTTTCACCACTCCACAGTGCGTTTGATATGCAGAACAGTACATATCTTGGTTTTCGTGGGGTTTCAAGCTGAGATATGCATTTTTTACGATAATCTTGGTGAGACTTCTGTCCGAAGTATGCTTAATCATCGAGATCGCTTGTTTCGAGCTATTTAATGGGAGAAAAACTTTATCCGGTGTTTTCACCACTCCACAGTGCGTTTGATATGCAGAACCATCGATATCTTGGCTTTCGTGGGGTTTCAAGCTGAGATATGCATTTTTTACGATAATCTTGTTGAGACTTCTGTCCGAAGTATGCAGAATCATCGAGATCGCTCGTTTCGAGCTATTTAATGCGAGAAACACGTTATCTGGTGTTTTCACCAATCCACAGTGCGTTGGATATGCAGAACCGCAGATATTTTGGTTTTCGTGGGGTTTCAAGCTGAGATATGCATTTTTTACGATAATTTTGGTGAAACATCTGTCCGAAGTATGCAGAAACGTCGAAAGCGCTGTTTTCGAGCTATTTAATGCGAGCAACACGTTTTCTGGGGTTTTCACCACTCCACAGTTCGTTGGATATGCAGAACCGGAGATATCTTGATTTTCGTGGTGTTTCCAACTGAGATATGCATTTTCTGCGATAATCTTGGTGGGTCTTTTGTCAGAAGTATGCAGAATCATCTTGATCGCTCTTTTCGAGCTACTTAATGCACGAAACACGTTTTCTGGTGTTTTCACCACTCCACAGTACGTTTGACATGCAGAACCGGAGATATCTTGGTTTCGGTCGGGTTTCAAGCTGAGATATGCATTTTCTACGATAATCCTGGTGAGACTTCTGTCAGAAGTATGCAGAATCTTCGAGAACGCTCTTTTCGAGCTACTTAATGCGCGAAACACGTTTTCTGGTGTTTTCACCACTCCACGGTACGTTTGATGTGCAGAACCGGAGATAACTCGGTTTTCGTCGGGTTTCAAGCTGAGATATGCATTTTCTACGATAATCTTGGTGAGACTTCTGTCAGAAGTATGCAGGATCTTCGAGAACGCTCTTTTTGAGCTATTTAATGCGAGAAACACGTTATCTGGTGTTTTCACCACTCCACAGTGCGTTTGATATGCAGTACCAGCGATATCTTGGTTTTCGTGGGGTTTCAAGCTGGGATATGCATTTTTTACGATAATCTTGGTGAGACTTCTGTCCGAAGTATGCAGAATCATCGAGATCGCTCTATTCGAGCTATTTAATGCGATAAACACGTTCTCTGGTTGTTTTCACCACTCCACAGTGCGTTCGATATGCAGATCCGGCAACATCTTGATTTTCGTGAGGTTTCGAGCTGAGATATGCATTTTCTGCGATAATATTGGTGAGACTTCAGTCAGAAGGATGCAGAATCATCGAGATCGCCCTTTTCGAGAAAGTTAATGCGAGAAAAACCTTATCCGGTGTTTTCACCACTCCACAGTGCGTCGGATATGCAGAACAAGCGATATCTTGGCTTTCGTGGGGTTTCAAGCTGAGATATGCATTTTCTACGATAATGTTGGTGAAACATCTGTCCGAAGTATGCAGAAACATCGAGAGCGCTCTTTGCGAGCTATTTAATGCGAGAAACACGTTATCTGGTGTTTTCACCACTCCACAGTTGGTTTGATATGCAGAACCAGCGATATCTTGGTTTTCGTGGGGTTTCAAGCTGAGATATGCATTTCCTGCGATAATCTTGTTGAGACTTCTGTCCGAAGTATGCTGAATCATCGAGATCGCTCTTTTCGAGCTAGTTAGTGCGAGAAACACGTTATCTGGAGTTTTCACCACTCCACAGTGCGTTTGATATGCAGAACAGTACATATCTTGGTTTTCGTGGGGTTTCAAGCTGAGATATGCATTTTTTACGATAATCTTGGTGAGACTTCTGTCCGAAGTATGCTTAATCATCGAGATCGCTTGTTTCGAGCTATTTAATGGGAGAAAAACTTTATCCGGTGTTTTCACCACTCCACAGTGCGTTTGATATGCAGAACCATCTATATCTTGGCTTTCGTGGGGTTTCAAGCTGAGATATGCATTTTTTACGATAATCTTGTTGAGACTTCTGTCCGAAGTATGCAGAATCATCGAGATCGCTCGTTTCGAGCTATTTAATGCGAGAAACACGTTATCTGGTGTTTTCACCACTCCACAGTGCGTTGGATATGCAGAACCGGAGATATTTTGGTTTTCGTCGGGTTTCAAGCTGAGATATGCATTTTCTACGATAAGCTTGGTGAAACATCTGTCCGAAGTATGCAGAAACGTCGAGAGCGCTCTTTTCGAGCTATTTAATGCGAGAAACACGTTTTCTGGGGTTTTCACCACTCCACAGTTCGTTGGATATGCAGAACAGTAGATATCCTGGTTTTCGTGGGGTTTCAAGCAGAGATATGCATTTTCTGCGATAATCTTGGTGAGACTTCTGTTAGAAGTATGCAGAACCATCGAGATCGCTCGTTCCGAGCTATTTAATGCGAGAAACACGTTATCTGGTGTTTTCACCACTCCACAGTGCGTTGGATGTGCAGAACCGGAGATATTTTGGTTTTCGTCGGGTTTCAAGCTGAGATATGCATTTTCTGCGATAATCTTGTTGAGACTTCTGTCCGAAGTATGCAGAAACATCGAGAGCGCTCTTTTCGAGCTATTTATTGCGAGAAACACGTTCTCTGGTTGTTTTCACCACTCCACAGTGCGTTTGATATGCAGAACCGGCGATATCTTGATTTTCGTGGTGTTTCCAGCTGAGATATGCATTTTCTGCGATAATCTTGGTGGGTCTTTTGTCAGAAGTATGCAGAATCACCTAGATCGCTCTTTTCGAGCTATTTAATGCGAGAAACACGTTATCTGATGTTTTCACCACTCCACAGTGCGTTTGATAATGCAGAACCGGCGACATCTTTGATTTCGTCGGGGTTCAAGCTGAGATATGCATTTTCTACGATAATCTTGGTGAGACTTCTGTCAGAAGTATGCAGAATCATCGGGATCGGCCTTTTCGAGCTATTTAATGCGAGAAACACGTTCTCTGGTTGTTTTCACCACTCCACAGTGCGTTTGATATGCAGAACCGGCAACATCCTGATTTTCGTGAGGTTTCGAGCTGAGATATGCATTTTCTGCGATAATATTGGTGAAACATCTGTCCGAAGTATGCAGAAACGTCGTGAGCGCTCTTTTCGTGCTATTTAATGCGAGAAACACGTTTTCTGGGGTTTTCACCACTCCACAGTTCGTTGGATATGCAGAACAGTAGATATCCTGGTTTTCGTGGGGTTTCAAGCAGAGATATGCATTTTCTGCGATAATCTTGGTGAGACTTCTGTTAGAAGTATGCAGAAACATCGAGAGCGCTCTTTTCGAGCTATTTATTGCGAGAAACACGTTCTCTGGTTGTTTTCACCACTCCACAGTGCGTTGGATATGCAGAACCGGAGATATTTTGGTTTTCGTCGGGTTTCAAGTTGAGATATGCATTTTCTGCGATAATCTTGTTGAGACTTCTGTCCGAAGTATGCAGAAACATCGAGAGCGCTCTTTTCGAGCTATTTATTGCGAGAAACACGCTCTCTGGTTGTTTTCACCACTCCACAGTGCGTTTGGAAAGCAGAACCGGCGATATCTTGATTTTCGTGGTGTTTCCAGCTGAGATATGCATTTTCTGCGATAATCTTGGTGGGTCTTTTGTCAGAAGTATGCAGAAACGTCGAGAGCGCTCTTTTCGAGCTATTTAATGCGAGAAACTCGTTTTCTGGGGTTTTCAACACTCCACAGTTCGTTGGATATGCAGATCCTGAGATATCTTGGTTCTCGTGGGGTTTCAATCTGAGATATGCATTTCCTGCGATAATCTTGGTGAGACTTCTGTCCGAAGTATGCTGAATCATCTAGATCGCTCTTTTCGAGCTATTTAATGCGAGAAACACGTTATCTGGTGTTTTCACCACTCCACAGTGCGTTCGATATGCAGAACCAGCGATATCTTGGATTTCGTGGCATTTCAAGCTGTGATACGCATTTCCTGCGATAATCTTGGTGAGACTTCTGTCCGAAGTATGCTGAATCATCGAGATCGCTCTTTTCGAGATAGTTAATGCGAGAAAAACCTTATCCGGTGTTTTCACCACTCCACAGTGCGTTAGATATGCAGAACCAGCGATATCTTGGCTTTCGTGGGGTTTCAAGCTGAGGTATGCATTTTTTACGATAATCTTGGTGAGACTTCTGTCCGAAGTATGAAGAATCATCGAGATCGCTCTATTCGAGCTATTTAATGCGAGAAACACGTTTTCAGGGTGTTTTCACCACTCCACAGTGCGTTTGATATGCTGAACACAGCGATATCTTGGTTTTCGTGAGGTTTCAAGCTGAGATATGCATTTTTTACGATAATTTTGGTGAGATATCTGTCCGAAGTATGCAGAATCATCGAGATCGCTCGTTTCGAGCTATTTAATGCGAGAAACACGTTGTCTGGTGTTTGCACCACTCCACAGTTGGTTTGATATGCAGAACCGGCGATATTTTGGTTTTCGTCGGGTTTCAAGCTGAGATATGCATTTTCTACGATAATATTGGTGAGACTTCAGTCAGAAGTATGCTGAATCATCTAGATCGCTCTTTTCGAGCTATTTAATGCGAGTAACACGTTATCTGGTGTTTTCACCACTCCACAGTGCGTTTCATATGCAGAACCAGCGATATCTTGGTTTTCGTGGCATTTCAAGCTGAGATATGCATTTCCTGCGATAATCTTGGTGAGACTTCTGTCCGAAGTATGCTGAATCATCGAGATCGCTCTTTTCGAGCTAGTTACAGCGAGAAACACGTTATCTGGTGTTTTCACCACTCCACAGTGCGTTTGACATGCAGAACCGGAGATATCTTGGTTTCGTTCGGGTTTCAAGCTGAGATATCCATTTTCTACGAAAATCTTGGTGAGACTTCTGTCAGAAGTATGCAGAATCTTCGAGATCGCACTTTTCGAGCTACTTAATGCGAGAAACACGTTCTCTGGTTGTTTTCACCACTCCACAGTGCGTTTGATATGCAGAACCAGCAACATCTTGATTTTCGTGAGGTTTCGAGCTGAGATATGCATTTTCTGCGATAATATTGGTGAGACTTCAGTCAGAAGTATGCAGAATCATCTAGATCGCTCTTTTCGAGCTAGTCAGAGCGAGAAACACGTTATCTGGTGTTTTCACCACTCCACAGTGCGTTCGATATGCAGAACCAGCGATATCTTGGATTTCGTGGCATTTCAAGCTGAGATACGCATTTCCTGCGATAATCTTGGTGAGACTTCTGTCCGAAGTATGCTGAATCATCGAGATCGCTCTTTTCGAGATAGTTAATGCGAGAAAAACCTTATCCGGTGTTTTCACCACTCCACAGTGCGTTAGATATGCAGAACCAGCGATATCTTGGCTTTCGTGGGGTTTCAAGCTGAGATATGCATTTTTTACGATAATCTTGGTGAGACTTCTGTCCGAAGTATGAAGAATCATCGAGATCGCTCTATTCGAGCTATTTAATGCGAGAGACACGTTTTCAGGGTGTTTTCACCACTCCACAGTGCGTTTGATATGCTGAACACAGCGATATCTTGGTTTTCGTGAGGTTTCAAGCTGAGATATGCATTTTTTACGATAATTTTGGTGAGATATCTGTCCGAAGTATGCAGAATCATCGAGATCGCTCGTTTCGAGCTATTTAATGCGAGAAACACGTTATGTGGTGTTTGCACCACTCTACAGTTGGTTTGATATGCAGAACCGGCGATATTTTGGTTTTCGTCGGGTTTCAAGCTGAGATATGCATTTTCTACGATAATATTGGTGAGACTTCAGTCAGAAGTATGCAGAATCATCTAGATCGCTCTTTTCGAGCTACTTAATGCACGAAACACGTTTTCTGGGGTTTTCAACACTCCTCAGTTCGTTGGATATGCAGAACCGGAGATATCTTGGTTTTCGTGGGGTTTCAAGCTGAGATATGCATTTCCTGCGATAATCTTGGTGAGACTTCTGTCCGAAGTATGCTGAATCATCTAGATCGCTCTTTTCGAGCTATTTAATGCGAGTAACACGTTACCTGGTGTTTTCACCACTCCACAGTGCGTTTGATATGCAGAACCAGCGATATCTTGGTTTTCGTGGCATTTCAAGCTGAGATATGCATTTCCTGCGATAATCTTGGTGAGACTTCTGTCCGAAGTATGAAGAATCATCGAGATCGCTCTATTCGAGCTATTTAATGCGAGAAACACGTTTTCAGGGTGTTTTCACCACTCCACAGTGCGTTTGATATGCTGAACACAGCGATATCTTGGTTTTCGTGAGGTTTCAAGCTGAGATATGCATTTTTTACGATAATTTTGGTGAGATATCTGTCCGAAGTATGCAGAATCATCGAGATCGCTCGTTTCGAGCTATTTAATGCGAGAAACACGTTATCTGGTGTTTGCACCACTCCACAGTTGGTTTGAAATGCAGAACCGGCGATATTTTGGTTTTCGTCGGGTTTCAAGCTGAGATATGCATTTTCTACGATAATATTGGTGAGACTTCAGTCTGAAGTATGCAGAATCATCTAGATCGCTCTTTTCGAGCTACTTAATGCACGAAACACGTTTTCTGGGGTTTTCAACACTCCTCAGTTCGTTGGATATGCAGAACCGGAGATGTCTTGGTTTTCGTGGGGTTTCAAGCTGAGATATGCATTTCCTGCGATAATCTTGGTGAGACTTCTGTCCGAAGTATGCTGAATCATCTAGATCGCTCTTTTCGAGCTATTTAATGCGAGTAACACGTTATCTGGTGTTTTCACCACTCCACAGTGCGTTTGATATGCAGAACCAGCGATATCTTGGTTTTCGTGGCATTTCAAGCTGAGATATGCATTTCCTGCGATAATCGTGGTGAGACTTCTGTCCGAAGTATGCTGAATCATCAAGATCGCTCTTTTCGAGCTAGTTAGAGCGAGAAACACGTTATCTGGTGTTTTCACCACTCCACAGTGCGTTTGATATGCAGAACAGTAGATATCTTGGTTTTCGTGGGGTTTCAAGCTGAGATATGCATTTCCTGCGATAATCTTGGTGAGACTTCTGTCCGAAGTATGCTGAATCATCTAGATCGCTCTTTTCGAGCTATTTAATGCGAGAAACACGTTATCTGGTGTTTTCACCACTCCACAGTGCGTTCGATATGCAGAACCAGCGATATCTTGGATTTCGTGGCATTTCAAGCTGAGATACGCATTTCCTGCGATAATCTTGGTGAGACTTCTGTCCGAAGTATGCTGAATCATCTAGATCGCTCTTTTCGAGCTATTTAATGCGAGAAACACGTTATCTGGTGTTTTCACCACTCCACAGTGCGTTCGATATGCAGAACCAGCGATATCTTGGATTTCGTGGCATTTCAAGCTGAGATACGCATTTCCTGCGATAATCTTGGTGAGACTTCTGTCCGAAGTATGAAGAATCATCGAGATCGCTCTATTCGAGCTATTTAATGCGAGAGACACGTTTTCAGGGTGTTTTCACCACTCCACAGTGCGTTTGATATGCTGAACACAGCGATATCTTGGTTTTCGTGAGGTTTCAAGCTGAGATATGCATTTTTTACGATAATTTTGGTGAGATATCTGTCCGAAGTATGCAGAATCATCGAGATCGCTCGTTTCGAGCTATTTAATGCGAGAAACACGTTATGTGGTGTTTGCACCACTCCACAGTTGGTTTGATATGCAGAACCGGCGATATTTTGGTTTTCGTCGGGTTTCAAGCTGAGATACGCATTTCCTGCGATAATCTTGGTGAGACTTCTGTCCGAAGTATGCTGAATCATCTAGATCGCTCTTTTCGAGCTATTTAATGCGAGAAACACGTTATCTGGTGTTTTCACCACTCCACAGTGCGTTCGATATGCAGAACCAGCGATATCTTGGATTTCGTGGCATTTCAAGCTGAGATACGCATTTCCTGCGATAATCTTGGTGACACTTCTGTCCGAAGTATGCTGAATCATCGAGATCGCTCTTTTCGAGATAGTTAATGCGAGAAAAACCTTATCCGGTGTTTTCACCACTCCACAGTGCGTTAGATATGCAGAACCAGCGATATCTTGGTATTCGTGGGGTTTCAAGCTGAGATATGCATTTTTTACGATAATCTTGGTGAGACTTCTGTCCGAAGTATGAAGAATCATCGAGATCGCTCTATTCGAGCTATTTAATGCGAGAAACACGTTTTCAGGGTGTTTTCACCACTCCACAGTGCGTTTGATATGCTGAACACAGCGATATCTTGGTTTTCGTGAGGTTTCAAGCTGAGATATGCATTTTTTACGATAATTTTGGTGAGATATCTGTCCGAAGTATGCAGAATCATCGAGATCGCTCGTTTCGAGCTATTTAATGCGAGAAACACCTTATCTGGTGTTTGCACCACTCCACAGTTGGTTTGATATGCAGAACCGGCGATATTTTGGTTTTCGTCGGGTTTCAAGCTGAGATATGCATTTTCTACGATAACATTGGTGAGACTTCTGTCAGAAGTATGCAGAATCATCTAGATCGCTCTTTTCGAGCTACTTAATGCACGAAACACGTTTTCTGGGGTTTTCAACACTCCACATTTCGTTGGATATGCAGAACCGGAGATATCTTGGTTTTCGTGGGGTTTCAAGCTGAGATATGCATTTCCTGCGATAATCTTGGTGAGACTTCTGTCCGAAGTATGCTGAATCATCTAGATCGCTCTTTTCGAGCTATTCAATGCGAGAAAAACCTTATCCGGTGTTTTCACCACTCCACAGTGCGTTAGATATGCAGAACCAGCGATATCTTGGTTTTCGTGGCATTTCAAGCTGAGATATGCATTTTTTACGATAATCTTGGTGAGACTTCTGTCCGAAGTATGAAGAATCATCGAGATCGCTCTATTCGAGCTATTTAATGCGAGAAACACGTTTTCAGGGTGTTTTCACCACTCCACAGTGCGTTTGATATGCTGAACACAGCGATATCTTGGTTTTCGTGAGGTTTCAAGCTGAGATATACATTTTTTACGATAATTTTGGTGAGATATCTGTCCGAAGTATGCAGAATCATCGAGATCGCTCTTTTCGAGCTAGTTAGAGCGAGAAACACGTTATCTGGTGTTTTCACCACTCCACGGTGCGTTTGATATGCAGAACAGTAGATATCTTGGTTTTCGTGGGGTTTCAAGCTGAGATATGCATTTTCTGCGAAAATCTTGTTGAGTCTTCTGTCCGAAGTATGCAGAATCATCGAGATCGCTCTTTTCGAGCTATTTATTGCGAGAAACACGTTATCGGGTGTTTTCACCACTCCACAGTTGGTTTGATATGCAGAACCGGCGATATTTTGGTTTTCGTCGGGTTTCAAGCTGAGATATGCATTTTCTACGATAATCTTGGTGAAACATCTGTCCGAAGTATGCAGAAACATCGAGAGCGCTCTTTTCGAGCTATTTAATGCGAGAAACTCGTTTTCTGGGGTTTTCAACACTCCACAGATCGTTGGATATGCAGAACCTGAGATATTTTGGTTTTCGTGGGGTTTCAAGCTGAGATATGCATTTCCTGCGATAATCTTGGTGAGATATCTGTCCGAAGTATGCAGAATCATCGAGATCGCTCTATTCGAGCTATTTAATGCGAGAAACACGATATCTGGTGTTCTCACCACTCCACAGTGCGTTGGATATGCAGAACCGCAGATATTTTGGTTTTCGTGGGGTTTCAAGCTGAGATATGCATTTTTTACGATAATTTTGGTGAAACATCTGTCCGAAGTATGCAGAAACGTCGAGAGCGCTCTTTTCGACCTATTTGATGCGAGAAACACGTTATCTGGTGTTTTCACCACTCCACAGTGCGTTTGATATGCAGAACAGTAGATATCTTGGTTTTCGTGGGGTTTCAAGCTGAGATATGCATTTTCTGCGATAATCTTGTTGAGTCTTCTGTCCGAAGTATGCAGAATCATCGAGATCGCTCTTTTCGAGCTATTTATTGCGAGAAACACGTTATCTGGTGTTTTCACCACTCCACAGTTGGTTTGATATGCAGAACCGGCGATATTTTGGTGTTCGTCGGGTTTCAAGCTGAGATATGCATTTTCTACGATAATCTTGGTGAAACATCTGTCCGAAGTATGCAGAATCATCGAGATCGCTCGTTTCGAGATATTTAATGCGAGAAACACGTTATCTGGTGTTTGCACCACTCCACAGTTGGTTTGATATGCAGAACCGGCGATATTTTGGATTTCGTCGGGTTTCAAGCTGAGATATGCATTTTCTACGATAACATTGGTTAGACTTCAGTCAGAAGTATGCAGAATCATCGAGATCGCTCTTTTCGAGCTATTTATTGCGAGAAACACGTTATCTGGTGTTTTCACCACTCCACAGTGCGTTTGATATGCAGAACCAGCGATATCTTGGTTTTCGTGGCATTTCAAGCTGAGATATGCATTTCCTGCGATAATCTTGGTGAGACTTCTGTCAGAAGTATGCAGAATCTTCGAGATCGCACTTTTCGAGCTATTTAATGCGAGAAACACGTTCTCTGGTTGTTTGCACCACTCCACAGTACGTTTGATATGCAGAACCAGCAACATCTTGATTTTCGTGAGGTTTCGAGCTGAGATATGCATTTTCTGCGATAATATTGGTGACACTTCAGTCAGAAGTATGCAGAATCATCTAGATCGCTCTTTTCGAGCTAGTCAGAGCGAGAAACACGTTATCTGGTGTTTTCACCACTCCACAGTGCGCTTGACATGCAGAACCGGAGATATATTGGTTTCGGTCGGGTTTCAAGCTGAGATATGCATTTCCTGCGATAATCTTGGTGAGTCTTCTGTCAGAAGTATGCAGAAAGATCGAGAGCGCTCTGTTCGAGCTATTTATTGCGAGAAACACGTTATCTGGTGTTTTCCCTACTCCACAGTGCGTTTTATATGCAGTACCAGCGATATCTTGGTTTCGGTCGGGTTTCAAGCTGAGATATGCATTTTCTACGATAATCTTGGTGAGACTTCTGTCAGAAGTATGCAGAATCTTCGAGAACGCTCTTTTCGAGCTATTTAATGCGAGAAACACGATATCTGGTGTTTTCACCACTCCACAGTGCGTTGGATATGCAGAACCGCAGATATTTAGGTTTTCGTGGGGTTTCATGCTGAGATATGCATTTCCTGCGATAATCTTGGTGAGACTTCTGTCCGAAGTATGCAGAATCATCGAGAACGCTCGTTTCGAGCTACTTAATGCGAGAAACACGTTATCTGGGGTTTTCACCACTCCACAGTGCGTTTGATATGCAGAACCAGCGATATCTTGGCTTTCGTGGGGTTTCAAGCTGAGATATGCATTTTTTACGATAATCTTGTTGAGACTTCTGTCCGAAGTATGAAGAATCATCGAGATCGCTCTATTCGAGCTATTTAATGCGAGAAACACGTTTTCTGGGGTTTTCACCACTCCACAGTGCGTTTGATATGCAGAACCAGCGATATCTTGGTTTTCGTGGGGTTTCAAGCTGAGATATGCATTTTTTACGATAATCTTGGTGAGACTTCTGTCCGAAGTATGCTTAATCATCGAGATCGCTTGTTTCGAGCTATTTAATGCGAGAATCACGTTATCTGGTGTTTTCACCACTCCACAGTGCGTATGATATGCAGAACCGGCGATATCTTGGTTTTCGTGGGGTTCCAAGCTGAGATATGCATTTTCTGCGATAATCTTGGTGGACTTCTGTCCGAAGTATGCTGAAACATCGAGATCGCTCTTTTCGAGCTAGTTAATGCGAGAAAAACCTTATCCGGTGTTTTCACCACTCCACAGTGCGTTTGATATGCTGAACACAGCGATATCTTGGTTTTCGTGGTGTTTCAAGCTGAGATATGCATTTTCTGCGATAATCTTGGTGAGACTTCTGTCCGAAGTATGCAGAATCATCTAGATCGCTCTTTTCGAGCTACTTAATGCACGAAACACGTTTTCTGGTGTTTTCACCACTCCACAGTGCGTTGGATATGCAGAACCGCAGATATTTTGGTTTTCGTGGGGTTTCAAGCTGAGATATGCATTTTTTACGATAATTTTGGTGAAACATCTGTCCGAAGTATGCAGAAACGTCGAGAGCGCTCTTTTCGACCTATTTAATGCGAGAAACACGTTATCTGGTGTTTTCACCACTCCACAGTGCGTTTGATATGCAGAACCAGCGATATCTTGGTTTTCGTGGGGATTCAAGCTGAGATATGCAATTTCTGCGATAATCTGGTGAGACATCAGTCAGATGTATGCAGAATCATCTAGATCGCTCGTTTCAAGCTGATTAATGCGAGAAACACGTTTTCTGGTGTTTTCACCACTCCACAGTACGTTTGACATGCAGAACCGAAGATATCCTGGTTTCGGTCGGGTTTCAAGCAGAGATATGCATTTTCTGCGATAATCTTGGTGAGACTTCAGTCAGAAGAATGCAGAATCATCTAGATCGCTCTTTTCGAGCTATTTAATGCGAGTAACACGTTATCTGGTGTTTTCACCACTCCACAGTGCGTTTGATATGCAGAACCAGCGATATCTTGGTTTTCGTGGGGTTTCAAGCTGAGATATGCATTTCGTGCGATAATCTTTGTGAGACTTCTGTCCGAAGTATGCTGAATCATCGAGATCGCTCTTTTCGAGCTATTTATTGCGAGAAACACGTTATCTGGTGTTTTCAACACTCCACAGTTCGTTGGATATGCAGAACCGGAGATATCTTGGTTTTCGTGGGGTTTCAAGCTGAGATATGCATTTCCTGCGATAATCTTGGTGAGACTTCTGTCCGAAGTATGCTGAATCATCTAGATCGCTCTTTTCGAGCTATTTAATGCGAGTAACACGTTATCTGGTGTTTTCACCACTCCACAGTGCGTTTGATATGCAGAACCAGCGATATCTTGGTTTTCGTGGCATTTCAAGCTGAGATATGCATTTCCTGCGATAATCTTGGTGAGACTTCTGTCCGAAGTATGCTGAATCATCAAGATCGCTCTTTTCGAGCTAGTTAGAGCGAGAAACACGTTATCTGGTATTTTCACCACTCCACGGTGCGTTTGATATGCAGAACAGTAGATATCTTGGTTTTCGTGGGGTTTCAAGCTGAGATATGCATTTCCTGCGATAATCTTGGTGAGACTTCTGTCCGAAGTATGCTGAATCATCGAGATCGCTCTTTTCGAGATAGTTAATGCGAGAAAAACCTTATCCGGTGTTTTCACCACTCCACAGTGCGTTAGATATGCAGAACCGGCGATATTTTGGTTTTCGTCGGGTTTCAAGATAAGATATGCATTTTCTACGATAACATTGGTGAGACTTCAGTCAGAAGAATGCAGAATCATCTAGATCGCTCTTTTCGAGCTATTTAATGCGAGTAACACGTTATCTGGTGTTTTCACCACTCCACAGTGCGTTTGATATGCAGAACCAGCGATATCTTGGTTTTCGTGGGGTTTCAAGCTGAGATATGCATTTCGTGCGATAATCTTTGTGAGACTTCTGTCCGAAGTATGCTGAATCATCGAGATCGCTCTTTTCGAGCTATTTATTGCGAGAAACACGTTATCTGGTGTTTTCAACACTCCACAGTTCGTTGGATATGCAGAACCGGAGATATCTTGGTTTTCGTGGGGTTTCAAGCTGAGATATGCATTTCCTGCGATAATCTTGGTGAGACTTCTGTCCGAAGTATGCTGAATCATCAAGATCGCTCTTTTCGAGCTAGTTAGAGCGAGAAACACGTTATCTGGTATTTTCACCACTCCACGGTGCGTTTGATATGCAGAACAGTAGATATCTTGGTTTTCGTGGGGTTTCAAGCTGAGATATGCATTTTTTACGATAATCTTGGTGAGACTTCTGTCCGAAGTATGAAGAATCATCGAGATCGCTCTATTCGAGCTATTTAATGCGAGAAACACGTTTTCAGGGTGTTTTCACCACTCCACAGTGCGTTTGATATGCTGAACACAGCGATATCTTGGTTTTCGTGAGGTTTCAAGCTGAGATATGCATTTTTTACGATAATTTTGGTGAGATATCTGTCCGAAGTATGCAGAATCATCGAGATCGCTCGTTTCGAGATATTTAATGCGAGAAACACGTTATCTGGTGTTTGCACCACTCCACAGTTGGTTTGATATGCAGAACCGGCGATATTTTGGATTTCGTCGGGTTTCAAGCTGAGATATGCATTTTCTACGATAACATTGGTTAGACTTCAGTCAGAAGTATGCAGAATCATCGAGATCGCTCTTTTCGAGCTATTTATTGCGAGAAACACGTTATCTGGTGTTTTCACCACTCCACAGTGCGTTTGATATGCAGAACCAGCGATATCTTGGTTTTCGTGGCATTTCAAGCTGAGATATGCATTTCCTGCGATAATCTTGGTGAGACTTCTGTCAGAAGTATGCAGAATCTTCGAGATCGCACTTTTCGAGCTATTTAATGCGAGAAACACGTTCTCTGGTTGTTTGCACCACTCCACAGTACGTTTGATATGCAGAACCAGCAACATCTTGATTTTCGTGAGGTTTCGAGCTGAGATATGCATTTTCTGCGATAATATTGGTGACACTTCAGTCAGAAGTATGCAGAATCATCTAGATCGCTCTTTTCGAGCTAGTCAGAGCGAGAAACACGTTATCTGGTGTTTTCACCACTCCACAGTGCGCTTGACATGCAGAACCGGAGATATATTGGTTTCGGTCGGGTTTCAAGCTGAGATATGCATTTCCTGCGATAATCTTGGTGAGTCTTCTGTCAGAAGTATGCAGAAAGATCGAGAGCGCTCTGTTCGAGCTATTTATTGCGAGAAACACGTTATCTGGTGTTTTCCCTACTCCACAGTGCGTTTTATATGCAGTACCAGCGATATCTTGGTTTCGGTCGGGTTTCAAGCTGAGATATGCATTTTCTACGATAATCTTGGTGAGACTTCTGTCAGAAGTATGCAGAATCTTCGAGAACGCTCTTTTCGAGCTATTTAATGCGAGAAACACGATATCTGGTGTTTTCACCACTCCACAGTGCGTTGGATATGCAGAACCGCAGATATTTAGGTTTTCGTGGGGTTTCATGCTGAGATATGCATTTCCTGCGATAATCTTGGTGAGACTTCTGTCCGAAGTATGCAGAATCATCGAGAACGCTCGTTTCGAGCTACTTAATGCGAGAAACACGTTATCTGGGGTTTTCACCACTCCACAGTGCGTTTGATATGCAGAACCAGCGATATCTTGGCTTTCGTGGGGTTTCAAGCTGAGATATGCATTTTTTACGATAATCTTGTTGAGACTTCTGTCCGAAGTATGAAGAATCATCGAGATCGCTCTATTCGAGCTATTTAATGCGAGAAACACGTTTTCTGGGGTTTTCACCACTCCACAGTGCGTTTGATATGCAGAACCAGCGATATCTTGGTTTTCGTGGGGTTTCAAGCTGAGATATGCATTTTTTACGATAATCTTGGTGAGACTTCTGTCCGAAGTATGCTTAATCATCGAGATCGCTTGTTTCGAGCTATTTAATGCGAGAATCACGTTATCTGGTGTTTTCACCACTCCACAGTGCGTATGATATGCAGAACCGGCGATATCTTGGTTTTCGTGGGGTTCCAAGCTGAGATATGCATTTTCTGCGATAATCTTGGTGGACTTCTGTCCGAAGTATGCTGAAACATCGAGATCGCTCTTTTCGAGCTAGTTAATGCGAGAAAAACCTTATCCGGTGTTTTCACCACTCCACAGTGCGTTTGATATGCTGAACACAGCGATATCTTGGTTTTCGTGGTGTTTCAAGCTGAGATATGCATTTTCTGCGATAATCTTGGTGAGACTTCTGTCCGAAGTATGCAGAATCATCTAGATCGCTCTTTTCGAGCTACTTAATGCACGAAACACGTTTTCTGGTGTTTTCACCACTCCACAGTGCGTTGGATATGCAGAACCGCAGATATTTTGGTTTTCGTGGGGTTTCAAGCTGAGATATGCATTTTTTACGATAATTTTGGTGAAACATCTGTCCGAAGTATGCAGAAACGTCGAGAGCGCTCTTTTCGACCTATTTAATGCGAGAAACACGTTATCTGGTGTTTTCACCACTCCACAGTGCGTTTGATATGCAGAACCAGCGATATCTTGGTTTTCGTGGGGATTCAAGCTGAGATATGCAATTTCTGCGATAATCTGGTGAGACATCAGTCAGATGTATGCAGAATCATCTAGATCGCTCGTTTCAAGCTGATTAATGCGAGAAACACGTTTTCTGGTGTTTTCACCACTCCACAGTACGTTTGACATGCAGAACCGAAGATATCCTGGTTTCGGTCGGGTTTCAAGCAGAGATATGCATTTTCTGCGATAATCTTGGTGAGACTTCAGTCAGAAGAATGCAGAATCATCTAGATCGCTCTTTTCGAGCTATTTAATGCGAGTAACACGTTATCTGGTGTTTTCACCACTCCACAGTGCGTTTGATATGCAGAACCAGCGATATCTTGGTTTTCGTGGGGTTTCAAGCTGAGATATGCATTTCGTGCGATAATCTTTGTGAGACTTCTGTCCGAAGTATGCTGAATCATCGAGATCGCTCTTTTCGAGCTATTTATTGCGAGAAACACGTTATCTGGTGTTTTCAACACTCCACAGTTCGTTGGATATGCAGAACCGGAGATATCTTGGTTTTCGTGGGGTTTCAAGCTGAGATATGCATTTCCTGCGATAATCTTGGTGAGACTTCTGTCCGAAGTATGCTGAATCATCTAGATCGCTCTTTTCGAGCTATTTAATGCGAGTAACACGTTATCTGGTGTTTTCACCACTCCACAGTGCGTTTGATATGCAGAACCAGCGATATCTTGGTTTTCGTGGCATTTCAAGCTGAGATATGCATTTCCTGCGATAATCTTGGTGAGACTTCTGTCCGAAGTATGCTGAATCATCAAGATCGCTCTTTTCGAGCTAGTTAGAGCGAGAAACACGTTATCTGGTATTTTCACCACTCCACGGTGCGTTTGATATGCAGAACAGTAGATATCTTGGTTTTCGTGGGGTTTCAAGCTGAGATATGCATTTCCTGCGATAATCTTGGTGAGACTTCTGTCCGAAGTATGCTGAATCATCGAGATCGCTCTTTTCGAGATAGTTAATGCGAGAAAAACCTTATCCGGTGTTTTCACCACTCCACAGTGCGTTAGATATGCAGAACCGGCGATATTTTGGTTTTCGTCGGGTTTCAAGATAAGATATGCATTTTCTACGATAACATTGGTGAGACTTCAGTCAGAAGAATGCAGAATCATCTAGATCGCTCTTTTCGAGCTATTTAATGCGAGTAACACGTTATCTGGTGTTTTCACCACTCCACAGTGCGTTTGATATGCAGAACCAGCGATATCTTGGTTTTCGTGGGGTTTCAAGCTGAGATATGCATTTCGTGCGATAATCTTTGTGAGACTTCTGTCCGAAGTATGCTGAATCATCGAGATCGCTCTTTTCGAGCTATTTATTGCGAGAAACACGTTATCTGGTGTTTTCAACACTCCACAGTTTGTTGGATATGCAGAACCGGAGATATCTTGGTTTTCGTGGGGTTTCAAGCTGAGATATGCATTTCCTGCGATAATCTTGGTGAGACTTCTGTCCGAAGTATGCTGAATCATCAAGATCGCTCTTTTCGAGCTAGTTAGAGCGAGAAACACGTTATCTGGTATTTTCACCACTCCACGGTGCGTTTGATATGCAGAACAGTAGATATCTTGGTTTTCGTGGGGTTTCAAGCTGAGATATGCATTTTTTACGATAATCTTGGTGAGACTTCTGTCCGAAGTATGAAGAATCATCGAGATCGCTCTATTCGAGCTATTTAATGCGAGAAACACGTTTTCAGGGTGTTTTCACCACTCCACAGTGCGTTTGATATGCTGAACACAGCGATATCTTGGTTTTCGTGAGGTTTCAAGCTGAGATATGCATTTTTTACGATAATTTTGGTGAGATATCTGTCCGAAGTATGCAGAATCATCGAGATCGCTCGTTTCGAGCTATTTAATGCGAGAAACACCTTATCTGGTGTTTGCACCACTCCACAGTTGGTTTGATATGCAGAACCGGCGATATTTTGGTTTTCGTCGGGTTTCAAGATGAGATATGCATTTTCTACGATAACATTGGTGAGACTTCTGTCAGAAGTATGCAGAATCATCTAGATCGCTCTTTTCGAGCTACTTAATGCACGAAACACGTTTTCTGGGGTTCTCAACACTCAACATTTCGTTGGATATGCAGAACCGGAGATATCTTGGTTTTCGTGGGGTTTCAAGCTGAGATATGCATTTCCTGCGATAATCTTGGTGAGACTTCTGTCCGAAGTATGCTGAATCATCTAGATCGCTCTTTTCGAGCTATTTAATGCGAGAAACACGTTATCTGGTGTTTTCACCACTCCACAGTGCGTTCGATATGCAGAACCAGCGATATCTTGGATTTCGTGGCATTTCAAGCTGAGATACGCATTTCCTGCGATAATCTTGGTGAGACTTCTGTCCGAAGTATGCTGAATCATCGAGATCGCTCTTTTCGAGATAGTTAATGCGAGAAAAACCTTATCCGGTGTTTTCACCACTCCACAGTGCGTTAGATATGCAGAACCAGCGATATCTTGGTTTTCGTGGCATTTCAAGCTGAGATATGCATTTTTTACGATAATCTTGGTGAGACTTCTGTCCGAAGTATGAAGAATCATCGAGATCGCTCTATTCGAGCTATTTAATGCTAGAAACACGTTTTCAGGGTGTTTTCACCACTCCACAGTGCGTTTGATATGCTGAACACAGCGATATCTTGGTTTTCGTGAGGTTTCAAGCTGAGATATGCATTTTTTACGATAATTTTGGTGAGATATCTGTCCGAAGTATGCAGAATCATCGAGATCGCTCTTTTCGAGCTAGTTAGAGCGAGAAACACGTTATCTGGTGTTTTCACCACTCCACGGTGCGTTTGATATGCAGAACAGTAGATATCTTGGTTTTCGTGGGGTTTCAAGCTGAGATATGCATTTTCTGCGATAATCTTGTTGAGTCTTCTGTCCGAAGTATGCAGAATCATCGAGATCGCTCTTTTCGAGCTATTTATTGCGAGAAACACGTTATCTGGTGTTTTCACCACTCCACAGTTGGTTTGATATGCAGAACCGGCGATATTTTGGTTTTCGTCGGGTTTCAAGCTGAGATATGCATTTTCTACGATAATCTTGGTGAAACATCTGTCCGAAGTATGCAGAAACATCGAGAGCGCTCTTTTCGAGCTATTTAATGCGAGAAACTCGTTTTCTGGGGTTTTCAACACTCCACAGATCGTTGGATATGCAGAACCTGAGATATTTTGGTTTTCGTGGGGTTTCAAGCTGAGATATGCATTTCCTGCGATAATCTTGGTGAGATATCTGTCCGAAGTATGCAGAATCATCGAGATCGCTCTATTCGAGCTATTTAATGCGAGAAACACGATATCTGGTGTTTTCACCACTCCACAGTGCGTTGGATATGCAGAACCGCAGATATTTTGGTTTTCGTGGGGTTTCAAGCTGAGATATGCATTTTTTACGATAATTTTGGTGAAACATCTGTCCGAAGTATGCAGAAACGTCGAGAGCGCTCTTTTCGACCTATTTAATGCGAGAAACACGTTATCTGGTGTTTTCACCACTCCACAGTGCGTTTGATATGCAGAACCAGCGATATCTTGGTTTTCGTGGGGATTCAAGCTGAGATATGCAATTTCTGCGATAATCTGGTGAGACATCAGTCAGATGTATGCAGAATCATCTAGATCGCTCGTTTCAAGCTGATTAATGCGAGAAACACGTTTTCTGGTGTTTTCACCACTCCACAGTACGTTTGACATGCAGAACCGAAGATATCCTGGTTTCGGTCGGGTTTCAAGCAGAGATATGCATTTTCTGCGATAATCTTGGTGAGACTTCAGTCAGAAGAATGCAGAATCATCTAGATCGCTCTTTTCGAGCTATTTAATGCGAGTAACACGTTATCTGGTGTTTTCACCACTCCACAGTGCGTTTGATATGCAGAACCAGCGATATCTTGGTTTTCGTGGGGTTTCAAGCTGAGATATGCATTTCGTGCGATAATCTTTGTGAGACTTGTGTCCGAAGTATGCTGAATCATCGAGATCGCTCTTTTCGAGCTATTTATTGCGAGAAACACGTTATCTGGTGTTTTCACCACTCCACAGTTGGTTTGATATGCAGAACCGGCGATATCTTGGCTTTCGTGGGGTTTCAAGCTGAGATATGCATTTTTTACGATAATCTTGTTGAGACTTCTGTCCGAAGTATGAAGAATCATCGAGATCGCTCTATTCGAGCTATTTAATGCGAGAAACACGTTTTCTGGGGTTTTCACCACTCCACAGTGCGTTTGATATGCAGAACCAGCGATATCTTGGTTTTCGTGGGGTTTCAAGCTGAGATATGCATTTTTTACGATAATCTTGGTGAGACTTCTGTCCGAAGTATGCTTAATCATCGAGATCGCTTGTTTCGAGCTATTTAATGCGAGACACACGTTATCTGGTGTTTTCACCACTCCACAGTGCGTATGATATGCAGAACCGGCGATATCTTGGTTTTCGTGGGCTTCCAAGCTGAGATATGCATTTTCTGCGATAATCTTGGTGGACTTCTGTCCGAAGTATGCTGAAACATCGAGATCGCTCTTTTCGAGCTAGTTAATGCGAGAAAAACCTAATCCGGTGTTTTCACCACTCCACAGTGCGTTTGATATGCTGAACACAGCGATATCTTGGTTTTCGTGGTGTTTCAAGCTGAGATATGCATTTTCTGCGATAATCTTGGTGAGACTTCTGTCCGAAGTATGCAGAATCATCTACATCGCTCGTTTCGAGCTATTTAATGCGAGAAACACGTTATCTGGTGTTTGCACCACTCCACAGTTGGTTTGATATGCAGAACCGGCGATATTTTGGTTTTCGTCTGGTTTCAAGCTGAGATATGCATTTTCTACGATAACATTGGTTAGACTTCAGTCAGAAGTATGCTGAATCATCTAGATCGCTCTTTTCGAGCTATTTAATGCGAGTAACACGTTATCTGGTGTTTTCACCACTCCACAGTGCGTTTGATATGCAGAACCAGCGATATCTTGGTTTTCGTGGGGTTTCAAGCTGAGATATGCATTTCGTGCGATAATCTTTGTGAGATATCTGTCCGAAGTAGGCAGAATCATCGAGATCGCTCGTTTCGAGCTATTTAATGCGAGAAACACGTTATCTGGTGTTTGCACCACTCCACAGTTGGTTTGATATGCAGAACCGGCGATATTTTGGTTTTCGTCTGGTTTCAAGCAGAGATATGCCTTATCTACGATAACATTGGTGAGACTTCAGTCAGAAGTATGCTGAATCATCGAGATCGCTCTTTTCGAGATAGTTGATGCGAGAAAAACCTTATCCGGTGTTTTCACCACTCCACAGTGCGTTAGATATGCAGAACCAGCGATATCTTGGCTTTCGTGGGGTTTCAAGCTGAGATATGAATTTTTTACGATAATTTTGGTGAGATATCTGTCCGAAGTATGCAGAATCATCGAGATCGCTCGTTTCGAGCTATTTAATGCGAGAAACACGTTATCTGGTGTTTGCACCACTCCACAGTTGGTTTGATATGCAGAACCGGCGATATTTTGGTTTTCGTCGGGTTTCAAGCTGAGATATGCATTTTCTACGATAACATTGGTTAGACTTCAGTCAGAAGTATGCTGAATCATCTAGATCGCTCTTTTCGAGCTATTTAATGCGAGTAACACGTTATCTGGTGTTTTCACCACTCCACAGTGCGTTTGATATGCAGAACCAGCGATATCTTGGTTTTCGTGGCATTTCAAGCTGAGATATGCATTTCCTGCGATAATCTTGGTGAGTCTTCTGTCAGAAGTATGCAGAAACATCGAGAGCGCTCTGTTCGAGCTATTTATTGCGAGAAACACGTTATCTGGTGTTTTCCCCACTCCACAGTGCGTTTTATATGCAGTACCAGCGATATCTTGGTTTCGGTCGGGTTTCAAGCTGAGATATGCATTTTCTACGATAATCTTGGTGAGACTTCTGTCAGAAGTATGCAGAATCTTCGAGAACGCTCTTTTCGAGCTATTTAATGCGAGAAACACGATATCTGGTGTTTTCACCACTCCACAGTGCGTTGGATATGCAGAACCGCAGATATTTAGGTTTTCGTGGGGTTTCATGTTGAGATATGCATTTCCTGCGATAATCTTGGTGAGAGTTCTGTCCGAAGTATGCAGAATCATCGAGAACGCTCGTTTCGAGCTACTTAATGCGAGAAACACGTTATCTGGGGTTTTCACCACTCCACAGTGCGTTTGATATGCAGAACCAGCGATATCTTGGCTTTCGTGGGGTTTCAAGCTGAGATATGCATTTTTTACGATAATCTTGTTGAGACTTCTGTCCGAAGTATGAAGAATCATCGAGATCGCTCTATTCGAGCTATTTAATGCGAGAAACACGTTTTCTGGGGTTTTCACCACTCCACAGTGCGTTTGATATGCAGAAACAGCGATATCTTGGTTTTCGTGGGGTTTCAAGCTGAGATATGCATTTTTTACGATAATCTTGGTGAGACTTCTGTCCGAAGTATGCTTAATCATCGAGATCGCTTGTTTCGAGCTATTTAATGCGAGACACACGTTATCTGGTGTTTTCACCACTCCACAGTGCGTATGATATGCAGAACCGGCGATATCTTGGTTTTCGTGGGCTTCCAAGCTGAGATATGCATTTTCTGCGATAATCTTGGTGGACTTCTGTCCGAAGTATGCTGAAACATCGAGATCGCTCTTTTCGAGCTAGTTAATGCGAGAAAAACCTTATCCGGTGTTTTCACCACTCCACAGTGCGTTTGATATGCTGAACACAGCGATATCTTGGTTTTCGTGGTGTTTCAAGCTGAGATATGCATTTTCTGCGATAATCTTGGTGAGACTTCTGTCCGAAGTATGCAGAATCATCTACATCGCTCGTTTCGAGCTATTTAATGCGAGAAACACGTTATCTGGTGTTTGCACCACTCCACAGTTGGTTTGATATGCAGAACCGGCGATATTTTGGTTTTCGTCGGGTTTCAAGCTGAGATATGCATTTTCTACGATAACATTGGTTAGACTTCAGTCAGAAGTATGCTGAATCATCTAGATCGCTCTTTTCGAGCTATTTAATGCGAGTAACACGTTATCTGGTGTTTTCACCACTCCACAGTGCGTTTGATATGCAGAACCAGCGATATCTTGGTTTTCGTGGGGTTTCAAGCTGAGATATGCATTTCGTGCGATAATCTTTGTGAGACTTCTGTCCGAAGTATGCTGAATCATCGAGATCGCTCTTTTCGAGCTATTTATTGCGAGAAACACGTTATCTGGTGTTTTCACCACTCCACAGTTGGTTTGATATGCAGAACCGGCGATATTTTGGTTTTCGTCGGGTTTCAAGCTGAGATATGCCTTTTGTACGATAACATTGGTGAGACTTCAGTCAGAAGTATGCTGAATCATCGAGATCGCTCTTTTCGAGATAGTTGATGCGAGAAAAACCTTATCCGGTGTTTTCACCACTCCACAGTGCGTTAGATATGCAGAACCAGCGATATCTTGGCTTTCGTGGGGTTTCAAGCTGAGATATGCATTTTTTACGATAATTTTGGTGAGATATCTGTCCGAAGTATGCAGAATCATCGAGATCGCTCGTTTCGAGCTATTTAATGCGAGAAACACGTTATCTGGTGTTTGCACCACTCCACAGTTGGTTTGATATGCAGAACCGGCGATATTTTGGTTTTCGTCGGGTTTCAAGCTGAGATATGCATTTTCTACGATAACATTGGTTAGACTTCAGTCAGAAGTATGCTGAATCATCTAGATCGCTCTTTTCGAGCTATTTAATGCGAGTAACACGTTATCTGGTGTTTTCACCACTCCACAGTGCGTTTGATATGCAGAACCAGCGATATCTTGGTTTTCGTGGCATTTCAAGCTGAGATATGCATTTCCTGCGATAATCTTGGTGAGACTTCTGTCCGAAGTATGCTGAATCATCAAGATCGCTCTTTTCGAGCTAGTTAGAGCGAGAAACACGTTATCTGGTGTTTTCACCACTCCACAGTGCGTTTGATATGCAGAACAGTAGATATCTTGGTTTTCGTGGGGTTTCAAGCTGACATATGCATTTTCTGCGATAATCTTGTTGAGACTTCTGTCCGAAGTATGCAGAATCATCGAGATCGCTCTTTTCGAGCTATTTATTGCGAGAAACACGTTATCTGGTGTTTTCACCACTCCACAGTGCGTTTGATATGCAGAACCAGCGATATCTTGGTTTTCGTGGCATTTCAAGCTGAGATATGCATTTCCTGCGATAATCTTGGTGAGACTTCTGTCAGAAGTATGCAGTATCTTCGAGATCGCACTTTTCGAGCTATTTAATGCGAGAAACACGTTCTCTGGTTGTTTGCACCACTCCACAGTACGTTTGATATGCAGAACCAGCAACATCTTGATTTTCGTGAGGTTTCGAGCTGAGATATGCATTTTCTGCGATAATATTGGTGACACTTCAGTCAGAAGTATGCAGAATCATCTAGATCGCTCTTTTCGAGCTAGTCAGAGCGAGAAACACGTTATCTGGTGTTTTCACCACTCCACAGTGCGCTTGAAATGCAGAACCGGAGATATATTGGTTTCGGTCGGGTTTCAAGCTGAGATATGCATTTCCTGCGATAATCTTGGTGAGTCTTCTGTCAGAAGTATGCAGAAACATCGAGAGCGCTCTGTTCGAGCTATTTATTGCGAGAAACACGTTATCTGGTGTTTTCCCCACTCCACAGTGCGTTTGATGTGCAGAACCGGAGATAACTCGGTGTTCGTCGGGTTTCAAGCTGAGATATGCATTTTCTACGATCATCTTGGTGAGACTTCTGTCAGAAGTATGCAGGATCTTCGAGAACGCTCTTTTCGAGCTACTTATTGCGACAAACACGTTATCTGGTGTTTTCACCACTCCACAGTGCGTTCGATATGCAGAACCAGCGATATCTTGGATTTCGTGGCATTTCAAGCTGAGATACGCATTTCCTGCGATAATCTTGGTGAGACTTCTGTCCGAAGTATGCTGAATCATCGAGATCGCTCTTTTCGAGATAGTTAATGCGAGAAAAACCTTATCCGGTGTTTTCACCACTCCACAGTGCGTTAGATATGCAGAACCAGCGATATCTTGGCTTTCGTGGGGTTTCAAGCTGAGATATGCATTTTTTACGATAATCTTGTTGAGACTTCTGTCCGAAGTATGAAGAATCATCGAGATCGCTCTATTCGAGCTATTTAATGCGAGAAACACGTTTTCTGGGGTTTTCACCACTCCACAGTGCGTTTGATATGCAGAACCAGCGATATCTTGGTTTTCGTGGGGTTTCAAGCTGAGATATGCATTTTTTACGATAATCTTGGTGAGACTTCTGTCCGAAGTATGCTTAATCATCGAGATCGCTTGTTTCGAGCTATTTAATGCGAGACACACGTTATCTGGTGTTTTCACCACTCCACAGTGCGTATGATATGCAGAACCGGCGATATCTTGGTTTTCATGGGGTTCCAAGCTGAGATATGCATTTTCTGCGATAATCTTGGTGGACTTCTGTCCGAAGTATGCTGAAACATCGAGATCGCTCTTTTCGAGCTAGTTAATGCGAGAAAAACCTTATCCGGTGTTTTCACCACTCCACAGTGCGTTTGATATGCTGAACACAGCGATATTTTGGTTTTCGTGGGGTTTCCAGCTGAGATATGCATTTGTTACGATAATCTTGTTGAGACTTCTGTCCGAAGTATGACGAATCATCGAGATCGCTCTATTCGAGCTATTTAATGCGAGAAACACGATATCTGGTGTTTTCACCACTCCACAGTGCGTTGGATATGCAGAACCGCAGATATTTTGGTTTTCGTGGGGTTTCAAGCTGAGATATGCATTTTTTACGATAATTTTGGTGAAACATCTGTCCGAAGTATGCAGAAACGTCGAGAGCGCTCTTTTCGAGCTATTTAATGCGAGAAACACGTTTTCTGGGGTTTTCACCACTCCACAGTTCGTTGGAAATGCAGAACCAGAGATATCTTGGTTTTCGTGGGGTTTCAAGCTGAGATATGCATTTCGTGCGATAATCTTTGTGAGACTTCTGTCCGAAGTACGCTGAATCATCGAGATCGCTCTTTTCGAGCTATTTAATGCGAGAAACACGTTCTCTGGTTGTTTTCACAACTCCACAGTGCGTTTGATATGCAGAACAGGCGATATCTTGATTTTCGAGGTGTTTCCAGCTGAGATATGCATTTTCTGCGATAATCTTGGTGGGTCTTTTGTCAGAAGTATGCAGAATCATCTAGATCGCTCTTTTCGAGTTACTTAATGCACGAAACACGTTTTCTGGTGTTTTCACCACTCCACAGTACGTTTGACATGCAGAACCGGAGATATCTTGGTTTCGGCCGGGTTTCAAGCTGAGATATGCATTTTCTACGATAATCCTGGTGAGACTTCTGTTAGAAGTATGCAGAACCATCGAGATCGCTCGTTTCGAGCTATTTAATGCGAGAAACACGTTATCTGGTGTTTTCACCACTCCACAGTGCGTTGGATATGCAGTAACGGAGATATTTTGGTTTTCGTCGGGTTTCAAGCTGAGATATGCATTTTCTACGATAAGCTTGGTGAAACATCTGTCCGAAGTATGCAGAGACGTCGAGATCGCTCTTTTCGAGCTATTTAATGCGAGAAACACGTTCTCTGGTTGTTTTCACAACTCCACAGTGCGTTTGATATGCAGAACTGGCGATATCTTGATTTTCGAGGTGTTTCCAGCTGAGATATGCATTTTCTGCGATAATCTTGGTGGGTCTTTTGTCAGAAGTATGCAGAATCATCTAGATCGCTCTTTTCGAGCTACTTAATGCACGAAACACGTTTTCTGGTGTTTTCACCACTCCACAGTACGTTTGACATGCAGAACCGGAGATATCTTGGTTTCGGCCGGGTTTCAAGCTGAGATATGCATTTTCTACGATAATCCTGGTGAGACTTCTGTTAGAAGTATGCAGAACCATCGAGATCGCTCGTTTCGAGCTATTTAATGCGAGAAACCAGTTATCTGGTGTTTTCACCACTCCACAGTGCGTTGGATATGCAGAAACGGAGATATTTTGGTTTTCGTCGGGTTTCAAGCTGAGATATGCATTTTCTACGATAAGCTTGGTGAAACATCTGTCCGAAGTATGCAGAGACGTCGAGAGCGCTCTTTTCGAGCTATTTAATGCGAGAAACACGTTCTCTGGTTGTTTTCACCACTCCACAGTGCGTTTGATATGCAGAACCGGCAACATCTTGATTTTCGTGAGGTTTCGAGTTGAGATATGCATTTTCTGCGATAATATTGGTGAGACTTCAGTCAGAAGTATGCAGAATCATCTAGATCGCTCTTTTCGAGCTACTTAATGCACGAAACACGTTTTCTGGTGTTTTCACCACTCCACAGTGCGTTTGATATGCAGAACCGGCAACATCTTGATTCTCGTGAGGTTTCCAGCTGAGATATGCATTTTCTGCGATAATCTTGGTGGGTCTTTTGTCAGAAGCATACAGAATCATCTAGATCGCTCTTTTCGAGCTACTTAATGCACGAAACACGTTTTCTGGTGTTTTCACCACTCCACGGTACGTTTGATGTGCAGAACCGGAGATAACTCGGTTTTCGTCGGGTTTCAAGCTGAGATATGCATTTTCTACGATAATCTTGGTGACACTTCTGTCAGAAGCATGCACGATCTTCGAGAACGCTCTTTTCGAGCTACTTATTGCGACAAACACGTTATCTGGTGTTTTCAGCACTCCACAGTGCGTTTGATATGCAGAACCAGCGATATCTTGGTTTTCGTGGGGTTTCAAGCTGAGATATGCATTTTTTACGATAATTTTGGTGAGATTTCTGTCCGAAGTATGCAGAATCATCGAGATCGGCCTTTTCGAGCTATTTAATGCGAGAAACACGTTCTCTGGTTGTTTTCACCACTCCACAGTGCGTTTGATATGCAGAACCGGGAACATCTTGATTTTCGTGAGGTTTCGAGCTGTGATATGCATTTTCTGCGATAATATTGGTGGGTCTTTTGTCAGAAGCATACAGATTCATCTAGATCGCTCTTTTCGAGCTACTTAATGCACGAAACACGTTTTCTGGTGTTTTCACCACTCCACAGTGCGTTTGATATGCAGAACCGGCAACATCTTGATTCTCGTGAGGTTTCCAGCTGAGATATGCATTTTCTGCGATAATCTTGGTGGGTCTTTTGTCAGAAGCATACAGAATCATCTAGATCGCTCTTTTCGAGCTACTTAATGCACGAAACACGTTTTCTGGTGTTTTCACCACTCCACAGTGCGTTTGATATGCAGAACCGGCAACATCTTGATTCTCGTGAGGTTTCCAGCTGAGATATGCATTTTCTGCGATAATCTTGGTGGGTCTTTTGTCAGAAGCATACAGAATCATCTAGATCGCTCTTTTCGAGCTACTTAATGCACGAAACACGTTATCTGGTGTTTTCACCACTCCACGGTACGTTTGATGTGCAGAACCGGAGATAACTCGGTTTTCGTCGGGTTTCAAGCTGAGATATGCATTTTCTACGATCATCTTGGTGAGACTTCTGTCAGAAGTATGCAGGATCTTCGAGAACGCTCTTTTCGAGCTACTTATTGCGACAAACACGTTATCTGGTGTTTTCACCACTCCACAGTGCGTTCGATATGCAGAACCAGCGATATCTTGGATTTCGTGGCATTTCAAGCTGAGATACGCATTTCCTGCGATAATCTTGGTGAGACTTCTGTCCGAAGTATGCTGAATCATCGAGATCGCTCTTTTCGAGATAGTTAATGCGAGAAAAACCTTATCCGGTGTTTTCACCACTCCACAGTGCGTTAGATATGCAGAACCAGCGATATCTTGGCTTTCGTGGGGTTTTAAGTAGAGATATGCATTTTTTACGATAATCTTGGTGAGACTTTTGTCCGAAGTATGAAGAATCATCGAGATCACTCTATTCGAGCTATTTAATGCGAGAAACACGTTTTCAGGGTGTTTTCACCACTCCACAGTGCGTTTGATATGCTGAACACAGCGATATCTTGGTTTTCGTGAGATTTCAAGCTGAGATATGCATTTTTTACGATAATTTTGGTGAGATATCTGTCCGAAGTATGCAGAATCATCGAGATCGCTCGTTTCGAGCTATTTAATGCGAGAAACACGTTATCTGGTGTTTGCACCACTCCACAGTTGGTTTGATATGCAGAACCGGCGATATTTTGGTTTTCGTCGGGTGTCAAGCTGAGATATGCATTTCCTGCGATAATCTTGGTGAGACTTCTGTCCGAAGTATGCTGAATCATCTAGATCGCTCTTTTCGAGCTATTTAATGCGAGTAACACGTTATCTGGTGTTTTCACCACTCCACAGTGCGTTTGATATGCAGAACCAGCGATATCTTGGTTTTCGTGGCATTTCAAGCTGAGATATGCATTTCCTGCGATAATCTTGGTGAGACTTCTGTCCGAAGTATGCTGAATCATCAAGATCGCTCTTTTCGAGCTAGTTAGAGCGAGAAACACGTTATCTGGTGTTTTCACCACTCCACGGTGCGTTTGATATGCAGAACAGTAGATATCTTGGTTCTCGTGGGGTTTCAAGCTGAGATATGCATTTTCTGCGATAATCTTGTTGAGTCTTCTGTCCGAAGTATGCAGAATCATCGAGATCGCTCTTTTCGAGCTATTTATTGCGAGAAACACGTTATCTGGTGTTTTCACCACTCCACAGTTGGTTTGATATGCAGAACCGGCGATATTTTGGTTTTCGTGGGGTTTCAAGCTGAGATATGCAATTTCTGCGATAATCTGGTGAGACATCAGTCAGATGTATGCAGAATCATCTAGATCGCTCGTTTCAAGCTGATTAATGCGAGAAACACGTTTTCTGGTGTTTTCACCACTCCACAGTGCGTTTGATATGCAGAACCAGCGATATCTTGGTTTTCGTGGGGTTTCAAGCTGAGATATGCATTTCGTGCGATAATCTTTGTGAGACTTCTGTCCGAAGTATGCTGAATCATCGAGATCGCTCTTTTCGAGCTATTTATTGCGAGAAACACGTTATCTGGTGTTTTCACCACTCCACAGTTGGTTTGATATGCAGAACCGGCGATATTTTGGTTTTCGTCGGGTTTCAAGCTGAGATATGCATTTTCTACGATAACATTGGTGAGACTTCAGTCAGAAGTATGCTGAATCATCGAGATCGCTCTTTTCGAGATAGTTAATGCGAGAAAAACCTTATCCTGTGTTTTCACCACTCCACAGTGCGTTAGATATGCAGAACCAGAGATATCTTGGCTTTCGTGGGGTTTCAAGCTGAGATATGCATTTTTTACGATAATTTTGGTGAGATATCTGTCCGAAGTATGCAGAATCATCGAGATCGCTCGTTTCGAGCTATTTAATGCGAGAAACACGTTATCTGGTGTTTGCACCACTCCACAGTTGGTTTGATATGCAGAACCGGCGATATTTTGGTTTTCGTCTGGTTTCAAGCTGAGATATGCATTTTCTACGATAACATTGGTTAGACTTCAGTCAGAAGTATGCTGAATCATCTAGATCGCTCTTTTCGAGCTATTTAATGCGAGAAACACGATATCTGGTGTTTTCACCACTCCACAGTGCGTTGGATATGCAGAACCGCAGATATTTAGGTTTTCGTGGGGTTTCATGTTGAGATATGCATTTCCTGCGATAATCTTGGTGAGACTTCTGTCCGAAGTATGCAGAATCATCGAGAACGCTCGTTTCGAGCTACTTAATGCGAGAAACACGTTATCTGGGGTTTTCACCACTCCACAGTGCGTTTGATATGCAGAACCAGCGATATCTTGGCTTTCGTGGGGTTTCAAGCTGAGATATGCATTTTTTACGATAATCTTGTTGAGACTTCTGTCGGAAGTATGAAGAAACATCGAGATCGCTCTATTCGAGCTATTTAATGCGAGAAACACGTTTTCTGGGGTTTTCACCACTCCACAGTGCGTTTGATATGCAGAACCAGCGATATCTTGGTTTTCGTGGGGTTTCAAGCTGAGATATGCATTTTTTACGATAATCTTGGTGAGACTTCTGTCCGAAGTATGCTTAATCATCGAGATCGCTTGTTTCGAGCTATTTAATGCGAGACACACGTTATCTGGTGTTTTCACCACTCCACAGTGCGTATGATATGCAGAACCGGCGATATCTTGGTTTTCGTGGGCTTCCAAGCTGAGATATGCATTTTCTGCGATAATCTTGGTGGACTTCTGTCCGAAGTATGCTGAAACATCGAGATCGCTCTTTTCGAGCTAGTTAATGCGAGAAAAACCTTATCCGGTGTTTTCACCACTCCACAGTGCGTTTGATATGCTGAACACAGCGATATCTTGGTTTTCGTGGTGTTTCAAGCTGAGATATGCATTTTCTGCGATAATCTTGGTGAGACTTCTGTCCGAAGTATGCAGAATCATCTACATCGCTCGTTTCGAGCTATTTAATGCGAGAAACACGTTATCTGGTGTTTGCACCACTCCACAGTTGGTTTGATATGCAGAACCGGCGATATTTTGGTTTTCGTCGGGTTTCAAGCTGAGATATGCATTTTCTACGATAACATTGGTTAGACTTCAGTCAGAAGTATGCTGAATCATCTAGATCGCTCTTTTCGAGCTATTTAATGCGAGTAACACGTTATCTGGTGTTTTCACCACTCCACTGTGCGTTTGATATGCAGAACCAGCGATATCTTGGTTTTCGTGGGGTTTCAAGCTGAGATATGCATTTCGTGCGATAATCTTTGTGAGACTTCTGTCCGAAGTATGCTGAATCATCGAGATCGCTCTTTTCGAGCTATTTATTGCGAGAAACACGTTATCTGGTGTTTTCACCACCCCACAGTTGGTTTGATATGCAGAACCGGCGATATTTTGGTTTTCGTCGGGTTTCAAGCTGAGATATGCCTTTTCTACGATAACATTGGTGAGACTTCAGTCAGAAGTATGCTGAATCATCGAGATCGCTCTTTTCGAGATAGTTGATGCGAGAAAAACCTTATCCGGTGTTTTCACCACTCCACAGTGCGTTAGATATGCAGAACCAGCGATGTCTTGGCTTTCGTGGGGTTTCAAGCTGAGATATGCATTTTTTACGATAATTTTGGTGAGATATCTGTCCGAAGTATGCAGAATCATCGAGATCGCTCGTTTCGAGCTATTTAATGCGAGAAACACGTTATCTGGTGTTTGCACCACTCCACAGTTGGTTTGATATGCAGAACCGGCGATATTTTGGTTTTCGTCGGGTTTCAAGCTGAGATATGCATTTTCTACGATAACATTGGTTAGACTTCAGTCAGAAGTATGCTGAATCATCTAGATCGCTCTTTTCGAGCTATTTAATGCGAGTAACACGTTATCTGGTGTTTTCACCACTCCACAGTGCGTTTGATATGCAGAACCAGCGATATCTTGGTTTTCGTGGCATTTCAAGCTGAGATATGCATTTCCTGCGATAATCTTGGTGAGACTTCTGTCCGAAGTATGCTGAATCATCAAGATCGCTCTTTTCGAGCTAGTTAGAGCGAGAAACACGTTATCTGGTGTTTTCACCACTCCACAGTGCGTTTGATATGCAGAACAGTAGATATCTTGGTTTTCGTGGGGTTTCAAGCTGACATATGCATTTTCTGCGATAATCTTGTTGAGACTTCTGTCCGAAGTATGCAGAATCATCGAGATCGCTCTTTTCGAGCTATTTATTGCGAGAAACACGTTATCTGGTGTTTTCACCACTCCACAGTGCGTTTGATATGCAGAACCAGCGATATCTTGGTTTTCGTGGCATTTCAAGCTGAGATATGCATTTCCTGCGATAATCTTGGTGAGACTTCTGTCAGAAGTATGCAGAATCTTCGAGATCGCACTTTTCGAGCTATTTAATGCGAGAAACGCGTTCTCTGGTTGTTTGCACCACTCCACAGTACGTTTGATATGCAGAACCAGCAACATCTTGATTTTCGTGAGGTTTCGAGCTGAGATATGCATTTTCTGCGATAATATTGGTGACACTTCAGTCAGAAGTATGCAGAATCATCTAGATCGCTCTTTTCGAGCTAGTCAGAGCGAGAAACACGTTATCTGGTGTTTTCACCACTCCACAGTGCGCTTGACATGCAGAACCGGAGATATATTGGTTTCGGTCGGGTTTCAAGCTGAGATATGCATTTCCTGCAATAATCTTGGTGAGTCTTCTGTCAGAAGTATGCAGAAACATCGAGAGCGCTCTGTTCGAGCTATTTATTGCGAGAAACACGTTATCTGGTGTTTTCCCCACTCCACAGTGCGTTCGATATGCAGAACCAGCGATATCTTGGATTTCGTGGCATTTCAAGCTGAGATACGCATTTCCTGCGATAATCTTGGTGAGACTTCTGTCCGAAGTATGCTGAATCATCGAGATCGCTCTTTTCGAGATAGTTAATGCGAGAAAAACCTTATCCGGTGTTTTCACCACTCCACAGTGCGTTAGATATGCAGATCCTGCGATATCTTGGCTTTCGTGGGGTTTCAAGCTGAGATATGCATTTTTTACGATAATCTTGTTGAGACTTCTGTCCGAAGTATGAAGAATCATCGAGATCGCTCTATTCGAGCTATTTAATGCGAGAAACACGTTTTCTGGGGTTTTCACCACTCCACAGTGCGTTTGATATGCAGAACCAGCGATATCTTGGTTTTCGTGGGGTTTCAAGCTGAGATATGCATTTTTTACGATAATCTTGGTGAGACTTCTGTCCGAAGTATGCTTAATCATCGAGATCGCTTGTTTCGAGCTATTTAATGCGAGACACACGTTATCTGGTGTTTTCACCACTCCACAGTGCGTATGATATGCAGAACCGGCGATATCTTGGTTTTCATGGGGTTCCAAGCTGAGATATGCATTTTCTGCGATAATCTTGGTGGACTTCTGTCCGAAGTATGCTGAAACATCGAGATCGCTCTTTTCGAGCTAGTTAATGCGAGAAAAACCTTATCCGGTGTTTTCACCACTCCACAGTGCGTTTGATATGCTGAACACAGCGATATTTTGGTTTTCGTGCGGTTTCAAGCTGAGATATGCATTTGTTACGATAATCTTGTTGAGACTTCTGTCCGAAGTATGACGAATCATCGAGATCGCTCTATTCGAGCTATTTAATGCGAGAAACACGATATCTGGTGTTTTCACCACTCCACAGTGCGTTGGATATGCAGAACCGCAGATATTTTGGTTTTCGTGGGGTTTCAAGCTGAGATATGCATTTTTTACGATAATTTTGGTGAAACATCTGTCCGAAGTATGCAGAAACGTCGAGAGCGCTCTTTTCGAGCTATTTAATGCGAGAAACACGTTTTCTGGGGTTTTCACCACTCCACAGTTCGTTGGAAATGCAGAACCAGAGATATCTTGGTTTTCGTGGGGTTTCAAGCTGAGATATGCATTTCGTGCGATAATCTTTGTGAGACTTCTGTCCGAAGTACGCTGAATCATCGAGATCGCTCTTTTCGAGCTATTTAATGCGAGAAACACGTTCTCTGGTTGTTTTCACAACTCCACAGTGCGTTTGATATGCAGAACAGGCGATATCTTGATTTTCGAGGTGTTTCCAGCTGAGATATGCATTTTCTGCGATAATCTTGGTGGGTCTTTTGTCAGAAGTATGCAGAATCATCTAGATCGCTCTTTTCGAGCTACTTAATGCACGAAACACGTTTTCTGGTGTTTTCACCACTCCACAGTACGTTTGACATGCAGAACCGGAGATATCTTGGTTTCGGCCGGGTTTCAAGCTGAGATATGCATTTTCTACGATAATCCTGGTGAGACTTCTGTTAGAAGTATGCAGAACCATCGAGATCGCTCGTTTCGAGCTATTTAATGCGAGAAACACGTTATCTGGTGTTTTCACCACTCCACAGTGCGTTGGATATGCAGAAACGGAGATATTTTGGTTTTCGTCGGGTTTCAAGCTGAGATATGCATTTTCTACGATAAGCTTGGTGAAACATCTGTCCGAAGTATGCAGAGACGTCTAGAGCGCTCTTTTCGAGCTATTTAATGCGAGAAACACGTTCTCTGGTTGTTTTCACCACTCCACAGTGCGTTTGATATGCAGAACCAGCGATATCTTGGTTTTCGTGGCATTTCAAGCTGAGATATGCATTTCCTGCGATAATCTTGGTGAGACTTCTGTCCGAAGTATGCTGAATCATCAAGATCGCTCTTTTCGAGCTAGTTAGAGCGAGAAACACGTTATCTGGTGTTTTCACCACTCCACGGTGCGTTTGATATGCAGAACAGTAGATATCTTGGTTCTCGTGGGGTTTCAAGCTGAGATATGCATTTTCTGCGATAATCTTGTTGAGTCTTCTGTCCGAAGTATGCAGAATCATCGAGATCGCTCTTTTCGAGCTATTTATTGCGAGAAACACGTTATCTGGTGTTTTCAACACTCCACAGTTGGTTTGATATGCAGAACCGGCGATATTTTGGTTTTCGTGGGGTTTCAAGCTGAGATATGCATTTTCTACGATAATCTTGCTGAAACATCTGTCCGAAGTATGCAGAAGCATCGAGAGCGCTCTTTTCGAGCTATTTAATGCGAGAAACTCGTTTTCTGGGGGTTTCAACACTCCACAGATCGTTGGATATGCAGATCCTGAGATATCTTGGTTTTCGTGGGGTTTCAAGCTGAGATATGCATTTCCTGCGATAATCTTGGTGAGACTTCTGTCCGAAGTATGCAGAAGCATCGAGATCGCTCGTTTCGAACTATTTAATGCGAGAAACACGTTATCTGGTGTTTTCACCACTCCACAGTGCGTTTGATATGCAGAACCGGCGATATTTTGGTTTTCGTCGGGTTTCAAGCTGAGATATGCATTTTCTACGATAATCTTGGTGAAACATCTGTCCGAAGTATGCAGAAACATCGAGAGCGCTCTTTTCGAGCTATTTAATGCGAGAAACTCGTTTTCTGGGGTTTTCAACACTCCACAGATCGTTGGATATGCAGATCCTGAGATATCTTGGTTTTCGTGGGGTTTCAAGCTGAGATATGCATTTCCTGCGATAATGTTGGTGAGACTTCTGTCCGAAGTATGCTGAATCATCTAGATCGCTCTTTTCGAGCTATTTAATGCGAGAAACACGTTATCTGGTGTTTTCACCACTCCACAGTGCGTTCGATATGCAGAACCAGCGATATCTTGGATTTCGTGGCATTTCAAGCTGAGATACGCATTTCCTGCGATAATCTTGGTGAGACTTCTGTCCGAAGTATGCTGAATCATCGAGATCGCTCTTTTCGAGATAGTTAATGCGAGAAAAACCTTATCCAGTGTTTTCACCACTCCACAGTGCGTTAGATATGCAGAACCAGCGATATCTTGGCTTTCGTGGGGTTTCAAGCTGAGATATGCACTTTTTACGATAATCTTGGTGAGACTTCTGTCCGAAGGATGAAGATTCATCGAGATCGCTCTATTCGAGCTATTTAATGCGAGAAACACGTTTTCAGGGTGTTTTCACCACTCCACAGTGCGTTTGATATGCTGAACACAGCGATATCTTGGTTTTCGTGAGATTTCAAGCTGAGATATGCATTTTTTACGATAATTTTGGTGAGATATCTGTCCGAAGTATGCAGAATCATCGAGATCGCTCGTTTCGAGCTATTTAATGCGAGAAACACGTTATCTGGTGTTTGCACCACTCCACAGTTGGTTTGATATGCAGAACCGGCGATATTTTGGTTTTCGTCGGGTTTCAAGCTGAGATATGCATTTTCTACGATAATATTGGTGAGACTTCAGTCAGAAGTATGCTGAATCATCTAGATCGCTCTTTTCGAGCTATTTAATCCGAGTAACACGTTATCTGGTGTTTTCACCACTCCACAGTGCGTTTGATATGCAGAACCAGCGATATCTTGGTTTTCGTGGCATTTCAAGCTGAGATATGCATTTCCTGCGATAATCTTGGTGAGACTTCTGTCCGAAGTATGCTGAATCATCAAGATCGCTCTTTTCGAGCAAGTTAGAGCGAGAAACACGTTATCTGGTGTTATCACCACTCCACAGTGCGTTTGATATGCAGAACAGTAGATATCTTGGTTTTCGTGGGGTTTCAAGCTGAGATATGCATTTTCTGCGATAATCTTGTTGAGACTTCTGTCCGAAGTATGCAGAATCATCGAGATCGCTCTTTTCGAGCTATTTATTGCGAGAAACACGTTATCTGGTGTTTTCACCACTCCACAGTGGGTTTCATATGCAGAACCAGCGATATCTTGGTTTTCGTGGCATTTCAAGCTGAGATATGCATTTCCTGCGATAATCTTGGTGAGACTTCAGTCAGAAGTATGCTGAATCATCGAGATCGCTCTTTTCGAGCTAGTTAATGCACGAAACACGTTTTCAGGTGTTTTCACCACTCCACAGTACGTTTGACATGCAGAACCGGAGATATCTTGGTTTCGGTCGGGTTTCAAGCTGAGATAGGCATTTTTTACGATAATTTAGGTGAGACTTCTGTCCGAAGTATGCAGAAGCATCGAGATCGCTCGTTTCGAACTATTTAATGCGAGAAACACGTTATCTGGTGTTTTCACCACTCCACAGTGCGTTCGATATGCAGAACCAGCGATATCTTGGATTTCGTGGCATTTCAAGCTGAGATACGCATTTCCTGCGATAATCTTGGTTAGACTTCTGTCCGAAGTATGCTGAATCATCGAGATCGCTCTTTTCGAGATAGTTAATGCGAGAAAAACCTTATCCGGTGTTTTCACCACTCCACAGTGCGTTAGATATGCAGAACCAGCGATATCTTGGCTTTCGTGGGGTTTCAAGCTGAGATATGCATTTTCTGCGAAAATCTTGTTGAAACATCTGTCCGAAGTATGCAGAAACATCGAGAGCGCTCTTTTCGAGCTATTTAATGCGAGAAACACGTTCTCTGGTCGTTTTCACCACTCCACAGTGCGTTTGATATGCAGAACCGGGAACAACTTGATTTTCGTGAGGTTTCGAGCTGTGATATGCATTTTCTGCGATAATATTGGTGAGACTTCAGTCAGAAGTATGCAGAATCATCTAGATCGCTCTTTTCGAGCTAGTTAATGCACGAAACACGTTTTCAGGTGTTTTCACCACTCCACAGTACGTTTGACATGCAGAACCGGAGATATCTTGGTTTCGGTCGGGTTTCAAGCTGAGATAGGCATTTTTTACGATAATTTAGGTGAGACTTCTGTCCGAAGTATGCAGAAGCATCGAGATCGCTCTTTTCGAGCTATTTAATGCGAGAAACACGTTATCTGGTGTTTTCACCACTCCACAGTGCGTTCGATATGCAGAACCAGCGATATCTTGGATTTCGTGGCATTTCAAGCTGAGATACGCATTTCCTGCGATAATCTTGGTGAGACTTCTGTCCGAAGGATGCTGAATCATCGAGATCGCTCTTTTCGAGATAGTTAATGCGAGAAAAACCTTATCCGGTGTTTTCACCACTCCACAGTGCGTTAGATATGCAGAACCAGCGATATCTTGGCTTTCGTGGGGTTTCAAGCTGAGATATGCATTTTCTGCGAAAATCTTGTTGAAACATCTGTCCGAAGTATGCAGAAACATCGAGAGCGCTCTTTTCGAGCTATTTAATGCGAGAAACACGTTCTCTGGTCGTTTTCACCACTCCACAGTGCGTTTGATATGCAGAACCGGGAACAACTTGATTTTCGTGAGGTTTCGAGCTGTGATATGCATTTTCTGCGATAATATTGGTGAGACTTCAGTCAGAAGTATGCAGAATCATCTAGATCGCTCTTTTCGAGCTAGTTAATGCACGAAACACGTTTTCAGGTGTTTTCACCACTCCACAGTACGTTTGACATGCAGAACCGGAGATATCTTGGTTTCGGTCGGGTTTCAAGCTGAGATAGGCATTTTTTACGATAATTTAGGTGAGACTTCTGTCCGAAGTATGCAGAAGCATCGAGATCGCTCTTTTCGAGCTATTTAATGCGAGAAACACGTTATCTGGTGTTTTCACCACTCCACAGTGCGTTCGATATGCAGAACCAGCGATATCTTGGATTTCGTGGCATTTCAAGCTGAGATACGCATTTCCTGCGATAATCTTGGTGAGACTTCTGTCCGAAGTATGCTGAATCATCGAGATCGCTCTTTTCGAGATAGTTAATGCGAGAAAAACCTTATCCGGTGTTTTCACCACTCCACAGTGCGTTAGATATGCAGAACCAGCGATATCTTGGCTTTCGTGGGGTTTCAAGCTGAGATATGCACTTTTTACGATAATCTTGGTGAGACTTCTGTCCGAAGGATGAAGATTCATCGAGATCGCTCTATTCGAGCTATTTAATGCGAGAAACACGTTTTCAGGGTGTTTTCACCACTCCACAGTGCGTTTGATATGCTGAACACAGCGATATCTTGGTTTTCGTGAGATTTCAAGCTGAGATATGCATTTTTTACGATAATTTTGGTGAGATATCTGTCCGAAGTATGCAGAATCATCGAGATCGCTCGTTTCGAGCTATTTAATGCGAGAAACACGTTATCTGGTGTTTGCACCACTCCACAGTTGGTTTGATATGCAGAACCGGCGATATTTTGGTTTTCGTCGGGTTTCAAGCTGAGATATGCATTTTCTACGATAATATTGGTGAGACTTCAGTCAGAAGTATGCTGAATCATCTAGATCGCTCTTTTCGAGCTATTTAATCCGAGTAACACGTTATCTGGTGTTTTCACCACTCCACAGTGCGTTTGATATGCAGAACCAGCGATATCTTGGTTTTCGTGGCATTTCAAGCTGAGATATGCATTTCCTGCGATAATCTTGGTGAGACTTCTGTCCGAAGTATGCTGAATCATCAAGATCGCTCTTTTCGAGCAAGTTAGAGCGAGAAACACGTTATCTGGTGTTTTCACCACTCCACAGTGCGTTTGATATGCAGAACAGTAGATATCTTGGTTTTCGTGGGGTTTCAAGCTGAGATATGCATTTTCTGCGATAATCTTGTTGAGACTTCTGTCCGAAGTATGCAGAATCATCGAGATCGCTCTTTTCGAGCTATTTATTGCGAGAAACACGTTATCTGGTGTTTTCAACACTCCACAGTGGGTTTCATATGCAGAACCAGCGATATCTTGGTTTTCGTGGCATTTCAAGCTGAGATATGCATTTCCTGCGATAATCTTGGTGAGACGTCTGTCAGAAGTATGCAGGATCTTCGAGAACGCTCTTTTCGAGCTACTTATTGCGACAAACACGTTATCTGGTGTTTTCACCACTCCACAGTGCGTTCGATATGCAGAACCAGCGATATCTTGGATTTCGTGGCATTTCAAGCTGAGATACGCATTTCCTGCGATAATCTTGGTGAGACTTCTGTCCGAAGTATGCTGAATCATCGAGATCGCTCTTTTCGAGATAGTTAATGCGAGAAAAACCTTATCCGGTGTTTTCACCACTCCACAGTGCGTTAGATATGCAGAACCAGCGATATCTTGGCTTTGGTGGGGTTTCAAGCTGAGATATGCATTTTTTACGATAATCTTGGTGAGACTTCTGTCCGAAGTATGAAGAATCATCGAGATCGCTCTATTCGAGCTATTTAATGCGAGAAACACGTTTTCAGGATGTTTTCACCACTCCACAGTGCGTTTGATATGCTGAACACAGCGATATCTTGGTTTTCGTGAGATTTCAAGCTGAGATATGCATTTTTTACGATAATTTTGGTGAGATATCTGTCCGAAGTATGCAGAATCATCGAGATCGCTCGTTTCGAGCTATTTAATGCGAGAAACACGTTATCTGGTGTTTGCACCACTCCACAGTTGGTTTTATATGCAGAACCGGCGATATTTTGGTTTTCGTTGGGTTTCAAGCTGAGATATGCATTTTCTGCGATAATCTTGGTGAGACTTCAGTCGAAGTATGCTGAAACATCGAGATCGCTCTTTTCGAGCTATTTAATGCGAGTAACACGTTATCTGGTGTTTTCACCACTCCACAGTGCGTTTGATATGCAGAACCAGCGATATCTTGGTTTTCGTGGCATTTCAAGCTGAGATATGCATTTCCTGCGATAATCTTTGTGAGACTTCTGTCCGAAGTATGCTGAATCATCAAGATCGCTCTTTTCGAGCTAGTTAGAGCGAGAAACACGTTATCTGGTGTTTTCACCACTCCACAGTGCGTTCGATATGCAGAACCAGCGATATCTTGGATTTCGTGGCATTTCAAGCTGAGATACGCATTTCCTGCGATAATCTTGGTGAGACTTCTGTCCGAAGGATGCTGAATCATCGAGATCGCTCTTTTCGAGATAGTTAATGCGAGAAAAACCTTATCCGGTGTTTTCACCACTCCACAGTGCGTTAGATATGCAGAACCAGCGATATCTTGGCTTTCGTGGGGTTTCAAGCTGAGATATGCATTTTCTGCGAAAATCTTGTTGAAACATCTGTCCGAAGTATGCAGAAACATCGAGAGCGCTCTTTTCGAGCTATTTAATGCGAGAAACACGTTCTCTGGTCGTTTTCACCACTCCACAGTGCGTTTGATATGCAGAACCGGGAACAACTTGATTTTCGTGAGGTTTCGAGCTGTGATATGCATTTTCTGCGATAATATTGGTGAGACTTCAGTCAGAAGTATGCAGAATCATCTAGATCGCTCTTTTCGAGCTAGTTAATGCACGAAACACGTTTTCAGGTGTTTTCACCACTCCACAGTACGTTTGACATGCAGAACCGGAGATATCTTGGTTTCGGTCGGGTTTCAAGCTGAGATAGGCATTTTTTACGATAATTTAGGTGAGACTTCTGTCCGAAGTATGCAGAAGCATCGAGATCGCTCTTTTCGAGCTATTTAATGCGAGAAACACGTTATCTGGTGTTTTCACCACTCCACAGTGCGTTCGATATGCAGAACCAGCGATATCTTGGATTTCGTGGCATTTCAAGCTGAGATACGCATTTCCTGCGATAATCTTGGTGAGACTTCTGTCCGAAGTATGCTGAATCATCGAGATCGCTCTTTTCGAGATAGTTAATGCGAGAAAAACCTTATCCGGTGTTTTCACCACTCCACAGTGCGTTAGATATGCAGAACCAGCGATATCTTGGCTTTCGTGGGGTTTCAAGCTGAGATATGCACTTTTTACGATAATCTTGGTGAGACTTCTGTCCGAAGGATGAAGATTCATCGAGATCGCTCTATTCGAGCTATTTAATGCGAGAAACACGTTTTCAGGGTGTTTTCACCACTCCACAGTGCGTTTGATATGCTGAACACAGCGATATCTTGGTTTTCGTGAGATTTCAAGCTGAGATATGCATTTTTTACGATAATTTTGGTGAGATATCTGTCCGAAGTATGCAGAATCATCGAGATCGCTCGTTTCGAGCTATTTAATCCGAGTAACACGTTATCTGGTGTTTTCACCACTCCACAGTGCGTTTGATATGCAGAACCAGCGATATCTTGGTTTTCGTGGCATTTCAAGCTGAGATATGCATTTCCTGCGATAATCTTGGTGAGACTTCTGTCCGAAGTATGCTGAATCATCAAGATCGCTCTTTTCGAGCAAGTTAGAGCGAGAAACACGTTATCTGGTGTTTTCACCACTCCACAGTGCGTTTGATATGCAGAACAGTAGATATCTTGGTATTCGTGGGGTTTCAAGCTGAGATATGCATTTTCTGCGATAATCTTGTTGAGACTTCTGTCCGAAGTATGCAGAATCATCGAGATCGCTCTTTTCGAGCTATTTATTGCGAGAAACACGTTATCTGGTGTTTTCACCACTCCACAGTGGGTTTCATATGCAGAACCAGCGATATCTTGGTTTTCGTGGCATTTCAAGCTGAGATATGCATTTCCTGCGATAATCTTGGTGAGACTTCTGTCAGAAGTATGCAGGATCTTCGAGAACGCTCTTTTCGAGCTACTTATTGCGACAAACACGTTATCTGGTGTTTTCACCACTCCACAGTGCGTTCGATATGCAGAACCAGCGATATCTTGGATTTCGTGGCATTTCAAGCTGAGATACGCATTTCCTGCGATAATCTTGGTGAGACTTCTGTCCGAAGTATGCTGAATCATCGAGATCGCTCTTTTCGAGATAGTTAATGCGAGAAAAACCTTATCCGGTGTTTTCACCACTCCACAGTGCGTTAGATATGCAGAACCAGCGATATCTTGGCTTTCGTGGGGTTTTAAGTTGAGATATGCATTTTTTACGATAATCTTGGTGAGACTTCTGTCCGAAGTATGAAGAATCATCGAGATCACTCTATTCGAGCTATTTAATGCGAGAAACACGTTTTCAGGGTGTTTTCACCACTCCACAGTGCGTTTGATATGCTGAACACAGCGATATCTTGGTTTTCGTGAGATTTCAAGCTGAGATATGCATTTTTTACGATAATTTTGGTGAGATATCTGTCCGAAGTATGCAGAATCATCGAGATCGCTCGTTTCGAGCTATTTAATGCGAGAAACACGTTATCTGGTGTTTGCACCACTCCACAGTTGGTTTGATATGCAGAACCGGCGATATTTTGGTTTTCGTCGGGTGTCAAGCTGAGATATGCATTTCCTGCGATAATCTTGGTGAGACTTCTGTCCGAAGTATGCTGAATCATCTAGATCGCTCTTTTCGAGCTATTTAATGCGAGTAACACGTTATCTGGTGTTTTCACCACTCCACAGTGCGTTTGATATGCAGAACCAGCGATATCTTGGTTTTCGTGGCATTTCAAGCTGAGATATGCATTTCCTGCGATAATCTTGGTGAGACTTCTGTCCGAAGTATGCTGAATCATCAAGATCGCTCTTTTCGAGCTAGTTAGAGCGAGAAACACGTTATCTGGTGTTTTCACCACTCCACGGTGCGTTTGATATGCAGAACAGTAGATATCTTGGTTTTCGTGGGGTTTCAAGCTGAGATATGCATTTTCTGCGATAATCTTGTTGAGTCTTCTGTCCGAAGTATGCAGAATCATCGAGATCGCTCTTTTCGAGCTATTTATTGCGAGAAACACGTTATCTGGTGTTTTCACCACTCCACAGTTGGTTTGATATGCAGAACCGGCGATATTTTGGTTTTCGTGGGGTTTCAAGCTGAGATATGCATTTTCTACGATAATCTTGGTGAAACATCTGTCCGAAGTATGCAGAAACATCGAGAGCGCTCTTTTCGAGCTATTTAATGCGAGAAACTCGTTTTCTGGGGTTTTCAACACTCCACAGATCGTTGGATATGCAGAACCTGAGATATCTTGGTTTTCGTGGGGTTTCAAGCTGAGATATGCATTTCCTGCGATAATCTTGGTGAGACTTCTGTCCGAAGTATGCTGAATCATCTAGATCGCTCTTTTCGAGATAGTTAATGCGAGAAAAACCTTATCCGGTGTTTTCACCACTCCACAGTGCGTTGGATATGCAGAACCGCAGATATTTTGGTTTTCGTGGGGTTTCAAGCTGAGATATGCATTTTTTACGATAATTTTGGTGAAACATCTGTCCGAAGTATGCAGAAACGTCGAGAGCGCTCTTTTCGAGCTATTTAATGCGAGAAACACGTTTTCTGGGGTTTTCACCACTCCACAGTTCGTTGGAAATGCAGAACCGGAGATATCTTGGTTTTCGTGGGGTTTCAAGCTGAGATATGCATTTCGTGCGATAATCTTGGTGAGACTTCTGTCCGAAGTATGCTGAATCATCGAGATCGCTCTTTTCGAGCTATTTAATGCGAGAAACACGTTCTCTGGTTGTTTTCACCACTCCACAGTGCGTTTGATATGCAGAACAGGCGATATCTTGATTTTCGATGTGTTTCCAGCTGAGATATGCATTTTCTGCGATAATCTTGGTGGGTCTTTTGTCAGAAGTATGCAGAATCATCTAGATCGCCCTTTTCGAGCTACTTAATGCACGAAACACGTTTTCTGGTGTTTTCACCACTCCACAGTACGTTTGACATGCAGAACCGGAGATATCTTGGTTTCGGCCGGGTTTCAAGCTGAGATATGCATTTTCTACGATAATCCTGGTGAGACTTCTGTCAGAAGTATGCAGAATCTTCGAGAACGCTCTTTTCGAGCTACTTATTGCGACAAACACGTTATCTGGTGTTTTCAGCACTCCACAGTGCGTTTGATATGCAGAACCAGCGATATCTTCGTTTTCGTGGGGTTTCCAGCTGAGATATGCATTTTTTACGATAATTTTGGTGAGATTTCTGTCCGAAGTATGCAGAATCATCGAGATCACTCGTTTCGAGCTATTTAATGCGAGAAACACGTTATCTGGTGTTTTCACCACTCCACAGTTCGTTGGATATGCAGAACAGTAGATATCCTGGTTTTCGTGGGGTTTCAAGCAGAGATATGCATTTTCTGCGATAATCTTGGTGAGACTTCTGTTAGAAGTATGCAGAATCATCGAGATCGCTCGTTTCGGGCTATTTAATGCGAGAAACACGTTATCTGGTGTTTTCACCACTCCACAGTGCGTTGGATATGCAGAAACGGAGATATTTTGGTTTTCGTCGGGTTTCAAGCTGAGATATGCATTTTCTACGATAAGCTTGGTGAAACATCTGTCCGAAGTATGCAGAAACGTCGAGAGCGCTCTTTTCGAGCTATTTAATGCGAGAAACACTTTTTCTGGGGTTTTCACCACTCCACAGTTCGTTGGATATGCAGAACAGTAGTTATCCTGGTTTTCGTGGGGTTTCAAGCAGAGATATGCATTTTCTGCGATAATCTTGGTGAGACTTCTGTTAGAAGTATGCAGAATCATCTAGATCGCTCTTTTCGAGCTACTTAATGCACGAAACACGTTTTCTGGTGTTTTCACCACTCCACAGTGCGTTTGATATGCAGAACCGGCAACATCTTGATTTTCGTGAGGCTTCGAGCTGAGATATGCATTTTCTGCGATAATATTGGTGAGACTTCAGTCAGAATTATGCAGAATCATCTAGATCGCTCTTTTCGAGCTACTTAATGCGCGAAACACGTTCTCTGGTTGTTTTCACCACTCCACAGTGCGTTTGATATGCAGAACAGGCGATATCTTGATTTTCGAGGTGTTTCCAGCTGAGATATGCATTTTCTGCGATAATCTTGGTGGGTGTTTTGTCAGAAGTATGCAGAATCATCTAGATCGCTCTTTTCGAGCTACTTAATGCACGAAACACGTTTTCTGGTGTTTTCACCACTCCACGGTACGTTTGATGTGCAGAACCGGAGATAACTCGGTTTTCGTCGGGTTTCAAGCTGAGATATGCATTTTCTGCGATCATCTTGGTGAGACTTCTGTCCGAAGTATGCTGAAACATCGAGATCGCTCTTTTCGAGCTAGTTAATGCGAGAAAAACCTTATCCGGTGTTTTCACCACTCCACAGTGCGTTTGATATGCAGAAGCAGCGATATCTTGGCTTTCGTGGGGTATCAAGCTGAGATATGCATTTTCTGCGATAATCTTGTTGAGACTTCTGTCAGAAGTATGCAGAATCATCGAGATCGCTCGTTTCGAGCAATTCAATGCGAGAAACACGTTATCTGGTGTTTTCACCACTCCACAGTGCGTATGATATGCAGAACCGGCGATATCTTGGTTTTCGTGGGGTTTCAAGCTGAGATATGCATTTTCTGCGATCATCTTGGTGAGACTTCTGTCCGAAGTATGCTGAAACATCGAGATCGCTCTTTTCGAGCTAGTTAATGCGAGAAAAACCTTATCCGGTGTTTTCACCACTCCACAGTGCGTTTGATATGCAGAAGCAGCGATATCTTGGCTTTCGTGGGGTTTCAAGCTGAGATACGCATTTTTTACGATAATCTTGGTGAGACTTCTGTCCGAAGTATGAAGAATCATCGAGTACGCTCTATTCGAGCTATTTAATGCGAGAAACACGTTTTCAGGGGGTTTTCACCACTCCACAGTGCGTTCGATATGCTGAACACAGCGATATCTTGGTTTTCGTGGGGTTTCAAGCTGAGATATGCATTTTTTACGATAATCTTGGTGAGACTTCTGTCCGAAGTATGAAGAATCATCGAGATCGCTCTATTCGAGCTATTTAATGCGAGAAACACGTTATCTGGTGATTTCACCACTCCACAGTGCGGTTGATATGCAGAACAGTACATATCTTGGTTTTCGTGGGGTTTCAAGCTGAGATATGCATTTTCTGCGATAATCTTGTTTAGACTTCTGTCCGAAGTATGCAGAAGCATCGAGATCGCTCGTTTCGAGCTATTTAATGCGCGAAACACGTTATCTGGTGATTTCACCACTCCACAGTGCGGTTGATATGCAGAACAGTACATATCTTGGTTTTCGTGGGGTTTCAAGCTGAGATATGCATTTTCTGCGATAATCTTAGTGAGACTTCTGTCCGAAGTATGCAGAATCATCTAGATCGCTCTTTTCGAGCTAGTCAGAGCGAGAAACACGTTATCTGGTGTTTTCACCACTCCACAGTGCGTTTGACATGCAGAACCGGAGATATCTTGGTTTCGGTCGGGTTTCAAGCTGAGATATGCATTTTCTACGATAATCTTGGTGAGTCTTCTGTCAGAAGTATGCAGAAACATCGAGAGCGCTCTGTTCGAGCTATTTATTGCGAGAAACACGTTATCTGGTGTTTTCACCACTCCACAGTGCGTTTTATATGCAGTACCAGCGATATCTTGGTTTCGGTCGGGTTTCAAGCTGAGATATGCATTTTCTACGATAATCTTCGTGAGACTTCTGTCAGAAGTATGCAGAATCTTCGAGAACGCTCTTTTCGAGCTATTTAATGCGAGAAACACGATATCTGGTGTTTTCACCACTGCACAGTGCGTTGGATATGCAGAACCGCAGATATTTAGGTTTTCGTGGGGTTTCAAGCTGAGATATGCATTTCCTGCGATAATCTTGGTGAGACTTCTGTCCGAAGTATGCAGAATCATCGAGAACGCTCGTTTCGAGCTACTTAATGCGAGAAACACGTTATCTGGTGTTTTCACCACTCCACAGTGCGTTTGATATGCAGAACCAGCGATATCTTGGCTTTCGTGGGGTTTCATGCTGAGATATGCATTTTTTACGATAATCTTGTTGAGACTTCTGTCCGAAGTATGAAGAATCATCGAGATCGCTCTATTCGAGCTATTTAATGCGAGAAACACGTTTTCTGGGGTTTTCACCACTCCACAGTGCGTTTGATATGCAGAACCAGCGATATCTTGGTTTTCGTGGGGTTTCAAGCTGAGATATGAATTTTTGACGATAATCTTGGTGAGACTTCTGTCCGAAGTATGCTTAATCATCGAGATCGCTTGTTTCGAGCTATTTAATGCGAGAAACACGTTATCTGGTGTTTTCACCACTCCACAGTGCGTATGATATGCAGAACCGGCGATATCTTGGTTTTCGTGGGGTTCCAAGCTGAGATATGCATTTTCTGCGATAATCTTGGTGGACTTCTGTCCGAAGTATGCTGAAATATCGAGATCGCTCTTTTCGAGCTAGTTAATGCGAGAAAAACCTTGTCCGGTGTTTTCACCACTCCACAGTGCGTTTGATATGCTGAACACAGCGATATCTTGGTTTTCGTGGGGTTTCAAGCTGAGATATGCATTTGTTACGATAATCTTGTTGAGACTTCTGTCCGAAGTATGACGAATCATCGAGATCGCTCTATTCGAGCTATTTAATGCGAGAAACACGATATCTGGTGTTTTCACCACTCCACAGTGCGTTGGATATGCAGAACCGCAGATATTTTGGTTTTCGTGGGGTTTCAAGCTGAGATATGCATTTTTTACGATAATTTTGGTGAAACATCTGTCCGAAGTATGCAGAAACGTCGAGAGCGCTCTTTTCGAGCTATTTAATGCGAGAAACACGTTTTCTGGGGTTTTCACCACTCCACAGTTCGTTGGAAATGCAGAACCGGAGATATCTTGGTTTTCGTGGGGTTTCAAGCTGAGATATGCATTTCGTGCGATAATCTTGGTGAGACTTCTGTCCGAAGTATGCTGAATCATCGAGATCGCTCTTTTCGAGCTATTTAATGCGAGAAACACGTTCTCTGGTTGTTTTCACCACTCCACAGTGCGTTTGATATGCAGAACAGGCGATATCTTGATTTTCGAGGTGTTTCCAGCTGAGATATGCATTTTCTGCGATAATCTTGGTGGGTCTTTTGTCAGAAGTATGCAGAATCATCTAGATCGCTCTTTTCGAGCTACTTAATGCACGAAACACGTTTTCTGGTGTTTTCACCACTCCACAGTACGTTTGACATGCAGAACCGGAGATATCTTGGTTTCGGCCGGGTTTCAAGCTGAGATATGCATTTTCTACGATAATCCTGGTGAGACTTCTGTCAGAAGTATGCAGAATCATCGAGATCGCTCTATTCGAGCTATTTAATGCGAGAAACACGTTTTCTGGGGTTTTCACCACTCCACAGTGCGTTTGATATGCAGAACCAGCGATATCTTGGTTTTCGTGGGGTTTCAAGCTGAGATATGAATTTTTGACGATAATCTTGGTGAGACTTCTGTCCGAAGTATGCTTAATCATCGAGATCGCTTGTTTCGAGCTATTTAATGCGAGAAACACGTTATCTGGTGTTTTCACCACTCCACAGTGCGTATGATATGCAGAACCGGCGATATCTTGGTTTTCGTGGGGTTCCAAGCTGAGATATGCATTTTCTGCGATAATCTTGGTGGACTTCTGTCCGAAGTATGCTGAAATATCGAGATCGCTCTTTTCGAGCTAGTTAATGCGAGAAAAACCTTGTCCGGTGTTTTCACCACTCCACAGTGCGTTTGATATGCTGAACACAGCGATATCTTGGTTTTCGTGGGGTTTCAAGCTGAGATATGCATTTGTTACGATAATCTTGTTGAGACTTCTGTCCGAAGTATGACGAATCATCGAGATCGCTCTATTCGAGCTATTTAATGCGAGAAACACGATATCTGGTGTTTTCACCACTCCACAGTGCGTTGGATATGCAGAACCGCAGATATTTTGGTTTTCGTGGGGTTTCAAGCTGAGATATGCATTTTTTACGATAATTTTGGTGAAACATCTGTCCGAAGTATGCAGAAACGTCGAGAGCGCTCTTTTCGAGCTATTTAATGCGAGAAACACGTTTTCTGGGGTTTTCACCACTCCACAGTTCGTTGGAAATGCAGAACCGGAGATATCTTGGTTTTCGTGGGGTTTCAAGCTGAGATATGCATTTCGTGCGATAATCTTGGTGAGACTTCTGTCCGAAGTATGCTGAATCATCGAGATCGCTCTTTTCGAGCTATTTAATGCGAGAAACACGTTCTCTGGTTGTTTTCACCACTCCACAGTGCGTTTGATATGCAGAACAGGCGATATCTTGATTTTCGAGGTGTTTCCAGCTGAGATATGCATTTTCTGCGATAATCTTGGTGGGTCTTTTGTCAGAAGTATGCAGAATCATCTAGATCGCTCTTTTCGAGCTACTTAATGCACGAAACACGTTTTCTGGTGTTTTCACCACTCCACAGTACGTTTGACATGCAGAACCGGAGATATCTTGGTTTCGGCCGGGTTTCAAGCTGAGATATGCATTTTCTACGATAATCCTGGTGAGACTTCTGTCAGAAGTATGCAGAATCTTCGAGAACGCTCTTTTCGAGCTACTTATTGCGACAAACACGTTATCTGGTGTTTTCAGCACTCCACAGTGCGTTTGATATGCAGAACCAGCGATATCTTCGTTTTCGTGGGGTTTCAAGCTGAGATATGCATTTTTTACGATAATTTTGGTGAGATTTCTGTCCGAAGTATGCAGAATCATCGAGATCACTCGTTTCGAGCTATTTAATGCGAGAAACACGTTATCTGGTGTTTTCACCACTCCACAGTGCGTTGGATATGCAGAAACGGAGATATTTTGGTTTTCGTCGGGTTTCAAGCTGAGATATGCATTTTCTACGATAAGCTTGGCGAAACATCTGTCCGAAGTATGCAGAAACGTCGAGAGCGCTCTTTTCGAGCTATTTAATGCGAGAAACACTTTTTCTGGGGTTTTCACCACTCCACAGTTCGTTGGATATGCAGAACAGTAGTTATCCTGGTTTTCGTGGGGTTTCAAGCAGAGATATGCATTTTCTGCGATAATCTTGGTGAGACTTCTGTTAGAAGTATGCAGAATCATCTAGATCGCTCTTTTCGAGCTACTTAATGCACGAAACACGTTTTCTGGTGTTTTCACCACTCCACAGTGCGTTTGATATGCAGAACAGGCGATATCTTGATTTTCGAGGTGTTTCCAGCTGAGATATGCATTTTCTGCGATAATCTTGGTGGGTGTTTTGTCAGAAGTATGCAGAATCATCTAGATCGCTCTTTTCGAGCTACTTAATGCACGAAACACGTTTTCTGGTGTTTTCACCACTCCACAGTGCGTTTGATATGCAGAACCGGCGACATCTTGGTTTTCGTGGGGTTTCAAGCTGAGATATGCATTTCCTGCGATAATCTTGGTGAGACTTCTGTCCGAAGTATGCTGAATCATCGAGATCGCTCTTTTCGAGCTAGTTAGTGCGAGAAACACGTTATCTGGTGATTTCACCACTCCACAGTGCGGTTGATATGCAGAACAGTACATATCTTGGTTTTCGTGGGGTATCAAGCTGAGATATGCATTTTCTGCGATAATCTTGTTGAGACTTCTGTCCGAAGTATGCTGAAACATCGAGATCGCTCTATTCGAGCTAGTTAATGCGAGAAAAACCTTATCCGGTGTTTTCACCACTCCACAGTGCGTTTGATATGCAGAAGCAGCGATATCTTGGCTTTCGTGGGGTTTCAAGCTGAGATACGCATTTTTTACGATAATCTTGGTGAGACTTCTGTCCGAAGTATGAGGAATCATCGAGTACGCTCTATTCGAGCTATTTAATGCGAGAAACACGTTTTCAGGGGGTTTTCACCACTCCACAGTGCGTTCGATATGCTGAACACAGCGATATCTTGGTTTTCGTGGGGTTTCAAGCTGAGATATGCATTTTTTACGATAATCTTGGTGAGACTTCTGTCCGAAGTATGAAGAATCATCGAGATCGCTCTATTCGAGCTATTTAATGCGAGAAACACGTTATCTGGTGATTTCACCACTCCACAGTGCGGTTGATATGCAGAACAGTACATATCTTGGTTTTCGTGGGGTTTCAAGCTGAGATATGCATTTTCTGCGATAATCTTGTTTAGACTTCTGTCCGAAGTATGCAGAATCATCTAGATCGCTCTTTTCGAGCTAGTCAGAGCGAGAAACACGTTATCTGGTGTTTTCACCACTCCACAGTGCGTTTGACATGCAGAACCGGAGATATCTTGGTTTCGGTCGGGTTTCAAGCTGAGATATGCATTTTCTACGATAATCTTGGTGAGTCTTCTGTCAGAAGTATGCAGAAACATCGAGAGCGCTCTGTTCGAGCTATTTATTGCGAGAAACACGTTATCTGGTGTTTTCACCACTCCACAGTGCGTTTTATATGCAGTACCAGCGATATCTTGGTTTCGGTCGGGTTTCAAGCTGAGATATGCATTTTCTACGATAATCTTCGTGAGACTTCTGTCAGAAGTATGCAGAATCTTCGAGAACGCTCTTTTCGAGCTATTTAATGCGAGAAACACGATATCTGGTGTTTTCACCACTGCACAGTGCGTTGGATATGCAGAACCGCAGATATTTAGGTTTTCGTGGGGTTTCAAGCTGAGATATGCATTTCCTGCGATAATCTTGGTGAGACTTCTGTCCGAAGTATGCAGAATCATCGAGAACGCTCGTTTCGAGCTACTTAATGCGAGAAACACGTTATCTGGTGTTTTCACCACTCCACAGTGCGTTTGATATGCAGAACCAGCGATATCTTGGCTTTCGTGGGGTTTCAAGCTGAGATATGCATTTTTTACGATAATCATGTTGAGACTTCTGTCCGAAGTATGAAGAATCATCGAGATCGCTCTATTCGAGCTATTTAATGCGAGAAACACGTTTTCTGGGGTTTTCACCACTCCACAGTGCGTTTGATATGCAGAACCAGCGATATCTTGGTTTTCGTGGGGTTTCAAGCTGAGATATGAATTTTTTACGATAATCTTGGTGAGACTTCTGTCCGAAGTATGCTTAATCATCGAGATCGCTTGTTTCGAGCTATTTAATGCGAGAAACACGTTATCTGGTGTTTTCACCACTCCGCAGTGCGTATGATATGCAGAACCGGCGATATCTTGGTTTTCGTGGGGTTCCAAGCTGAGATATGCATTTTCTGCGATAATCTTGGTGGACTTCTGTCCGAAGTATGCTGAAATATCGAGATCGCTCTTTTCGAGCTAGTTACTGCGAGAAAAACCTTATCCGGTGTTTTCACCGCTCCACAGTGCGTTTGATATGCTGAACACAGCGATATCTTGGTTTTCGTGGGGTTTCAAGCTGAGATATGCATTTGTTACGATAATCTTGTTGAGACTTCTGTCCGAAGTATGACGAATCATCGAGATTGCTCTATTCGAGCTATTTAATGCGAGAAACACGATATCTGGTGTTTTCACCACTCCACAGTGCGTTGGATATGCAGAACCGCAGATATTTTGGTTTTCGTGGGGTTTCAAGCTGAGATATGCATTTTTTACGATAATTTTGGTGAAACATCTGTCCGAAGTATGCAGAAACGTCGAGAGCGCTCTTTTCGAGCTATTTAATGCGAGAAACACGTTTTCTGGGGTTTTCACCACTCCACAGTTCGTTGGAAATGCAGAACCGGAGATATCTTGGTTTTCGTGGGGTTTCAAGCTGAGATATGCATTTCGTGCGATAATCTTGGTGAGACTTCTGTCCGAAGTATGCTGAATCATCGAGATCGCTCTTTTCGAGCTATTTAATGCGAGAAACACGTTCTCTGGTTGTTTTCACCACTCCACAGTGCGTTTGATATGCAGAACAGGCGATATCTTGATTTTCGAGGTGTTTCCAGCTGAGATATGCATTTTCTGCGATAATCTTGGTGGGTCTTTTGTCAGAAGTATGCAGAATCATCTAGATCGCTCTTTTCGAGCTACTTAATGCACGAAACACGTTTTCTGGTGTTTTCACCACTCCACAGTACGTTTGACATGCAGAACCGGAGATATCTTGGTTTCGGCCGGGTTTCAAGCTGAGATATGCATTTTCTACGATAATCCTGGTGAGACTTCTGTCAGAAGTATGCAGAATCTTCGAGAACGCTCTTTTCGAGCTACTTATTGCGACAAACACGTTATCTGGTGTTTTCAGCACTCCACAGTGCGTTTGATATGCAGAACCAGCGATATCTTCGTTTTCGTGGGGTTTCAAGCTGAGATATGCATTTTTTACGATAATTTTGGTGAGATTTCTGTCCGAAGTATGCAGAATCATCGAGATCACACGTTTCGAGCTATTTAATGCGAGAAACACGTTATCTGGTGTTTTCACCACTCCACAGTTCGTTGGATATGCAGAACAGTAGATATCCTGGTTTTCGTGGGGTTTCAAGCAGAGATATGCATTTTCTGCGATAATCTTGGTGAGACTTCTGTTAGAAGTATGCAGAATCATCGAGATCGCTCGTTTCGAGCTATTTAATGCGAGAAACACGTTATCTTGTGTTTTCACCACTCCACAGTGCGTTGGATATGCAGAAACGGAGATATTTTGGTTTTCGTCGGGTTTCAAGCTGAGATATGCATTTTCTACGATAAGCTTGGTGAGTCTTCTGTCAGAAGTATGCAGAAACATCGAGAGCGCTCTGTTCGAGCTATTTATTGCGAGAAACACGTTATCTGGTGTTTTCACCACTCCACAGTGCGTTTTATATGCAGTACCAGCGATATCTTGGTTTCGGTCGGGTTTCAAGCTGAGATATGCATTTTCTACGATAATCTTCGTGAGACTTCTGTCAGAAGTATGCAGAATCTTCGAGAACGCTCTTTTCGAGCTATTTAATGCGAGAAACACGATATCTGGTGTTTTCACCACTGCACAGTGCGTTGGATATGCAGAACCGCAGATATTTAGGTTTTCGTGGGGTTTCAAGCTGAGATATGCATTTCCTGCGATAATCTTGGTGAGACTTCTGTCCGAAGTATGCAGAATCATCGAGAACGCTCGTTTCGAGCTACTTAATGCGAGAAACACGTTATCTGGTGTTTTCACCACTCCACAGTGCGTTTGATATGCAGAACCAGCGATATCTTGGCTTTCGTGGGGTTTCAAGCTGAGATATGCATTTTTTACGATAATCATGTTGAGACTTCTGTCCGAAGTATGAAGAATCATCGAGATCGCTCTATTCGAGCTATTTAATGCGAGAAACACGTTTTCTGGGGTTTTCACCACTCCACAGTGCGTTTGATATGCAGAACCAGCGATATCTTGGTTTTCGTGGGGTTTCAAGCTGAGATATGAATTTTTTACGATAATCTTGGTGAGACTTCTGTCCGAAGTATGCTTAATCATCGAGATCGCTTGTTTCGAGCTATTTAATGCGAGAAACACGTTATCTGGTGTTTTCACCACTCCACAGTGCGTATGATATGCAGAACCGGCGATATCTTGGTTTTCGTGGGGTTCCAAGCTGAGATATGCATTTTCTGCGATAATCTTGTTGAGACTTCTGTCCGAAGTATGCTGAAACATCGAGATCGCTCTTTTCGAGCTAGTTAATGCGAGAAAAACCTTATCCGGTGTTTTCACCACTCCACAGTGCGTTTGATATGCAGAAGCAGCGATATCTTGGCTTTCGTGGGGTTTCAAGCTGAGATACGCATTTTTTACGATAATCTTGGTGAGACTTCTGTCCGAAGTATGAGGAATCATCGAGTACGCTCTATTCGAGCTATTTAATGCGAGAAACACGTTTTCAGGGGGTTTTCACCACTCCACAGTGCGTTCGATATGCTGAACACAGCGATATCTTGGTTTTCGTGGGGTTTCAAGCTGAGATATGCATTTTTTACGATAATCTTGGTGAGACTTCTGTCCGAAGTATGAAGAATCATCGAGATCGCTCTATTCGAGCTATTTAATGCGAGAAACACGTTATCTGGTGATTTCACCACTCCACAGTGCGGTTGATATGCAGAACAGTACATATCTTGGTTTTCGTGGGGTTTCAAGCTGAGATATGCATTTTCTGCGATAATCTTGTTTAGACTTCTGTCCGAAGTATGCAGAATCATCTAGATCGCTCTTTTCGAGCTAGTCAGAGCGAGAAACACGTTATCTGGTGTTTTCACCACTCCACAGTGCGTTTGACATGCAGAACCGGAGATATCTTGGTTTCGGTCGGGTTTCAAGCTGAGATATGCATTTTCTACGATAATCTTGGTGAGTCTTCTGTCAGAAGTATGCAGAAACATCGAGAGCGCTCTGTTCGAGCTATTTATTGCGAGAAACACGTTATCTGGTGTTTTCACCACTCCACAGTGCGTTTTATATGCAGTACCAGCGATATCTTGGTTTCGGTCGGGTTTCAAGCTGAGATATGCATTTTCTACGATAATCTTCGTGAGACTTCTGTCAGAAGTATGCAGAATCTTCGAGAACGCTCTTTTCGAGCTATTTAATGCGAGAAACACGATATCTGGTGTTTTCACCACTGCACAGTGCGTTGGATATGCAGAACCGCAGATATTTAGGTTTTCGTGGGGTTTCAAGCTGAGATATGCATTTCCTGCGATAATCTTGGTGAGACTTCTGTCCGAAGTATGCAGAATCATCGAGAACGCTCGTTTCGAGCTACTTAATGCGAGAAACACGTTATCTGGTGTTTTCACCACTCCACAGTGCGTTTGATATGCAGAACCAGCGATATCTTGGCTTTCGTGGGGTTTCAAGCTGAGATATGCATTTTTTACGATAATCATGTTGAGACTTCTGTCCGAAGTATGAAGAATCATCGAGATCGCTCTATTCGAGCTATTTAATGCGAGAAACACGTTTTCTGGGGTTTTCACCACTCCACAGTGCGTTTGATATGCAGAACCAGCGATATCTTGGTTTTCGTGGGGTTTCAAGCTGAGATATGAATTTTTTACGATAATCTTGGTGAGACTTCTGTCCGAAGTATGCTTAATCATCGAGATCGCTTGTTTCGAGCTATTTAATGCGAGAAACACGTTATCTGGTGTTTTCACCACTCCGCAGTGCGTATGATATGCAGAACCGGCGATATCTTGGTTTTCGTGGGGTTCCAAGCTGAGATATGCATTTTCTGCGATAATCTTGGTGGACTTCTGTCCGAAGTATGCTGAAATATCGAGATCGCTCTTTTCGAGCTAGTTAATGCGAGAAAAACCTTATCCGGTGTTTTCACCGCTCCACAGTGCGTTTGATATGCTGAACACAGCGATATCTTGGTTTTCGTGGGGTTTCAAGCTGAGATATGCATTTGTTACGATAATCTTGTTGAGACTTCTGTCCGAAGTATGACGAATCATCGAGATTGCTCTATTCGAGCTATTTAATGCGAGAAACACGATATCTGGTGTTTTCACCACTCCACAGTGCGTTGGATATGCAGAACCGCAGATATTTTGGTTTTCGTGGGGTTTCAAGCTGAGATATGCATTTTTTACGATAATTTTGGTGAAACATCTGTCCGAAGTATGCAGAAACGTCGAGAGCGCTCTTTTCGAGCTATTTAATGCGAGAAACACGTTTTCTGGGGTTTTCACCACTCCACAGTTCGTTGGAAATGCAGAACCGGAGATATCTTGGTTTTCGTGGGGTTTCAAGCTGAGATATGCATTTCGTGCGATAATCTTGGTGAGACTTCTGTCCGAAGTATGCTGAATCATCGAGATCGCTCTTTTCGAGCTATTTAATGCGAGAAACACGTTCTCTGGTTGTTTTCACCACTCCACAGTGCGTTTGATATGCAGAACAGGCGATATCTTGATTTTCGAGGTGTTTCCAGCTGAGATATGCATTTTCTGCGATAATCTTGATGGGTCTTTTGTCAGAAGTATGCAGAATCATCTAGATCGCTCTTTTCGAGCTACTTAATGCACGAAACACGTTTTCTGGTGTTTTCACCACTCCACAGTACGTTTGACATGCAGAACCGGAGATATCTTGGTTTCGGCCGGGTTTCAAGCTGAGATATGCATTTTCTACGATAATCCTGGTGAGACTTCTGTCAGAAGTATGCAGAATCTTCGAGAACGCTCTTTTCGAGCTACTTATTGCGACAAACACGTTATCTGGTGTTTTCAGCACTCCACAGTGCGTTTGATATGCAGAACCAGCGATATCTTCGTTTTCGTGGGGTTTCAAGCTGAGATATGCATTTTTTACGATAATTTTGGTGAGATTTCTGTCCGAAGTATGCAGAATCATCGAGATCGCTCGTTTCGAGCTATTAAATGCGAGAAACACGTTATCTGGTGTTTTCACCACTCCACAGTGCGTTGGATATGCAGAAACGGAGATATTTTGGTTTTCGTCGGGTTTCAAGCTGAGATATGCATTTTCTACGATAAGCTTGGTGAGTCTTCTGTCAGAAGTATGCAGAAACATCGAGAGCGCTCTGTTCGAGCTATTTATTGCGAGAAACACGTTATCTGGTGTTTTCACCACTCCACAGTGCGTTTTATATGCAGTACCAGCGATATCTTGGTTTCGGTCGGGTTTCAAGCTGAGATATGCATTTTCTACGATAATCTTCGTGAGACTTCTGTCAGAAGTATGCAGAATCTTCGAGAACGCTCTTTTCGAGCTATTTAATGCGAGAAACACGATATCTGGTGTTTTCACCTCTGCACAGTGCGTTGGATATGCAGAACCGCAGATATTTAGGTTTTCGTGGGGTTTCAAGCTGAGATATGCATTTCCTGCGATAATCTTGGTGAGACTTCTGTCCGAAGTATGCAGAATCATCGAGAACGCTCGTTTCGAGCTACTTAATGCGAGAAACACGTTATCTGGTGTTTTCACCACTCCACAGTGCGTTTGATATGCAGAACCAGCGATATCTTGGCTTTCGTGGGGTTTCAAGCTGAGATATGCATTTTTTACGATAATCATGTTGAGACTTCTGTCCGAAGTATGAAGAATCATCGAGATCGCTCTATTCGAGCTATTTAATGCGAGAAACACGTTTTCTGGGGTTTTCACCACTCTACAGTGCGTTTGATATGCAGAACCAGCGATATCTTGGTTTTCGTGGGGTTTCAAGCTGAGATATGAATTTTTTACGATAATCTTGGTGAGACTTCTGTCCGAAGTATGCTTAATCATCGAGATCGCTTGTTTCGAGCTATTTAATGCGAGAAACACGTTATCTGGTGTTTTCACCACTCCACAGTGCGTATGATATGCAGAACCGGCGATATCTTGGTTTTCGTGGGGTTCCAAGCTGAGATATGCATTTTCTGCGATAATCTTGGTGGACTTCTGTCCGAAGTATGCTGAAATATCGAGATCGCTCTTTTCGAGCTAGTTAATGCGAGAAAAACCTTATCCGGTGTTTTCACCACTCCACAGTGCGTTTGATATGCTGAACACAGCGATATCTTGGTTTTCGTGGGGTTTCAAGCTGAGATATGCATTTGTTACGATAATCTTGTTGAGACTTCTGTCCGAAGTATGACGAATCATCGAGATCGCTCTATTCGAGCTATTTAATGCGAGAAACACGATATCTGGTGTTTTCACCACTCCACAGTGCGTTGGATATGCAGAACCGCAGATATTTTGGTTTTCGTGGGGTTTCAAGCTGAGATATGCATTTTTTACGATAATTTTGGTGAAACATCTGTCCGAAGTATGCAGAAACGTCGAGAGCGCTCTTTTCGAGCTATTTAATGCGAGAAACACGTTCTCTGGTTGTTTTCACCACTCCACAGTGCGTTTGATATGAAGAACAGGCGATATCTTGATTTTCGAGGTGTTTCCAGCTGAGATATGCATTTTCTACGATAATCCTGGTGAGACTTCTGTCAGAAGTATGCAGAATCTTCGAGAACGCTCTTTTCGAGCTACTTATTGCGACAAACACGTTATCTGGTGTTTTCAGCACTCCACAGTGCGTTTGATATGCAGAACCAGCGATATCTTCGTTTTCGTGGGGTTTCAAGCTGAGATATGCATTTTTTACGATAATTTTGGTGAGATTTCTGTCCGAAGTATGCAGAATCATCGAGATCACTCGATTCGAGCTATTTAATGCGAGAAACACGTTATCTGGTGTTTTCACCACTCCACAGTTCGTTGGATATGCAGAACAGTAGATATCCTGGTTTTCGTGGGGTTTCAAGCAGAGATATGCATTTTCTGCGATAATCTTGGTGAGACTTCTGTTAGAAGTATGCAGAATCATCGAGATCGCTCGTTTCGAGCTATTTAATGCGAGAAACACGTTATCTGTTGTTTTCACCACTCCACAGTGCGTTGGATATGCAGAAACGGAGATATTTTGGTTTTCGTCGGGTTTCAAGCTGAGATATGCATTTTCTACGATAAGCTTGGTGAAACATCTGTCCGAAGTATGCAGAAACGTCGAGAGCGCTCTTTTCGAGCTATTTAATGCGAGAAACACTTTTTCTGGGGTTTTCACCACTCCACAGTTCGTTGAATATGCAGAACAGTAGTTATCCTGGTTTTCGTGGGGTTTCAAGCAGAGATATGCATTTTCTGCGATAATCTTGGTGAGACTTCTGTTAGAAGTATGCAGAATCATCTAGATCGCTCTTTTCGAGCTACTTAATGCACGAAACACGTTTTCTGGTGTTTTCACCACTCCACAGTGCGTTTGATATGCAGAACCGGCAACATCTTGATTTTCGTGAGGTTTCGAGCTGAGATATGCATTTTCTGCGATAATATTGGTGAGACTTCAGTCAGAATTATGCAGAATCATCTAGATCGCTCTTTTCGAGCTACTTAATGCGCGAAACACGTTCTCTGGTTGTTTTCACCACTCCACAGTGCGTTTGATATGCAGAACAGGCGATATCTTGATTTTCGAGGTGTTTCCAGCTGAGATATGCATTTTCTGCGATAATCTTGGTGGGTGTTTTGTCAGAAGTATGCAGAATCATCTAGATCGCTCTTTTCGAGCTACTTAATGCACGAAACACGTTTTCTGGTGTTTTCACCACTCCACGGTACGTTTGATGTGCAGAACCGGAGATAACTCGGTTTTCGTCGGGTTTCAAGCTGAGATATGCATTTTCTACGATAATCTTGGTGACACTTCTGTCAGAAGTATGCAGGATCTTCGAGAACGCTCTTTTCGAGCTACTTATTGCGACAAACACGTTATCTGGTGTTTTCGGCACTCCACAGTGCGTTTGATATGCAGAACCAGCGATATCTTGGTTTTCGTGGGGTTTCAATCTGAGATATGCATTTTTTACGATAATTTTGGTGAGATTTCTGTCCGAAGTATGCAGAATCATCGACATCGCTCGTTTCGAGCTATTTAATGCGAGAAACACGTTATCTGGTGTTTTCACCACTCCACAGTTCGATGGATATGCAGAACAGTAGATATCCTGGTTTTCGTGGGGTTTCAAGCAGAGATATGCATTTTCTGCGATAAGCTTGGTGAGACTTCTGTTAGAAGTATGCAGAATCATCGAGATCGCACGTTTCGTGCTATTTAATGCGAGAAACACGTTATCTGGTGTTTTCACCACTGCACAGTGCGTTGGATATGCAGAAGAGGTGATTTTTTGGTTTTCGTCGGGTTTCAAGCTGAGATATGCATTTTCTACGATAAGCTTGGTGAAACATCTGTCCGAAGTATGCAGAATCATCTAGATCGCTCTTTTCGAGCTAGTCAGAGCGAGAAACACGTTATCTGGTGTTTTCACCACTCCACAGTGCGTTTGACATGCAGAACCGGAGATATCTTGGTTTCGGTCGGGTTTCAAGCTGAGATATGCATTTTCTACGATAATCTTGGTGAGTCTTCTGTCAGAAGTATGCAGAAACATCGACAGCGCTCTGTTCGAGCTATTTATTGCGAGAAACACGTTATCTGGTGTTTTCACCACTCCACAGTGCGTTTTATATGCAGTACCAGCGATATCTTGGTTTCGGTCGGGTTTCAAGCTGAGATATGCATTTTCTACGATAATCTTCGTGAGACTTCTGTCAGAAGTATGCAGAATCTTCGAGAACGCTCTTTTCGAGCTATTTAATGCGAGAAACACGATATCTGGTGTTTTCACCACTGCACAGTGCGTTGGATATGCAGAACCGCAGATATTTAGGTTTTCGTGGGGTTTCATGCTGAGATATGCATTTCCTGCGATAATCTTGGTGAGACTTCTGTCCGAAGTATGCAGAATCATCGAGAACGCTCGTTTCGAGCTACTTAATGCGAGAAACACGTTATCTGGTGTTTTCACCACTCCACAGTGCGTGTGGTATGCAGAACCAGCGATATCTTGGCTTTCGTGGGGTTTCAAGCTGAGATATGCATTTTTTACGATAATCTTGTTGAGACTTCTGTCCGAAGTATGAAGAATCATCGAGATCGCTCTATTCGAGCTATTTAATGCGAGAAACACGTTTTCTGGGGTTTTCACCACTCCACAGTGCGTTTGATATGCAGAACCAGCGATATCTTGGTTTTCGTGGGGTTTCAAGCTGAGATATGAATTTTTTACGATAATCTTGGTGAGACTTCTGTCCGAAGTATGCTTAATCATCGAGATCGCTTGTTTCGAGCTATTTAATGCGAGAAACACGTTTTCTGGGGTTTTCACCACACCACAGTTCGTTGGATGTGCAGAACCGGAGATATCTGGGTTTTCGTGGGGTTTCAAGCTGAGACATGCATTTTTTACGATAATCTTGATGAGACTTCTGTCCGAAGTATGCTTAATCATCGAGATCGCTCGTTTCGACCTATTTAATGCGAGAAACACGTTTTCTGGGACTTTCACCACACCACAGTTCGTTGGATGTGCAGAACCGGAGATATCTTGGTTTTCGTGGGGTTTCATGCTGAGATATGCATTTTCTGCGATAATCTTGGTGAGACTTCTGTCCAAAGTATGCTTAATCATCGAGATCGCTCGTTTCGACCTATTTAATGCGAGAAACACGTTTTCTGGGGTTTTCACCACACCACAGTTCGTTGGATGTGCAGAACCGGAGATATCTGGGTTTTCGTGGGGTTTCAAGCTGAGACATGCATTTTTTACGATAATCTTGATGAGACTTCTGTCCGAAGTGTGCTTAATCATCGAGATCGCTCGTTTCGATCTATTTAATGCGAGAAACACGTTATCTGGTGTTTTCACCACTCCACAGTGCGCTTGATATGCAGAACCAGCGATATTTTGGTTTTCATGGGGATTCAAGCTGAGATATGCAATTTCTGCGATAATCTTGGTGAGACTTCCGTCCGAAGTATGCTTAATCATCGAGATCGCTCGTTTCGAGCTATTTAACGCGAGAAACACGTTTTCTAGAGTTTTCACCACTCCACAGTGCGTTTGATATGCAGAACCAGCGATATCTTGGTTTTCGTGGGGATTCATGCTGAGATATGCATTTTCTGCGATAATCTTGGTGAGACTTCTGTCCAAAGTATGCTTAATCATCGAGATCGCTCGTTTCGACCTATTTAATGCGAGAAACACGTTTTCTGGGACTTTCACCACACCACAGTTCGTTGGATGTGCAGAACCGGAGATATCTTGGTTTTCGTGGGGTTTCATGCTGAGATATGCATTTTCTGCGATAATCTTGGTGAGACTTCTGTCCAAAGTATGCTTAATCATCGAGATCGCTCGTTTCGACCTATTTAATGCGAGAAACACGTTTTCTGGGGTTTTCACCACACCACAGTTCGTTGGATGTGCAGAACCGGAGATATCTGGGTTTTCGTGGGGTTTCAAGCTGAGACATGCATTTTTTACGATAATCTTGATGAGACTTCTGTCCGAAGTGTGCTTAATCATCGAGATCGCTCGTTTCGATCTATTTAATGCGAGAAACACGTTATCTGGTGTTTTCACCACTCCACAGTGCGCTTGATATGCAGAACCAGCGATATCTTGGTTTTCATGGGGATTCAAGCTGAGATATGCAATTTCTGCGATAATCTTGGTGAGACTTCCGTCCGAAGTATGCTTAATCATCGAGATCGCTCGTTTCGAGCTATTTAACGCGAGAAACACGTTTTCTAGAGTTTTCACCACTCCACAGTGCGTTTGATATGCAGAACCAGCGATATCTTGGTTTTCGTGGGGTTTCATGCTGAGATATGCATTTTCTGCGATAATCTTGGTGAGACTTCTGTCCAAAGTATGCTTAATCATCGAGATCGCTCGTTTCGACCTATTTAATGCGAGAAACACGTTTTCTGGGGTTTTCACCACACCACAGTTCGTTGGATGAGCAGAACCGGTGATATCTGGGTTTTCGTGGGGTTTCAAGCTGAGACATGCATTTTTTACGATAATCTTGGTGAGACTTCTGTCAGAAGTATGCAGAATCATCGGGATCGCTCTTTTCGAGCTATTTAATGCGAGAAACACGTTATCTGGTTGTTTTCACCACTCCACAGTGCGTTTGGTATGCAGAACCGGCGTCATCTTGGTTTTCATGGGGATTCAAGCTGAGGTATGCAATTTCTGCGATAATCTTGGTGAGACTTCCGTCCGAAGTATGCTTAATCATCGAGATCGCTCGTTTCGAGCTATTTAACGCGAGAAACACGTTTTCTAGTGTTTTCACCACTCCACAGTGCGTTTGATATGCAGAACCAGCGATATATTGGTTTTCGTGGGGTTTCCAGCTGAGATATGCATTTTCTGCGATAATCTTGGTGAGTCTTCAGTCAGAAGTATGCAGAATCATCGAGATCCCTCTTTTCGGGCTATTTAATGCGAGAAACACGTTATCTGGTGTTTTCACCACTCCACAGTGCGTTTGGTATGCAGAACCGGCGTCATCTTGATTTTCGTGAGGTTTCAAGGTGAGATATGCATTTTTTGCGATAATATTGGTGAGACTTCAGTCAGAAGGATGCAGAATCATCTAGATCGCTCGTTTCGAGCTACTTAATGCGAGAAACACGTTTTCTGGTGTTTTCACCACTCCACAGAACGTTTTATGTGCAGAACCGGCGACATCTTGGATTACGTCGGGTTTCAAGCTGAGATATGCATTTTCTGCGATTATCTTGGTGAGACTTCAGTCAGAAGTATGCAGAATCATCTAGATCGCTCTTGTCGAGCTATTTAATGCAAAAAAACAAGTTTCCTGGTGTTTTCAAAATTTCCACAGTGCGTTTGATATGCAGAACCGGCGATATCTTGATTTTCGTGGTGTTTCCAGCTGAGATATGCATTTTCTGCGATAATCTTGGTGAGTCTTCTGTCAGAAGTATGCAGAATCATCGAGATCCCTCTTTTCGGGCTATTTAATGCGAGAAACACGTTATCTGGTGTTTTCACCACTCCACAGTGCGTTTGATATGCAGAACCAGCGACATCTTGGCTTTCGTCGGGTATCAAGCTGAGATATGCATTTTCTACGATAATCTTGGTGAGACTTCTGTCAGAAGTATGCAGAATCATCGGGATCGCTCTTTTCAAGCTATTTAATGCGAGAAACACGTTATCTGGTTGTTTTCACCACTCCACAGTGCGTTTGATATGCAGAACCGGCGTCATCTTGATTTTCGTGTGGTTTCAACGTGAGATATGCATTTTTTGCGATAATATTGGTGAGACTTCAGTCAGAAGTATGCAGAATCATCTAGATCGCTCGTTTCGAGCTACTTAATGCGAGAAACACGTTATCTGGTGTTTTCACCACTCCACAGTGCGTTTGATATGCAGAACCGGCGACATCTTGGCTTTCGTGGGGATTCAAGCTCAGATATGCATTTTCTGCGATAATCTTGGTGAGACCTCCGTCCGAAGTATGCTTAATCATCGAGATCGCTCGTTTCGAGCTATTTAATGCGAGAAACACGTTTTCTAGGGTTTTCCCCACACCACAGTTCGTTGGATGTGCAGAACCGGAGATATCTTGGTTTTCGTGGGGTTTCAAGCTGAGATATGCATTTTCTGCGATAATCTTGGTGAGAATTCTGTCAGAAGTATGCAGAATCATCTAGATCGCTCGTTTCGAGCTACTTAATGCGAGAAACACGTTTTCTGGTGTTTTCACCACTCCACAGAACGTTTTATGTGCAGAACCGGCGACATCTTGGATTTCGTGGGGTTTCAAGCTGAGATATGCATTTTCTGCGATAATCTTCGTGAGACTTCTGTCCAAAGTATGCTTAATCATCGAGATCGCTCGTTTCGACCTATTTAATGCGAGAAACACGTTTTCTGGGGTTTTCACCACACCACAGTTCGTTGGATGTGCAGAACCGGAGATATCTTGGTTTTCGTGGGGTTTCAGGCTGAGATATGCATTGTCTGCGATAATCTTGATGAGACTTCTGTCCGAAGTATGCTTAATCATCGAGATCGCTCGTTTCGACCTATTTAATGCGAGAAACACGTTATCTGGTGTTTTCACCACTCAACAGTGCGTTTGATATGCAGAAGCAGCGATATCTTGGTTTTCGTGGGGATTCAAGCTCAGATATGCATTTTCTGCGATAATCTTGGTGAGACCTCTGTCCGAGGTATGCAGAAACATCGAGATCGCTCTTATCGACCTATTTAATGCCAGAAACACGTTTTCTGGTGTTTTCACCACACCACAGTGCGTTTGATATGCAGAACCAGTGATATCTGGGTTTTCGTGGGATTTCAAGCTGAGATATGCATTTTTTACGATAATCTTGATGAGACTTCTGTCCGAAGTATGCTTAATCATCGAGATCGCTCGTTTCGACCTATTTAATGCGAGAAACACGTTATCTGGTGTTTTCACCACTCCACAGTGCGTTTGATATGCAGAACCGGCGACATCTTGGCTTTCGTCGGGTATCAAGCTGAGACATGCATTTTCTTCGATAATCTTGGTGAGGCTTCTGTCAGAAGTATGCAGAATTATCGGGATCGCTCTTTTCGAGCTATTTAATGCGAGAAACACGTTATCTGGTTGTTTTCACCACTCCACAGTGCGTTTGGTATGCAGAACCGGCGTCATCTTGATTTTCGTGAGGTTTCAAGGTGAGATATGCATTTTTTGCGATAATATTGGTGAGACTTCAGTCAGAAGGATGCAGAATCATCTAGATCGCTCGTTTCGAGCTACTTAATGCGAGAAACACGTTTTCTGGTGTTTTCAACACTCCACAGAACGTTTTATGTGCAGAACCGGCGACATCATGGATTACGTCGGGTTTCAAGCTGAGATATGCATTTTCTGCGATTATCTTGGTGAGACATCCGTCCGAAGTATGCTTAATCATCGAGATCGCTCGTTTCGAGCTATTTAATGCGAGAAACACGTTTTCTTGGGTTTTCACCACACCACAGTTCGTTGGATGTGCAGAACTGGAGATATCTTGGTTTTCGTGGGGTTTGAAGCTGAGATATGCATTTTTTACGATAATCTTGATGAGATTTCTGTCCGAAGTATGCTTAATCATCGAGATCGCTCGTTTCGACCTATTTAATGCGAGAAACACGTTATCTGGTGTTTTCACCACTCCACAGTGCGCTTGATATGCAGAACCAGCGATATCTTGGTTTTCATGGGGATTCAAGCTGAGATATGCAATTTCTGCGATAATCTTGGTGAGACTTCCGTCCGAAGTATGCTTAATCATCGAGATCGCTCGTTTCGAGCTATTTAATGCGAGAAACACGTTTTCTAGTGTTTTCACCACTCCACAGTGCGTTTGATATGCAGAACCAGCGATATCTTGGTTTTCGTGGGGATTCAAGCTGAGATATGCAATTCCTGCGATAATCTTGGTGAGACTTCCGTCCAAAGTATGCTTAATAATCCAGATCGCTCGTTTCGAGCTATTTAATGCGAGAAACACGTTTTCTGGTGTTTTCACCACTCCACAGTGCGTTTGATATGCAGAACCAGCGATATCTTGGTTTTCGTGGGGTTTCAAGCTGAGATATGCATTTTCTGCGATAATCTTTGTGAGACCTCTGTCCGAAGTATGCAGAAACATCGAGATCGCTCTTTTCGTCCTATTTAATGCGAGAAACACGTTATCTGGTGTTTTCACCACTCCACAGTGCGTTTGATATGCAGAACCGGCGACATCTTGGCTTTCGTCGGGTATCAAGCTGAGATATGCATTTTCTTCGATAATCTTGGTGAGACTTCTGTCAGAAGTATGCAGAATCATCGGGATCGCTCTTTTCGAGCTATTTAATGCGACAAACACGTTATCTGGTTGTTTTCACCACTCCACAGTGCGTTTGGTATGCAGAACCGGCGATATCTTGATTTTCGTGGTGTTTCCAGCTGAGATATGCATTTTCTGCGATAATCTTGGTGAGTCTTCTGTCAGAAGTATGCAGAATCATCGAGATCCCTCTTTTCGGGCTATTTAATGCGAGAAACACGTTATCTGGTGTTTTCACCACTCCACAGTGCGTTTGATATGCAGAACCGGCGACATCTTGGCTTTCGTCGGGTATCAAGCTGAGATATGCATTTTCTACGATAATCTTGGTGAGACTTCTGTCAGAAGTATGCAGAATCATCGGGATCGCTCTTTTCAAGCTATTTAATGCGAGAAACACGTTATCTGGTTGTTTTCACCACTCCACAGTGCGTTTGATATGCAGAACCGGCGTCATCTTGATTTGTCGGGTGGTTTCAAGGTGAGATATCCATTTTTTGCGATAATATTGGTGAGACTTCAGTCAGAAGTATGCAGAATCATCTAGATCGCTCGTTTCGAGCTACTTAATGCGAGAAACACGTTATCTGGTGTTTTCACCACTCCACAGTGCGTTTGATATGCAGAACCGGCGACATCTTGGCTTTCGTGGGGATTCAAGCTCAGATATGCATTTTCTGCGATAATCTTGGTGAGACCTCCGTCCGAAGTATGCTTAATCATCGAGATCGCTCGTTTCGAGCTATTTAATGCGAGAAACACGTTTTCTAGGGTTTTCCCCACACCACAGTTCGTTGGATGTGCAGAACCGGAGATATCTTGGTTTTCGTGGGGTTTCAAGCTGAGATATGCATTTTCTGCGATAATCTTGGTGAGACTTCTGTCCGAAGTATGCTTAATCATCGAGATCGCTCGTTTCGACCTATTTGATGCGAGAAACACGTTTTCTGATGTTATCACCACTCCACAGTGCGTTTGATATGCAGAACCGGAGACATCTTGGCTTTCGTCGGGTATCAAGCTGAGATATGCATTTTCTACGATAATCTTGGTGAAACATCCGTCCGAAGTATGCTTAATCATCGAGATCGCTCGTTTCGACCTATTTAATGCGAGAAACACGTTATCTGGTGTTTTCACCACTCCACAGTGCGTTTGATATGCAGAACCGGCGACATCTTGGCTTTCGTCGGGTAACAAGCTGAGATATGCATTTTCTACGATAATCTTGGTGAGACTTCTGTCAGAAGTATGCAGAATCATCGGGATCGCTCTTTTCGAGCTATTTAATGCGAGAAACACGTTGTCTGGTTGTTTTCACCACTCCACATTGCGTTTGATATATAGAACCGGCGTCATCTTGATTTTCGTGAGGTTTCGAGGTGAGATATGCTTTTTTTGCGACAATATTGGTGAGACTTCAGTCAGAAGTATGCAGAATCATCTAGATCGCTCGTTTCGAGCTACTTAATGCGAGAAACACGTTTTCTGGTGTTTTCACCACTCCACAGAACGTTTTATGTGCAGAACCGGCGTCATCTTGGATTTCGTCGGGTTTCAAGCTGAGATATGCATTTTCTGCGATTATCTTGGTGAGACCGCAGTCAGAAGTATGCAGAATCATCTAGATCGCTCTTGTCGAGATATTTAATGCAAAAAAACAAGTTTCCTGGTGTTTTCACCACTCCACAGTGCCTTTGATATGCAGAACCGGCGTCATCTTGATTTTCGTGTGGTTTCAAGGTGAGATATGCATTTTTTGCGATAATATTGGTGAGACTTCAGTCAGAAGTATGCAGAATCATCTAGATCGCTCGTTTCGAGCTACTTAATGCGAGAAACACGTTATCTGGTGTTTTCACCACTCCACAGTGCGTATGATATGCAGAACCGGCGATATCTTGGTTTTCGTGGGGTTTCAAGCTGAGATATGCATTTTCTGCGATCATCTTGGTGAGACTTCTGTCCGAAGTATGCTGAAACATCGACATCGCTCTTTTCGAGCTAGTTAATGCGAGAAAAACCTTATCCGGTGTTTTCACCACTCCACAGTGCGTTTGATATGCAGAAGCAGCGATATCTTGGCTTTCGTGGGGTTTCAAGCTGAGATACGCATTTTTACGATAATCTTGGTGAGACTTCTGTCCGAAGTATGAAGAATCATCGAGTACGCTCTATTCGAGCTATTTAATGCGAGAAACGCGTTTTCAGGGGGTTTTCACCACTCCACAGTGCGTTCGATATGCTGAACACAGCGATATCTTGGTTTTCGTGGGGTTTCAAGCTGAGATATGCATTTTTTACGATAATCTTGGTGAGACTTCTGTCCGAAGTATGAAGAATCATCGAGATCGCTCTATTCGAGCTATTTAATGCGAGAAACACGTTATCTGGTGATTTCACCACTCCACAGTACGGTTGATATGCAGAACAGTACATATCTTGGTTTTCGTGGGGTTTCAAGCTGAGATATGCATTTTCTGCGATAATCTTGTTTAGACTTCTGTCCGAAGTATGCAGAAGCATCGAGATCGCTCGTTTCGAGCTATTTAATGCGCGAAACACGTTATCTGGTGATTTCACCACTCCACAGTGCGGTTGATATGCAGAACAGTACATATCTTGGTTTTCGTGGGGTTTCAAGCTGAGATATGCATTTTCTGCGATTATCTTAGTGAGACTTCTGTCCGAAGTATGCTGACTCATCGAGATCGCTCTTTTCGAGCTAGTTAGTGCGAGAAACACGTTATCTGGTGATTTCACCACTCCACAGTGCGGTTGATATGCAGAACAGTACATATCTTGGTTTTCGTGGGGTTTCAAGCTGAGATATGCATTTTCTGCGATAATCTTGTTTAGACTTCTGTCCGAAGTATGCAGAAGCATCGAGATCGCTCGTTTCGAGCTATTTAATGCGAGAAACACGTTATCTGGTGATTTCACCACTCCACAGTGCGGTTGATATGCAGAACAGTACAGATCTTGGTTTTCGTGCGGTTTCAAGCTGAGATATGCATTTTCTGCGATAATCTTGTTTAGACTTCTGTCCGAAGGTTGCAGAAGCATCGAGATCGCTCGTTTCGAGCTATTTAATGCGCGAAACATGTTATCTGGTGTTTTCACCACTCCACAGTGCGTTGGATATGCAGAACCGCAGATATTTTGGTTTTCGTGGGGTTTCAAGCTGAGATACGCATTTTCTGCGATAATCTTAGTGAGACTTCTGTCCGAAGTATGCAGAGTCATCGAGATCGTACTTTTCGAGCTACTTAATGCGAAAAACACGTTATCTGGTGTTTTCACCACTCCACAGTGCGTTTGATATGCAGAAACAGCGATATCTGGGTTTTCGTGGGGTTTCAAGCTGAGATATGCATTTTCTGCGATAATCTTGATGAGACTTCTGTCCGAAGTATGCAGAAACATCGAGATCGCTGTTTTCGACCTATTTAATGGGAGAAACACGTTATCTGGTGTTTTCACCACTCCACAGTGCGTTTGATATGCAGAACCGCAGATATTTTGGTTTTCGTGGGGTTTCAAGCTGAGATATGCATTTTCTGCGATAATCTTGGTGAGACCTCTGTCCGAAGTATGCAGAAACATTGAGATCGCTCTTTTCGACTTATTTAATGCGAGAAACACGTTATCTGGTGTTTTCACCACTCCACAGTGCGTTTGATCTGCAGAACCGGCGACATCTTGGCTTTCGTCGGGTATCAAGCTGAGATATGCATTTTCTACGATAATCTTGGTGAGACTTCCGTCAGAAGTATGCAGAATCATCGGGATCGCTCCTTTCGACCTATTTAATGCGAGAAACACGTTATCTGGTGTTTTCTCCACTCCACAGTGCGTATGATATGCAGAACCGACGATATCTTGGTTTTCGAGGGGTTTCAAGCTCAGATATGCATTTTCTGCGATAATCTTGGTTAGACTTCTGTCCGAAGTTTGCAGAGTCATCGAGATCCCTCTTTTCGGGCTATTTAATGCGAGAAACACGTTATCTGGTGTTTTCACCACTCCACAGTGCGTTTGATATGCAGAACCAGCGACATCTTGGCTTTCGTCGGGTATCAAGCTGAGATATGCATTTTCTACGATAATCTTGGTGAGACTTCTGTCAGAAGTATGCAGAATCATCTAGATCGCTCGTTTCGAGCTACTTAATGCGAGAAACACGTTATCTGGTGTTTTCACCACTCCACAGTGCGTTTGATATGCAGAACCGGCAACATCTTGGCTTTCGTGGGGATTCAAGCTCAGATATGCATTTTCTGCGATAATCTTGGTGAGACCTCCGTCCGAAGTATGCTTAATCATCGAGATCGCTCGTTTCGAGCTATTTAATGCGAGAAACACGTTTTCTAGGGTTTTCCCCACACCACAGTTCGTTGGATGTGCAGAACCGGAGATATCTTGGTTTTCGTGGGGTTTCAAGCTGAGATATGCATTTTCTGCGATAATCTTGGTGAGAATTCTGTCAGAAGTATGCAGAATCATCTAGATCGCTCGTTTCGAGCTACTTAATGCGAGAAACACGTTTTCTGGTGTTTTCACCACTCCACAGAACGTTTTATGTGCAGAACCGGCGACATCTTGGATTTCGTGGGGTTTCAAGCTGAGATATGCATTTTCTGCGATAATCTTCGTGAGACTTCTGTCCAAAGTATGCTTAATCATCGAGATCGCTCGTTTCGACCTATTTAATGCGAGAAACACGTTTTCTGGGGTTTTAACCACACCACAGTTCGTTGGATGTGCATAACCGGAGATATCTTGGTTTTCGTGGGGTTTCAGGCTGAGATATGCATTGTCTGCGATAATCTTGATGAGACTTCTGTCCGAAGTATGCTTAATCATCGAGATCGCTCGTTTCGACCTATTTAATGCGAGAAACACGTTATCTGGTGTTTTCACCACTCAACAGTGCGTTTGATATGCAGAAGCAGCGATATCTTGGTTTTCGTGGGGATTCAAGCTCAGATATGCATTTTCTGCGATAATCTTGGTGAGACCTCTGTCCGAGGTATGCAGAAACATCGAGATCGCTCTTATCGACCTATTTAAAGCCAGAAACACGTTTTCTGGTGTTTTCACCACACCACAGTGCGTTTGATATGCAGAACCAGTGATATCTGGGTTTTCGTGGGGTTTCAAGCTGAGGTATGCATTTTTTACGATAATCTTGATGAGACTTCTGTCCGAAGTATGCTTAATCATCGAGATCGCTCGTTTCGATCTATTTAATGCGAGAAACACGTTATCTGGTGTTTTCACCACTCCACAGTGCGCTTGATATGCAGAACCAGCGATATCTTGGTTTTCATGGGGATTCAAGCTGAGACATGCAATTTCTGCGATAATCTTGGTGAGACTTCCGTCCGAAGTATGCTTAATCATCGAGATCGCTCGTTTCGAGCTATTTAACGCGAGAAACACGTTTTCTAGTGTTTTCACCACTCCACAGTGCCTTTGATATGCAGAACAAGCGATTTCTTGGTTTTCGTGGGGATTCAAGCTGAGATATGCATTTTTTACGATAATCTTGATGAGACTTCTGTCCGAAGTATGCTTAATCATCGAGATCGCTCGTTTCGACCTATTTAATGCGAGAAACACGTTATCTGGTGTTTTCACCACTCCACAGTGCGTTTGATATGCAGAACCGGCGACATCTTGGCTTTCGTCGGGTATCAAGCTGAGACATGCATTTTCTTCGATAATCTTGGTGAGACATCTGTCAGAAGTATGCAGAATCATCGGGATCGCTCTTTTCGAGCTATTTAATGCGAGAAACACGTTATCTGGTTGTTTTCACCACTCCACAGTGCGTTTGGTATGCAGAACCGGCGTCATCTTGATTTTCGTGAGGTTTCAAGGTGAGATATGCATTTTTTGCGATAATATTGGTGAGACTTCAGTCAGAAGGATGCAGAATCATCTAGATCGCTCGTTTCGAGCTACTTAATGCGAGAAACACGTTTTCTGGTGTTTTCAACACTCCACAGAACGTTTTATGTGCAGAACCGGCGACATCATGGATTACGTCGGGTTTCAAGCTGAGATATGCATTTTCTGCGATTATCTTGGTGAGACATCCGTCCGAAGTATGCTTAATCATCGAGATCGCTCGTTTCGAGCTATTTAATGCGAGAAACACGTTTTCTAGGGTTTTCACCACACCACAGTTCGTTGGATGTGCAGAACTGGAGATATCTTGGTTTTCGTGGGGTTTGAAGCTGAGATATGCATTTTCTGCGATAATCTTGGTGAGACTACTATCCGAAGTATGCTTAATCATCGAGATCGCTCGTTTCGAACTATTTAATGCGAGAAACACGTTTTCTGGGGTTTTCACCACACCACAGTTCGTTGGATGTGCAGAACCGGAGATATCTTGGTTTTCGTGGGGATTCAAGCTGAGATATGCATTTTTTACGATAATCTTGATGAGATTTCTGTCCGAAGTATGCTTAATCATCGAGATCGCTCGTTTCGACCTATTTAATGCGAGAAACACGTTATCTGGTGTTTTCACCACTCCACAGTGCGCTTGATATGCAGAACCAGCGATATCTTGGTTTTCATGGGGATTCAAGCTGAGATATGCAATTTCTGCGATAATCTTGGTGAGACTTCCGTCCGAAGTATGCTTAATCATCGAGATCGCTCGTTTCGAGCTATTTAATGCGAGAAACACGTTTTCTAGTGTTTTCACCACTCCACAGTGCGTTTGATATGCAGAACCAGCGATATCTTGGTTTTCGTGGGGATTCAAGCTGAGATATGCAATTCCTGCGATAATCTTGGTGAGACTTCCGTCCGAAGTATGCTTAATAATCCAGATCGCTCGTTTCGAGCTATTTAATGCGAGAAACACGTTTTCTGGTGTTTTCACCACTCCACAGTGCGTTTGATATGCAGAACCAGCGATATCTTGGTTTTCGTGGGGTTTCAAGCTGAGATATGCATTTTCTGCGATAATCTTGGTGAGACCTCTGTCCGAAGTATGCAGAAACATCGAGATCGCTCTTTTCGTCCTATTTAATGCGAGAAACACGTTATCTGGTGTTTTCACCACTCCACAGTGCGTTTGATATGCAGAACCGGCGACATCTTGGCTTTCGTCGGGTATCAAGCTGAGATATGCATTTTCTTCGATAATCTTGGTGAGACTTCTGTCAGAAGTATGCAGAATCATCGGGATCGCTCTTTTCGAGCTATTTAATGCGAGAAACACGTTATCTGGTTGTTTTCACCACTCCACAGTGCGTTTGGTATGCAGAACCGGCGATATCTTGATTTTCGTGGTGTTTCCAGCTGAGATATGCATTTTCTGCGATAATCTTGGTGAGTCTTCTGTCCGAAGTATGCTTAATCATCGAGATCGCTCGTTTCGACCTATTTAATGCGAGAAACACGTTATCTGGTGTTTTCACCACTCAACAGTGCGTTTGATATGCAGAAGCAGCGATATCTTGGTTTTCGTGGGGATTCAAGCTCAGATATGCATTTTCTGCGATAATCTTGGTGAGACCTCTGTCCGAGGTATGCAGAAACATCGAGATCGCTCTTATCGACCTATTTAAAGCCAGAAACACGTTTTCTGGTGTTTTCACCACACCACAGTGCGTTTGATATGCAGAACCAGTGATATCTGGGTTTTCGTGGGGTTTCAAGCTGAGATATGCATTTTTTACGATAATCTTGATGAGACTTCTGTCCGAAGTATGCTTAATCATCGAGATCGCTCGTTTCGATCTATTTAATGCGAGAAACACGTTATCTGGTGTTTTCACCACTCCACAGTGCGCTTGATATGCAGAACCAGCGATATCTTGGTTTTCATGGGGATTCAAGCTGAGACATGCAATTTCTGCGATAATCTTGGTGAGACTTCCGTCCGAAGTATGCTTAATCATCGAGATCGCTCGTTTCGAGCTATTTAACGCGAGAAACACGTTTTCTAGTGTTTTCACCACTCCACAGTGCGTTTGATATGCAGAACAAGCGATTTCTTGGTTTTCTTGGGGATTCAAGCTGAGATATGCATTTTTTACGATAATCTTGATGAGACTTCTGTCCGAAGTATGCTTAATCATCGAGATCGCTCGTTTCGACCTATTTAATGCGAGAAACACGTTATCTGGTGTTTTCACCACTCCACAGTGCGTTTGATATGCAGAACCGGCGACATCTTGGCTTTCGTCGGGTATCAAGCTGAGACATGCATTTTCTTCGATAATCTTGGTGAGACTTCTGTCAGAAGTATGCAGAATCATCGTGATCGCTCTTTTCGAGCTATTTAATGCGAGAAACACGTTATCTGGTTGTTTTCACCACTCCACAGTGCGTTTGGTATGCAGAACCGGCGTCATCTTGATTTTCGTGAGGTTGCAAGGTGAGATATGCATTTTTTGCGATAATATTGGTGAGACTTCAGTCAGAAGGATGCAGATTCATCTAGATCGCTCGTTTCGAGCTACTTAATGCGAGAAACACGTTTTCTGGTGTTTTCAACACTCCACAGAACGTTTTATGTGCAGAACCGGCGACATCATGGATTACGTCGGGTTTCAAGCTGAGATATGCATTTTCTGCGATTATCTTGGTGAGACATCCGTCCGAAGTATGCTTAATCATCGAGATCGCTCGTTTCGAGCTATTTAATGCGAGAAACACGTTATCTGGTTGTTTTCACCACTCCACAGTGCGTTTGGTATGCAGAACCGGCGATATCTTGATTTTCGTGGTGTTTCCAGCTGAGATATGCATTTTCTGCGATAATCTTGGTGAGACTTCTGTCAGAAGTATGCAGAATCATCGGGATCGCTCTTTTCGAGCTATTTAATGCGAGAAACACGTTATCTGGTTGTTTTCACCACTCCACAGTGCGTTTGGTATGCAGAACCGGCGATATCTTGATTTTCGTGGTGTTTCCAGCTGAGATATGCATTTTCTGCGATAATCTTGGTGAGTCTTCTGTCCGAAGTATGCTTAATCATCGAGATCGCTCGTTTCGACCTATTTAATGCGAGAAACACGTTATCTGGTGTTTTCACCACTCCACAGTGCGCTTGATATGCAGAACCAGCGATATCTTGGTTTTCATGGGGATTCAAGCTGAGATATGCAATTTCTGCGATAATCTTGGTGAGACTTCCGTCCGAAGTATGCTTAATCATCGAGATCGCTCGTTTCGAGCTATTTAATGCGAGAAACACGTTATCTGGTTGTTTTCACCACTCCACAGTGCGTTTGGTATGCAGAACCGGCGTCATCTTGATTTTCGTGAGGTTTCAAGGTGAGATATGCATTTTTTGCGATAATATTGGTGAGACTTCAGTCAGAAGGATGCAGAATCATCTAGATCGCTCGTTTCGAGCTACTTAATGCGAGAAACACGTTTTCTGGTGTTTTCACCACTCCACAGTGCGTTTGATATGCAGAACCAGCGATATCTTGGTTTTCGTGGGGTTTCAAGCTGAGATATGCATTTTCTGCGATAATCTTGGTGAGACCTCTGTCCGAAGTATGCAGAAACATCGAGATCGCTCTTTTCGTCCTATTTAATGCGAGAAACACGTTATCTGGTGTTTTCACCACTCCACAGTGCGTTTGATATGCAGAACCGGCGACATCTTGGCTTTCGTCGGGTATCAAGCTGAGATATGCATTTTCTTCGATAATCTTGGTGAGACTTCTGTCAGAAGTATGCAGAATCATCGGGATCGCTCTTTTCGAGCTATTTAATGCGAGAAACACGTTATCTGGTTGTTTTCACCACTCCACAGTGCGTTTGGTATGCAGAACCGGCGATATCTTGATTTTCGTGGTGTTTCCAGCTGAGATATGCATTTTCTGCGATAATCTTGGTGAGTCTTCTGTCCGAAGTATGCTTAATCATCGAGATCGCTCGTTTCGACCTATTTAATGCGAGAAACACGTTATCTGGTGTTTTCACCACTCAACAGTGCGTTTGATATGCAGAAGCAGCGATATCTTGGTTTTCGTGGGGATTCAAGCTCAGATATGCATTTTCTGCGATAATCTTGGTGAGACCTCTGTCCGAGGTATGCAGAAACATCGAGATCGCTCTTATCGACCTATTTAAAGCCAGAAACACGTTTTCTGGTGTTTTCACCACACCACAGTGCGTTTGATATGCAGAACCAGTGATATCTGGGTTTTCGTGGGGTTTCAAGCTGAGATATGCATTTTTTACGATAATCTTGATGAGACTTCTGTCCGAAGTATGCTTAATCATCGAGATCGCTCGTTTCGATCTATTTAATGCGAGAAACACGTTATCTGGTGTTTTCACCACTCCACAGTGCGCTTGATATGCAGAACCAGCGATATCTTGGTTTTCATGGGGATTCAAGCTGAGACATGCAATTTCTGCGATAATCTTGGTGAGACTTCCGTCCGAAGTATGCTTAATCATCGAGATCGCTCGTTTCGAGCTATTTAACGCGAGAAACACGTTTTCTAGTGTTTTCACCACTCCACAGTGCGTTTGATATGCAGAACAAGCGATTTCTTGGTTTTCGTGGGGATTCAAGCTGAGATATGCATTTTTTACGATAATCTTGATGAGACTTCTGTCCGAAGTATGCTTAATCATCGAGATCGCTCGTTTCGACCTATTTAATGCGAGAAACACGTTATCTGGTGTTTTCACCACTCCACAGTGCGTTTGATATGCAGAACCGGCGACATCTTGGCTTTCGTCGGGTATCAAGCTGATACATGCATTTTCTTCGATAATCTTGGTGAGACTTCTGTCAGAAGTATGCAGAATCATCGGGATCGCTCTTTTCGAGCTATTTAATGCGAGAAACACGTTATCTGGTTGTTTTCACCACTCCACAGTGCGTTTGGTATGCAGAACCGGCGTCATCTTGATTTTCGTGAGGTTTCAAGGTGAGATATGCATTTTTTGCGATAATATTGGTGAGACTTCAGTCAGAAGGATGCAGAATCATCTAGATCGCTCGTTTCGAGCTACTTAATGCGAGAAACACGTTTTCTGGTGTTTTCAACACTCCACAGAACGTTTTATGTGCAGAACCGGCGACATCATGGATTACGTCGGGTTTCAAGCTGAGATATGCATTTTCTGCGATTATCTTGGTGAGACATCCGTCCGAAGTATGCTTAATCATCGAGATCGCTCGTTTCGAGCTATTTAATGCGAGAAACACGTTTTCTAGGGTTTTCACCACACCACAGTTCGTTGGATGTGCAGAACTGGAGATATCTTGGTTTTCGTGGGGTTTGAAGCTGAGATATGCATTTTCTGCAATAATCTTGGTGAGACTACTATCCGAAGTATGCTTAATCATCGAGATCGCTCGTTTCGAACTATTTAATGCGAGAAACACGTTTTCTGGGGATTTCACCACACCACAGTTCGTTGGATGTGCAGAACCGGAGATATCTTGGTTTTCGTGGGGATTCAAGCTGAGATATGCATTTTTTACGATAATCTTGATGAGATTTCTGTCCGAAGTATGCTTAATCATCGAGATCGCTCGTTTCGACCTATTTAATGCGAGAAACACGTTATCTGGTGTTTTCACCACTCCACAGTGCGCTTGATATGCAGAACCAGCGATATCTTGGTTTTCATGGGGATTCAAGCTGAGATATGCAATTTCTGCGATAATCTTGGTGAGACTTCCGTCCGAAGTATGCTTAATCATCGAGATCGCTCGTTTCGAGCTATTTAATGCGAGAAACACGTTTTCTAGTGTTTTCACCACTCCACAGTGCGTTTGATATGCAGAACCAGCGATATCTTGGTTTTCGTGGGGATTCAAGCTGAGATATGCAATTCCTGCGATAATCTTGGTGAGACTTCCGTCCGAAGTATGCTTAATAATCCAGATCGCTCGTTTCGAGCTATTTAATGCGAGAAACACGTTTTCTGGTGTTTTCACCACTCCACAGTGCGTTTGATATGCAGAACCGGCGATATCTTGATTTTCGTGGTGTTTCCAGCTGAGATATGCATTTTCTGCGATAATCTTGGTGAGTCTTCTGTCAGAAGTATGCAGAATCATCGAGATCCCTCTTTTCGGGCTATTTAATGCGAGAAACACGTTATCTGGTGTTTTCACCACTCCACAGTGCGTTTGATATGCAGAACCGGCGACATCTTGGCTTTCGTCGGGTATCAAGCTGAGATATGCATTTTCCACGATAATCTTGGTGAGACTTCTGTCAGAAGTATGCAGAATCATCGGGATCGCTCTTTTCAAGCTATTTAATGCGAGAAACACGTTATCTGGTTGTTTTCACCACTCCACAGTGCGTTTGATATGCAGAACCGGCGTCATCTTGATTTGTCGTGTGGTTTCAAGGTGAGATATCCATTTTTTGCGATAATATTGGTGAGACTTCAGTCAGAAGTATGCAGAATCATCTAGATCGCTCGTTTCGAGCTACTTAATGCGAGAAACACGTTATCTGGTGTTTTCACCACTCCACAGTGCGTTTGATATGCAGAACCGGCGACATCTTGGCTTTCGTGGGGATTCAAGCTCAGATATGCATTTTCTGCGATAATCTTGGTGAGACCTCCGTCCGAAGTATGCTTAATCATCGAGATCGCTCGTTTCGAGCTATTTAATGCGAGAAACACGTTTTCTAGGGTTTTCCCCACACCACAGTTCGTTGGATGTGCAGAACCGGAGATATCTTGGTTTTCGTGGGGTTTCAAGCTGAGATATGCATTTTCTGCGATAATCTTGGTGAGACTTCTGTCCGAAGTATGCTTAATCATCGAGATCGCTCGTTTCGACCTATTTGATGCGAGAAACACGTTTTCTGATGTTATCACCACTCCACAGTGCGTTCGATATGCAGAACCGGAGACATCTTGGCTTTCGTCGGGTATCAAGCTGAGATATGCATTTTCTACGATAATCTTGGTGAAACATCCGTCCGAAGTATGCTTAATCATCGAGATCGCTCGTTTCGACCTATTTAATGCGAGAAACACGTTATCTGGTGTTTTCACCACTCCACAGTGCGTTTGATATGCAGAACCGGCGACATCTTGGCTTTCGTCGGGTAACAAGCTGAGATATGCATTTTCTACGATAATCTTGGTGAGACTTCTGTCAGAAGTATGCAGAATCATCGGGATCGCTCTTTTCGAGCTATTTAATGCGAGAAACACGTTGTCTGGTTGTTTTCACCACACCACATTGCGTTTGATATATAGAACCGGCGTCATCTTGATTTTCGTGAGGTTTCGAGGTGAGATATGCTTTTTTTGCGACAATATTGGTGAGACTTCAGTCAGAAGTATGCAGAATCATCTAGATCGCTCGTTTCGAGCTACTTAATGCGAGAAACACGTTTTCTGGTGTTTTCACCACTCCACAGAACGTTTTATGTGCAGAACCGGCGTCATCTTGGATTTCGTCGGGTTTCAAGCTGAGATATGCATTTTCTGCGATTATCTTGGTGAGACCGCAGTCAGAAGTATGCAGAATCATCTAGATCGCTCTTGTCGAGATATTTAATGCAAAAAAACAAGTTTCCTGGTGTTTTCACCACTCCACAGTGCCTTTGATATGCAGAACCGGCGTCATCTTGATTTTCGTGTGGTTTCAAGGTGAGATATGCATTTTTTGCGATAATATTGGTGAGACTTCAGTCAGAAGTATGCAGAATCATCTAGATCGCTCGTTTCGAGCTACTTAATGCGAGAAACACGTTATCTGGTGTTTTCACCTCTCCACAGTGCGTTTGATATGCAGAACCGGCGACATCTTGATTTTCGTGAGGTTTCCAGCTGAGATATGCATTTTTTACGATAATCATGGTGAGACTTCTGTCCGAAATATGCAGAATCATCGAGATCGCACTTTTCGAGTTATTTAATGCGAGAAACACGTTATCTGGTGTTTTCACCACTCCACAGTGCGTTTGATATGCAGAACGGGCGTCATCTTGATTTTCGTGTGGTTTCAAGGTGAGATATGCATTTTTTGCGATAATATTGGTGAGACTTCAGTCAGAAGTATGCAGAATCATCTAGATCGCTCGTTTCGAGCTACTTAATGCGAGAAATACGTTATCTGGTGTTTTCACCACTCCACAGTGCGTTTGATATGCAGAACCGGCGACATCTTGATTTTCGTGAGGTTTCAAGGTGAGATATGCAGTTTTTGCGATAATATTGGTGAGACTTCAGTCAGAAGTATGCAGAATCATCTAGATCGTACTTTTCGAGCTATTTAATGCGAGAAATACGTTTTCTGGAGTTTTCACCACTCCACAGTTCGTTGGATATGCAGAACAGGAGATATCTCGGTTTTCGTGGGGTTTCTAGCAGAGATATGCATTTTCTGCGATAATCATGGTGAGACTTCTGTTAGAAGTATGCAGAATCATCGAGATCGCAGTTTTCGATCTATTTAATGCGAGAAATACGTTATCTGGTGTTTTCACCACTCCACAGTGCGTTTGATATGCAGAACCAGCGATATCTTGGTTTTCGTGGGGATTCAAGCTCAGATATGCATTTTCTGCGATAATCTTGGTGAGACCTCTGTCCGAAGTATGCAGAAACATCGAGATCGCTCGTTTCGACCTATTTGATGCGAGAAACACGTTTTCTGATGTTTTCACCACTCCACAGTGCGTTTGATATGCACAACCGGCGACATCTGGGATTTCGTCGGGTATCAAGCTGAGATATGCATTTTCTACGATAATCTTGGTGAAACATCCGTCCGAAGTATGCTTAATCATCGACATCGCTCGTTTCGACCTATTTAATGCGAGAAACACGTTATCTGGTGTTTTCACCACTCCACAGTGCGTTTGATATGCAGAACCGGCGACATCTTGGCTTTCGTCGGGTTACAAGCTGAGATATGCATTTTCTACGATAATCTTGGTGAGACTTCTGTCAGAAGTATGCAGAATCATCGGGATCGCTCTTTTCGAGCTATTTAATGCGAGAAACACGTTGTCTGGTTGTTTTCACCACTCCACAGTGCGTTTGATATATAGAACCGGCGTCATCTTGATTTTCGTGAGGTTTCGAGGTGAGATATGCATTTTTTGCGACAATATTGGTGAGACTTCAGTCAGAAGTATGCAGAATCATCTAGATCGCTCGTTTCGAGCTACTTAATGCGAGAAACACGTTTTCTGGTGTTTTCACCACTCCACAGAACGTTTTATGTGCAGAACCGGCGTCATCTTGGATTTCGTAGGGTTTCAAGCTGAGATATGCATTTTCTGCGATTATCTTGGTGAGACCGCAGTCAGAAGTATGCAGAATCATCTAGATCGCTCTTGTCGAGATATTTAATGCAAAAAAACAAGTTTCCTGGTGTTTTCAACATTCCACAGTGCGTTTGATATGCAGAACCGGCGATATCTTGATTTTCGTGGTGTTTCCAGCTGAGATATGCATTTTCTCCGATAATCTTGGTGAGTCTTCTGTCAGAAGTATGCAGAATCATCGAGATCCCTCTTTTCGGGCTATTTAATGCGAGAAACACGTTATCTGGTTGTTTTCACCACTCCACAGTGCGTTTGATATGCAGAACCGGCGTCATCTTGATTTTCGTGTGGTTTCAAGGTGAGATATGCATTTTTTGCGACAATATTGGTGAGACTTCAGTCAGAAGTATGCAGAATCATCTAGATCGCTCGTTTCGAGCTACTTAATACGAGAAACACGTTTCCTGGTGTTTTCAACATTCCACAGTGCGTTTGATATGCAGAACCGGCGACATCTTGATTTTCGTGAGGTTCCAGCTGAGATATGCATTTTCTGCGATAATCTTGGTGAGACCTCTGTCCGAAGTATGCAGAATCATCTAGATCGCTCGTTTCGAGCTACTTAATGCGAGAAACACGTTTTCTGGTGTTTTCACCACACCACAGTGCGTTTGATATGCACAACCGGCGACATCTGGGATTTCGTCGGGTATCAAGCTGAGATATGCATTTTCTACGATCATCTTGGTGAGACTACTATCAGAAGTATGCAGAATCATCGATATCCCTCTTTTCGAGCTCTTTAATGCGAGAAACACGTTATCTGGTGTTTTCACCACTCCACAGAACGTTTTATGTGCAGAACCGGTGACATCTTGGCTTTCGTCGGGTATCAAGCTGAGATATGCATTTTCTACGATAATCTTGGTGAGACTTCTGTCAGAAGTATGCAGAATCATCGGGATCGCCCTTTTCAAGCTATTTAATGCGAGAAACACGTTATCTGGTTGTTTTCACCACTCCACAGTGCGTTTGGTATGCAGAACCGGCGACATTTTGATTTTCGTGAGGTTCCTGCTGAGATATGTATTTTCTGCGATAATCTTGGTAAGACTTCCGTCCGAAGTATGCTTAATCATCGAGATCGCTCGTTTCGACCTATTTAATGCGAGAAACACGTTATCTGGTGTTTTCACCACTCCACAGTGCGTTTGATATGCAGAACCGGCGACATCTTGGCTTTCGTCGGGTATCTAGCTGAGATATGCATTTGCTACGATAATCTTGGTGAGACTTCTGTCAGAAGTATGCAGAATCATCGGGATCGCTCTTTTCGAGCTATTTAATGCGAGAAACACGTTATCTGGTTGTTTTCACCACTCCACAGTGCGTTTGATATGCAGAACCGGCGTCATCTTGATTTTCGTGAGGTTTCAAGGTGAGATATGCATCTTTTGCGATAATATTGGTGAGACTTCAGTCAGAAGTATGCAGAATCATCTAGATCGCTCGTTTCGAGCTACTTAATGCGAGAAACACGTTTTCTGGTGTTTTCACCACACCACAGTGCGTTTGATATGCACAACCGGCGACATCTGGGATTTCGTCGGGTATCAAGCTGAGATATGCATTTTCTACGATCATCTTGGTGAGACTACTATCAGAAGTATGCAGAATCATCGATATCCCTCTTTTCGAGCTCTTTAATGCGAGAAACACGTTATCTGGTGTTTTCACCACTCCACAGTGCGTTTGATATGCAGAACCGGTGACATCTTGGCTTTCGTCGGGTATCAAGCTGAGATATGCATTTTCTACGATAATCTTGGTGAGTCTTCTGTCAGAAGTATGCAGAATCATCGGGATCGCCCTTTTCAAGCTATTTAATGCGAGAAACACGTTATCTGGTTGTTTTCACCACTCCACAGTGCGTTTGGTATGCAGAACCGGCGACATTTTGATTTTCGTGAGGTTCCTGCTGAGATATGTATTTTCTGCGATAATCTTGGTGAGACCTCTGTCCGAAGTATGCAGAAACATCGAGATCGCTCTTTTCGACCTATTTAATGCGAGAAACACGTTATCTGGTGTTTTCACCACACCGCAGTGCGTTTGATATGCAGAACCAGCGATATCTGGGTTTTCGTGGGGTTTCAAGCTGAGATATGCATTTTTTACGAATATCTTGGTGAGACTTCTGTCCGAAGTATGCTTAATCATCGAGATCGCTCTATTCGAGCTATTTAATGCGAGAAACACGTTATCTGGTGGTTTCAGCACTCCACAGTGCGTTTGATATGCAGAACCAGCGATATCTTTGTTTTCGGGGGGATTCAAGCTGTGATATGCATTTTTTACGATAATCTTGATGAGACTTCTGTCCGAAGTATGCTTAATCATCGAGATCGCTCGTTCCGAACTATTTGATGCGAGAAACACGTTATCTGGTGTTTTCACCACTCCACAGTGCGTTTGATATGCAGAACCAACGATATCTTGGTTTTCGTGGGGTTTCAAGGTGAGATATGCAGTTTATGCGATAATATTGGTGAGACTTCAGTCAGAAGTATGCAGAATCATCTAGATCGCTCGTTTCGACCTACTTAATGAGAGAAACACGTTTCCTGGTGTTTTCAACATTCCACAGTGCGTTTGATATGCAGAACCGGCGATATCTTGATTTTCGTGGTGTTTCCAGCTGAGATATGCATTTTCTCCGATAATCTTGGTGATTCTTCTGTCAGAAGTATGCAGAATCATCGAGATCCCTCGTTTCGGTCTATTTAATGCGAGAAACACGTTATCTGGTGTTTTCACCACTCCACAGTGCGTTTGATATGCAGAACCGGCGACATCTTGGCTTTCGTCGTGTATCAAGCTGAGATATGCGTTTTCTACGATAATCTTGGTGAGACTTCTGTCAGAAGTATGCAGAATCATCGGGATCACTCTTTTCAAGCTATTTAATGCGAGAAACACGTTATCTGGTTGTTTTCACCACTCCACAGTGCGTTTGATATGCAGAACCGGCGTCATCTTGATTTTCGTGTGGTTTCAAGGTGAGATATGCATTTTTTGCGATAATATTGGTGAGACTTCAGTCAGAAGTATGCAGAATCATCTAGATCGCTCGTTTCGAGCTACTTAATGCGAGAAACACGTTATCTGGTGTTTTCACCACTCCACAGTGCGTTTGATATGCAGAACCGGCGTCATCTTGATTTTCGTGTGGTTTCAAGGTGAGATATGCATTTTTTGCGATAATATTGGTGAGACTTCAGTCAGAAGTATGCAGAATCATCTAGATCGCTCGTTTCGAGCTACTTAATGCGAGAAACACGTTATCTGGTGTTTTCACGACTCCACAGTGCGTTTGATATGCAGAACCGCCGACATCTTGATTTTCGTGAGGTTTCCAGCTGAGATATGCATTTTTTACGATAATCATGGTGAGACTTCTGTCCGAAATATGCAGAATCATCGAGATCGCACTTTTCGAGTTATTTAATGCGAGAAACACGTTATCTGGTGTTTTCACCACTCCACAGTGCGTTTGATATGCAGAACTTGCGATATCTTGGTATTCGTGGGGATTCAAGCTGAGATATGCAATTTCTGCGATAATCTTGGTGAGACTTCTGTCCGAAGTATGCAAAGTCATCGAGATCGTACTTTTCGAGCTATTTAATGCGAGAAACACGTTTTCTGGGGTTTTCACCACTCCACAGTTCGTTGGATATGCAGAACAGGAGATATCTTGGTTTTCGTGGGGTTTCTAGCAGAGATATGCATTTTCTGCGATAATCTTGGTGAAACATCTGTCCGAAGTATGCAGAAACATCAAGAGCGCTCTTTTCGAGCTATTTAATGCGAGAAACACGCTTTCTGGGGTTTTCACCACACCACAGTTCGTTGGATATGCAGAACCGGCGATGTTTGGTTTTCGTCGGGTTTCAAGCTGAGATACGCATTTTTTACGATAATCTTGATGAGACTTCTGCCCGAAGTATGCTGAATCATCGAGATCGCTCGTTTCGATCTATTTAATGCGAGAAACACGTTATCTGGTGTTTTCACCACTCCACAGTGCGTTTAGATATGCAGAACCAGCGATATCTTGATTTTCGTGGGGATTCAAGCTGAGATATGCAATTTCTGCGATAATCTTGGTGAGACATCCGTCCCAAGTATGCTTAATCATCGAGATCGCTCGTTTCGACCTATTAAAATGCGAGAAACACGTTATCTGGTGTTTTCATCACTCCACAGTGCGTTTGATATGCAGAACCGGCGACATCTTGGCTTTCGTCGGGTATCAAGCTGAGATATGCATTTTCTACGATAATCTTGGTGAGACTTCTGTCAGAAGTATGCAGAATCATCGGGATCGCTCTTTTCGAGCTATTTAATGCGAGAAACACGTTATCTGGTGTTTTCACCACTCCACAGTGCGTTTGATATGCAGAACCGGCGACATCTTTGCTTTCGTCGGGTATCTAGCTGAGATATGCATTTTCTACGATAATCTTGGTGAGACTTCTGTCAGAAGTATGCAGAATCAACGGGATCGCTCTTTTCGAGCTATTTAATGCGAGAAACACGTTATCTGGTTGTTTTCACCACTCCACAGTGCGTTTGATATGCAGAACCGGCGTCATCTTGATTTTCGTGAGGTTTCAAGGTGAGATATGCATTTTTTGCGATAATATTGGTGAGTCTTCAGTCAGAAGTATGCAGAATCATCTAGATCGCTCGTTTCGAGCTACTTAATGCGAGAAACACGTTTTCTGGTGTTTTCACCACTCCACAGTGCGTTTGATATGCACAACCGGCGACATCTGGGCTTTCGTCGGGTATCAAGCTGAGATATGCATTTTCTACGATCATCTTGGTGAGACTTCTATCAGAAGTATGCAGAATCATCGATAACCCTCTTTTCGAGCTCTTTAATGCGAGAAACACGTTATCTGGTGTTTTCACCACTCCACAGTGCGTTTGATATGCAGAACCAGCGATATCTTGGCTTTCGTCGGGTATCAAGCTGAGATATGCATTTTCTACGATAATCTTGGTGAGACCTCTGTCCGAAGTATGCAGAAACATCGAGATCGCTCTTTTCGACCTATTTAATGCGAGAAACACGTTATCTCGTGTTTTCACAACTCCACAGTGCGTTTGATATGCAGAACCAGCGATATCTTGGCTTTCGTCGGGTATCTAGCTGAGATATGCATTTTCTACGATAATCTTGGTGAGACTTCTGTCAGAAGTATGCAGAATCATCGGGATCGCTCTTTTCGAGCTATTTAATGCGAGAAACACGTTATCTCGTGTTTTCACAACTCCACAGTGCGTTTGATATGCAGAACCAGCGATATCTTGGTTTTCGTGGGGATTCAAGCTGAGATATGCAATTTCTGCGATAATCTTGGTGAGACATCCGTCCGAACTATGCTTAATCATCGAGATCGCTCGTTTCGACCTATTAAAATGCGAGAAACACGTTATCTGGTGTTTTCGCCACTCCACAGTGCGTTTCATATGCAGAACCGGCGACAACTTGGCTTTCGTCGGGGTTCAAGCTGAGATATGCATTTTTGCGATAATATTGGTGAGACATCAGTCAGAAGTATGCAGAATCATCGAGAACCCTCTTTTCGAGCTATTTAATGCGAGAAACACGTTATCTGGTGTTTTCACGACTCCACAGTGCGTTTGATATGCAGAACCGCCGACATCTTGATTTTCGTGAGGTTTCCAGCTGAGATATGCATTTTTTACGATAATCATGGTGAGACTTCTGTCCGAAATATGCAGAATCATCGAGATCGCACTTTTCGAGTTATTTAATGCGAGAAACACGTTATCTGGTGTTTTCACCACTCCACAGTGCGTTTGATATGCAGAACTTGCGATATCTTGGTATTCGTGGGGATTCAAGCTGAGATATGCAATTTCTGCGATAATCTTGGTGAGACTTCTGTCCGAAGTATGCAAAGTCATCGAGATCGTACTTTTCGAGCTATTTAATGCGAGAAACACGTTTTCTGGGGTTTTCACCACTCCACAGTTCGTTGGATATGCAGAACAGGAGATATCTTGGTTTTCGTGGGGTTTCTAGCAGAGATATGCATTTTCTGCGATAATCTTGGTGAAACATCTGTCCGAAGTATGCAGAAACATCAAGAGCGCTCTTTTCGAGCTATTTAATGCGAGAAACCCGTTTTCTGGGGTTTTCACCACACCACAGTTCGTTTGATATGCAGAACCGGCGTCATCTTGATTTTCGTGAGG